>JAZDUA010000062.1:490000-1690000 GCA_038098605.1 Gryllus longicercus | reverse complement strand
TTTGATGTGGAGTTTGCAAAAGTTGCTGAAATATTCTTTCGTGGAATTGAACGGGTAGCTCTTTCAAATTATTCTTCATTGGAACTTTTTTTTACACATTTGCAGTCCTTTGTTATCATTCTTTAGTCATACAAACTTTTTAAACCGCATTTAATAGTGCCTTTTAGTACATTTAACAAGGTCATACAAATTCAATGAAGCAAACATTATTGGAGGCAAGGGTGACAACTGACACCCGCCATATCCTCATGTTATGTTTACAATCATGATTAAATATAAGGAGATTTCAAAGCTGAAGGAATTGCGCTTAAATTTCACGTATAAGTTACCTCTTTTTGACATGTTTTTGGAGTGTCATTAAGGTTTCTTGATTTTTCAGATTCAAGTATAGTGGATTTACTAACCCGTGTATAAGCAGACGATCAATTTCAATGATTGGGGAATGTCATAAAGTAATGAATGTGTCTCTTTTTCAATTTCGCACATCTTCGCAACTCTGGTCATTATTTTTCTCTCCTCTATGAAATGTCCTACGCACTTGTTAGGGAGGAATTCGAGGTAGCTCGGACCCTTGTCCTAACTCCGTCATTTTCGATATTAAATAATATTTTAATTCTCAACATCGCGAACTAAAATAATCCACTGCTTAATGCGCTCTGAAGCGCACTGCAAATGGTTCTAATTTTCCCGCACCTTGCATTTGTAATGTTGTCAACAGTAGTTGCTGCAATTCACGCTATTCAATTGTTTCTAGAAACAGAGAGGGGGAAGTGGGCCCAGGGCTCAAGAAAACGTGCGGGTATAATACTTGCAGAAACGAAAATTAACGCTCGCAAGACACGCATAAAAACAATCTTCATCGGTATAAATCAACTGTTAATACTTCTAGCTGCTGCGAAAGCTAATCTTGAATGAATGATTATGAAAATAAATCTCGTCAGTCTGCGCAAAACACGCTGTACTCAAAAAGCGCAAATATTAGATGGAGGAATCTAAGCCCTCTAAGTGTGACGTCACAAAGATGGCCACCAGCACCAAAGGCTGAAATATAGGTGTCATTGTTCGTATCGATAAGCGCCGAACGGGTAAAAATATAATTGAATGTCTAAAAATATCGCATCCTCTAGATGACGGATGTTCCGTAACGGTCCGTATCCCCCCGGAACGTTCTGTGAATTACGT
Source organism: Gryllus longicercus (assembly GCA_038098605.1). Lineage (NCBI taxonomy): Eukaryota > Metazoa > Arthropoda > Insecta > Orthoptera > Gryllidae > Gryllus > Gryllus longicercus. The sequence goes on along the minus strand of JAZDUA010000062.1, from coordinate 1,688,818 downwards.
CTGATAGTTTTGACATGATTTAACTGTGTGGAAAGGAGTTATAATTGACAAATTATGTTGATATATGCTTGAAAATATTTAGTTTTCTAACCAAATGCCCTATTTGTAATGGGTTTTACAAAAAAAATGACGACTGAGATGTGTTAATTAGGAGAGGATTTGTGGCAAAACTAGTATTACATAACCATAACTAAAGGCGAGAAAGTACGTGTTGTTTTAGCACCATTAGTTCTTCAATCTATAATATAAAAATAAATCGCAAAATGTGTTGGTAAGCGCATAACTCAACAACGCCTGGACCAATTTGGCCAATTCTTTTTTTTAAATGTTCGTTAAAGTTCAAGGATGGTTTTTACGTCGAGAAAAATTCGAATAATTGCCGGAAAAACCCTAATAACAGCCCTTTTCTTTTTCTCATACAAACGCTTTCTAACTAAAACGTAGAGTCAATTTGAGCTTTATAGCTATTGCATAAACCACTCATTGTTGTTTAAACAATGTAGGTATGTTCCTAACGTCAAAGAGTCTATTTGCAGTGTATTACCGTTATACAAAGTTCAAATTCTATCATATCTATCAAAACAATGTGCGTGTGTGCGTTGGAGCACAGAATACATCGTTGGAGGATTTAATGTCGCGTTCCGAAACTATTAACAAAATAATGTATAATATAGATATGCCTCCTATTAGACGAAGCAATTTAGGTAGAAGAACCCGAAATGCTACAAACCAAGCCAATTACCGATCCAATAATGCTGCCCAAGAACGTGACGACCGAAATGAACGTGAAAGAATTCGGATATCACAAACGCGTGAAGCGCGAGCGCTACATTCAACTAATAATCGCGCAAGTTTGAATCGAGCTGCTTTCAGTTACGATGTGTCAATTGACTACAGTAACTACCAATGTGTTGTTATTGGTTCTATGAACTCGGTTTGCTCATATTGTAAGGCATTGAAATATAAAAACGAAGCTAATGGATTGTGTTGCGCAAATGGTAAAGTGAAGTTGATACCATTGGAACCACCACCAGAGCCATTGTACTCATTGGTTTCAGGAATAGGAACAGATTCCCTACACTTTTTGACAAATATCCAACAATATAACAATTGCTTTCAAATGACCTCATTTGGGTCAACAAATGTAGTTCGGGAAAATTGTATGCCTACTTTCAAGGTATGCATTATAGCAGTTAATCATAATTATTTTATGTTCTGTCACCTAAGTTAAGATATGTCACTAATCTTCAATTTCTTAATCATTAAGATCATAATCATCACTTTGTCAAGAAATTTACAATGAAGCATTGATATCAATTGAGGACATGTGCTTGATGAAACAAACTATTAATTCAATTAGTCCTGGCCGCGCCCAATCGTCCAATGCATGATGCTTTTAACCAAGAGTTGAATCGAGAAAAACTGTATGATCTCAACACTTTGAAAGAATTAATTCAAACAAATCTTCCACTGTTGAATGAACAACAGAAGTATGTATTTGATACTCTTATGAAAGTCACAAATGATGAAACTGGAGGGATTTACTTCTTAGATGCACCTGGTGGTACAGGAAAAACTTTTTTGATTTCATTAATATTAGCAACAATTCGCTCACAAAATAAAATTGCACTTGCACTCGCTTCGTCGGGAATCGCAGCAACTTTGCTTGAAGGTGGTCGAACAGCCCATTCAGCATTAAAATTGCCATTAAATATGCAAAGCAATAAAACTCCGACCTGCAACATTTCGAAGAACTCTGCAATGGCAAAAGTCTTGCAGCAATGTAAATTAATTATTTGGGATGAATGCACGACGGCACATAAAAAAATCTTTGAAGACTTTAGACAGAACCTTAAAAGATCTACGGAGCAATCATAACCAATTTGGTGGTGCAATGATTTTATTAGCAGGAGATTTTCGTCAAACATTGCCAGTGATTCCACGATCAACACCAGCTGATGAACTCAATGCATGTCTAAAGTCCTCCAATTTGTGGAAACATGTCAAAGTACTTCATTTAAGCAAGAATATGCGTGTCGAGTTGCAAAATGACCAATCTGGAAACATATTCTCTAAACAACTCATTGACATTGGTAATAGCAAATTTCCTATAGACATGTTGACTGGCAGCATTAACTTTCCTCAAAGTTTTTGTCAGTTAACTCGATCAAAAGATGAACTTATTCAGAAGGTTTTTCCAGATGTTTCTCAAAATTACAGAAACCATGATTGGTTGAGCGGACTAGCTATATTGGCTGCAAAAAATATAGATGTAAATGAATTAAATTTAAAAATTCAAGAACAAATTACAGGCGAATCGAGGATATATAAATCGGTTGATTTGGCTACTAATCAAGATGATGTAGTGAACTATCCACCAGAATTTTTGAACTCGCTGGATTTACCAGGATTGCCACCTCACAATCTTCAATTAAAGGTTGAATCGGTAGTGATAATGTTGCGAAATATCAACCAACCACGTCTTTGCAACGGCACACGGTTAGCGATAAAAAAAATTACTAAACAATTACTAGCAACTATACTGAAAAGAAAGTATAAAGGAGAAGACGTCCTCATACCGCGAATCCCAACGATTCCGACTGATGAGCCGTTTGACTTTAAACGACAATAGTTTTCAGTTCGGCTTGCTTTTGCTATGACCATAAACAAGTCCCAGGGGCAATCATTAAGTGTTTGTGGTATTAATCTTGAAAACCCATGTTTCTCACATGGTCAATTGTATGTTGCCTGTTCCCATGTTGGAAAACCATCAGATTTGTTTGTCTATGTGCCACGTAATCAAACAACAAAAAAACATCGTATATCACAAAGCACTACAATGAAAATTTAACTGATTTTTCTTAATAATTATGATTCACATGATTAACAATAAAGCGATTACTTACTTTTAAATGCTTATATATGTTTAATTTAATTATATTTCTTATTCACAACGCCCTATCTCCAGGGTGACGGTTCTGTTCAGGCGAATTTTTTGCCCAGACTATAATATATCTAGGAACAAAAAAATTTCACATTACACATCTTTTTGACAGGACGAAGTCTGTCGGGTCCGCTAGTAATCCATAAACATACACCCAAATTGTGTCCTTTAAATGTAGTTTGATCTGACATAAACCTCATCTCAGTTGGTTCTCAATGAAGTTTTCTACCCTCAGAGTACTAAATTTAAATCTAGCTCCGCCTAATGTCTGTGGCTAAAGCGAAGGCCTGAATTGACAGGCCGGTATTGACATGAAGACGTGATTAACGCGAAGGCTAGAATTTGTTTTTACCTTGCGCGGCTGCTAGTTTCTGATCCAAAGAGTATTGAGTGTTTGCCCTTGGGTGCGCAGGAGTTTCTCGCGCCGTGTCTGTGCGGCGCGGGACGGCGACGGTGGCGCTGCGGGGCGGCCGCTTCCAGTGTCACCACTGCAGCTACGCCACCAACAAATATCCTCATTGGACCAGGCACCAGCGCGTGCACACCGGCGAGAAGCCCTACAAGTGCACGTACTGCCCCTTTTCTGCATCACAGCTTGGCAACTTAAATGTTCACATGCGAAAACACACCGGGGAGAAGCCGTATAAGTGCACGCTTTGCCTGTATGCGACGGTGCATCTTTCCAACTTAAATAGACACATGCGTACTCACTCTGCGAATAAGTAATAAGAGTGTGAGTAGGATACCGCTATCAACGTAAGAGATGGTTTGAAGAAGAATAAGCGACCATTTCCTTAGTAATCAGGAAATAACATCTTAATTAATCTTTATGTTGATATGGTGTAATAAATGTTGTGGCTTGATTATTGATTGAATCTGATGCATTATTTGGTGAGTTGGAATAATAAATGTATTTGGCGTTGTGAATTTTAATTATTTTCTAAAATTTTGCAATGCAGCTCGCATTACTTCCTATAACCTTTATCTTCAGTTGGATATCCTGTACCGAAACTTAGTTTGTTTCTGACCAGTGCTTTGAACATTTTTGACTGACCACTACTTCTTCCAAAATCGAGGTGCTCTGAAGTGTTACGTCTTTTGATTTTTGGCAAATGTCGGAATAGTATCTTACTTACGCCGTTCTTTGCAGCAATTGAAGCTTTTTTTTCAGTCAAGTCCAAGTTTGTGCGGGTCGCGCATTAAATTATTTTACTATGAGATTCATGACCAAACACCAAACTTTTAAAAATTAAATCACAATAAGTAAGGAGAATGAATTGTGGAACTTCAAAATTTCGTTGCTACGTACAAATTATCTATAAAATCTTACAATTTCTCTAAAATAACTTACGACAACAATGGAAAATCATTGGGGAAAAAAATATGTTTTACTAAGTGTGCCGCTCTGATCCCAAATATATGCTTAGATTTTCTCTAAAACGAATAGTTTCTTAGATAGAACGGTCTTCGTATGGCGACTGTGCGAATCCCTAACTGCAAAGTCATTCCTTCAGAAACTGCTATTGTTGGAGATGAAAGGAGCTGTTTTTACTACCGTATCTCGATCCAGTTAAAGAAGAGACAGAAACAAGAATTTCTTATGAGCCTTGAAAACACAGTGTTCTCGGTGTTCCTTTGCCAACATGATATTTTCCCTCCACCGTATATATGGATTAATTGTTTGATGACGCTGAGTAAGGCAAACTGGAGTATTCCAGTATCTCTGAGAAAATTTTCCAAAAATCAGAGCAGCTAAAATTAAGGAAAAAATCTTCGCATATGCGATAGATATTAACAGATGATGCGTTCACACAACCGATGACTCTAGAAGAACAACATGCCTGGACTAGTTTTCAGTGGGTGTGTGAACATTTCCTAGTGAAAAACAAATTTTCAGATTTTGTTAATGGAATCAAGTGACTTTTGTGTACGTTTCGAAAACTGGGCTATAGAATGCCTTTTAAGTTACATTTTCTACATTCCCATTTAAACTTCTTCCCTGATAACCTCGGTGAAGTCAACAAGGTGTCCTTTTCTACATTAGAACATCACATCAGAAGACATCAGAACAAAGGAGCAACGCTACCAAGGTTTTTGGAACAATTTTGACTACATAATGGCAGATTTCTGTGGATGTTTCACAGAGAAGATCCTGAAGTAGTTCAGAAGAGACGTGAGAGCTCATCAGATTTTTGACTAAGCTTTACTAACACTATTTAAAAGGATATGTAATATGGCCGATTTTTAGTTTATTAAATTAATTCGTTATTGCAGAAAAATGGTGGGTGATGGCGCAAATCTGAATGCAAAACCGTAACAGTATAAGGACATGTTGGTTTAGAAACATATCCCTATATTTCTGATGATTACAGCAAGTTTCATTTTGCAGACCTGTGTAATATATTGTCTTCAAAATATTATTAGGAAACAGCTAGTATATTTTTTCTTTTTATCTCAAAAGATTTTGTCTCGGAGAAGTGGTTCATTCTGCATTTCATATAGAGCGTACGAATCAGCTTCATTAATGAAACATAGTGTGATTCTTCTCTAATTTCTGCAGTCATTATCTTATCACTCTCTAGAAACTAAGGATACTCTACAAATTCCAAAATTCTAATTTGACGGGTCTGTAATAGGAATCAGATCTATGTAGGCCCTTGAAAAAGGATATATTTGTGGTTTTGTTACTTCTATTTTTTTTCAGTCATCTCTAACAAGGGGGCATTGTGCATAATGTATTCTAATCACCAATATAATTCAAATACACTTCAACAAAGAAGATAACAACGTACAAATTCGGAATCAGTTCGCGGTAAGAGTGGGTACAATTATCAACAGAAGGATGTTTTGAAAAAGCAAAAAATGCATTTCTTTCAAGTGCATGAAGCGAAGTGTTTGATTTCTCTTCTTTTGTAAATAATTAACTTTAGACTATGCGTTTCTGCTCGTGTAACACGGGCTAGTGCGCGAGCGGCTTCACCTCCCGCGAGGTCTCGCCATTTCTCTGGAAAACTCAATTGCTGATACTATCCTAGAAGCCCCGGAAGCGAGCACGAGGGAAATAGCGCGTAAGGGCAAGGCATCACAGCAGCCCTCCTATGGCGAACAATTCATGTGAAGAGACTAGGTCTCTTCCACTTCCAGTGGATGCAGCATTTACGCAGTAGACGCTTATTTCGTAATGCCGTTTTCAAATCTCTAGGCATTTCCTGTGCTAGTGCCAAGTAAACCAGGAATTTCGTTCTGTGGTGAGACGAAGCGTGATTTACTATATCTGGAACAATTAATGTGCACAATTTTCATGCGAGAGTCAACGAAAATCCGCATGTTGCACGAAGCGTAGATCATCAAGAGCGATTTTGAGTAAATGCGTCGTTTGCCATTGTGGATGAATTTATCCTCAGTCTTCATTTCTTACCCGAGCGTTTAAGAATGTTCAGTATCTGAATTATATAAATCAGATACAGATACTATAGATCAGTCGGGGATCGTGATGACATTCTTCGGCGCATTGAAAGCGTGGCGGCAGTAACAAAGGTACAATCCGGCAAAGTTGTGCACGCCAGAGAGACCATGCAGCGCAGATTCCTATCTTGCGTTCATGCCAGAATGTGAAACAGATTGTGAAACGTGTAGACCCCTGTTACACGAGATAAAAATGCGAAATTTTGGATGTATCTCAAACACGATAAACTATCCTAAAATAACACTTAAATAATAGTTTTTTCTCTCTCCTTTCATATTTGTTCAATAAGTAGACAATAATAACAACAGGAAACAATATGTAATGGAATATTTGAGCTTCATTTTTTGCAAAATAAGATGAATATCAAAAAAACCTTCTTTTTTTTTCAAAAATTGTGACTAGGGTTTATAGTACTACTTCCTTTTACACGAATGAATAACTTGAGTACTCTACCACTGGGTCCTGTACGAGCAAAGAGGACTACATCATCCTGTATATATTACATTGTCTATATTTTCCTTTTTTTATGACAATTCATACTCTATAATTTCCAAGAAAACGACAGTGATAGATAATTCCAATTCTCGCGCGTGATATGCAGATCCTCAGAAAATATTGGAAATCTATTACTTGCATATTATGCCTGTACCAGAATTATCACCCCACACCATACAACAGTGTGTGATTGGCTGCTAAGCGATAACTCATCATTACACGCTGACGCGACGTCGACAGTGTTAAGTTAGTTTGCCACTTTACGAACGTATTATAAAATAACGTGAATATGTAATATTATCAGTTTTGTTGCGTTATCTTAATGTCTCGCAGGGAGTGGGACACGAGATCAAACGTTGGGAAATGGAACGCAGACAAACAGGGGGTTGGAATCTTTCGTTGAAGCATGTGTGGCAACAGAATGCTATGTTTTTAATGTACCTCATTGAAATCCACGATATGTATAGGAGGCAACATGTAAACAAAAGAATTGATTTCTGCTTGTGTGAAGAGAAATCAAGAAGAGGCTAATCGCCCGAGTAATACCTTCTTTCTCTGCTAGACGGTGAAAGGAAGGAGAATTTGCATGGTCAAGAGTTAGAGCATGCGTATTGGCCTGAGCCTCACCACATAAAATAAGGCATCATTCAATTGAATTACCGCAGAGGGTGCGCATTGAGTGTTTGCCCTTGGGTGCGCAGGAATAGTTCACACGACATCTGGTCTGCGCGGGAAGGCGCCGGTGGCGCCGCGTGGAGGCCGCTTCCAGTACTGCCACTGCGGCTTCTCTTCCAACAACTCGCACGCCTGGGCTGCGCACCAGCGCGTGCACACGGGCGAGAAGCCGTACAAGTGCGCGCTGTGCCCCTTCGCCACGTCGCAGCTCGGCAACCTGAACGTGCACATGCGGAAACACACCGGGGACAAGCCATATGTGTGTTCGCAGTGTGGGATTCGCTTTACGTACAGTTCAGGTTTGAAGAGACACAAATTCGATTGTCATAGTGGAGCCTGTAGTAAGTAAATGACATTCCTATAATTGGTGCAAGTATTTGATTACAGGGCTTGTAATGTAGAAGACATCAGATAGCACTAACAGTTATGGACATTCCGGCACGTTTCAAATTCATATGGGGGCTCTAAAAATAATGTTATTTGTCTGCCGACTGGCAGCTTGGTTATCTTGGAGCCTCGAACTTTGCAAAATATAAACATATTTTTCTATCCCACTATATCTGAAACTTTGCGAGCATGTTGGATTAATTACAATGATCCATAATAACTTTTTTACACCTTGTTAGAGGAGCATTAGAAGTCTGTAAGTTCGGTCAAAATAAAGAAAAATACGTCTATGTAAAGCAACCCAACGGCAAATGAAATATTGTAATTAAGACAATAAGAAAGAAGGTTCGGTCACCAGTCTGTCTGCATATGGGTGTGCAGTCCAGTCGGAAAACCAGAAATGCTTATGAAACGGGCACGGCAGAAAAGTTGACCTGGAGAATAAATATTATAATCGGTATCTGGTAGGTCATCGGCAAATTGAAGCTTTTAAAAAAGCTATTATAGAAAGATAATCTGACACTAATCCGTTGTTGCAGAAATGCTCAGGCCAGGTGGGAATATCAGGAATTCGCGGGTACCTGGAACTGTATCTTACACTTTCTTCTTAATCGATTTATTACAAACATCACTATGCCCATTTCTTGGTAGCTATGTCACATTACAATTATAATATTTAGCCTCTACGTCGACTTCCCTGCCGGAACACCTGCCTTCACATTTCTGTAGACTCATACTAGAACCAGATCTTTTTTCTTAATTGGTTTATCATTAACTTATGTTTTTCATTAGTATGCATCATGTCGTCTTTTTTAATGTTGGTGTAACTCCCCTAAAAAATTATCTGATCGTGGGGCAGATCATTTCTCTTAGATAACTGGCAGTAATATAATATGTACGATAAATGTCAGACGTAGTGATAAAATATATACATTGTACGATTTGGGGTCTCTGGGGCTCAAATGTGCCTCTGCCAATTATTTAACGGCGATTTAACACCATTATTTGCCGTGTAGGCCACAGATTTCGAATTATGAAACTTGGCGGAATGGCCCACGAACTTGTGATGCTATCTCTCCGACTAAAATTGCTTTTGCTTTTGCTAGTAGATCATTTGAATACTCAATTTTGAAGAACGTTTACATTTTATAGGAAAATATATCATGAAATAAATATATTTATTTGGAATTTTGAGTGTTTTTTTTAAACAGTGCTACCCAACCAAATTACTAAGAAAATATGAAACCGCAAATGTGTTAGAATTACCTTATTTTTTTAAATATTAATGCGGTTTATCACTTCATAAAATTTAGATACGTCATATCACAACCATTTTCATCATTGTTAAACATATATTATCATCAACATTATTTTTTAACGGTGTAGACTTACAGCCATGTAAACGTGAGTTTTACGACATACAAATCATAGTGTTAAATATTTTCCAAGTGCCCATAATTCTATAACTTTTTTTCTGTTCATACATTTTTCTGCCCTGAAATAAGTAATTGCCTCTCATGTATTTCATGAGAGCCTTCAGCCTTTCCACTGTAATACTACCGTTCCTTTTAACTCAATAATTCAGAATTTTGTGACAAACCCGATTTATCATGGAAGCGTGTTAATTCATTGAAAATATACATTCAAATAATAATTTAATAAACAGTAATAAATCAACATGTTGCTCATTACTGTGCATTTCATTTGAAACACACTTATTTGGTCGCTGTAATGCAATATATATCGCCAAAATGACGATTTTGACGTCGTGTGAATATAACTCCAAATCACAGACAAGAGCTCAACAAGTTCGTGTACAAAATTATTTACAACCAATAATTTAAAGTATCTATGCACAGTTCTGGTAGACAGTCCCCGGATCGCTTGCAATTAATTGCCTGACTCGTGGCCCTCACCACTAATCAAAGTCCTATGCACACAGCGTACCGCCACATAACCGCTGACGCAAGTGAAAGATATTCCACTACGGCTCCCGACACCCGGGTTGCCTCAGGAGCAGCTCCCGTCAACGCACAGCCCTGGCTGCTAGTGTTGTGCGTCCGCAGGAGGTCGCCCACGCAGCTCAAGGTCCACCCTCAGCAGAACCTTTTGTGCAGTTTTGTGAACGCACGTTCACGCCACCGCGGTGGGACCATTCCTACCCTTACGGACATCTATGGTCAATCCTGCAACATGAAAAACAGGAGGTCAAAAAATGACTTTAGCCTACCGGCGCGCGCATTGCGTGTTTGCAAATACTACGTTTATGTTTCAAGTCTCATTTCTCTGTTTCGGATTGCTCTTACTCCAGGAAGTGCTTCGATCGCCTATACTTGACCCTTTGATCGGGCGATCTCGGAAATGAGAGGGTTTTCCGAGTCAGCTGCTTTTTCAAAAAAACATTTTAACGATATTTTTGATATGATCTATTAGCAGTGGCATTGATAATTCGTGGCCCACCCTCGCGACTCGCTCCCTGAGTTATGTACTCTCAGCCCACGTGACTCGCGACGTCATCCTCGCGTTCGCGTGGCAACCCACACGCAGTTGTGGCTGCTGCCAATTCCCAGAAGTTCCCAAAATACTTGTGGAATGTTCTGCACCTGCGTTCCGGCCCTTTCCAGCCCTTGCGACGCCCTGTGTAAACCCTAATCCTACGATGTCGGTGCGGCGCCAGACTTCCTGTTAGTAGGGAAGTCAGTTTCCAATACGATACATACTTCACCATTTCCTGTATTGAATTTTGTATGCAGGAGACATTCACAATAAAAAATAATCAATGCAAACACACTCATTGCAATGGAGAGGAGTAATGAATTTACCTGGCCAATGAGCTCACACTGTAATGGGCCTCCCTAAAAAAATATTTTTACATGTATAATTTACATAAAAGCAAAATCTAACTTATCTAAATAACCACCCGACCTTCCGCAAAACAAAACGAGGAAAACATTCACTCTATTCACCTACCCTTTTTTACATACATAAAATCATTCTAAATCCTGATCTACTTTATAGTTATGTACAAATAATAAATAAGTTCTCAATTAAAGTCATTTAATAACAATATTCTCTGCTACAAATAATACATTATAATCTCAATCAAATAACACCTAAGAAAGACTATTTCCCTGATATATCCCTAACCTTCAATGTCTCCAGAGCTTCCAATTTGCCCCCACAATTGCACATTCATAAAACAACATACTTTCAAAAACATATATGCAGTGATTTATGTGAAATTATGTGAAATTTCGACTTAGGTACAAAGTAGATTTCCCGTCACCCTCATCGTTATTTTGAGCAAAAAATATACCTATTTCCCGCTTAGATGCATCGCACAACAAAATCTTTATTAAATTTGGGTGCGTGGAGGACGGGTTCATGACAGTTCATCTTTCAATTTTTCAAATGCCACTTCACATTTCTGCATGCGTGTCACTTTAAGGTGGTTAGTGCGAGATATTCCCTAGTAGATAGAGAATCCATATTACATGCAAAAATATTTATTTGCGAGACAAGTGGGTATTGTGAGACTATATAAACAAAATAGGGACTTTGTTAAGAGTTTTATTTTATTATACTAATGAATTTTGTTTTATTGATGGAAAATAAAAATATTTCAATAACACATAAAGACCTACCATTGACTAGTTTCTTAGCTACTACCAACAGATCGCGCGGCCAAGGATTGAAAAATTGAGGCAAAAGATTGAATATAAAAAGGCACAATTAAACAATTAGCAAGAGCAAAAGAATAAAAAGTAACATTATAGGCATATATCCATATATCTTTTTACAGAGATCGCTAATAATTGCAAACATTTTCTCATTTGATTAGGGCGAAAAGTCTTTGGTAAACTGGGCAACGCCGCAATGTTCTTGAGATTGGCATACCTGCTCAATGCTCATGCTTGTTCAAATTTTCGTTTTGAGCCACTTTCAATACTGTTCGTTGCCTAGTCGACACGCGGTAAACTATGTCTGAGCGAATTGGTGGAAGATTTGTTTCGAAAGCGCAATTTGAGAGAAGACGAAAGTGTTCCACGCTTCTTAAGGGAAGGCATCTGATGGAGAAACGTAATGAAGCGGAGTACGTACAAAACGTGGGACGTCGCATAGTAGATATTCAGTTGCTTGCTGAATTAATACAAGTTGAATGGAAAGAAGGGTGTTGCAGTTTGCCTTGGTGTCCAAGTCAATGACAAACCGCGTGTCACAAGAAACAAACGTGTTTTGAACAATATTGTTAGATTCTTGGAAGATAAACTTTCATCAGAGCAGTTGGGTGTGTGTCCAATTATTGAAAATTCTAACATATGTTAATGTAAAAAGCTGTGTGTGTTTTCATGGTCATATTCTTACTGTTTCATATTGTCATTTTTACCGATTCATGTTGTTATTATTTCATATTGTCATTTCATACTAATTGATCTGTAACAGCCATTCCGGTCCTGGTTTTGTCCAATTTCCAGGATACTTTGAGCAAATGCTGGAATGGATCCCTTGATTGCTTCTGGTCAGTAGAGTAAATAATTCCTCCCAATGCCACAGTGTCATAAAATGTTTTCAGATTTGCAATGCTTGTTTCTCTATTTCTTTTTTCTAAGCCCGTAACAGGATAAACCTTAGATTATTATATTGCTTAATAAAAAGATCAGTAGTTTGGTTCTCTCCAACACTGTATGTAGTTTCATATTGAAAATTAATAGAAACCGTAATCATTGACTCCTGTTCCTTATTATCCTCCTGATATGAAGCCTTCGTTTTCTCTGATATTTCCCCATTTTATTTTTGTTGAAATTTTGGAACTATGTTGGTACTTGCAAAGTACCATATTGTTTTCAGCAGTAGGGATTAGTAAAGAGTAGAATCTTGTTGCAATGTTTTCAGTATAATTTTATATAATGTTAATGATATTGATTTAAGTTTGATGCAGATCGTATAAACTGTGTACCAAGCTAAAGCTGGTAAAATGAAATTACTACATCATAAATCTCAGAGCTGTATCATTTCGACCAGCAATAATAAAATTATATCATTTTTGGAAAGAAAATCTTCAACAGAGATTTCCATGTGACATGGTCTTTTTTAACATTTTGTATTGAAGAGGTTAAAATGTTTTGGAAATTAGATATGTGATCTATTCAATGTGCATTACTACAGTGCAGGGAGTGCAACTGATTAGACAAAATTTAGTGCTATGGAGAAAAGGGATTTCTATTAAAATACTAATTACTACCTATGGCTGAATTTATTATTCCTCTTACAATTTCAATTACATTTGCCTAGACTAGTTTTAGATACTGTGGGCCTCGATGCCCAGTGTACTGGGCATTCCTTCAGAAAAAAAACAACTTGAACTAAAAATAACTGATGATAGAATAAATTCTTGTACAAAGACAGATGTAAATTAACAAATATTTATAAAGAGAAAATTACCTTTTTTAAATTTATTGTTTAAAAATAAAATTCTTGTATATAAAAATAAATTTATTATTATTCCACTTAGTTTCTTTTTCAATTCCAATATTTTACATCATTAAAATATTTGATTAATAATTACTATTCAGATAAAAACCTTATTTGAAGTTTAAGAATAGTTATTTAAAAAAATCAAGGCACTGTGATGGGAGCCCCAAGTTTTAATTGAATTGACATTTTCATTCAGATCGCATAAATCTTTATATCCATCAAATTTAAGCTTTGTTGAGTATCTGGTTAATATCAAAGGCAATGTTTTCCTGTAGTGATTATCTAATTGCGTCCAGAAAACCGAGAGGTATTGAAGAACTCTTGCCGGGGACTTGTCACTCGATTTGAATCAACCGCGCAACGCGCACAGTGTTGTCGAGTTGGGCATAACCACCTCGTCCCTCTAGAAAGCGCGCGAATGTCTCCTTTAGGAGTGATTTAGGCTTACAATTTTGCAAACTTCTCCCATTTGAAACGGTAGATGTCCTTCAAATGGCGCATATTGATTCTTCGAGATGCTAGCTACCTAAGGAAAAGTTTTTCAAAACACTTTCAACAGTTAGATTACTCACAATTTTAAAATTTCTGGTCCTCTCTGTTGAGTCCCCATAAGAGCCCATGTTAAAATGACAAAAATTACGGTCTCATTTATCCAAAACTAGACGGTGAAATTGTTTTAAATTCTACCAGAACATAGAAGGACTTCTCATCTTTCGATTAATGTAATAAAAAAGGCATGTTAAACATGAAACGTATCTCGCTCTAACCACCTTAACGTGCCGTTCTCGGCCTCGCAATAAATCCGTTAACAGAGTTGATATCCCCGCATAATCTGGGCCGGTGCGCACTGGGTTTATATTTTCCCTCTGGTGTAGATCCAACCCGAGCTGGTGTTCTCTGACTCTGACTGACTTTTTCAGGTGAATTAATCTCGACTGGCGAATCCGTGTGCAGCCGGAAACAAGAGGGATTTTTCTGGGCTCCCGTTTCTTTTGTACTTAATACCTCCTTTTTTATTACATATACATGTAGTGATGACGCGTTTATTGATATAATTAATAAAATCTGTTGAACCATTTCCTTTTTTGTTTTTCCGGTGATATAAACCTAATCTAGTCCTTACTTTCGAATAAATGAGTTTTCTACCGGGGCAAGCGTTACGTCAGGAATACCGCAGAGGAGTGTCATTTGACCTCTTCTATTTCTAGCGTTCGTCAATGATCTGCCAGCGCAATTAATATCAAATGTTCGGCTATTTGCAGACGATTGCATAATGTATCGTAGTGTGAATTCGAAAGAAGACGAAGAAATGTTGCAACGGGATCTTGATGCGTTACATTGCTGGGCGGAAAATAATGGAATGACCATAAATAGCTCCAAAAGCAAATCCATCACTTTTGGCAGGGGACATAATTACAGAGAAACGATTTACCGTTTAAATAAAGATATTATTCCGATAGTTTCCCCATGCAAGTACCTAGGAATCCATTTCGATAGTAAATTAAGCTGGAAAAGTCACGTAGATTTTGTTGTAGGGAAAGTCTGAAGATCTCTCCTCTTTGTAATGTGCACCTTAAAAAAGAGTACGGAAAACGCGAAGGAAATTGCTTATTTATTGCTTGTTCGACCGATAATGGAATATGGAACAATTTGTTGGGATCCGCACAAAATTTTCCAGTGTAAAAATTTGGAAAGAATTCGTCGTAGGGCAGCTAAATTTACTTTCAGGGACAAGAAATTGGCAAAATAGGATTCTCTCGAAAATAGGCGATCAGTAGTAAGGCTATGCGTTTTGTATAAAGCTTATAGCGGTCATCCAGCTTGGAAAGAAATTAATCGGCTGCTAAGTATTCCTACATACATCAGTCAGCACAAAATACATTTAAGACCGCAGAGAACAGATGTGAGGAAATTTTCTTTTACAAATTGAACAATAAAAGAATGGAATACATTGCCTGCAAAAACCTTTGAACCCTTTCCTCGTAGCGTACAACAATTTAGGAAATTCATTTACGGTATTACTATATATATATGAGGGAATTAGCTGACAATAGTAGGTTGTAGAGCGATGCGTCAGTCATATATTGTGAAGTGAGGTGTCGTGAAGTGTAGAACAGAGAAATAATGTAAGAAGTGATTAAAGGGTCATAGTGAAAAGTGTAGTGAAGTGCTGTTGAACAAAAATTCAGTGCGGAGTTTGATTATGTTTCTTTTTATTAAGTTAATTTTAAATGTTTTATGAATTAGACAGTTTTATATTTTTATTATTAATGTTATTTTTATTATAATTATTATTTTATTTTATTATTATTATATAATTTGCATGTTAGCTGTAGTATTTTATTTATGTAATTAGCTGCCACCGGGTTATGCCCATTTGCTGTTCAAATAAATTTATCGGATATCTTATCTTAAAGCTTATTACTTGGAATAAGGCCGATTCGTTAGAGTTCTTTTTGTTTAGCTTTGATTTGTATTACTGATGTTGAAATTATTCATTACTTATTGTTTTAATGTTCATCATTGAATAATATAAGACTTAGTAATTCACTTGGATTTGTTAGACGTGAGACAGAAGTAATGTTTCGTTGTCTAATTGGCAATAGTGAACACAATGAAATTCAGTGGTTAAGTTGCACGGGTGCACAACCCCCAGATAATCGAAAAAGATCTCATAGCATCTTCAAAATATACATTTTCCTTTTAATGGCATTCAATATTCAAGATCCCTCGTCCGAGATTCAAGAAGATTGCGAGAGCGTCCAACTAGGGCTCTCTCCGGAGTCTAGTACCTTGCCAGGTACTATTGCAGCACACTCTTGGCTGTGTTACGGGGTGTACTGCATTTTCTCCCATTTAACACGAGGAACACGCGGCCTTTTGGTGGCGCTGTCTAGCGCTGCGCGGCGGCGGAAGGAGTATCAGAGGAATACCAATATTCTATCTTCTTCAGACTCGCTGCAACGTAATTTTATGAATTTCACTTATTATTCAACGTACGAGGACTGTTAAAAAAATACGCGAACTGACGTCATAAAACAAAATGTACTTTACTTATAAGTTAGATGTCTGGATCCACTTCGAAGTACTCTACTCCCCAACGCATACACTTTTCCCAACGATGTTTCCACTTGGGTGCATTCCCCTGGAACTAACTGGAGATGCGCACTTCAAACAGGTGTTTGGAGAATTTGTTTTCATTTGATATTAGGTTTGTTGATTCAAAACGTACATTTGATGAGTACTTTGTGTGAAGGTGGCCGTTCAGGATGGAAGTCCCTTAGTGTCTCGCAGAAGCCAGTGTGCTTGTAGCTGGCCAGCAGTTAGCGAGCGTTCATGTGAATACGAACGTGTGTAAATCTTTAAATATCGTAACCTTGTAAACCAGGGTAGTGAAGTTTTCGATATAAAGTAATTCTATTTGTGTCAAATGTGTCGATGCAATAGTGTTTATTGCAATTTGTTGGAGACAAACTTGTTCGAAGAACTTGAACAAATCTGAACTTGAATTGCCTGAACGAATCGAAGTGCCCAGTCGAAATGAAAGCCAAAACCAAGTGCGCAGGAGTTGTATATACCTTTCACGGACACGACGCATAAAATTATGTGAGTAATGTTTCAATATAAAATTTTATTTAACTTAGTTTAAATTAATTGAATTGCTTGCATTTTTAATATATATTCGTATATTGAATTTTTAAAATTGCATTTCCGTCATTCAGTGGAGGTGCAACCTCCCGTCTGCTGGGCATCAGCCACCACTCAAGAAGTGACAGAAACTGTTTGCATGTATACTACTTCAGATTTGATTCTTGGTTATCAAGTATCGCTGTGAAATCTTCTTCCCACCGTCATTAGTCTTACCATTGATGGTGGGGCCGTGAGCATTCTCCGTTGTGAGACTTACTTCCGACAAACGTGTTATATCTCGCTGTGTGAGAGCCAGGAAGAGGTCTAAATCTTCTATCACTGCTAATCGTGATGAATTGGAGGGTTGTGATGAAGTACGTGATAATGATGATGATGATGATGTACGTGAGTCAATGTAATTGATATATTATTAGGTTTTGTTATTTCTTTGAAGTTATATGATTATAAACAATTTGGTTCTGAGAATGTTAATAAATATCATTTACACACCTTTTTGAAGTTTAAAGACATAGGGCCGAATTCATAGTCGTCTCTTACACTGAGTCTTCCCTTAAGGCTAAATGTACCGACACTAGTACAATTTGTGGCCACCACGTGGCAGCACCAAAATAAGTAAAATTTACTTCACTGATAACGTCTGAACCAATGGTCCGATTTTCGATCTGTAAACGGCATTTGACGCCTTTTTAAAATAGAATTTACGCTACGATGGCCTTTTTCCAAAAATCTAGCAAAAACGCGAATTTGAAATTAGTTCTCAAACTTCCGAGAACAAATTTAAAAATGTGGGCTTATAGCGCGATGGCGACATGCTTCCTGAATCTAACGCCGTGCCAATCATGCAAATCGGACGAATAGGAGCGTCGTAAAGTGAAATTTACGAAAACACCTCGCCCCCCTACCCCTTCTGCGCCATTGCGTCACCCACCCGTTTGGTGTGGGCCCTCTGTCAGCGCGGCGGCGCGGCCCGGCGGCGTGTGCGCCCGGCGTGTGCGGCGGCGCAGGCCCGGCGGCGTGCGGCCAGCCCCGACGGAGGAGGCGAGACTTGGGACACGCAAGCCACACACTCGGTTTATGCGTTCGTCACTTTGCATCTCAATGTATTTTTCCACGGATATCAAACTAGAGATTTTATACTACTATTACAGACCGAGGAAAACGGTCTGTAATAGTAGTACATAACTATCTTTTTCACATATTCCTGTCTTCCTTCGAATACCATCTTAAAATTGTTTGAGGCATTACTCAAAACATCGATTCTGATCTGGAACTATTTTGTTTTTAAAAAGGAACCCATTGTGTAAATATCACCATTATTTCATCTCCTCACATCTTATTTTAGATATATTTTACTTCTAAGGTCTTCTGTTATCACACAACCATGCTCTAAGATCTTCCGTTGTCAAATACTGAAAAAAATGAGCGGAGTATAGCACTCAAATATCAGCATTATTCCATCTCCTCACATCTTATTTTAGATATATTTTACTTCTAAGGTTTTCTGTTATCACACAACCTTGCTCTAAGATCTTCCGTTGTCAAATACCGAAAAAATGAGCGGAGCACGAGCTCTTTTATCCTACAACTCGAGTTTCGATCTCAAAACGACGTTTACCTGCTTTAAAGGGTTCATTTGATGAATCTCTAAATAAAATACAATATAATAATAAATTCATTTATTATTTACAAAAATATATGTATACAAAAATATACCCCCACCTCCCGAAAAATAATTGGCTGGATCCGCTCCTGCTGTGACACCTCTCCTAACTCCGTAAGCGGAACGCAATAACATAAACCCTCGTATGTCATCGGAAGCGACCACAGATCCTGCACACTTCTGGCGTCTCCCACGGCAACGCTTTAGGGAGAGAGGCGAAACGATGAGAGGGTGACGAATATTCATGCCGCGAGGTACAATTACTGGTAACATTGGGGAAAGTTTTATCTCGTAAACTAAAAGTAAATTATAATTTTGAATTTCTTGGTACTTTTTATGCATGTAGCCGCAGTTATCTACAGTGTAATTATTATTATAATAATGATTATTATTTCTATTTACATTTATTCAAAAGTACCGAAATCAAGGGTAGACCTGTGAGATCGGAGTCGGTAGGACAGACATGCAATACTTTCACAATCTCTGTTGTACAGACTAACAGGCAGATTCAAGAGAGAGAGAACACAAAGCTTTTGTGACTGACCAACGAAATTCTAAAAGTTTGTACATCTTATGTTTGTAACATGAAAAAATAAATTATGAAAAATGAGTTGTCTCTGCGACTTATTGCACTGACGAGTTCTGCAGTTTTCGAATTTTGTTTTTGATGGATCACTCACCGTCTCTTGTTTTCCATTTTTCAAGACATGAGATTAGAAGGCAACAATCTCCTTTTCGTTTTTCGAGATGACGGCAGCGATTTTTTTGTTGGTAGTGTTGTAAGCGATTCTGATGCAAAAGCAACGTTGGAATTCTGATTTTCGTAGTGATTATTGGAGGATCTAAAATATTATTGAAATAAATGTTTACAAACACTCAATTTATTAGCCACTTTGTACTTGAATTACAGTGCAGTATACTCCTCAATAATTCGAAGTTTTTAGTACCTGAGATAGTACAATCTAAAAGCCACTTTCACACTTTGCGATCTCAACAAATTACTTTTGACGTTGGAAACCTGAAAAGTGTTCCCACTAGTGTAACGATTTTTGACGCCTTATCTTTCGCAAGGCGGCAATTTGACAATGATCTCTCTTGAATAGTGAGGGAAATTGAATTACATTGCACAAATAAATATATTTCCAAAACTTTAATAAACCACATATTTAAATATTTCTGTCATCTGTCGTACATAAGAGGTTGAACTAAAGAATTCGCGAACACCTACAGTGTAAGTATTCGGCATATTGACGTGTTTTGCAATTTGCCGCCTACGCGAGCAGTCGAGGAAATAGTATATCTGCTTTGACAACATTGTATGAGGTTCAATATCACTTCATCTGATATAAAATGTTTCTTGTTCTGAGAAGACATGAACTCAATGAGCGACATGTTGTTTGCTTCTTGTTCGTAACACAAGTGTATAGCGTCTTCATTTTAATTTGTTTTCTGACTTTTGGTGGAACGGTATTAGCTTCTGTTCGTAGTGAAGGCCAAACAATACACAGTTAAGCTGGGGAAATTATACGTCTAGTTATTAAGAAATGTGACGAAGAAAATAATTCGGGCGTTCTTCATCACACGCTGCATAACAGCAATTTTCGGGTAGTAAACTATACTGAAGTGTCTTTTCGAACTGTGATATTAATTAAAAAGGATTTGAAGCCGGCGGGGCAGCCTTGAGTACTCCCGTAAGAAATACTGTATACTATACTTCTGACTTTCAGCAGAATATAGTTTCAAGACACGTATTGGAGCTGATGCAATAGGTAAGTTCCTATGTTTTGAAGTGAACGGCAAGTAATTATGGCAAACTTCCGATACAATGAAGATTTCACGTGTCTTTGCTAATACAATTTCACAACTGAATGTTTACATTTATGTGAGAGTTAATGGCGCCTAGGTTCACGTGGAGCATCGAAACACGGCCGGTTGCTACCTGTTGATACACATTCAAAGTTCACATACACTAACACAAGATTTGAATAGTAGTATTTTGATATACTTTCTTCACACTCGCATGGTTTCAGTTCAATTTGGATTGCGTGAATGATACTGTTCATTAGTGAATACACGGATTAAGAGTTTTGCCTTGCTGCACTAGGGAGGCACTAAGCGTCTTCAATACACTCGTTTTGTAATTCAACGCAAGTTCACGGAAGCGCGAGCAGTGCCCCACTATCACCCACAAGCGCCAAGTGAGAGGAAGGACTGAACCGAAGAGTATATAAACGGTTTGAACGTTGAACAACGTTCAACGTTGTACCAAAGAGTACATGGTCTGAACGTTGAACAAGCACACCTGCCTCCCTGAGTGGGGGTGGAAGTTTCGAGGTTGAGTACTTCCAATGGAATTACACTAAATGGCATGCGTCATTTAAGATTTACCATTGTAAACGCAACTTGTGCGCACTTCGACGTTGATTTCCCGGTGGCGTACACCCAAACCCAACTGGTGCGCACTGGATTTCTGTTTTCCCGGTGTTGTAAACCTAAATCTAGCAGGTTCACAACGAGGTTTTGTTTTCTTATGGCCTAAACTTAAATCCGGGTAGTGCCCAATGAATATTTTCTTTTCCCGATAGTGTAAACAAAACCCTTCAGGGGCGCTTAGGATTTTCGTTTTACTGGATGTTACCCTAAACCTAGTCTGTAGGTTTTTTGTTTTCCAGATAGTGTAAACCTAGACCCAGCTCAGTGGCGAAACGTTCGGGCCCGCAATGCGATAGAAGATTGATAAAAGGGCCTGCTGTTAGAAACATTGATATCTTATGGAGTAATCATAGACTGATGAATATGAATTTGTTGAAGAATATTTTTTTATTATTTAAGATATTAACATTACTTGGGTTTGCTGTACACCTTTGTAAAGGGGATACACGTTTTGCGTTCGGGCCCGCGCTCATTTCGTTACGCTACTGACCCATCTGGTACGCACTAGAGTAGGGAGTTTCTGATACTTCTGGAACACCTATAATTAGCTTTTTAAAGCCTTTACAGCTGTCCCAGAAGTATCAGCAATGTTAAAAGGCACATGACGTAAGAGGGGGAAGGTCCCCGACCCCTCCGGAGGGCGGTCCCAGCTTTCGCAGCCAATGAAATAGCTGAAACCCCAATGACGTAGCAGTTGAACGTGACGTGACAGCTGTCCCAGCAATGTTAAATAAACTAGAGCTTTTACATTACGTTTTGTACATTTTTTCCCTCTTCACCTCCAAGCAGGGATGTTCCTTTCTTTTCTTTTACTATTCCAGTATTTTTATTTATTTCATTAGTTTCATGTTTTTAATTTTTTGTGACTAGCGCGCTCTGTCTGTCACGACCGCGCACCCACTCTCTCTCTTTGTTTAAAACATTGCGGAGAGAGAGAGAGACTCAGCCCCGTGCACCCCAGCTGCCGCCGCCGCCGCCGTAGCCGCCCAATGCTCCGCTCTCGCGTGTACACACACACACACAGCTGTGGGTAATCGTGCGGGGGAGGGGGAGGGTTCCCGTATGTCACACACGCGAGGTCAGGGACCTGTATGTTTTTTTTAACATTGCTGAGAGAGAGAGAGAGAGAGAGAGAGAGAGAGAGAGAGAGAGAGAGAGAGAGCTGGTGGAACAGTTGTGTAACGTCATTGGTGAACTGCCTGCTACGTTATGGGCGTCCCCCCTCCAGCTATCTCTCTCTCTCATTGGCTGGGACGGGGGGGGGGGGTCGGGGACCTTCCCCCTCTTACGTCATGTGCCTTTTAACATTGCTGATACTTCTGGGACAGCTGTAAAGGCTTTAAAAAGCTAATTATGGATGTTCAAGAAGTATCAGAAACTCCCTACTCACTAGGCTTCTGTTTTCCGGATGGCGTGAAGCTGAACCACTGGCCGGTGGTTGTCGGTCGTTGAGTGTTGGCTCTGGATGCGCAGGGACCGTGCAGCGCGGGACGGCTGCCCGCGGAGGCTGCGGCGATGCGGCCGTGGCGATGCGTAGCGTGCGCGCCAAACCGCACGCCACGCCGCCTGGCGGCTTCCTCTGTCAACACTGCGGCCACGTCTCCAAGGTGTTCAACTCGTGGGTGAGGCACCAGCGCGTGCACACGGGCGAGAGGCCGTACAAGTGCCCGTTCTGCCCCTACGCCACGACGCAGGTGGGCAACTTGAACGTGCACATCCGGAAGCACACCGGGGATAAACCCTATCAGTGTTCGGAGTGCGGGATGAGTTTTGCGTACATTAAAACTTTCAAGAAACATAAACTTGATGTCCATAGTGGAGCTTCTAGTAAGGAATTGACACTTACTTGATGCAAAGAAGTTGGTCTCCGTACTTGACTTGTAATACTGTTGTTTTGTTTGTGGGTGGAGCAGTTGAATTTACTACTTTCCTTGTAAAATGTTTTTGAAATTAACACACAAAAATACGAAAATAAAAATATTTTGATGTGTGTGAGAAATATTTTTAATAGGCTACCGATCCAGTATCCTAAGAACGAACGGCAGCGTGCGGGAAAACAACGGAGCAAGCTTGACAAAAACGTTATTTTCATTTTAGCGTAGAAATTTCGGACTCCTCTTCTATCTTGCCCCAGGGAATGTTTCACCAAAAAGAGAATATTATGCAAGAAACGCTTAATTTATTTTGACGAATCGTGTTTGTTTCTAGTATAAACACTGGATACGTGTAAACAATAGTTGTCTTTCTCCTTCGCGTGACACAAAGTCATGTCTTTTTATTACATGTGTGATATTTTATTAACTGCATTTAATCATAAATACGGTAATTAGTTTTGTTGTGTTATTTAAGAAAAAGGTGATTCTCAATAACTTATGTATCCTTTCTTGTTTTTCGAAGTTGAGTGGGACAAGTATATTGAATTCTAAGATGTTAAGTGGATGCAACATCATCTTATATTTTATCTTTCTCGTATACGTACGCAATGGCGGCTGGTGACTTTAATTAATGGGAGGCTGTATATCGCACTCTTCTTGAAGAGTTAAGTTTCTAAATTTCTTAGTTTTTAAATATTGAACAGAATTACTATTCGTATTCATTCTAAACACGAACTACTGGTGCTAAAACAGCACTTACTTTGTCGCTCGTGCTTTCACGCAATATTGCTAGTGTTGTCCGCAGGCGGACTGGCAGATACGTTTTGCCGTTACTCAATTTTTCAGTTTCAAGAACCCACAAAACATGCATTCTGGCTACACAACATGTTAGAGGATTTTTATTTCTAAATTTAGCAACTGGATTTTCCCGCTTTTTCGTTAGTAGAGGTCTGTAATAAGAGTTTTCTGCCGAAAATTCGCCTTTATTTCGTGCAGCATTACGTAACTTTCTCTCTACTCCGTAGCGAGTAAGTAAAATAATAGAAAAATACAATATACAACACTTCAATTATCAATCATACGTCCGCTAGAGTTTTAAAAGTCATGTCAACTTCCTGCGAAACTGAGGGAAGGACTGCCTGTCTTGCAGTCGCTAGAACCCCAATATTGAGAAAGATAAGAAGTGGGGGAAGCGAATCAACTACGCCCATACTTGGGCGTAGGGTTGGAAATTGGGCGTTGGGAAATGGAATCGCAGCAGAACACGGCGGAAGATTTTCGCAAGTTGCACACGCACCAGCAGTGGGCGGGTCATGTAATTTAATTAATTACGCATTTTATTTTAATATCAAACAGAAATTGAATAATTGTGACAAGGGCCGAGAGGGCTGCGGCCCCGCAGCCCACCCCCACTAGCCGCCACTGAATGTGCGTGTATACGGAGTATATACGTTGTATAGAGACAGTTATGTAATGCTGCGGCATAAAACGTCGATTTTTCGAAAGAAAATCTCCTGAATTGCGAGGCCCTGATACAGAAAGGTGGATAAATCATGTTCTAATATGTAGTAAATTACTTCCTCTAACACGTAGTCGAATTTAACGAAGAGTGAGCCCTTGATACCGAAAAGGTGTGTTTTTGAAGCGTCCGCCTGTCAGTTCATCTGTGAACACAATTCGCGCATAAACCATACATATACTTGGATTTATTTAGAGCTGCCTATGACGTAAATGAACTGTTGCGGTGTCATCCAATCAGAAGGTTGAACGTCACCAATGACGTCACTGTAGAGACGTGTAAACTATAGATCGAATGACACCGTAACAGGTGATGGATGACCCGTCAGAGGCAGCTGTAAATAAATCGAGGTATAGTTTTTTTTCCAAAATGGATATTGCCCGGTCGATCTTTCCCCACTAGAAGCTTTGCGATTTTGAAAAACATTATTCAAAATTTGTGAGAACTTTACACAAAGCCCCTGGGTCATGTTCAAAAATGGCTCTAACTTTTTTCTTTAAATTCCTTGTAAGAATAGTTTGAAAAACACTTATAAAGATCGCATGGTTATAAAAATTATTTTTCATTCTTATCCCTCTGAGTTTTCGAAAATTGAAAAGTTTATAATTTGTTCGGCTTATTCCTACTATTGCAAAATTGAAGATATATTTTTCTTTCGAGTACAATTTTTCCTCCATAGTTATTCCTTTAATTTAAGTCATATACATATTTTTGAAACTTTTAGCAGTTTTCTCGCAATAATTGCGTGCAATATGTGCAATGCTTGTTTTTTTCAAAGCGGCTCCAATTTGTTTTTTTAAAATATTGGTACGGATAATGCTAAATGTACTCTATATGATCAAATTAACGACATTTTCTCTATTCTTTTCTTTTTTCAAAAATTAAAACAATGTATTTTTTACTTGTCTTTCATGGCTTTAATACTTACATTAGCGACGATTTGTTTATATATTTGCATTTATGAGAACAGGTGCTTTAAACGGTGTCGTAAATAGTTTCTCAGAAACCAAAAGTGTTTTGTGAAAATGGGCTCAAAATTGTTCATTTTCAGAGTTGCTCAAACGCCATTTTCTCAAAAACGGCTCCAATTTTTTTCTTGAAAAGTTTCGTACATATGCTACTAATTATACTGTTGAATATGACAAATTTCATTTGCGTCATTTTGATAAAACAATTACGCAAATGTATTTTTTTCAAATATTAATCATGCCTTCAATCTCACATTTTCAGCGTACACATTATTGACATTTGTTATAGGAAGCGCTTCAATTGACTTAAAATGAAGTTTTTCGAAGACTCAAAAGATTTCTGTGACAAAGAGCTTCAAATTGCGCCCTTAAACGTCATTTTCTCAAAAACGGCTCCACGAGGATTTACTCTTCTATTATATTCTTAAAGTAATATTTCAAACCTTCTATTACAAAATCGAAAAATTGAGAAAATAAAAAAAAAATTAGTTTTGGCTGCGATAGATGCCTGTTGGCTAGAGTGCGTGGCTCCGTAGCTACGTAGCTAAAGTCCGAAAAGCTACCACAGACCAAAGAACATAGAAAACTAAGTAGTACGAGAAAATCTGTGACATTGTGTAGCACCATTAATTTCATTGGTTCTCATTCACGGTTTGCAGTTACTTTTCTAGATAAATGTTCAGACCACTATATACTAATATAAATTTATTTATCATGCTCTGAAATAATATTATTATTAACGTTTGCCTGTGGAAAACAATGCTTTTGAACAGAATTTAAACAATCTTAAATTTAGGTTATTTCTACTTTGCGGTGTATCCTAAAAGTTTTAGAATGGATGTTTAAAAATCTGAAATGAAAGCTGAAAAGGAAGAAATTTTTTTAATGCACAAAGTGCACAACATGCACATTGCTTGCTGCATTGTTTAGCCGTTCTCTTCAAGTGAGACAATAATGTGTTATCTCAACGTGTAAAGTGTAAATGAGACTCAAACTTTTTAATAAAATTTAAATATACCTACTAAATTTTATGAATGCCATTAACTTTAATGAGCAAAATTCATGAACATTGTGCTACAAATGTATACGATTACGTGCTTGAAAAGAATGTTTGACGACACACAAATTTTATTGCCATTTAGCTAATATTTTAATTAATTAATTCAGTAATTACTTCAATTAAATTGAATGAATTTCATTCCTTGTTTCTGTTATTAATATTTGAAGGTTTTTTTGTTATGTTCTGACTCATATTACATTTAATGTGTGTATAATAACGCCTTTCTACTACTAAGCAAATTCGTGCTTACGTTTGCAACTTAAGACTGTAAAATATTAGCCTAACTTAACTCCCCCAAACGCGACTGAAGAGGTAAATGTTAAAATAATTATTTATACAACGAGAGGTTTAGGTAGAGGTTAATCCCCGCGGTTCCGAGTGCTAGGATCATGATTTTCCCAGGTGTATGTCGCTCAGTTAATCTCTGCACCATTTATAAAACTAAATTTTTCTTCAACATTTTTTCGAGCACCATTTTTAAAACTTTTTTGTCGATTTATACACGCGTAGTCGCTTGTAATTTATCATCTTTGGTGGTGTACCGGAGTGTTATGCCATAGTTCAGGGGATCAAATATAAGTGAAGTTGTGAATTTTTCAGGGCGGAAACACCCTGTGTACGCCTTTCTTCAGAAAGGAAGAAAAGCCAGCTGTCCAATGTTATAGGTTTATTGTATGCAAAAATCCTCGTGGGTAAAAGGAACCTCTTACCTAAATTCTAATCGCCTGTATTGTTGCCCGAGAGATGCCTTCGTTCGCTGCTCATACAAGAGTATTTTGAGATTATCAAGTGTTTATGTGTAGCTACTATCATTAAATAATAGTAATTAAATTAAATTTATTTTTAAAATTACATTTTACCCTATTAAATCTATTTAAAATATATTTGTCATACATTAAAACCACTGTATCCAGTGGCGTAACAATGTATGCTGAACTCGTTTTAAGCCTTATGGAAATTAACTAAACTCCTGGTGTGCTCGAATTATATGTTGCTTATCTTAAAATTCTAAGATTCAACTTACCACAAAATGTCTAATACATCCTTTATTAAATCTGTGCAATGCTTCTACTACACGTATAAATAAAATACAAACAATACAGAATACATTTTTACGAAAATTGCAAAAAGCTGAATAGTTTATTGCCAACAAACAAATAACCTGTGAACTTCGAATAGACAAAATTAAAAACATTATCAATCTTCAAACCCATTGTTTTTTGTAACGTAACCTACTGCTCTCGGTGCCCAACAATACGAACTAGGGTAAACTTACAATATCACTAATCACGATATTTTCCGTCCCGCCTCCATAAATTCACACACACACACACACACATACACCGATACAATGTAAGAAGGGACCGTGAGCCAAGACCAGTACAAGCGAGTACTAAAATCTCTTCTACCGGCACAGCTTCAAGATCGAAGAGTGGTGGTTAAGCCTGCAGATTAAGCCTTGCTGATTAAAAATACATTTTTATGCACGATTCCACACCGTGACACAAAGCCAGACGAATTACTGCATTCCTGCCACAAAAATATCACGCTTTTGTCCTGACTAGGAATCCAGCAGGATCCAGGATCAATAAGCAAGTGGTCACCACCAGGACTCAGTTAACTGAAATTCTCAAGAAAGAATGGCACACAACATTGATTTGCAGCAAAATGCAAAAGCCTGTATAGAGAGAGCATTCAGGCTATAATTGCATCAAATAGTGGCACTACAACTTGTATTAATGTTACCTAACAATATTTGTTCCTAAATATCTTATTGTTTTTTGTTTTTAATAATATACTATTGTGAATAAAAAATACCCTTGATGCCAGAAACCAATAATGTGTTTGAAAAATGCACTGAAACTATAAAACACAAAAATCTGAGACCTGTCCCTAACACATATTTATATTCTATGTTAATATGTAATAGTTTTGCCACGTATTGTTTCTCCATCTTTTCAAATATATGAACATATTTCAAATTATTATTTAAAAACTTCGTGTAATGAAAATCATTATTACTCAACATATCTAAAGTAAAATAATATTCCTAAATTATAAAGCGCTGGCATTTTCCCAAAAAATCTATAACAAGTACAATTTACAACCCTAAAAAATTATAAAAAAATTGATAGAATGCAAAAATTAGGTTAATGGAGATGATAACGGGAAAGTAATTTAAGAACAGGAAAGGCAGTACCGAGCATGTGAATATTTTTCGAAATCGTTCAAAAAAATATGGAGCGAGAAAATAAAATTGCTCAGGAGTCATGTAAAAAACATACTCGATGGGAACGGAAACAACTGGACAGGATATTATAAATATGTACGTAAAAGGAAAGGAAATAAAGAGTATATCCTAGTTATTCGTGAAAATGGAAACACGCATAATACTGACGAAAGCTAATGCATTTAATAATTATTTCAGCTCGGTTTCCAAAAACAATACGAATCATCCACTGATTCAAGGGCCTTCAGTTACAAATCAGTATATATTGAAGTAAACTTCTTCGGAATAAAGTAAAATCTATGAAAAATGGTAAGTCAAGGGGTCCAGACGGCATTTCTACGGATATAATTAAACTAGGAGGAGATGCAATATTACTGTACCTTATTAGAATATTTCACGTTTCGATGAACAATTCAAAGTACCTGAAGATTAGAAATTAGCTTTTGTCGTACCAATTTTTCAAAAGTGGTGACAATACTACATTATATAATTATAGGCCAATAAGTCTTACGACAGTGGTCTGAAAACTTATGGAACATCTAGTTTCGAGTTACAGTAAACAAGAATGGAAAATCTAAAAATGGCTCTATGATGGCTAACGGGTTACGCATGCGAAAGTCAGGTAGTCCCTCTATTTCAGGATCCAGCAGCTGAAATTGACGCTGGTGGGAGGGTAGACGCAAATATGTCTGGCAACGGAGAAAGTGGCTTCCGTGGACACTACGGTGTCCGATTTCCGGAGCATATTCCCTTCTATGAAGTTTTTGATCTCGTCGTGACCCAGCATGACTGCCTGCAGCATGACATATTCTTGCTGGCTTCGTAAAAATGAACTGACCGAGTTCATGGTTTCTACTGCTGCATTGCACTTCCTGTAGTATACATTCTCTCTGGGCCTTCCTGTACTAAGAGTAGTTTTATTGGCAGCGGTATTTGATCTCAATTGGAGTGCAGTGATAAGAAGACCAGGTTTCATAAGATGATAATCTTTCAAAAAAGCATTTCCAATCGGGCCGTGTATATGATTCCTAACCGCCCTCCCTTCTTCCAGGCGGCTACCTCTTCATCGGCGCATTTCCTCTTACAAGCCCTTAAATCTTGTTCAGAGTAGGGCTAGTTGAGTCTCAGTGATTTTGCGGTCCTTAGTGTCCGTTGGTAAAACTCGGACAAGAGCTCAACCATCTGCAAATAGGATCTGCAGATTTTTCTAATCGTAATCCTAGGTCCAGCGCAACTCTAGGAACGTGTTGGGTGACCCGCAGTCCCAGACCACTTCTCTCTTGGCCAGATAGAAATAAGCCATCTGCAGTACTTATATGCAGACGTAGGAACGGTTTGGCTGCCACTCTGATTTGACTGTCCGCTTCCCTGAGCATCGATATTGATGGCATGGATAGAACCAATTGATAACGATAATGTGGCATTATGTAGGTATGGAGTAACGCCAACTTCTTAGTGGGCTTTAAGCGCGCCTTTTGAAGCCTATACACCGCTTCCATCAAATTCGATATGGATGCTTTAGATGGGAAGCCGTTCCAGATAGGGAAGTTCACAATGTGCGCAGCGACTCGTCTCGAAAGGAATCCTAATCATGAACCGTTCCAAGCTAGGGTCATCTTAAATGGTTGTTGTTCATGGGGCGCGCAACCATGCGCACCCGCGTCCGAGGCTTCGTTAAGAGTCCGCCGCCAGTCGCTCCGAGGAGCACGACGGAGCCGTGAGCTGCAGACCCTGAACCCCCTTCCCCCGTGACGTGGGGTCCCAGAGTGGTTTTTCTGTAGGGATTTCCTTCCCTTTTCTAGATGCTCCCGTTTTAAGGCGCCGGAGACTCGCCTATCGTCCATCCCTCTAGGCTGCGCCTCAAGTTGCCCTGAGATGCATTACCAGGGGTCACCGCGCGGAAGTGAGAAAGTGGACTTGTCGGCCACGCAACGGCAAACCCATTACAGACGGCTATTACGGCCATACGGTTGCGATCCCATTACAGCAGGGCTTCTCAGTACTTACTGGGGTAGGTTTACTAGCTTCGCCTACGCCACAGAGACTCTGGGCAACATCGGACCCCCAAGAAGAAATCATTGACCACTTATAGGAACAACATTTATCCAGTTTTTCCTTTACCGGGTCAAACAATAACAGTTTTTCTGTGAAAAACTCGCTGTTTTTTTCCGCAGAATTAGAATACTTTCATACTTCTATAGTTCGAAGGCAGCAGGCGAAAAAGTAAAAAAACTTGTCTTTCAGCACCAATGCTTCATAAAAGGTGAGTCGGATCTACGTTATTACTTATCCACTGTGATATCATATTAAAGCAAGAAAAGGTAGTGAGACGATTATCGAAAATGGGAAATCATAGAATCTGTATTACTAAATTTTCAATTCGCACAAGAATTTGAAAGAAAAGTATGCAGTTTCCGGCTTTTTAACAGGTGTCTATGATTTTTTTAGATATAAGATATCAATAGCAATGAAACAGTTTCGGTTTTTGCAGAAAATTGAAAATAAATGATTCTGTTTTTCCTACTATTCTCGTAATGCGATTACCGCCTGAATACACGAAAACCAGTGGCGATTCCTGAACATGATTTTAAGTATACCGCGCCAGCACATCCGCCTTATTTGACCCTGATCAAGTATGTGTGGGACATGATGGGCCAAGTCCTGTCCCGCGGCGCGACTCCCCCAACAACTGGTAGTTACCTCTGCAACAGTATTCCTTAAAAGTGAAACCTACATATCATACATGAATTCTGGACAATTCAATGTACTTACCGAGTTTACTGGAAAGTCAGCTCTATTAGTCGAGATTTCTTCAGATATCGCTCCAAAACAGCTTGTGTAAAATGTTCTCGGACATCTTTACGCAGTTTACAAAGTAACTGCAATCGACATCGTTGACAGCGAAGTTAGTCTTTCTTGGCCTAAGGTTGATCAGCAGTGACATTTCACTCTATTCAAGGTGGAAAATGGCCGTTCAATTGCAGTTGTGCTTGTGGGTACAGTAAAACTGGACATGCTAATATATATATATATATATATATATATATATATATATATATATATATTGTGACGTTATGGGATTGTGCGACCCCATAACACCACCGTTTCGTCTGTATGAACACCCACAGGCAGCGAGGATAGAAGGCGCAGAAATCGGAGGTGCCTAAACGCGCAGCCTGGTATCCGTTTCCCGTACTAATCAAAGACGAACTAGCAAGCAACGTTTTTCCCTGTGAAGAGTTGAGAGGAGAAGTACCCCCGCCACGGAGAATTTCCCCAGGCGTCGTACCATAAATAGGCAGAACCCCCAAGCGGAAGCTCTCTTTTCTTGCCACCACGCGTCGAGTAAGCAGCTCTCTTTTGATTGTCGCCGTTCGTCGGGTAAGCAGCATTTTCATCACCGCTCGTCAACGTCAGCTTAGATATTGTTTGCCGCCGCAACGACTGCTAGGTAGGAGTTTTCGGCGTCGGGCAGACGTGCTCCGATATTTATATATCGGCCGATCAGATGGCCGAGATCGCTAAGGCAGTAGTGCCGGAGTGGTTTCGGACCAGAAGATCGCGGGTTCGAATCCCGCCTCGGGCATGGGTGTATTTGTGTGTTTGTGTATGTCTGTATGTGTTGTCCTTTCACCCCCATTATCATCATATCATCATTTCATCTTCCATACCCCCAGGGCTTGGGGGGATAAAAATAAATCGGATCCAGCTTAAATGCTGGTCCCCCCAAAGAATTGTTCGCAAGCACCTGCCACCGTGATATTAAATGAAAAACTGAGCCACGGTAAATGCAGGTTGCTTGCCCTGCGTGGTCCTAGTCGGCCGAAACGAAAATAATATATATATATATATATATATATATATATATATATATATATATATATATATATATAAATGAATCGCAAAATGTGTTGGTAAGCGCATAACTCTACAACGCCTGGACCAATTTGGGCAATTCTTTTTTTTAAATGTTCGTTGTAGTTCAAGGATGGTTTTTACGTCGAGAAAAATTCGAATAATTGCCGGAAAAAACCTAAAAACAGCCTTTTTCTTTTTCCCATACAAACGTTTTCCAACTAAAACGTAGAGTCAATTTGAGCTTTATCACTCTAGCTCTCTCTAGCTATCTCTCACTATCTCACACTAGCTATCTCTCACTCAGCTAAAACACTCATTGTTGTAGGTATGTTTGTAACGTCACAGAGTCAATGTGCACTTTATTACCGTTATACAAAGTTCAAATTCAATCATATCTATCAAAACAGTGTGCGTGTGTGCGTTGGAGCACAGAATACATGGTTGGAGGATTTAATGTCGCGTTCCGAAACTATTATAATATAGATATGCCTCCTATTAGACGAAGCAATTTAGGTAGAAGAACCCGAAATGCTACAAAGCAAGCTAATTACCGATCTAATCATGCTGCACAAGAACGTGACGACCGAAATGAACGTAAAAGAATTCGGATATCACGAACGCGTGAAGCGCGAGCGCTACATTCAACTAATAATCGCGCAAGTTCGAATCGAGCTGCTTTCAGTTACGATGTGTCAATTGACTACAGTAACTACCAATGTGTTGTTATTGGTTCTATGAACTCGGTTTGCTCATATTGTAAGGCATTTAAATTTAAAAACGAAGCTAATGGATTGTGTTGCGCAAATGGTAAAGTGAAATTGATACCATTGGAACCACCACCAGAGCCATTGTACTCATTGGTTTCAGGAATAGGAACAGATTCCATACACTTTTTGAGAAATATCCAACAATATAACAATTGCTTTCAAATGACTTCTTTTGGGTCAACAAACGTAGTTCGGGAAAATTTTATGCCAACTTTCAAGGTATGTATTATAGCAGTTAAACGTGATTATTTTATGTTCTGTCACCTAAGTTAAGATGTGTTACTAATCTTCAATGTCTTAATCATTAAGATCATAATCATCACTTAGTCCCCATATTATTTGGTGATTCAGTTTTAGCGACACTTTTATTATTTTGAAACCCAATATATTTGATGATAGATATTAGTTACAACTAATTAGGAGACAGATATAATTTTAAAGAACAAATATTATTTAAGTTTGATCACTGACAATCCATAAATTTATACCCCACATTGCTTATTTATTTTATTTTATTTTATAGTGTTTGGTACAAACATAACATTTTTTTAAATTTACAGATACAAGGCCAAATATATCACAGAGCAGGTTCACTGTTACCAGTGTCAGATAGCAACTACAAATTCCTGCAAATTTATTTTATGGGCAATTCATCACAAGAAACTAATCTGCGTTGTGCACATAACAATTTAGTAAAGAGGTGTATTGTAGAACAATTACAAACTTTATTTCATGAACACAATCAATTGATTATATTGTTTAAAACTGCCCTGGATCTGATGCCATCAGATAATCACAAAATTGTAATCAGAGCTGATAAAACACCTGCGGGTCAACATGCAAGACGTTTTAATGCACCAACTATTGATGAAGTTGCTATCGTTGTAGTTGGAGAAAACTTGGAATCCCGTGATATTGTTTTACGTCGTCGGAATGATCAATTACAACGTATAAAGGAAACACACTGCTCATATGATGCACTGCAATATCCCATTATATTTTGGCAAGGTGAAGATGGCTATGATTTCTCAATAAAAATGATAAAT
Source organism: Gryllus longicercus (assembly GCA_038098605.1). NCBI lineage: Eukaryota > Metazoa > Arthropoda > Insecta > Orthoptera > Gryllidae > Gryllus > Gryllus longicercus. The sequence goes on along the minus strand of JAZDUA010000062.1, from coordinate 1,654,310 downwards.
CCCATTACAGGTAATCAATATATTAGTTAATATCTCAGTCACTATATTATGTATTTTAATTTTATATTTCAATGTTATTAAAACCTACATAAACATGTTATTAAAACCTACCCTAAAACTATTTACAGGTTCTGAAACTAACAAAAAAGTCAGTTCAATGAACTATTATTCATACCGCCTAATGATTCGGGAAAATGAAGACAATCACATATTGAAACGTCGGCGATTATATCACAAATATATTGTTGACATGTATGTTAAAATTGAAACGGAGAGATTAACATTCATCAGGTTGAATCAGACCAAACTCCGATCTGAAGAGTATATTCACCTTCGAGATGCGATTAATACTGATGGAAATGCACAAAATGTTGGTCGGATGACTATTCTTCCAGCAACATACACCGGAAGCCCTCGACATATGCACGAATATGCTCAAGATGTCATGTCGTATGTTCGTCATTATGGTACAGAAGATTTGTTCATCACATTTACATGCAATCCGCACTGGATAGAAATCAAGCAGGAGTTATTCCCTGGGCAATCACCCATTGATCGTCATGATATTACAGCCAGAGTCTTTAGACAAAAATTGAAATCTTTAATGGATTTCATCGTAAAACATTATGTGTTTGGTGAGACACGCTGCTGGATGTATTCTGTGGAGTGGCAGAAACGAGGATTGCCACATGCACACATTTTGATTTGGTTGGTTGAAAAGATAAGGCCAAATGAAGTTGATGCAGTAATATCAGCTGAAAACCCTAATGTACAAGTAGATCCTGGATTGCATGAGGTAGTTATCAAAAATATGATACATGGTCCCTGTGGAACTCTTAATCAAAATTCACCATGTATGATGGATGGTAAATGTTCAAAACGATTTCCACGGACATTCATATAGGAAACAATTACTGGTAATGACTGTTATCCACTGTATCGTCGACGATCGACAGCAGACAATGGAAGATCAACAATTGTCAAATTAAATAAACAAGATATTGAAATAGATAATCGATTGTAGATTGTTCCATATTCAGTCATTTTATCAAAGACCTTCAAAGCACACATCAACGTTGAATCTTGCCATTCAGTGAAATCTATTAAATACATTTGCAAATATGTAACCAAAGGGAGTGATATGGCTGTGATTGGAATTGGTGCAGAGAATTCCAATGATGAAGTTACCCAATACCAAATGGGCCGCTATGTTAGTAGTAATGAAGCAGTATGGCGAATATTTTCTTTTCCTATTCATGAGAGACACCCTTCTGTTGTTCACTTAGCTGGGCATTTAGAAAATGGACAAAGAGTGTATTTTACAGCACAGAACGCAGTACAAAGAGCTGCTCAGCCACCATCTACTACATTAACCAGTTTTTTTTTTTTGAGACATGTCAAAACGATGATTTTGCACAAACATTGCTATATTCTGAAATGCCAAAATATTATACTTGGAATCAATCCTCAAGGAGATTTATACGACGGAAACAAGGAAAACAAGTTCCAGGATACCCAGATGTGTATTCCACCGATGCCATTGGTCGAATTTATTCAGTACATCCAAGCAATGATGAATGTTTTTATTTACGACTGCTATTAGTCAATGTACGTGGTCCAACATCATTCCAACATTTACGAATTGTTGATGGTGAATTGTGTGGATCTTACAGAGAAGCCTGTCAACGTTTGCAATTGCTAGAAAATGACGCTCATTGGGATCAAACTCTCAATGATGCTGTAATATCATCAAACGCTCATCAAATACGAACATTGTTTTCTATAATCATATCTACATGCTTCCCATCAAACCCAATTGATTTGTGGATCAAGTACAAAGATTATATGTGTGATGATATTTTGTATCAAATACGAAATAGACTGGGAAATCCAAATATACAAATCAGTGAAGAATTTTACAATGAAGCATTGATTTCAATTGAGGACATGTGCTTGATGATGTCAAACAAACTATTAATTCAATTAGGCCAGGCCGCGCCCAATCGTCCAATGCATGATGCTTTTAACCAAGAGTTGAATCGAGAAAAACTGTATGACCTCAACACTTTGAAAGAATTAATTCAAACAAATCTTCCACTGTTGAATGAACAACAGAAGTATGTATTTGATACTCTTATGAAAGTCACAAATGATGAAACTGGAGGGATTTACTTCTTAGATGCACCTGGTGGTACAGGAAAAACTTTTTTGATTTAATTAATATTAGCAACGATTCGCTCACAAAATAAAATTGCACTTGCACTCGCTTCGTCGGGAATCGCAGCAACTTTGCTCGAAGGTGGTCGAACAGCACATTCAGCATTAAAATTGCCATTAAATATGCAAAGCAATGAAACTCCGACTTGCAACATTTCGAAGAACTCTGCAATGGCAAAGGTCTTGCAGCAATGTAAATTAATTGTTTGGGATGAATGCACGATGGCACATAAAAAATCTTTGGAGGCTTTAGACAGAACCTTAAAAAAATCTACGGAGCAATCATAACCGATTTGGTGGTGCAATGATTTTATTAGCAGGGGATTTTCGTCAAACATTGCCAGTGATTCCACGATCATCACCAGCTGATGAACTCAATGCATGTCTAAAGTCCTCCAATTTGTGGAAACATGTCAGGGTACTTTATTTAAGCAAGAATATGCGTGTCGAGTTGCAAAATGACCAATCTGGAAACATATTCTCTAAACAACTCATTGACATTGGTAATGGCAAATTTCCTATAGACATGTTGACTGGCTGCATTAACTTTCCTCAAAGTTTTTGTCAGTTAACTCGATCAAAAAATGAACTTATTCAGAAGGTGTTTCCAGATGCTTCTCAAAATTACAGAAACCATGATTGGTTAAGCGAACGAGCTTTATTGGCTGCAAAAAACATAGATGTAAATGAATTAAATTTAAAAATTCAAGAACAAATTACAGGCGAATCGAGGATATATAAATCAGTTGATTTGGCTACTAACCTAGATGATGTAGTGAACTATCCACCAGAATTTTTAAACTCGCTGGATTTGCCAGGATTGCCACCTAACAGTCTTCAATTAAAGGTTGGGTCGGTAGTTATAATGTTGCGAAATATCAACCAAACACGTCTTTTCAACGGCACACGGTTAGCAATAAAAAATTACTAAACAATGTGATAGAAGCAACTATTCTGAAAGGAAAGTATAAAGGAGAAGACGTTCTCATACCGCGCATCCCAATGATTCCGACTGATGTGCCGTTTAACTTTAAACGACTACAGTTTCCAGTTCGGCTTGCTTTTGCTATGACCATAAACAAGTCCCAGGAGCAATCATTAAGTGTTTGTGGTATTAATCTGGAAAACACATGTTTCTCACATGGTCAATTGAATGTTGCCTGTTCCCGTGTTGGAAAACCATCATATTTGTTTGTCTATGCGCCAGGTAATCAAACAAAAAACATTTATATCACAAAGCACTACAATGAAAATAAAACTGATTTTTGTTAATAATTATGATTCACATGATTAACAATAAAGCGATTACTTACTTTTAAATGCTTATATATATTTTATTTAATTATATTTCTTATTCACAACGCCCTATCACCAGGGTGACGGTTCTGTTCAGGAGATTTTTTGCCCAGACTATAAAATATGTAGGAACAAAAAACTGTCACATTACAAATCTTTTGGACAGGACGAAGTCTGTCGGGTCCGCTAGTATATATATATATATATATATATATATATATATATATATATATATATATTCTAACAACCCACCTACCACACAGACTTGTACCTTCACAACCGCTGCATGAACCGTAAGCGGGTTAATAAGATATTTGCTCGTGAAGCGAGCTTTAAATCTAGGGAGCAGGATCTTTAGGGTACGAGAAAGGTTTGAACCCTTGACACAATAAAATAACACAAAATTCACATAAACGAGCGTATAATTTACCCAAAAACTTTGTGGCATACGTTAATGACAAAAAAATTAAGAATAGAATCACACTTTCACAAAAAAATGATCAAAAAACACAAATTGAACCCTTTACAACACATGGAATGAATGAACATATAATTTACTCCAAAACTGATTCTTTGAAATAATTACTCTAACCTACACTGGGAATTCCCTTGGAAAATTAATTATACCTAAATTTATGCTATCCTAATTACATTTGCACATGAAACCAAATTCAGTTCACAATCTCTTGCTTTAAAAAAATATTACATGCAAAGAACAAAATGTTTGCAAGTGCACTACTCTCATTTATAATTTAACTGTAACTGCTAACAGCAGAATAATAAATGTTCCAAATAGAATGTTCAAGGCAGGCAATAGTGCATCAAAAATCTCCCATTACAATGCTGCAAATTGTTGCCACCCGTGTCCTCAATTTCCTACACTTTCCTCTACTAGTCTTTTTCCCTGCCGACACGAACTTGACCTACTTTTCGATGGATTTGAGTTTTACCTCGAAAACTCCCGTTTCCTGGCCTTGAAGGTCACGCGCTGGCTTCTGCACTGTCGTCGCTCAGGTCCCAGCCACTGCGTTGTACGAGACGGGATTTCGCCTCTGCCGTCTACGCTGTCTTATTGCGTTCTCTTCCGTTCTTCCTAGTCGGCCTCTTCTTCTCCCTCGGCTTCTTGCGTCCTCTTCCGTTCTTCCTAGTCGGCCTCTTCTTCTCCCTCGACTGCTACCGGCGCTTCTGACTACGCCCACGTTGTGAAAACAATGTCCCTTGCACTTCCCTGAATACTAGTGCAAGTTCCTCGCTCGCCGCTACTTTTACTCCGTTAAACAAGAAGTTTCGATGCTTTTCTTACAACGGGTAACCCTGAAAGTTCTAACATTTTGCAAATGATCGTTTAGATGTTGGTCAAATGTGCACAGTAAATCTAATATTTCTGTGTAGTTTCCTTTATTAAACTATGTTTTCCATTCATCGCGACCCCTGAAAACTTGTTCTTGCTTTCCTACGGGACAGAGTGAGTCTTGTTAGTATCAGACTGTTCTTCTTTTCCATTTCGTTGTGTTTCAAAATTTGTAGAGCCTTCTGAGCATTTAGTTCCAAGTGTACTCGGATATTACCTAAATTACACAGTGTAAATTCACAAAATGTACTTTTTGTTGTCTTTTCATGCTTGCTAGCAACTAGCAAGGTAAACTTTATTGTCGAATTTTTGTTTTGAACAAACGTTACCTCACTTATCACTACTAATGGGAAGACACGAACAGCAAAAAAGTTTGCTCATTTTAGAGTCGTTAACCATTTGTGTCTAGAATAATTAGAAGTATAGAACTGACTGCTGTACTCTCACTTCCTGTCTTGACATTTCAAGACACTCAAAGTTGGAACTTCTGGTATGGTCTTACCGTTGTATTTTATTTTGAGCTTTTCTGAAAACCCAATACTTTGAAATTCAATCCTTAATAATTGTTCTATAATACAATTACACAAACCATTAACTTCTGAATCATGAACACACGCCATTTGCACGAAAACTTGAGAGAAGTGAAGCTTACTAGCGACATTTTGCGGTGCCTACCGACCGTCCAGGTGCGCAACCTCCCCTCTCCCCACCATTGCAAGATGAGGAGGCGAACGTTATCGCAGTTTGCATGCGGTGCCTACCCTGCGCTAGCGAATTCTCTGGGCAGTATTGTTAACTGTTTGAAACTCCTCCCTCTAACGTAACGCAGACGGATGCGGCAGACTGGCTTTGGGGATCAAAACCTATTTTCGGATTAGTAGTAAAGGCGTGCAAAATCTCAATAACTTTTTACTTTATTACCCTGCTGATGAAACATTTCTTATACATTTCGAATTACTCGGTATACCGCCGGTATTCGCGGTGTATCGGAGAATTCGCCACTGTCGTGAACATATAATTGGATTATCAAATGATTAGTTGAGAATAAGTAAATAAATAAGATGTTATTAGGATTATACAAATAATTAAGATTATGAGATATAATTAATTTTTTATTCGTATACTACCTCCACACCTATCTTCACAGCCACGAGCCACCACTTTTTGGATATTAAGATTTCTATTCATTATTCATTGTTGTTCATACGTAATGAAAATATCTGAATAATATTTACAATTTTAATTTCATGAATATTTTTAACAAAATCAGTTATCTGCATTTTATTGGTTATTGGGATTCCATTGAGTGATTGTTTTTCTTTTAAGTGAAATACTGTTTTTCTTGATTACCGATATGTAATAAAATTGTTAGTATATTTTATTGTATTATATTTTCGTCCTAGATCAATTCCATAACTGAATATCGTAAATTTTCTACGGAGTCGTAAAATACATTGCAAATGAGCAACCAAAAAGACGGTACATTCAAAATTACCGCACAGCGTATCGAATGCACCTAATTGGTTAATAGTATGTGTTACATACATCATAACCTCATTACGATGTAAATAGTCTGGCATAGTAATGTCGGCACCCTCTTGAGCGCAGCACCAAGGCTGTTGTAACTGTAGTATCACAGTTTAAGGCTAAATGTACCGACACTAGTACAATTTGTGGCCACCACGTGGCAGCACCAAAATAAGTAAAATTTACTTCACTGATTATGTCTGAACCAATGGTCCGATTTTCGATCTGTAAACGGCATTTGACGCCTTTTTAAAATAGAATTTACGCTACGATGGCCTTTTTCCAAAAATCTAGCAAAAACGCGAATTTGAAATTAGTTCTCCAACTTCCGAGAACAAATTAAAAAATGTGGGCTTATAGCGCGATGGCGACATGCTTCCTGAATCCAACACCGTGACAATCATACAAATCGGACGAATAGGAGCGTCGTAAAGAGAAATTTACGAAAACACCTCCCTCCCCCTTCCCCTTCTGCGCCGTTGCGCCATCCGCCCGACTGTTGTGGGCCCTCTGTCGGCGCGGCAATACGGCCAGGGCAGGCGGCGTGGGCCAGCCTCGGCGGAGCAGGAGGGACTTGCGGGATTCGCAAGCCAGACAGTCGGTTTATGCGTTCGTCACTTTGCATCTCAATCTTTTTTTCCACATATATCAAACTAGAGATGCTATACTACTATCTTTTTCACGTAGTTCCGTCTTCCTTCGAATACTATCTTAAAATTGTTTGAGGCATTACTCAAAATATCGTGTCTGATTTGGAACTGGTTTTTTAAAAAATGAACTAATTGTGTAAATATCACCATTATTCCATCTCCCCACATCTTATTTTAGATACATTTTACTTCTAAGGTCATCTGTTATAACTCCACCTTGCTCTAAGATCTTCCGTTGTCAAATACCGGAAAAACTGAGTGGAGTATACGCATGAGCTCTTTTATCCACTCGACTTTTGATGTTAAAATGACGTTTATCTGCTTTAAAGAGTTCATCTGGTGAATCTCTTTTCCCAAGTAAAATAGCCGAATCTAATTTTAAAAATGTTTTCGTACTTTCGAACAAATTTAAAAAAATGCATGATCTTGGCTGTCCGGGTGACGTCGCGTCGAAGGATGTTTTGCCGTCGTTTTGACCATCTTGTTGTGGTCTTCCTCAGGGCCTCATACCAGCCCTGAGGAAGACCACGACAAGATGGTCGAAACGTCGGCAACACAATCTTCGACGCGGCGTCACCCGGACAGCCAAGATCATGCTCAGGACTGCCGCGGAAGCCTAAGACTTCAAATTTAAAGAAGGTGGTAAAATAGCGGGCTGGCGAGCTGCATCCTGACTCCAACGCATCGAAATAAGATAGTATGAATCATGTCTTATCCCAGTTTACTTGGTAAGTTATTTTGATATAAACTAAATATGTTATATTTGTATAATTTTGAAAGGAATAAATAATTCCTGGTGAGTCGTTTCATACAGACTACGTAAATGAATAAAGGGTAATGATGCTAGGATGAACTCCTAGATGTTTGCTTGCATTTGGAGCGTGTTTTCCCTTACATTTTCTTTGTTTTATAAAATGTGAATTTTCTAGAAAAAAGTTATCTGTAGAAATTGCAGTATGCAAAACCAGTTAACGTGACTTTTTCGTGACATATCGACCACAATGATATAAATAATATGGAACATTCAAACGAGTTTAAAAACGAAGGAAATCTTTTTCTGTGAGAATGATCTTAGGATATGCTTTACGCTAACACTTACGCGACGTAATGTAATCTACACAACTTTTCAGAGATAGAAAATGAGGTTTCTTTCTGTTGGAAATATACATTTATATTGTAAGGTTGAAGTTTGTGAACATGTCGACAGTGTCGCCATCTGCGTCTAGTATATTATTGGAAATGTACTCTATATTGAGAGATAGAGGTTTGTGAACGCGCCGACACTGTCGTCATCTGTTTTTGGTATGTAAACGAATGATCATATTCATTCGTCCTTTTGTCTTACTGTGCAGCAATGTAGTGTTTGTATAAGACCGTCAAAGACGTTCAATAAGAGTTTATGTATATGTATTTTGTTATAAATAAAAGTGAAATGCAGTGTAGTTCTCAAGAGTTAATTTAACATGGTAGCAGTCCGTGGTTTCCGGATGCAGATGAATTGCTGAAGAGGTTATATTGGAGTTCAGCCCAGTGTCCGTCGATTCGAGGAAGTTTGCGACATGGACGACCTGAACATTCCAGCTTTTGATGGAGAGGACTACGCAAACTGGAAAACGAGGTTAACTATCTATTTGAAATTAAAAAAATGCCATGAGGTGGCCACGAGGTCGAAGCGAGAAGAAGACAAGGACGTAGAATGGGAAGAACAGAACCTGAAGGCGATGCATTGCATTTTTAGTGCAATTACTAACAAGCAGCTAGAGTTCGTGAATGATAAAGTAAGTGCTTTCGAGGTTATGAAGAAGTTTGACGAGCTATACTCCAAAGAGTCAACAGCGTTGCAGATTGTCTGCAGGAACAAACTAGATGGACTCAGATTAAAGAATTACAGCGACATAAATGAATTCTTCACTGTGTTTGAGAAATACATAAACGAACTGAAGTCAGCCGGGGCCAAGGTAAGCGAAGAAGAGAAACTAAATTACATGCTCAAAACGCTGCCCGAGTCACTAAGTTATATCGGAGATCTAGTGGATGTTTTGAAGAAGGAAGACCGGACTGCGGAGTACGTGAAGGCAAAAATAAGGATGAAGAGCATCAAGGAGAACCAGGACAGTGAGGGCGTAAAATCAAATGCATTCATCTCGGAGAAGAGACCTAGTGCGAGCGGCCAAAAAGTGTGCTACGGATGTGGTAAACCAGGACACTTCAAGAGGGAATGTCGACAAACTGAGAATCATCGAGGTTCCCGGGGACGTGGCGGAAGAGCACGAGGTAACTATGGAGGTTATGTCAACCAAAGTTATGAAAATGGACATCGCGGAGGCAGAGGAGGACTACGTGGGTCCAGAGGCGGTCGCTATGGTCACGACCGATCTTACCGACAGAACGAGCAAGGAGACCGACATTACCGACAGGACGACCATGGTGGTAGGAACCGTGGAGAACAACAGTTTTATCAGAATGTAAGTGGCGCAAGCAGTTTCGTGACAGAGGTCTTCGCCAAGGAAGTAAACAGTGTAACACAGGATTCAGGTCAGATTGAAATTAATTGGTTGTTAGATAGCGGTTGTACAGATCATATAATTAATAACGAGGAATATTTTTCTAAATGCGTAACGTTAAAAGAACCGATTAATGTAAAAATCGCGAACGGAAAGATTTTAACGGCAACTAAAGTTGGTAATGTAATTAGCGATTTTTTAGTGTTTGACAGATTAGAACGAGTTGAAATGAAAAATGTATTTTACATTAAAGATCTAGATAGGAATTTAATTAGTTTTTCAAGAGTCACAGAGAAACATGATATTATTGCAAAAGGCATCAGCGCAAAAGTTTTTAGTAAAGATAGGGGTTTAATTGCAGTTGCATGGAAACAAGATAGGTTATATAAAGTGACAAGTGTGATCAACAAAGGGGAATTTAACGTAAACTTCTGCAATAAAGAAAATATGACAATAAAGGAAAAGTGGCATAGGATACTGGGGCACGTAAATTTCAATTATTTAGATAAAATTTGCAAACATCAATTAGTAGATGGAATCCCTCAAAACGTTGAGTCTGAACCTATGAAATGTAAAGTGTGCATAGAAAATAAAATGCATAATGTTCCTTTTAAAAACAACAGAAATAAGGCTAAAGAAATCCTAGAAATTGTTCACACAGATCTAAATGGGCCACATTCAACAGTAGGTATGCATGGTGAAAGATACTTTGTTTCTTTTATTGATGATTATAGTAAACTTGCACGCGTTTACACAATTAAAACTAAAGACCAATTATATGATTGTTTAGTTGGGTATGTAAATGAGGTTGAAAATCTTACTGGGAAAAGGATTAAGAAATTGCGGTGTGATAATGGAAAAGAATACATGAATAATAATATATATCAATACATCAAGGAAAAGGGGATTGTTTTAAATGCGTGCCCGCCATATGTGCATGAGTTGAATGGAACTGCTGAGAGGTTCAATAGGTCAATCATGGACATGTCAAGATGTTTATTAGCCGAAGCAAAAGTTAACAATAGGTTTTGGCCAGAAGTAGTTTGTGCTGCCGCGTATCTGAAAAATAGATGTCTTGCAAATACCGCAGAATTGAAAACTCCTTATGAAATATTTTTTGGAGAAAAGCCTAATGTCACACATTTAAAATTGTATGGAAGTAGAGTCTTTGTAAGGGTGCCAGAACAATTGATAAAGTCAAAATGGGATAGAAAAGCAGATTTGGGAGTTCTGTTAGGTTACAGTGACGTTGGATATAGGGTACTCATAAATAATAAAATTGTTGTGGCCAGGCATGTAGAGGTTGTTGAAGAAAATATTAGATGTGTAGGTTTAAAGGATAATGGTTCCGTGAGTAAAAGATTAGATGAATCTGGGTGTGAAAATTGGGAAACTGGGTCTGAAGATAACAGCGAGGACGAAGAAAGGTTAGTCGAAATCGAATCTCCAAAAGCAGCGCTGAAGGAAAAAACAACAAGGTCGGGTAGAGTGGTTAAAACTCCACAACGCTATAGGGATGATAATACAAGTAACTTTATTTATATTAACGTATGTAGTGCAGATAGCCCGGTTAGTTTTGAGGAGGCGATTAATAGCAATGAATCGAAAAGCTGGAGTCAAGCTATGGATTGGGAAATTGAATGTTTGAAGAAAAATGACACATGGGAGTTAGTTAGTAAGCCAGAGGGCAAAGATCTTATAGATGTTAAATGGGTTTTTACTAAAAAGTTTGATAATAGGTACAAAGCAAGATTAGTTGTTAGGGGATTTCAACAAAAAGAATGTGTTGATGATATATATGCACCAGTAGCTAAAATGCAAACTTTGAAGATTTTACTGTCATACTGTTGTCATTTTGGTTTAATTATTGAACAAATGGATGTAGAAACAGCCTTTTTAAATGGCGAAATCATGTCAGAAGTTTATGTTAAACAACCTGAAGGCTACGAAGACGGCACAAATCGAGTGTGCAAATTGATGAAAGCACTGTACGGTTTACGAGAAAGTCCGAGAGCTTGGTATGAGTGTTTAGATACTTTCTTGAAAAGTTTAGGATTCCAAAGAAGTGAATATGATTATTGCCTTTATGTTGCCTGTATGTTTTGCGAAAAAGTAATGTCCTGATTTACTTGATAATTTTTGTTGACGACTTGCTCATTTGTTGTGTAAAGAAAAGTCGAATTAAAGAAATCAAAAATTTGTTGTCAAATAGATTTAGTATGAAAGATTTAGGTGAGGTTAAAAGTTATTTAGGAATTGATATAAATTACGAATACAAGAAAAACAAAATGAGCTTGAGTCAGGAAAATTATATTAATTCATTAGCCGAAAAATACAAGATTAAAGACTCAAAATTATATGCTACACCGATGGAAGTTAACTTGAAATTAGAACCAACTCAGGAATTGCGTAATGATATAAAGTATAGAAATTTGATTGGTGCGTTGTTATATATTAGTTCAGGAACAAGGCCAGATATCAGTTATTCTGTTAATTATTTGAGCAGGTTTCAGAATTGTTATGACGGCACACACTATAAGTATTGTCTGAGAATCTTAAAATATCTGTATTTGACAAGAAACCTGAAATTGAATTATTGTAGAAACGAAAATGCAAAAGTTCTTGATTGTTATGTAGATTCAGATTGGGCAGGTGACAATATAGATCGTAAATCTACGACAGGTTATGTGATCCGTATGTTTGACAATGTTGTATTTTGGAAGTCTCGCAAACAATCAAGTGTAACAAAAGCTTCGACGTATGCAGAGTATGTTGCGCTATCAGATGCTGTGAGTGAAGTGAAATTTCTAAAAGATGTAATGAAAATTTTTGATTTGAATTTTGATGAACCGATTGTAATGTATGAAGACAACTCAGGAGTATTGAGTATCGCTAAATATGGTAACTTTACAAAAAACTCAAAACATATTGAAGTCCATTATCATTTTGTCAACGAGTTGTATATGAATGGTTTAATTGATATAGTCAAAGTAAATACTGATGATAACATGGCAGATATTTTCACGAAAGCTTTGTGTAAAGACAAGTTTGTGTATTTTAGGAATATGATGAATATTAACTGAATTTAAGATAGTATGTATATAAATGTAAGGAGGCGTGTTGGAAATATACATTTATATTGTAAGGTTGAAGTTTGTGAACATGTCGACAGTGTCGCCATCTGCGTCTAGTATATTATTGGAAATGTACTCTATATTGAGAGATAGAGGTTTGTGAACGCGCCGACACTGTCGTCATCTGTTTTTGGTATGTAAACGAATGATCATATTCATTCGTCCTTTTGTCTTACTGTGCAGCAATGTAGTGTTTGTATAAGACCGTCAAAGACGTTCAATAAGAGTTTATGTATATGTATTTTGTTATAAATAAAAGTGAAATGCAGTGTAGTTCTCAAGAGTTAATTTAACACTTTCAATGTGAATTGTTTTTGAAAATCTTAAGAAAGTATATGCTTACATCAACAACATTTTTAAAATCCTTGTTGTTTTTTTTGTTTTGTTTTTCTTCTGAGGGATGACTTTTGCAGATTGACTGAATCACACGGTATTCATGCAATTGTGTTGTTATTTGCACAATCTCGGCTGTCCCCTTTCTTTGATAATGGAGTAATTATAGTGCGTTGCAAATCTGTTGGTCACTCTTTTCTTTTCCAGATCACATTGCATAATTGTGTTAGTTTCGCCAAGATTTCTTCCCCTGTATCTTTGAATAGTTCGATTGGAATATTATCTACAGCCGAGGACTTCCCATTTTTCAGTTGTTTTGTCGCCCAATTCATTTCTTCGATCTCAGGTTCTTATTCGTAATCATCTATATTTATCCACTACTCTATTTGTAAGTCCTTATCATATAACTTCTTCGTGTATTCTTCCCATCTTTTTTGTGATCTCTTCTTTTGTTGTATTTATATTGTCGTTCTCGTTCTTAACATTCGCCATTGTTGGTTTACGCTCCGTCGTCATATTTCGGATGACCTGAAAAAATTTATTAAGATCTCCATCTGTTGTTATGTTCTTCCACTTCTTCGCTTTTTTTCTTGAATAAACTTTTCTTTATCTTGCCTTGGTCTGGGCTGGAATCCCCGTAGAGTTTTCTGACTTTCGTCTGGTCATTTGCTTTCTTTGCAGAGAAATATAATGTTTGAAAAGAAAGAAATATAAGGACTCCGTTATATATAATAATAATAATAATAATAATAATAATAATAATAATAATAATAATAATAATAATAATAATAATAATAATAATAGGCACGCGTTTGGAGTAAAAACCAAAATATGTACACTATAGTATTGCTTATATCGTACTATATAATACATCGAATCTTCACTTCGATGTCTGTGTTTCCAAGATTTTGTGAAACTTCTTTATATTTCACGGAAAAAATCTTAAATTTTCTCTGAGGATCTAATTCAGCCTGTCGATTGTGAAAACTATTGAGGAGGTTGTTGCTCCGAATGCATCGGGCGGTTGGTCTTTCATCGCCACCTGCCGCAAAGGATTAGGGCAGGGACTAGGGCACGAACGAGCCTGGACTCGCGTAAAGTGGCCGTGGGGGAGGGGGCCCGGGATTTCAAGTCCGATATGGCACTGGGACAGTGGTTCGCAAATAGACAACGTGGAGAATGCTCACACCAAGTTCACTGATCGGCTCGCTTACTCGGTTCTTTTTCTCCGCTTTACACTTCCTGCTCCACGTCCACGTGTCTACTGCGTGTCTGTTCATCCCCAAGCCACCTCATTCTTTTAGTTGGGAGCTGACTCGATTGCGTGACTGAGGAAGTTCTTGGAAGCTTCCTCCCCCCCCCCCCGCCTAATTTGCAACTACAAGCTGTCCCAAATACATTACGCCAAGTATCCATAGGCAAGAATTAAAACATCATACGAGAATAAGGAAAACAAATAAGCAATAAGTGGATGTTATCAATGTCGATTTTTTTATCTTCACAATATGGCCTTTTCTTACCGGGAGTACTCAAGGCTGCCCCGCCGGCTTCAAATCCTTCTTTTTTTAATTGATGTCACAGTTCGAACAGATACTTTAGTATAGTTTACTACCCGAAAATTGCTGTAATGCAGCGTGTGTTGAAGAACGCCCGAATTATTTTCTTTGTCACATTTCTTAATAACGAGACGTATATTTTCCATAGCTTAACTGTGTATTGTTTGGCCTTTTCTACGAACAGAAGCCATACCGTTCCACCAAAAGTCACAAACCAAATTAAAATTAATACGCTATACACTTGTGTTACGAACAAGAAGCAATCAACATGTCACTCATTGAGTTCATGTCTTCTCTGTACAAGAAACATTCTATATTAGATGAAGTGATATTGAACCTCATACAATGTTGTCAAAGCAGATATACTATTTCCTCGACTGCTCGCGTAGGCGGAAAATTGCAAAACACGTCAATATGCTGAATACTTACACTGTAGGTCTTCGACGAATTCTTTAGTTCTACCTCGTATGTACGACAGGTGACAGTAATATTTAAATATGTGGTTTCGTAAAGTTTTGGAAACATATTTATTTGTGCAATGTAATTGAATTTCCCTCACTATTCAAGAGAGATTATTGTCAAATTGCCGCCTTGCGAAAGATGAGGCGTCAAAAATCGTTACACTAGTGTGAACACTTTTCAGGTTTTCAATGTCAAAAGTAATTTGTTGAGACCGCAGAGTGTGAAAGTGGCTTTTAGATTGTACTATCTCAGGTACTAAAAACTTCGATTTATAGAGGAGTATACTGCACTATAATTCATGTACAAAATGGCCAATGAATTGAGTGTTTGTAAACATTTATTTCAATAATATTTTAGATCCTCCAATAATCACTACGAAAATCAGAATTCCGACGTTTCTTTTGCATCAGAATCGCTTACAACACTACCAACAAAAAAATCGCCGCCATCATCTCGAAAAACGAAAAGGAGATTGTTGCCTTCTAATCTCATGATTTGAAAAATGGAAAACAAGAGACGGTGAGTGATCCATCAAAAATAAAATTCGAATACTGCAGAACTCGTCAGTGCAATAAGTCGCAGAGACAACCACTCATTTTTCATAATTTATTTTTTCATGTTACAAACATAAGATGTACAAACTTTTAGAATTTCGTTGGTCAGTCACAAAAGCTTTGTGTTCTCTCTCTTGTATCTGCCTGTTAGTATGTGCAACAGAGATTGTGAAAGTATTGCATGTCTGTCCTACCGACTCCGATCTCACAGGTCTACCCTTGATTGGGGTACTTTTGAATAAATGTAAATAGAAATAATAATCATTATTATAATAATAATTACACTGTAGATAACTGCGGCTACATGCATAAAAAGTACCAAGAAATTCAAAATTATAATTTACTTTTAGTTTACGAGATAAAACTTTCCCCAATGTTACCAGTAATTGTACCTCGCGGCATGAAAATTCGTCACCCGCTCATCGTTTCGCCTCTCTCCCTAAAGCGTTGCCGTGGGAAACGCCAGAAGTGTGCAGGATCTGCGGTCGCTTCCGATGACATACGAGGGTCTAAGTTATTGCCTTCCGCTTACGGAGTTAGGAGAGGTGTCACAGCAAGAGCGGATCCAGCCAATTATTTTTCGGGAGGTGGGGGTATATTTTTGTATACATATATTTTTGTAAATAATAAATGAATTTATTATTATATTGTATATTATTTAGAGATTCACCAAATGAACCCTTTAAAGCAGGTAAACGTCGTTTTCAGATCAAAAATAGAGTTGTAGGATAAAAGAGCTCGTGCTCCGCTCATTTTTTCGGTATTTGACAACGGAAGATCTTAGAGCAAGGTTGTGTGATAACAGAAAACCTTAGAAGTAAAATATATCTAAAATAAGATGTGAGGAGATGGAATAATGCTGATATTTGAGTGCTATACTCCGCTCAATTTTTTCAGTATTTGACAACGGAAGATCTTAGAGCAAGGTTGTGTGATAACAGAAGACCTTAGAAGTAAAATATATCATAAGTAAGATGTGAGGAGATGAAATAATGCTGATATTTACACAATGAGTTCCTTTTTTTTAAAAAAAATAGTTCCAAATCGGAATCGATGTTTTGAGTAATGCCTCAAACAATTTTAAGATGGCATTCGAAGGAAGACAGAAATATGTGAAAAAGATAGTTATGTGCTACTATTACAGACCGTTTACCTCGGTCTATAATAGTAGTATAAAATCTCTAGTTTGATATCCGTGGAAAAATAGATTGAGATGCAAAGTGACGAACGCATAAACCGAGTGTGTGGCTTGCGTGTCCCGCAAGTCTCGCCTCCTCCGTCGAGGCTGGCCCACGCCGCCGGGCCTGGCCGCGCTGCCGCGCTGACCGAGGGCCCACAACAAACGGGTGGGTGACGCAACAGCGCAGAAGGGGAAGGGGGTGAGGTGTTTTCGTAAATTTCTCTTTACGACGCTCCTATTCGTCCGATTTGCATGATTGTCACGGCGTTGGATTCAGGAAGCATGTCGCCATCGCGCTATAAGCCCACATTTTTTAATTTGTTCTCGGAAGTTTGAGAACTAATTTCAAATTCGCGTTTTTGCTAGATTTTTGGGAAAAAGCCATTGTAGCGTAAATTCTATTTTAAAAAGGCGTCAAATGCCGTTTACAGATCGAAAATCGGACCATTGGTTCAGACGTTATCAGTGAAGTAAATTTTACTTATTTTGGTGCTGCCACGTGGTGGCCACAAATTGTACTAGTGTCGGTACATTTAGCCTTAACGTATAATATGCTAGTATAGCGATATTTAAAACGTTCATTGTCAGCCCTGCTTGTTCCGCGCCCAAGAAATCTCGAGGAAGATAAATTATTATAGTACGTGAGGGACAGGTCGGAAAGTTTGGATCGGCAAAGGAATCGAGAGCCGGTTTTTTTTGAGGTGGATAAGGGGTGGAGGCTCATTGAAAGGGAAGTGTTGGTGGTTTGAAAGGTAATAATTAAATTTAATTTGTAAGAATAGCATTTGTCTCTTTAATGGTAAAATAGTAGACAGAAATATAGTGTTATACGCGAAGTGCTCCAGAAATTGGCCCATACTTAATCTTTTGTTATATTGGAGATTCGAATGGTTTTCATAAGTTTTCCAACTGACTTCGAGAGGTAATGCTTAGTAAGTGTCTTATGAGGTAATGTAAGTCTTATGCCCTGTATTACCACCGTCAGTTAAAGTTCCAGTTAGAGTTAACCGGACGTTAGCGGGAGACATTCGTATTACGAGCGTCGGTTAAAGACAAACCGGAGGTTTACCGGAAAGTTAAGTTAACCGGAGGTTGAAGTAAGAGTTACTGAGTTAACTGACGGTTAGGTGAAATGGCGAATGTAATAAATGTAGAAACTGATTCTGAAGACGAAATGCTGTTGGAATATTTCGTTAATACCAGACGACTCAAACGTTTGCGGCAAAGACGGGATAACTTTGGAGAATAGGACTGCGACGAATTTTTCGCACGTTTCAGGATTACGAAACAAACTGCTTTGTTCGTATTGCAACAGATTGAAGATGAACTGGAATACATTACAGACAGGTATGAGGATGTATATAATAAATCATTAATGGCATTAGTTATAGTATGTTCCCTCTGTAGGTAGATGTAGAACCTTTCCTTAGCTTTCTCTCTGGATTTTTGAAATAATAAGGTTATGTTGTAACCTCCTGGGCTGTAAGGCATTGAAATGATATATTATTGAATTTGACATGTTTAATATTACTGTCTTATTAAATAATCGTTTTCATTGGTCTACTTATTACTTAATTAGTATTTTTATTAATGGTTTACTAGTTGTCAACCTGATTTTAAGTAAGTCCATATCATTTCAATTTTTGTTAATAAAGTGCTATTACCATTTTTTTATTATTATTTAAATGATTACTTACAATTATTGCTTAATTTTAGTGGTGTACACAAAAGAATTAAAGACTGACAACATGAGGTCGCTATATTATTTATTCAGTCGTCATTTCAATATCGAATGAATAATACTGCAAACCGTATTTTGATTGTCTTTAAATCTTTGTGGATATTACTGAAATTAAATAATATTCTTAGAAAATTGTTGGTTGACTTTTAACCACATTTGAAATTTAAATGATTATTATGTAAATTAAATATTAATGTGATTATTATGTATTCCCAACCTGGTTTAAGTTAAAACATGGTAAATAGTGTTTAATGAAATTTACATATTTTTCTTTCATGACTTTCCCTTTCCTATTGTAACAAGTTTCTGCATTACTAAAATTCAGAAGTTTACACTTTAATGTAATGAATAATTTTTGTGTATTAATATATTTTGCATACATTCGTTAAGAAATAAGAATGAAACATTTCTAAAGTAAATTAGAAATTAAGTGAAAATATCACTTCATGCCAATAAAATTTCAATTGATTTAATTTCTTTAGATCCAATTCATATTACTTGTTACATCTTACACCTAACACAATTTTAAATAAATTTCTTCTTTAATACCTAAAAATCTTTTCATTAAGTGGACATTGAAAGTAGATAATTTTGGGTTAAGAATTAAAATATTTTGATTTATACACAGACTTCAGAAACATTCACACTATTAAGAACTCTATTGTTTTGTTTCAGAAATTGCTCTTTGTCTCCTATGAATCAATTACTGCTCACCCTGAGATTTTATGCAACTGCCGGCACTCTAACTGCAGTTGGTGACTTCTCAGGAGTGCATAAAACTACTGCAGGGAGAATAATTACAAAAGTCTCTCATGCCCTTGCATCTCTAAGGAAAAAATTTATTTACATGCCGAGAAGCAGAGAAGAAACAATAAACATTCAAAGAAAGTTCTTTGAAGTGGCTGCTTTTCCAAGAGTGATAGGTGCCATTGATTGCACTCATGTACGCATTGTTTCACCTGGTGGAGACAACGCTGAAGTTTTTCGAAATAGGAAAGGCTACTTCAGCTTCAATGTGCAAACCATTGCAAACCAAGACTTGCGCATTCAAAATATAGTTGCACGGTGGCCTGGATCAAGCCACGATGCAACTATATACAGAAACTCTGTAATTAAGGCTCGGGTGGAGAGAGGGGAGTTTTTGAATGGGGTGCTGCTTGGCGATGCAGGATATCCTATAGGACCAACACTGTTGACACCTCTTCGGAACCTTCATTTACCAGAGGAAAATTTGTATAATGAATCGCACATTAGAACACGTAATACAGTGGAAAGATTGTACGGTGTTTGGAAAGCAAGATTCCCTATTTTGGCACTGGGAATAAGGCAAGATATATCACTAGTGCAGCCCATGATTGTGGCATGTGCTGTAATGCACAACATTGCCATTGAGAGGGAGGAAGCAGATCCTCCACCTGTTCCAGGAATGGATCAAGAACAATTACAATTGGCAGTTCAAGAAGGGCAGATAACTCCTGCCATAAATTTAGAAGTGCCACAAAGGGAAGCAGTTCGGGAAACATTTGTGAGGTTCTTCAGAGAGAGAATTCACAGAAATTAATGTTAAACATTCATTTATAGTTAAATTATATTTAAAAAATAAAGTTTACAAATTTTCAAAAACATTATTTTGTTGCCTCTCCTTTGCTTCCACATCCATTTCCACAAGTTTTCTCTTTGCTCTTATTAACCTAAGTTGTTCTTCTTTTATCTTCATATTAATTGAATGAAGCTCTCTCTCTCTCGCTCCTGCTTAGCTTCAAATTCTTTCTGCAGCAATTCCTTCTGCAGAAAGGCCACTTCAGTCCTTGCAGAAGCCCAGGAGTGCAACTTCTGCCCACTCGCAGACTCGCACTCTCTGCCTAACATTTTCTTCTTCTTTTTTTAAATTGTCGTATTTTTCTTTTAATTGTTTGGCAGTACGGCAAGAAGCAGTGGCTGCATTGAAGTTCACGGCAATTTTCTCCCATGCTTGGTCCTGCAAAATTTGAAAACAATTAAATCAATAGATTAATGACATATTGAAACGATAAATATTAAAGCTATTAAAAGATATCAGAAGTGTAAGTTGAATTGAGAATTTTGATATGAAACATAGTATTTTTTAAATTTTAAATTAGCTTTTCCTTATTCGTGGTTGCATTGGACTTTTTGCACTCCACAATTTCAACGTACTGATCCACTAGATTTAACAGTGTGGAGCATTCCTCCCGCGTAAAATTGGCGGAACGCTTCTTTTTCATGCTCGACATTTCGCCGGAATTCTGCATTTCGCAAAAGGCACTTAATAAGCGAATAATGCTACAACGAATTTTGACTGACTGTCGCCAAGCCCAAAACACCGGAAACAAAACAAATCTCCACTTTAACGTTTACTCTGTGTTGGTTGGCAATACTTTCTAGTACTCACAACGATTAATAGAGCGCAGCATAATGTTTTCGATATTCAACTATTCGCTGTAGGGGTGGAGATTTGTTTTGTTTCCGGTGTTTTGGGCTTGGCGAGTCAGTCATAATTCGTTGTAGCATTATTCGCTTATTAAGTGCCTTTTGCGAAATGCAGAATTCCGGCGAAATGTCGAGCATGAAAAAGAAGCGTTCCGCCAATTTTACGCGGGAGGAATGCTCCACACTGGTAAATCTAGTGGATCAGTACGTTGAAATTGTGGAGTGCAAAAAGTCCAATGCAACCACGAATAAGGAAAAGGTTATTTAAAATTTAAAAAATACTATCTTTCATATCAAAATTCTCAATTCAACTTACACTTCTGATATCTTTTATTAGCTTTAATATTTATCTTTTCAATATGTCATTAATCTATTGATTTGTTTTCAAATTTTGCAGGACCAAGCATGGGAGAAAATTGCCGTGAACTTCAATGCAGCCACTGCTTCTTGCCGTACTGCCAAACAATTAAAAGAAAAATACGACAATTTAAAAAAAGAAGCAAAGAAAATGTTAGGCAGAGAGAGGCAAGAAATATTGAGAACCGGAGGAGGGCCAGGAACCAGCATTCCAAAGGATCCTACTTTGGAAAAAGTTGCTGGGATTATGGGAGTAAGTGCTGCAGGAATGCCATCGACACATGATGACGATGACATAAGTACAGTGTTTGAAGAAGAAGAAGTAGCAGCAGCAGGAGGAGGAGAAGAAGAAGAAGTCACATTAAGCAAGACAATGGACTTTCCCATATTACATGTTAATGAATTGGAACCTTTGGCAATGCACAATAGTGAAAGTGAAGTGCAGGAATGGTCTAAATATACACCTGCTATGCTGAAGCAAAAAAGAAATTCCAGTTTAATTGTGACTCCGAGTACGGCAAGACGAAGACCCCAGATGTGCGACACCACAATAAGTCCTTCTGCGAGTGGGCAGAAGTTGCACTCCTGGGCTTCTGCAAGGACTGAAGTGGCCTTTCTGCAGAAGAAATTGCTGCAGAAAGAATTTGAAGCTAAGCAGGAGCGAGAGAGAGAGCTTCATTCAATTAATATGAAGATAAAAGAAGAACAACTTAGGTTAATAAGAGCAAAGAGAAAACTTGTGGAAATGGATGTGGAAGCAAAGGAGAGGCAACAAAATAATGTTTTTGAAAATTTGTAAACTTTATTTTTTAAATATAATTTAACTATAAATGAATGTTTAACATTAATTTCTGTGAATTCTCTCTCTGAAGAACTTCACAAATGTTTCCCGAACTGCTTCCCTTTGTGGCACTTCTAAATTTATGGCAGGAGTTATCTGCCCTTCTTGAACTGCCAATTGTAATTGTTCTTGATCCATTCCTGGAACAGGTGGAGGATCTGCTTCCTTCCTCTCAATGGCAATGTTGTGCATTACAGCACATGCCACAATTATGGGCTGCACTAGTGATATATCTTGCCTTATTCCCAGTGCCAAAATAGGGAATCTTGCTTTCCAAACACCGTACAATCTTTCCACTGTATTACGTGTTCTAATGTGCGATTCATTATACAAATTTTCCTCTGGTAAATGAAGGTTCCGAAGAGGTGTCAACAGTGTTGGTCCTATAGGATATCCTGCATCGCCAAGCAGCACCCCATTCAAAAACTCCCCTCTCTCCACCCGAGCCTTAATTACAGAGTTTCTGTATATAGTTGCATCGTGGCTTGATCCAGGCCACCGTGCAACTATATTTTGAATGCGCAAGTCTTGGTTTGCAATGGTTTGCACATTGAAGCTGAAGTAGCCTTTCCTATTTCGAAAAACTTCAGCGTTGTCTCCACCAGGTGAAACAATGCGTACATGAGTGCAATCAATGGCACCTATCACTCTTGGAAAAGCAGCCACTTCAAAGAACTTTCTTTGAATGTTTATTGTTTCTTCTCTGCTTCTTGGCATGTAAATAAATTTTTTCCTTAGAGATGCAAGGGCATGAGAGACTTTTGTAATTATTCTCCCTGCAGTAGTTTTATGCACTCCTGAGAAGTCACCAACTGCAGTTAGAGTGCCGGCAGTTGCATAAAATCTCAGGGTGAGCAGTAATTGATTCATAGGAGACAAAGAGCAATTTCTGAAACAAAACAATAGAGTTCTTAATAGTGTGAATGTTTCTGAAGTCTGTGTATAAATCAAAATATTTTAATTCTTAACCCAAAATTATCTACTTTCAATGTCCACTTAATGAAAAGATTTTTAGGTATTAAAGAAGAAATTTATTTAAAATTGTGTTAGGTGTAAGATGTAACAAGTAATATGAATTGGATCTAAAGAAATTAAATCAATTGAAATTTTATTGGCATGAAGTGATATTTTCACTTAATTTCTAATTTACTTTAGAAATGTTTCATTCTTATTTCTTAACGAATGTATGCAAAATATATTAATACACAAAAATTATTCATTACATTAAAGTGTAAACTTCTGAATTTTAGTAATGCAGAAACTTGTTACAATAGGAAAGGGAAAGTCACGAAAGAAAAATATGTAAATTTCATTAAACACTATTTACCATGTTTTAACTTAAACCAGGTTGGGAATACATAATAATCACATTAATATTTAATTTACATAATAATCATTTAAATTTCAAATGTGGTTAAAAGTCAACCAACAATTTTCTAAGAATATTATTTAATTTCAGTAATATCCACAAAGATTTAAAGACAATCAAAATACGGTTTGCAGTATTATTCATTCGATATTGAAATGACGACTGAATAAATAATATAGCGACCTCATGTTGTCAGTCTTTAATTCTTTTGTGTACACCACTAAAATTAAGCAATAATTGTAAGTAATCATTTAAATAATAATTTAAAAAATGGTAATAGCACTTTATTAACAAAAATTGAAATGATATGGACTTACTTAAAATCAGGTTGACAACTAGTAAACCATTAATAAAAATACTAATTAAATAATAAGTAGACCAATGAAAACGATTATTTAATAAGACAGTAATATTAAACATGTCAAATTCAATAATATATCATTTCAATGCCTTACAGCCCAGGAGGTTACAACATAACCTTATTATTTCAAAAATTCAGAGAGAAAGCTAAGAAAAGGTTCTACATCTACCTACAGAGGGAACATACTATATAACTAATGCCATTAATGATTTATTATATACATCCTCATACCTGTCTGTAATGTATTCCAGTTCATCTTCAATCTGTTGCAATACGAACAAAGCAGTTTGTTTCGTAATCCTGAAACGTGCGAAAAATTCGTCGCAGTTCCACTCTCCGAAGTTATCCCGTCTGGGCCGCAAACGTTTGAGTCGTCTGGTATTAACGAAATATTCCAACAGCATTTCGTCTTCAGAATCAGTTTCAACATTTATTACATTCGCCATTTCACCTAACCGTCAGTTAACTCAGTAACTCTTACTTCAACCTCCGGTTAACTTAACTTTCCGGTAAACCTCCGGTTTGTCTTTAACCGACGCTCGTAATACGAATTTCTCCCGCTAACGTCCGGTTAACTTTAACTGGAACTTTAACTGACGGTGGTAATACAGGGCATTAGTGTTTTTTTTCAATTAATGAATAAGGTAATGGAAGTTAATTTTTGTTATTTAATGAGAGTACAACATTTAGTTATTTTTTATGAGACATGAGATGTCTACAGACATAAATTAGTTTTGTTTAGATCTCATGGTTCTCGAAGAACAGTAATATTCATTGTATAATTAGAAACAAATATACATTTTCATTTATCATTGAATTATTGACCTCATTGTTTTAATATAAACTGTTTTGTGTCTTAAGAATAGACATAACCCAATACTTTTTATTTATTAGTATTATTTAGTTGAGAAGTTTAATATATAAAATTTTGAAGTGAGTTCTTTGAATATATAAAAGTAAAATAAATATTGTTATTATAGTATGTACTGCGAAAATTGTTTGCAGTACCTCATGCCCTCTCTAGAACGGTAACATAAATGCTTAAGAAGATAATCTTTGCTATTAATAAAATAAGCATTTAAATATCGTTTTACTGCAATGTCTATTTGTCCCCTAAAGTGATAGCTTTTAACTTCATCTTAAGCCTGTTATTTGTGACAAGCATGTGTTTTAAATGGAATTTTGATATCTTCAATATTCAGTATATGAACTTTGCTGTGATTTGTTTCCCTAGATTTTTTAAAAATCCAAGATTTAGAATAATATTTTAAATTTCATTGAGAGAATTTTATTTACTGTTGTGTATAATTTCTATGTAATCAAGTTGGTTATATTACATGTATATGAAATTTCTTTTGAACCCTTACCATCTCTATTGATTAGTTTCTGATTGTTAAAAAAATATGCGTTTTTATGTATATTGGTTTAGAATCTGGTAAAGTATTTGATTGTTTTAAATTTAAAGTATAATGACTTGGATCCCTGGGCTACAAATTCTAATATTTCTGATAATCTGTGATGTGAAGGATGTGTGTCCTCCAATAATATAATAGTATTTCCAAAAAGGTGTCGTTTCATGGGTAACAGCTTATGTACCATAAGGCTTAGCTCTTCTAAAAGACAGGAGATACCTAACTACAATTTTTCCTTGAGACCAGAAAATGGTTAAACTTTATTAGCATGGTCACTTTGCTTGTGTTGCCATGTACTTTTTGCACTGTTTGTGTTTTATACTTAAAAGTAAGTAAAGATAACCCAAATACCTATGGTCAAAAATATTTTTATTCAAAATGACTTGTACTGTAACAAAGTTGACTTGCTTCACTTATGTAGTCTTAAGTCAGAGTCAAGGATCTGGACTTCAGCCCCCATGATTTACATGAAACATACTTGAGTGAGACCAGCACAAAATTACCCAGGTATTTTTTATGCTAGAACTACATTTTGCATCATAGTCTTCATCCTTTCTGCTGCACCTGCAAGTGCAGTGAACAAGCTACAAATAAGTTCATCTTGGACGTATGTCCCTGATATACGAGGCTAATGAAAAAATAATTGCTGAGATTTGAAGTGTGCGAGAAAAATTAAGTGTAGTGGCTGTAAAAAATGTATATGTGCAGCAGTGATAAATGTGCTTTCCTATATTTACAATTATTTATTCTGCTAAATTATTTATTTATAGGTTATTATTACTTATTGCAAGTCCTCTGAAAAACTGTCAAAACATTGAAAAAGCAGTTATAGAAAAAGGCATTTGAAGATTTTCATGTACTTACTGATGCTGAATTAACAAGGACTGTCATGCATTCCATCTAACGACATTTTCTGCGTTAGAGTTACAGCTGATTTTTAAAATTATAAAGCATTAAAAACTGAAGCAGATGATGTACATAAGTCTTACTTTTTTGAGTACAGACAATTTTTTAGAGGTCGTGTGATGTATCAACTACTTATCTCATACTATGTGGGTAGGCCAAAGACCTTTAAAGCAAACCAAAACTTTCATCCTTCATTATTCTAACCTTTTGAATAGATCCCAAAATGTCTCTCAATCACTACAAAGCCTTGGTAAAAAGACCATATGTTTCTGTTAGGAGGGGGCAATAAAAAAGAGAAGGAGAAAATGTTGACATAAGATGGGTACTAACTGATGTACCAAACTCTTTCTAAACTATTTATTTACAGGCAAGGACCTCTTGAGATGTGGGTGTCAGATTCTGAAATCAAATCAAACTGCTAAATTACTTCTTTTTCAACTTTTAGCCTTTCTTGGCATTGACCAAGTATATGTGGAGAAATTTTTTATTAAGTTTTTGTCTCATTGTGTCTCAGTCAGTCATAGTCTTTTATCCCTTCGACCAGGGCTTGGCGCCATTACTCACTGGGGTTCCCAGTCAGTCACCCAGCAAGAAATCTGTGAAGTCTCAAGTTGCTCGACTACCATGACTTCATGAGCCGCAGTCAAATAATTCAGCTAAAGATGTCGTTAAATGATGATTATGATTTAAGAAGTTTTCTACTGAGAATTAATAATTAATTAAATGAAGTAAAACAACACTGAAATAAAGAAATTAATATTATTACCGATTATTTTTATTATAAAAAATATAATTTATTACAATAAATATAATTTATTGTAATAAATATAACAGCATGAAAATAACCATAAATGTTTAACAGTATGTTAAGTAATTTTAATTTAACAAATGAAATTTCAAATACAGAACTCCATAATTTCAGGAATACAGGGCTTTATATTTGACTTCCAGTATGCCTTCAATTGACCTTAATGTTAAAACACTATATTTATAAGTTTTCAAAAATCTTAATATTGAGTCAGAAATGATCTTCCTGTTCGATATTCTTTTGTTCTAGATAATATTAAAAAATGACCCGAAATCTGTCTCTGTGTTGGCATGACCATCCAAATTCACTTGTGTCATTTTTGCAAACACTTGTGAATGGAAACTCCCTTTCTGATTGTACTCTTGCTGCAGAGGGCAAGTATGTTAGAGCACATAAAGTGATTCTGTCAGCATGCAGTCCATATTTTCAGGTGAAAATTTATTTTAACTGAACATGCATTCATATATATGTACAATATACACAATACATAGTTAATTCTTATGCTCAATATACTTAATTAGGTTGTAAGACTTATTTGTTACATTTCCTCTTGAGAATATCTGTGACATAAGTCCAAAGCTTAACACCTGTAGTAAAAATGTGTTTCTAGGGCTACAACACTAGTTTTATCAATTGTTGAAGTATGGAGTTTAATTATAATTTGAACTCTTTGGTACCTGAAATATAATTATTTTAGGATCCATTGTGTGGTTTTAACTGGAAAATTATTTTGTTTTGTGTATTTTTACTTGTCATCATCATCATCGACAGCAAGGATTAGACCTCTTGGTCTGTTCCGTCTCAGAAATGTTCATGCCATCTCTTCAAGGGACGTCCTACACTTCTTTTTCCTTTAGGTACATATTGAAGAATAGTTTTACTTATTCTATGTTCTGGCATTCTCAGGACATGACCTTTCCAGTTTTCTCGATATTTCTTTATGGTATCTATAACCGGTTCAACATTTAGTTCTTCTCTGATATCTACACTTTTTTTGTGGTCTAATAGTGAATATCCTGCCACAAAACGAAGAAATCTCATTTCTGCAGATTCAATTCGGCGCAGCTGATCTGATGTTAATGTCCAGCTCTCACTTCCATAAAGTAGTAATGGCAAAGCAATAACTTTGTAAAATCTGAGAAGAGTTTCCTTTTGCGCATTATGATGTAGAGTTCGCTGTAACGTTCCACAGAAATATGTGAAGTTGTTCAGCTTTATTTCCATATCCCTTGATTTTATATAATTAAAATGATACCCAAGATATTTAAATTCATTTACTTGTTCAATTATTTGGTCATATATAACTATCTTTGCTCTTAAAGGTTCAAGTCCTTTAAATGCCATCACTTTTGTTTTACTGGGTGAGATTTTCATACCATACTCATTAGCAACCTGACTTAACTTGTGGACTGCTATTTGAATTTCATATTCAGATTTTCCTATGATAAGCTGGTCGTCGGCAAAAAGTAATGTTGGAATCTCGACATTATTAATCTTAAAAACATCATTTAAAGTCTTCAACCATTTTTTAATGATCACGTCCATATATATATTAAAAAGCGTTGGCGAGAGCGGGCATCCCTGTCTTACTCCCTGGTTTATACGTGCTGATTCTGTTCCATTTCTTAGCATTCGGATCATGATTTTATTATTTCTGTATAAGGATTGAATTGCTGTAATAAGATGGGAAGGGAGTCCAATATTTTTCTGTGTTTCCTATAATAATCTTCTTTTAAGGCTATCAAATGCTTTTACGTAGTCAATGAAGACATAGTACGTCGGTAGTTTAAATTCCCTTCGCTTTTCGGTAAGTTGTGTCAGTACAAAAATACAGTCTGAGCATGATCTACCTTTTCTGAAACCATGTTGTGTTTCAGATATTTGAGTTTCAACAATAGGCACTAATCTTTGATTAATAATTTTTGCATAGATTTTATAACAGGAATTTAGAAGACTTATACCTCTATAATTTGAACATTCAGATTTGTCGCCTTTTTTATATAGTGGGTAAATTAGGGCTTCATTCCATTCTTTTGGCACATATCCAGTGGACCAGCAGATATTAATAAAGTTAAGAAGTCTCTGCGTAAATTCATTTGATGCATATCTGATCAATTCCATGTTTATATTATCAGTACCAGGTGACTTTTTATTTTTGGTTGTGTTAATGGCTGTTTTCAACTCATCCATAGAGATCAGACAATAGAATTACATATATCAATTTTAATTCCTCTCTCTTCTTCTTCGTCTTCAGAGGTCCATAGCGATTTAAAGTAATTTAACCATTTACTTTCTGAAATTATATTTAATTGAACTTTATCTCTTTCTTGATTATTTAAATATTTTATAATTTTATATGCCTTACTTTGGTTTCCAAATAAGTCATGTTCAATTTCGCTAACATATCTTTTCCAACTTTCTCGTTTAAGCTTACGGACTTCTCTTTTAACTAAAGCAGATTTTCTTTTATATTCTATTCTTTGATTCATATTTCCAGAGGATGAGAGAGTCTTTAAATACGCTTCTTTTTTTCTTCAATTAGTTGTTTGATATTATCATTCCAAAACCTTAGCCCTCGTTTTGAGAATTTCTTTTTCCTTGACCCTATTGCTTCTGCTGCTGCCTGTGTTATAATTTCTTTAATGTTTGCCCATTCTTCATTTATATTGTTACTTACAGGGTTAATAAGATTTTTCTGGTTGAGTCTACTCTGGTATAAAAGTCTTATGCTATAATCTTGTAAAAGGTGAAATTTAAATGTTTCTATTTCTGGTTTGGGTTTTAAGATGGTTTTCTTCCATCTCTTTGGGAACATTATGTGGCATCTAACTAAGAAATGGTCAGATGACACATCAAAACTTCTAAATACTCTTACATCCTTGATATTTATCCAAGTCTTATTGTTTGCAAGGACGTAATCAATTATAGAGGCAGATCCACGTGCTGTCCATGTGAATTTGTGAATATTTCGGTGTTTAAAGAAAGTGTTAGTAATTCTCAGCTCATTGTACGTGGCAAATTCTATTAATTTCTTCCCATTATTGTTAAGTGTGTATTCACCTTCTGTGCCTACTATATCTTTTATAGGGGTATTCCCTACTTTTGCATTTAAATCACCTAATAAAAGAAGATAGTCATTTTTATTAATCTTATTTATTGCTGTCTGCAGTTGTTCGTAGAATTTTATCGCATCTTGGGTTCTCCCCTCTTCTGGTGCGTACAAGGCAAAGACTGAAACGTAACCTCTATCTACTTTAAATCTCATTGTTATTATTCTTTCGTTTATGAAAGTATACGATATTATTCTGTTTTTCAATGTTTTTCTGATCCAAATAGATACCCCAGCCGATGCCCTCTGTTTTTGGGGTACTCCACTGTATATCATTATATAATTTTGTAATTCTGATGAGCCCTGTAACTTTTTTTTGGTTTCAGTAATTGCAGTAATATCAATCCCAGCTTTATCTAATTCCTGTTCTAATTCAGCTTCTTTATTTGAGAGAGCTCTAACATTCCATATTCCCAGCTTTAATATTTCCGATAGTTTTCGTTTATTCGTTTCCTTTTTTCTTTGCATATGTTGGCATAGAGGAATCTGTCCGGCATGAATCTTTGAGAAATTTAGCGGAGTGATGTCCCCTGGCCGCGTTGCAGGCGCTGCGCAGGGTAAGGATAGTAATGGGGCTGCCATCTTAAAGCTTCTATCCCAGCTTCTCTGCGTATAAACCCCTGCAGAGAGGGCTGCTACTTCCGCTCCTCAAGCCACTGTGATATTCGCCTGGATCCACATTGCCTCTTGGACCGTTGTAGTCTTTACACATACCCTGTGCTGGGTAGGGATACTACCCCAGGAGAATGAAGGAGAAGAAACAGATAAATTGTAGAGAAGAGGAGAAGAAAAAGAATTAAAAGTGAAGAACAGAGTAGATTAAGAAATGAATGACACCCTAGCCCTCGAAACCTAATAGCGTCGGGGTCGAAGATATAACAAGGAATCAAGAGAGACCAAATAGGAAATATTATTGAAATGTAGCATAAGTAAGTGGAAGGAGTGCTACAATAGTTTTGTGGACCTTTAGCATTACCCAGGAGTCACCACGAGGAGGCGGTCCACTAGCTGACCCCCTACATTTTTACTTGTATATGGAGTAATGTAGAATAAAGAAAGTTGTGAAATTTTGCGGAAAATCAAATTCAAATTTTCAACTAAAATACATGTTTTGGGGGTGCCTTAATACAGAAAGTAGTAGTTTTCAAAACATCTGACTAGTGAACAACACTAACATCTAAACTAATAATAGAAATCAGGGACTGTGATTTTGAAAAAAAATATTCCAATTTCTGGGGTGTTTCATGGGTTAGAGTAAGATTTTCCCAAAAATGTCTCCAAAATTTTCTTTAAATTTCCTGTGAAGATATTACTAAATTCCCTGAATAACATGGTACATGCACCATTTTGATATTTTCTTTTGTTGTATTCAAAAATTAAAACCTTTTTTTTTTCTACGTCTTTTACGACATTAATATTTACATTAGGGACATTGAATGCCTTGCGAGTTCGAGTTCTTAAAATAATTTCCTACGTATTTTCTTGAAAATGTGAATATTTTTGTGACAATGTACTCAAAATTGTCCAACTTCAGAATAGCCCAAATGTTTTGCAAAAAGTGCTCCAAATTTATCAATACAAATTTGCTGTGTAAAAAAAGTTACTGTTCTATAACCTTCTTAAGGGCATGTTTCAAATTAATTTAACTATGAGAGTGAAAAATAAAAAAATAATGTGAATAGGTCCCTTCATGAGTTAAGTGCTTCATTCAAGTTCAGTTTAAGTTCAATCTCTCCAAAACCTAAGGAGAGGATGGGTAAGAGCAGGAATGGAAGCTAAGACTAAACATGAAAGACACACTCTCTCTTCTTACACTTCTAAGTTTTCTTACCCCAATATAATATCCTGTATATACATTTTTAATTTTTACTATCTGTTATTTAGTTATTATTCAACCAAGAAAATGATAGAAACCCTATTGTTATCTTGAAAGATGTTCAGTATGAATGCCTCAAGTGGGTAATAGACTTTGTGTACCTTGGAGAAGTTCAGTTACGTGAAACTCAGCTGAAAACTTTCTTAGAAGTTGCAAGATCTTTACAAATCAAAGGGTTGGACTCCAGTGACAATGAAACAGTAAGTATTAATTCATTTTTAGATTTCTTGTTTCTTAATTTTTTCAGACCGTTCACTGTTCTCTTACTCTAGATTTTTGTGTTTTAAGGTGGAGAAAAGATCACTTTCTATGCATTCAAAAACGAGAGGAAGTGCTTTTCAGTCAATGGAAAGTGTGGCTCCAGTTCAGGTTATCGATGTCGACAATGATTGCAAAGTTGAAAGAAATGTTCAGAGAAATGTCAAGACCAGATCACCGGGTCAGTGCCGTACACCAAATCCATCTCGTTCAGAAGATGCGAGATGCATCACAATTGAAACTGCTTACAGCATGGCCCCCATTGATAGATCTGATGCAGAGCTGGACGATTCATTGGATTCTGATGCTCTGGAATGGTCTCAGGGCTCAGCACCTCCTTCTGTTGCTTCATCTTCTCCTGATTCTGTTGATACGCTACTGGCTAATGAAACACAGGAGAGGAATAATTTGAAAAGTTATAATGAAAATTCTTTGGCTAAAGATGTCTTAAGTGAACCGAATTTAGAAATGGAAAAACGTGGTGTCTTATGTGAAAGAAGTGATCATATTGGTAAGTTGTTTGTTGTAAAATAGTTTTATACTGCTTCTGCATGAAAGTGTTGCTTTTGTAGTTTATAGTAAGACCAGTCAGACTAGTCACATTCTATTTTGACATTCTTCTGAGCAAACTAATTATTTATTAAAAATTATGAAAGCATAAAAGTTCATAAGCTAGTATTAAAGAATTCATATTTTCTTAAGTAATAGCACACAAGGTATACATTTCTGATACATTTTAATTTATCATCTACTTAAAGAAAATCGAAGCATTTGCCTGTGATTTCAAAATATTCGTAATCTCATGCTTCTTTAGAAGGCACAAAAACGAATCAATGGTTTTTACAATTTTTGTCTGTGGTCATCTTTAGAATGGCTGAACAGATTACAATGCGGTTTTCAATGAAAGGTAATTTTTTTTGTCATGCGTTGTTTATGTATAACTTCTTCTTCAAGTTGTTATTTTCTCTTACTTAAGGTTTGTTTTTTTTTTAATTTTCTTTTTTACAATTCCACTGCTTTATTCTGATCTTAACAAAATTTTGTTCACTTGTTCTTCAAAACTAGAGGTTTGTTACTGTCTGCATAATTCAGTCATTGTTAACCACTATTTCTCTAAGGATCTATGGATCACTTCAGAGCTTAGGTGATAAACCAAGAATTAGCTAGGAAAGGCTGTGGCTACCTCTTCAGGTTATCGACAGACAAGTAAACATAGCCTGGCAGGGCAAGCATGTGCAATTTAATAACTTTGGTACCTTAGTAACCCAAAAAATATTCACCTTTTTTAGTATTTTCCAGATTCAAATAACCCAGGAAAAAAGTTATACGATACTAAGTATAATTTGTTTAAAAATTGGACACATATTTATGACAAATTATGTTTGATTTCATTACTAATATGTGTGTGTTTAATTTTTTTTACGGGTAATCAATCAATTTTAAATCGTATATGTTGATGTGTAGAAATAACATATATTCTTCTTCGTTTGTTTTTTCTTAGTTATGCATATTCAGGATTCTACCATTGTTCTACCTTTATTTCATAAAATTACATCAATGACTACATTTAACATTAGATAATATGAACAAATAAAACATTTTTAAACAGCTTATCAAAATATCATGTATTTCAATATGAATAATTTCTAAAATTTATAATATGAAGAATTTATTCACATTATTTTTCCACAATTTTTTGCCACCCCTCGAATTTTGCCTCCTAAAATTTTACACATAGGCACAAGCCTTTTGTGCCTGGGCATGAATTATTTAATTTTGCGTTTAAAACAAATTTGAAAACTGTGTATGATTTTTTAGTGTTGGATCAATCACATTTTTATCTTTACATATTTGACATCAGATTATGCAATTTGTTGTAAAATTTCCTCGCATTTTCTCAGTTATTCACAAAGATGTAGTATTATGTATGAATATGTATTATTTCACATATTCAGAATAGAATTGTCTCGAAGTGCAAATATTTTATCTTATCAGGATCTGAGTTCAGAACCTTGTTATACAGTCAAATGTCCTACAGAGAATCCTCAACCTCTGTACAGAATTCTTTTGTTTTTAAAAAAATTATATAAATGAATATCTCTCAAGCCAACAATATTTATATTACCAGCAATTTGTGTCATTAATTGCATTGTATTTTAACATACCTTTTTGCATTTGCGAGTTGAAGTGTTTCAAAGAATTTCTAATGAAGTTTCTTGAACTTTGCTGCGAAAAAGAGCTTCAAATACTTCATGGACAGTAATATTAAATGATTTAAGAATTTAATTTGGGTGGTGACAGTTGGCAGCTGGGAAGAGGATGAGGCAAAATTGAAAAGTTGGCCTGGACCAACGAAATTGGAAAACTAACTAGTATGAGAAAGTCTGGGTAATTTGTTCCACTTCTAGTATATTGCTGTAGATAGATTCATTGTCATCGTAGACTCAGAGGTCAGTATCATGAGATTTGATCATTTGAGGTTAAAAATAAGAGTTTTCAGGTTTGCCAATGTTTCAAAATACTGTATGTAATGTAACCAGGGCTTGTAGTTCAATCACATTATTTAAACGGTTACATCACAATCACATCTCACAATCACTTCTGAACGGTGAGCCATACCAATCAAATGTTCTGCTACATGACAGGGCATTGTGATTTAAATTTTTTCTTTCTTTAAATTTTCCTCTTTTTTCTTTTGTTAATAATTTACAATGCCGTAGCTTGCATAAGAACAACTGTTGCACTTGCCGTGGCACACAGCCAGAAGAGGTGGTGGTGAAATATGTAGTGTTTTAACACGTAAGATAACCCGATGATTAAATACATATTTCAAATTGTTGTCACATTTAAATACTATTATTTTTAGCCCGGAATGACCAAACATCTGCTGATTCTGCTGATACGCTACTGGTTAATGAAACACAGGAGAGGAATAATTTGAAAAGTTATAATGAAAATTCTTTGGCTAAAGATGTCTTAAGTGAACCGAATTTAGAAATGGAAAAACGTGGTGTCTTATGTGAAAGAAATGATTGTATTGGTAAGTTGTTTGTTGTAAAATAGTTTTATATTGCTTCTGCATGAAAGCGTTGCTTTTATAGTTTATTGTAAGACTAGTCAGACTAGTCACATTCTACCTTGACATTCTTCTGAGCAAACTAATTATTTATTAAAAATTATGAAAGCATACAAGTTCATAAGCTAGTATTAAAGAATTCATATTTCCTTAAATAATAGCACACAAGGTATACATTTCTGATACATTTTAATTTATCATCTACTTAAAGAAAATCGAAGCATTTGCCTGTGATTTCGTAATCTCATGCTTCTCTAGAAGACACAAAAACGAATCAATGGTTTTTACAATTTTTGTCTATGGTCATCTTTAGAATAGCAGAACAGATTACAATGCAGTTTTCAATGAAAGGTAATTTTTTTTGTCATGCGTTGTTAATGTATAACTTCTTCTTCAAGTTGTTATTTTCTCTTACTTAAGGTTTTTTTTTTTTTTAATTTTCTTTTTTACAATTCCACTGCTTTATTCTGATCTTAACAAAATTTTGTTCACTTGTTCTTCAAAAGTAGAGGTTTGTTACTGTCTGCATAATTCAGTCATTGTTAACCACTAGTTCTCTAAGGATCTATGGGTCACTTCAGAGCTTAGGTGATAAACCAAGAAAGGCTGTTGCTACCTCATCGGGTTATCGACAGACAAGTAAACATAGCCTGGCAGGGCAAGCATATGCAATTTAATAACTTTGTCACCTCTAGTGACCCAAAATACATTCACCTTTTTTAATATTTTCCAAATTCAAATAACCCAGGAAAAAAGTTATACGATACTAAGTACAATTTGTTTAAAAATTGGTCACATATATTTATGACAAATTATGTTTGATTTCATTACTAATATTTGTGTGTTCAATTTTTTTTAAGGGAAATCAATCAATTTTAAATCGTATATGTTGATGTGTAGAAATAACATATATTCTTCTTAGTTTGTTTTTTCTTAGTTATGCATATATAGGATTCTACCATTGTTCTACCTTTATTTCATAAAATTACATCAATGACTACATTTAACATTAGATAATATGAACAAATAAAACATTTTTAAACAGCTTATCAAAATATCATGTATTTCAATATGAATAATTTCTAAAATTTATAATATGAAGAATTTATTCACATTATTTTTCCACAATTTTGCCACCCCTCGTATTTTGCCTCCTAAAATTTTACATATAGGCACAAGCCTTTTGTGCCTGGGCATAAATTATTTAATTTTGCGTTTAAAACAAATTTGAAAACTGTGTATGATTTTTTAGTGTTGGAACAATCACATTTTTATCTTTACATATTTGACATCAGATTATGCAATTTGTTGTAAAATTTCCTCGCATTTTCTCAGTTATTCACAAAGATGTAGTATTATGTATGAATATGTATTATTTCACATTTTCAGAATAGAATTGTCTCGAAGTGCAAATATTTTATCTCATCAGAATCTGAGTTCAGAACCTTGTTATACAGTCGGATGTCTTACAGAGAATCCTCAACCTCTGTACAGAATTCTTTTGTTTTTAAAAAAATTATATAAATGAATATCTCTCAAGCCATTAATATTTATATTACCAGCAATTTGTGTCATTAATTGCATTGTATTTTAACATACCTTTTTGCATTTGCGAGTTGAAGTGTTTCAAAGAATTTCTAATGAAGTTTCTTGAACTTTGCTGCGAAAAAGAGCTTCAAATACTTCATGGACAGTAATATTAAATGATTTAAGAATTTAATTTGGGTGGTGACAGTTGGCAGCTGGGAAGAGGATGAGGCAAAATTGAAAAGTTGGCCTGGACCAACGAAATTGGAAAACTAACTAGTATGAGAAAGTCTGGGTAATTTGTTCCACCTCTAGTATATTGCTGTAGATAGATTCATTGTCATCGTAGACTCAGAGGTCAGTATCATGAGATTTGATCATTTGAGGTTAAAAATAAGAGTTTTCAGGTTTGCCAATGTTTCAAAATACTGTATGTAATGTAACCAGGGCTTGTAGTTCAATCACATTATTTAAACGGTTACATCACAATCACATCTCACAATCACTTCTGAACGGTGAGCCATACCAATCAAATGTTCTGCTACATGACAGGGCATTGTGATTTAAATTTTTTCTTTCTTTAAATTTTCCTCTTTTTTCTTTTGTTAATAATTTACAATGCCGTAGCTTGCATAAGAACAACTGTTGCACTTGCTGTGGCACACAGCCAGAAGAGGTGGTGGTGAAATATGTAGTGTTTTAACACGTAAGATAACCCGATGATTAAATACATATTTCAAATTGTTGTCACATTTAAATACTATTATTTTTAGCCCGGAATGACCAAACCTCATGATCCTGAACTGATTTTGTATAGTGAAACTCAGCAATTTATGATATATACTAAATTATGTCGAATAAAAAAGTTTATTATTTTTCTGGTTGAATAATCCTAGTCATGTAGTACATTCAAAATGGCTCCTCAATTGTTAATTAACAGGGAGACGAATTTTATGCCCTTAAAAAATCTTGAAACGTGTGTGAAAATATGCATTTATGACCCCAAAATTCTAAAATATGCAATTTAATTTCATTTCCTCTATAAACTGTTGTTGATCAAATTCTGGAGAAGTAAGTTTGGAATGAAAAGGTACATTTTTGTGCAAACATTGTAAACTAGCTTACTTCACGAGAGAAATAGTTGTAGTAAATATGCATGTTACAGAAGTAGGAGTACATTGTATATCTTGTTTCATTTTCTCTGTCTTGTTTTAAAAATATATCAAGAAATATCCTACTTTTTGACAAGAATTTTGTCTGCAGAGAAAAAAAACAACAAAAAAAACTACTAACTGCCACAAGCTCCTTCTAATCAATAAATACTAACAAATAGAGATTCTATGAAAACACAAAACGTTTGACACATAAATCTGTTTTAATGAAATATGCAAAATATGCCACTATAATTAACACGAATAGGCACCAACAGCAAAAATCGGCCATATATGCACTAACATATTAATCTACATAGTGTCCAATTCTAACCAGATTCCAAGAAATTTTGCATAAATGAATATAGAAATCCTCTCCTTTCTAATTAAGAAAGCAAGAAAAAGAAATGATCTCCAGTTGTTTTACTAGTTAACTAATAAATAGCCAAACATTTAGGGAGATGTGTTCAGGTCAGGATGCAAGTGTTAAAAATGA
Source organism: Gryllus longicercus (assembly GCA_038098605.1). NCBI lineage: Eukaryota > Metazoa > Arthropoda > Insecta > Orthoptera > Gryllidae > Gryllus > Gryllus longicercus. The sequence goes on along the minus strand of JAZDUA010000062.1, from coordinate 1,615,810 downwards.
AATTGGAAATCCTGGAGTTCCTGAGTATTTAGAAGATGATACATGTGACTTGAATTATTCTATGACAAATGAGAAATGCAATATACTAAGAATGAAGACGAAAATGGAATGACATTCTTTCACACCTATTTTGCTAAATAAAGAAAAGTGGAGTTTCTTTGTGTGATTTCAAAATAACTGCACTTTTATAAGCTTATTTAGATGAAACAAATCAATTTAATTGATTTTTTATAATTTTTATCATTCTGCCTGTTTGACCAGGATAATCTCTGTAATGGTAGAACATATTTTGATGTAGGTTTCATAAATTTGCGTGAAGTAGAGGCAATTTACAACTGTGGTGCAAAAGAATGGTGCAGGCTTTCTCATACTTGTTAGTTTTCTAATATTTGTGTGGGTAGCTTTGTGGTTTTCCGCCCTCATCCTAGCTCCCATCTGTTTCCACCTAAATAACATTTTTCTACATTTTCTCATTTTTCAGGTCCCTAATGGTCAAACAGAAATACGACTTTCAAAATACAAGGACAGAGTAAAACCTGCTCAAATGTGCATTTTTTTTGATGAAACATGGGAAGCCATCTTTCATTTTGCTAAGATGTTAAAAAAATAGTTACTAAAAATGTGATATTTTGAACTCGTTTTCACATAATTTTCTGTTATCGTGAAACATCATTGAACATAATTTGAACAAAAAGCCACAATTGCAATAACGTGTCTAAAACAATTCCGCAATTTAAATTTTCAGGACGTAATATTTCCGAAAAATTTGTGTTATTTTGAGAAAATCAAAAGTATAATTCAAAAAGGGGTTAATATTATTCAAGGCAATTAGTGCTATCCGTACCAACATTATTAAATGAAAAAATTGTCGCCATTTGTAAGAAAATAGCGTTTGAGAATTTCTGAAAAAATTCAATTTGAGCTCACTTTCCCAGAAAATGGTGGAATTTTCGTGAAACCTTCCAAAGAAACATTCTTTGAAGCACTTCTATTCATGGATACAATAAAGTATACGAACCGCCTATAATGTAAATATTAATCGGAGAGATTTAAAAAAAAAATGGTAAGGTTTGAAAAAACAAAATTATACAGAAAAGTGTAGTTGATGGCTTCTTTAACAATATATTAAGCCTTGGCTATCTTCGCTCTAGAGAGCCATTTTAGAGAGATTTAGTACACTTTGGAGAAAAATGTGAATACGTTTTTTTAAAAAAAATTTAAAAACATTTTTTAATATTTCCCTTTCAACTGAAAATTACGAGTATTTTCTCGCAAAAAATATACATCATATTAATTAACAAACTAGTTGTGGAGAATCAGTTTCAGTTAAAATTCTTCAATATTATAATTGTAGGAAGATGAGTTTCAAATTTTCGTATTTTCTGATAGTTAACAGTACTGTCTATAACACGTACCATCTTTATAAACGTTTCACTCGTACATTCAATTTAAAGAACCAAATTGGAGCCATTTTTGATAAAATTTTGGAAATTTGCAGGGTCCTGTGTAAATCGCAGAGCTTTGAGTCCGACCAGATCGACCGGGAAATATTCATTTTTGAAACAATCCTACTTTTAGTTTATGCCTGGTGTTGTTCACGGACGGCAGATGGACGTTAAAAAATCAACACTTTCGGTATCGGAACCCCAAGAAAGGAGCTTAGAAAATTACGCCGGTCACATTTTCGTTGAACTCTTAAATGTCAGAAAAATTACAACTAATACAAAAAAGTATGTGTTTATCAATTTGTTTAACATAAGGGAAGGACACTCGATTCACGCAGAAATGCGTTCTACACGTGCTTTGAGTGCAGAATCGTGAGTTAGACGATTCGTGGGGCTCAACAAACGGGGCATTTTGTTGCTTTTTTACACTTCCTCACGTCAAACCGATGTGATCGGGCGTTGTCGGTGATTCACAAGAGATGATTCACATTAATTTTGCAAACGTTAGCTAACTTGTGCTACAACCTCTTTACTATCTGTTATTTTTGTCATTTCTCCAGGAGGAGAATGTTCGCATGAAATCAATTTATTTACTTTACTAGAATGCGATAGTAAAAAAGTGCACTTTAAAACTTTTAAGAAATATTATTTACATTCATAGTTCTGTGATTAAAATCCTCTCTATTGCGCTGGTGGAGTATGGTGAAGGTAAACAAAATGGAATATTTTAAATACGATATTTATGGCCATGAGGAAACAACTCTGTGACGTCACGGGTATTTGACATCTATGCGGGGGGAAAAGGTCGGCTGTACTGTTTTCTGGTACTTCCCCACATTTCACTCGCTGCGATTGGATGAATGTGTGATGGAGCAATTATTCGTGCTGTAAATGGCAAATACGTCATAATCTGTGTTGTAAGATGTCCTTTTTCGAATGAACAATTTATGATGACTGATGACCGCCAGCTCGGGATAAAAAAAACATGCATTACCGGGACTAATAGCCTTAGCAGTTGACGAGGTCGGAAACGCTTATCAATCAATCAGCCATCCAATAATGGCGGCAAACGAGGAACTGGCGGTCTGTTTGTTTCCGCGTTTGCACGCCACTGGAAATTGTTTGGCTGAAAGCGCACCTTGCAGCACAGGGATTTTTTTATAATGTATTAGTGTGACGTCACAAGAACTCTTACCACTCGATTGCTGCCGTTCGTGATAAAGAGTTGCAGGCACTTCCAACTTCAGGACACCTGAGTACGGCGACCACAGTGATGTAACGACAGTTCGCGTTTCGTTAGAATTGTAAGGTCGCCCGCATTGCACTCCAATTGTACGCTTTTTTGGTCAAATCGTTGGCCGACATTCACTGGCGGAAAAAAGTATTATAACACCGGGAAGTGCACGAGCATTCAAGAACGCGATAAGGGGCGTTAGGGACGGGGGTCGTAGAAGCCTTGATTATCCTTGCACGTGACTTACACCCGGTGACGGAATGGCAGCGTGACGAAATGGCCCGGACGCGCCATCTACTCCACTGCGTTCGTCCGTTGAGCAATTGGACCAGTTTGTGCGGGTTCGCCCTGCGCGAAGCCGGGTGGCCTTTTCGGCGCATTGCTGACCACGTGGGCCGTATGCGACGTTGGTGCTGGCGACGATGGGTAGACCATCCACTTCGCCCATAGCCGTTGACGCACTTCGGGACGACGCAGAGCACTAACATCAAGATCCGCGCATCGTGACGGCGGTGTTGGCTGCCCTTACGGCAGCAACGATTTTGGAAATTTCTTAGAATATTCTAGCCGTATCCGAAAATAAATTATCAGTTCCCCGCAAAGAGACCGAGACGCCTCACGAGTATCGACGCGTACACTGGAAGTGTTCTGTGAGAGACGGATCCGCTCACATACACATAGGGTCACTTAAATTCTTTATAGGGATACAGTCCCTCTCTAACTTCATACAATTGGCTCACTTCTTTGAGTGCCTTCCTCTTTACAGAAATACATCTTTATTTGTCCGTTAAATTACTGGAAACAGTTCACTTAACTTCTGTGTCCACGTGTTAGTATGTGCTTCTGCGGATGTTGAAACAAAAATTGGGAGCCGGAGTAGCCAAGGTCTGGGCTGTGTAGTACACATTCGGGTTTATAAAGTTACAGTCACTGATCGATGATGCTGTTTCAAGTCGAACACCTAAGGAGGGAGTCAACGACTTCGGTGGTGCAACTGTTAGCGTATCGGACTGTAATACAAAGTTCGCGTGTACAAGTCCGATCGTAGCCGCGAAATTTAGGCCGAAAAAAAATCATTCGTACCCTTTTCTTTGGAGCGGACGTAAAGCCGTCTGTCCCATGTTGTAGATTTACTGCGTGTTAAAGATCCTCAAGCGTAAAAGGTGCCAAGGAGGCAAATCGAAATGGCCTTTTCGTCACTTGAATGAAACCTTCTTTCTCTGTTAGATGGCGAAATTTGCGTTGTCAGGAGGAAGAGCAGGTCCGATGGCCTGAACCTCGCCACATACGATTCATTGATTGAACGACACTCCAATGTAGGTTTTCCTCCTCTTTTTTAGTTATGGTAGTTATTATGCTTTCTCCGCCAAGAAGCTTACTGGTCAGCGTGCTCGCTTTCCATGATGCGATCCCGATGATCGGGGGAGGTAACTGTGCGCTTTCCTTGCAACGTCCTAGTATCACTTGCTGTGGGGCAGACGAGAAAGCTCAGTTTTCAGGTTGAGAAGACCGGAATGCGGCGTAGGGTTATTTATGTGCCAACCACACGGACCATTTAACCCATGGTCGCAAGGTCGTGTCGCCGCTGGGAGGCCTTATTTCCGTCAGAGGCTGTGCCAGTTTAGGCGACAGACTTTAAATGAAGAAATGATAACGAGAGCGTTGTTTCCTTTCCAGAGCCCAGTGCGCAGACGAAGCCGGCGAGCCGCCGAGGGGTCGGGCGGAGAGCGTCCGGCAGTGGCAGGCGGGCGGAGGGTGAAACGTCGGGTTTAGAGGTCCCGCCGCGCGGCAGGGCCAGTAACCCCCGGCGCAAGTGGCGCTCGCTCAAGGAGATGCCCAAGACCATCGCTTGCCCGCACTGCCCGAAGATGTTCGTCCGCCCCATCGACTTCAAGGTGCACAACCGCCGGCACACGGGCGAGCGGCCGTACTGCTGCACTACGTGCCAAAAACGCTTCGTCCAGGCCAGCGAACTGAGGCGCCACACGCTGGTGCACACGGACGAGCGGCCGTTCAGTTGCGGCGTGTGCGACAAGAGCTTCACCCACAGCGGCTCGCTCAAGATCCACTCGCGCATCCATACGGGCGAGCGGCCGTACGCGTGCCCCGACTGTGACAAGACGTTCGCGGGGAACAACCAGCTCAGGGCGCACCAGCGCTCGCACAGCGCGGGGATATACTCGTGCGACGCGTGCGGCCGCCGCTTTAAGCGCAAGGTGCACGTCGCCCAGCACTGGGTGAAGGCTCACGGCCCGGGCCCGCGCGTGGTCGTCACTAAGCTGGACGGAGGCGAGGCCAAGTAGGTGGATCGTCGCCGAAATACGAAGCGTTTGGGAATCGTGTGTACGTTGTGCCGCTCTTCGCGCTCGACAGTTCGCTGCCCTTGGCCAAGAGAGCGTTGCCGCGCTTTGCTGCCCTTGTCACGTGTGTGTGGCGCGATGTGTTCTCCGAATTACACATTTCAGTCCAATGCCTAGTCTCTGGAGAGCTCGCACGATGAGATATTCGCGTACCCCAATTGCGACGAGACGTACCCGACGGGTACAGCTCTGAGCGCCCGATTGTTCGCAGAGTTTTGGGGTTTGGCGCACGCCCCGCAGCCGTCGCCAAGCTGAAGGACGAAGCATGACGAAAAAACATGGGTCAGCTATTGCGCAGCCTATGAGGCTTCAGCCAATGAGCTTGATGTTACAGTTTGTCACAATATTGTCTGGAATTTTAAATGTAACCATTTAAAAAAATATCACCTTGGTACAATTCCTTGAAATATATATGTGAATCATTTTTTGTTAATATTGCCTCTTTTTATTTCAACTACATCTTCGTTTTATTGTTGGTTGTTCACCGTTGAAAATTGTTACTTAATGTCACTTTCAAAATGTTTTTCAGCACTTCTGATTGGCCATGCAGCATGGCGGCCAACGTTTGGCGTGGCTTTTCAAACGAAATGCCCATTTTGTGGTCACGTGGTTCGTGACGTATCAGGTGCTGCGCAGAACGTGTAAAAATCAGTGCGTTCAGCAAGGATCGGTTAACTCTCCTTGTCCCAAGTAGAGGGACACGCGCTGAAGCTGCATCACTGCATTGACGGTTTCTCATATTAACGGATGCCGTACGACTTCTGTAAACTTTATTATTCCTCTCCTGCGAAGGTTTTAGACTTGCCAGGTCTGCTTCCAAAAATTAGGGGACGAGCGTTTAGTAAAAATATATTTTTAAAATGTATAATTAATGTATATATTTTCTTAAAAATGTCCTATCCGTATTCTCTTAGACTCTACAGCTTTAGATTACGTACCATTTCATCACAAAGCCTGTGAATAAAAAATGTCTATTTTGTGAAAACAATAGTGAACATAATTTAAAAGAAGCTGACTAAGCTCAAATACTTTATTCCTGGCAACCATATTCGTTTTTGTGGCTTCGGTCTCAACGCTTCGTATGTCTCCGTCAACGAACACAACTTAAGCGAGCCATTGCCGTCTGCAGCGTCTAGCACTTAGAGCCAGTCAAGAGCTCCCCGCAATTTCACAATCTGCGATCACTGCGTTATGTATTACAAACCGTTAGAGTATTGCCTTTGCTGTGCCAGTCAAAGCACGGAGCTAGGAAGTATTCATAGCTCCTTGAGTTTGTCTGCTCGCCTGTGGTTTGCTGTCATTGTGACTCCCCAATATGACAAACACCGTATTGTCCTAGTTTTAGTCCTATTCTATACTACTCTACTTGATAGATCCTGAGATGGGAAGGGAGGTACTGTGATATAATCGGGAGCTTCATGTTTTAATGTCACTGCAGGCCTGTCATTTGAAAGTTTATCACATCAGCGAGCCTGGTAGACGCGCGAGTGCGTGGCAGCACCGAGTCCTCGAAACGTTAGGCGTAAAGTACTTTTAACCAGACATTATCAAAGCTGAGTAACCCACCACGCCTACAGTGAACGTGAGGATCATTCTCTCAAATATGATGTGCAGTTAATGCGACGCAATTGTGATGCGATTAGGAGTGGCGAGAATATGCAGATGAAACACGCGCAAATTATAAACTAAATATATTTAAATAGCGCAATTTTCAGGATGTAGCGCATCCTACAACTATAACAAGACGCCACTGACCAGTAATATCGCATGCCTCAGTCACGTGACATTTCATGTCGCTGTTTGTCGGTGTGCGAGTCTGCTACGTTTTTTGTTCATTTGTAAATATTTGTACAGGATGAGAACCTGCGCAGCGCTCGTAACGCGGCCAGGGGATTCAATAACTACTGGCTCTCTTCACAATGCACAACTGGATGGATCATGGAAACGACTGAACCATGCCAAGGATAAACGATTCGGTATTATGGGACGACTAAAACTAGCTACCTCGAATGTCAGAGGGCCAGGTAATAAAGAAAAAGAACTAGATAACAAACTAAACGAAAAAGGAATAGATATAACTGTCATAACGGAAACAAACAAAGCTGAAAGGTACAAAAGTTATGAAACATTATACGATGATCTACTGTGGAGTAACTCAAAATAGACGGGCAAGTAGTGGGGTAGCAATTATGGTTAACAAGAGGTGGAAAAATAGAAAAGTGGAGTATTGCTTTGTAAATGAGCGAATTGCCACGTGCAAATTCAAAATAGAGAGGGGCCACTTAAATCTTATAGGCGTGTATGCTCCAGAAGAAGAAAGGAAAGAGGACACACGGACGTTTTATGACGATCTTCAAAAATAAATAAGCAAAATAAACAAAAATAATCATGTCCTCGTCTGTGGCGACCTAAACGCCAGGGTTGGTAACATTCCGATTCCGGGAGTTGGGGTATTTGGAGAACAGCACTTGAATAAAAATGGAGAAGAACGTAAACAGTTTGCAGCCTTCAATAAGTTGAAAATTGCAAATACCTTTTTCAGGAAAATAGAAATGCACATGTTCACCTGTAGTGCCAGAGGCCTCAGATCACTGATAGATTATGTAATCGCAAATGATAAAATTAGTAACCAAATAGAGAATGTACACGTACACCGAGGATGTGATATTCGTATATTCAGACCACTACCTAGCGATTGCAACGATAGTAATGGTAGCAAAATGGAAGAAAATTAGACCAAGGAAAGAGACAAGTCAGGAAATTTTCAAAGTGTACTTGAACAAGAAAGCATAAAAAGATTATATCAAAATCGATTACAACAATTTCTGTCAAGTGTTCAACTGTTGATGTGGATAAGGAATGGCAGAATACAAAGGAATGCATAGAGAGGGCAGCATATGAAACTTTAGGAAAGAAAAAAAAAGCTTAAGAAAAGATAGGGACTGGGTATGGAACGACTGTATAGCGAAAGCCATAAAAGATAAAGATATATCATATAACAAATTCCTTCAAAACAAAACCCAAGAAGCTAAAGAAGAATATAAACAAACGCTAAATAAATAATATCTGCACGTAATGACTCACGGGATCGATTTATATGTACCGTCGAACATGATATACATGGAAGACAAATGTTCGCGTACAAAGCGTTAAGACATTTAAATCAGACGGAGAAAGATGTTGCAGATATACGCATAATCAATGAAGAACAATGGAAGGAACACTATGTAAACCTTTAGGTTCAACTGTTCCAGTAAACCAAAGAGGCAGAGCTTCGCTACAACAATACTGTGGATTCCATCTCCTTGGGTGAATTAAAGCAAGCCTTGAACTGTATAAAAACAGGGAGGCATGTGGTCCTGATGGAGTTCACATGGATCTCATATAATATGCAGGCCCCCTAAGCGATAGTAGTTCAACGAATGCTGGAAATCTAATGTCACCCAATAGCTGGAAAATAACAGAAGTCGTATCTATCTTTAAAAACGGTAAAAGAAATCAATGTGGAAACTACAGGGGTACCAGCCTCATGAACGCCGCTTATAAAGTATTTGCATAAATTATCAACGCTCGATTGAAAATTATAGCAGAGGCTAAATTACAAGAACAATTGAGATTTCGGAAAGGATCTTGTAACGCAAACATTTTTAGTCTTAAAATAATATTAGAAAAACGACGAGAAGTAAATAAGGAAACCCATATAGCCCTTATTGACTTCGAGAAAGCTTTTGATAGTGAGGACAGACACAATCTATGGAACATAATGAACGAAAGTGGCTATCCTGAATACATAAAAACATCAAAAATATGTATAAAGAGACAAAAATTATAATAAATACTGGCATAAAGGAGACTGAAGAAATATTAATAAATAGGGGACTTAAACAAGGATGTAGTTTATCTCCAACACTATTTTATATATATTGATGACCTTATTAAAAAATGGAGATGCATAGCTAGTTCTGGAATACAGTTGAAGCAGAATAAACACCTAAATGTTCTACTTTATGCAGATGACGTAACAATACTGCAAGAAAGTGAAGATGATCTGCAAAAAGCTGTATACACACTGCATCAACTGGGAAGAAATGAGTATAATCTTCGAATATCTAAAAAGAAGACCAAAGTTATTGCTCATTACGGTAAATATCCAATACGCTCAAAAATAGTTATTGACAACACACTGACTAGACTTCAAATATTTATTACCTTGGTTGTGTCAGTTACGACACAGATAAAGACATAGAAAATAAAACTAACAAATTTCAATCAATATGTGGAATAATAAACAGAACACTACATAACAAAGCAAGGAAAGACACAAAAATGAAGTTCTATAAGACAATGGCTGCTCTAGTTCTGTATTATAACCACCCGATTACCGGATTTCCTTCGGTGATTCAGCTTTGCCCGGCTGCTTCGTCGACAGACTCCCTAGAGGGCGGCATGCGTGATTGCCTAACTACTGGAGAGAAAGACTTAGGCATTTTCTTATTACTATTTTAATCGCTTTTGAATTCGGTGCGGGTGAAGCCCAGTGACAAACAAACTTACAATAAACCTATAACTAATCTTAACTTAGAAAAGGCCGGCATGGCCAGAGTTCATCTTATTCGCCCTCCCCCGGCGGTCGTGACCCAGCTTACAGGTGCGGCGTTCGGGCACCCCAGCGCCCGGCAGGTCTGGCGGCGGGCAGCTACGGTCGGTGCTTGCCCCAAGCCCCTTTGTGGCGTCTTCTCGGCGGCCTCGGGTTAGGCCAGCGGCGTGCGTCAACCGGACGGCGCCTCAGCGCGGGCGGCGGCGGGTACGCCCGTGCGATGACGGGTCGCGATATTGTCTTTCACGCTCGGCTCGTACTCACATGGCCCTTTCGGTCAGGCACTCACTCGTGGTGTCCCGTCCCATCGTTCGACTTCCGTCATACGAGTCGGGCTGCGACGTGGCGAGGCGTTGTGGCATTCGGGGCGACCAGGCACGGAAATAAGGGGCCTCGCTACTGCCTAAAACACAGGTGTTCTCGCGGCTGCCTCACAAACAAGCAATCTCGCTGCTGCCTCCGACCTAAGTGATCCCCCTGCCGCCTTCGAAACAAGTGATCGATTCTCACTTCGGCGGTCCCTCAGGAAGAGCTCGCGTGTCACGTGATTCCTCCCCCGCATCGTATATTTTAATTGGTTGTCGCACCACCCGTAATTCCTCCGCCAATAACGGCGTCAGCGGCGAAACTACGCCCCCCGGCAACTTCCCCCGAAGTTACCTCCGTCACGCTAATTCTAGGAACTAGGCGCGGGTAATTCCGTTTCTCGGTTTGAGGGTGCGGGTGGCGTATTTCGTCGTGCGTCACAAGAGGTGCGTCTGGCGTGTGTTGCGCTGCACAAAGGAGGTGCTTTTCCTCCTTTCCCTCGGCGCTTAGCGGTCCACCCAGGTATAGCAGGAAACGGCATTTCTGGCTGCTCTTAACGGCGGCGCGGTTCTTAATTAAAATATTGTCATCTGCTATGTGCGACCGTCCCATTACAGTATGGAAGTGAATCATGGATAATGAAAAAGAGACCAAAGTAAGCTTCAAGCAGCGGAAATGAGATTTCTTGGGAAAGTTAAATGCTGCATTAAACAAGACCAGATAAGACATGAGGATATCCGTAAAGAACTAGATATATACATCATAAATGAAAGGATCTTAGAAAACAGGAAAGTATGGCAGCGTCATATCGAAAGAATGGAGGAAGATCGTATTCCTTAATAAGAAATGAACTACCAACCGAAGGGAAGAAGAGATATCGGCCGAACCAGAAAGAAATGGTCCTGAAGTGCAAAGTGCAGATGAAACAGGCATTCCTGCCTAATCCTTGAAATCGAGAAGAAAAAGAAGAATGAGCATATGAAGTTGGGCTGAAATTCAGGTGGACTCAGGTCCTGTTAGGACATGACTAAAGAAGGAAAAGAAACTAGAGTAGATACCTAAAAAGAGTTTGCTCATGAAGGACATTTTGTTTTTGAGAAAGTGTGCTGGCTATTACTACTAAATTTATGCTTTCTTGGACATTAAAACTTCTGAATTTCCAAAATATAACCCAAATGTTTCGAACAATTATAACGTGAATATTTGCTTTTGAGGTTTTTATATAATTGAAGATCGTTTGCGTGCGCTTCACAAATTCGTTCGATAATCTGTTATTGTTTTTCTAATTCTCAAAAAATTATAGTATAAATTTATTATATAAATATTGTAACGGTACGAGCCGATGCGCTGAAGAATTTCCATGAAAAGAAAATAAAGGAAAAAAAGCGGATGCCCGCGACGCAGTTGCTGAAGGGGGTCGTAGGTACCCGCGCCCTTTCGGCTGTTGAGGCGAGGGGTTTCATGAGATTTTATGGCAGGACCCCCCCGCGCGGTGGTGAAGGAGGGCTTTGACGGCAGCCGCTCGTCAAAGGGACCAAACGCTAATTGCGCCCACTCGGAAAGACGGATTTACGACCTAACGGACAGTGGCTCACGTGCGGGTCCTAAGTAGGTCAGGCCCACGTATTTTTGCCGGCATCGAACACTCTGGCCGTTAGAAAAAGGAGATCCCGCTTAATTGGTTAAAGCACGCCCCTACCCTGCTCCGCGGAATTCAACCCCGCGTATCGGAAGGATCCTCGCTGGAAAAAACGGGGCTACCGAGGCTTCGTGATTCGGAAAAGCAGCTCTCACTGATACTTTTATTCGTGACTTCTAGTAGTCACTTCGATCTTGAACTTCGCTACTACTGGTCACGTAGACTTCAACTTTTAACTTACGCGTCTTGTTAAGCTGCTACTTTGACTTGGAGTTGTCACTTAGCATTCGAAGCTTTTTGCGGAGAGAAGTTGACCCCTCGCGCACTCACTTTGAATTATTCTGAAATTAGGTTGAGAAGAGACGTAGTCCCGGAATGGGAAAGGTTCTCACTGGCCGTGTACGGCACTAATCCAGTATCGGTGCGTCGTAGCACGCCTAAGTTCAATTTATCACGTTTACGATTGTCGTCCGCGACTGCCGATACGGAACGCGAATGACTTCCAATCCGTCATCGCCGGGGAACACCGTAGCTGCCTAGTGGTTGATGACATCATCCGTGGGTCCGGCCTGAGAGCGTGGCGACGTCAGGCGGCCACGCTGGGGTACAGCCGTGGTAACCGCAGCTGTCTGCCCCCCCCCCTTGAAGCTTCACCACCGGGCGTGCTGTGATGTCCGCCGACGACAACAACAACAAAGGGTAATTATCCGCTTTGCTCCTGCTCAAATGCGATTGGACATGTGCTGAGCGAAGCGGGAAAGAAGGTGCCATCAGCACGAAGTTTATGACGGCCCATTGATTGATTTATTATTATATCGAGTCAAACAAATATCAAAGTTATTTAAAATAAGGTCTTCCTTATCATTACTGTCAACCATCACCTCATCATCATGCAGAACCGATTAAGCAGATTCTATTGATTACCAAGGGAGCTGTGGCGGGGGTAGGCAGCTGCACGTGGTCTGCATTTGTTCAGTAGTTAAACCCATTTCAGTAGCCAACATGGTGTGGACCGGTGCACATCGTGGTTTTGCCATTCGCGCTTATTTTGAAAACATCAGATCTGTGATCGCTACACAACGAGCTTTTCGGCGACTGTTCAACATTCCACGCAACAATGCCGTTCCTAATGCAAACACAATTCGGTCCTGGGTTCGGCAGTTGGAGGAAACTGGTAGCACACTAAGAATAGATACACATGGTCGACGCATATCCATCAGAACGCCAGAAAATGTGCAGCGGGTAAGAACAGCAGTTCAACATTCGCCGCAACGTTCTGCTCGACGACATGCTGTTGCATTGGGGATTCAGGCCGCAGTTTGACACGGATTCGGCGATTCGATTTGAAGTTCCATCCTTTCAAAATAATGATTTCTCAAGAATTACGCCCAGCAGACTACGCCAACCGTCAAAATCTGAGTGAGCAAATGCTTGCTCAGATTCCTCCGACTGCAGCTTTCTTCAGTAGTGACGAGGCACATTTTCATCATAGTGGGTGCGTGAATAAATAAAACTTTCGTTACTGGGCTGAAAATAACCCCCGAATTATTCATGAAAGACCGCAACATTCCCCTAAAGTGACAGTGTGGTGTGCCATTTCAAAATTTGTCGTGGTTCGCCATTACTTTTTTGAGGAGGAAGAAGTGACCGTGACAGTGAATTCCACACGTTATGTTTCAATGTTGAGAAATTTTCTGCAACCAAAATTGGACGAGATTGTTGAAGAACATGGACTGGGGGACTTGTGGTTCCAACAGGATGGAGCTACTGCTCACACAGCTCGAGTTTCACTTGATGTTTTGAGAGAAATGTTTCCGGTACACCTCGTCTCTTTGCGGGATGATGTCGAGTGGCCTGCGCGTTCACCAGATCTGAGCATTTGTGACTACTTTCTTTGGGGATATCTGAAGGAAAAGGTTTTCAAAAGCCGCCCTCACATCCTAGCAGGGTTAAAAATGCGGATTATTGACGAAGTTAATGCCATACCCCGCGATATGTGTGCAAGAGCTGCTCGAAACTTCAGGGATCGTCTACAGCAATGTATTGATGCTAAGGGACGCCACCTTCCGGGCATTATTTTCAAAACTTAATGTAAAATGGTATATTGTACAAATTTATAAAATAAAAACTTTTCTCCCTATATGTCCAGATTTACCTTTTATTGCTCGTTAAAACTGTTTAGTCGGTTCTGCCGCACCTGTATTACTAAATGTTTGTTAACAAAGTGTCATGTCTCTTAATATTGAAAATCGCAATCCCGCTCCAGAAGCCACATAACCGTATTATTAGAGGAGGGTTACAAAATGGCAGAGGCTTGATTGAGACTAGTCTTACGAACCCAAACTAATTTCAAAATTATAATGAACCCTAATTGTGGCGAATGGAACGGGGATGCTTTTTCAATAAGAATTTATGGTCTGTTTTTAATGTCATTTTTTTGAGCGTGTTGGTAGTGGTTTTTGTGTTTGCGTGTGTTGTGTTGTGCGGGGTGTGTAGAAGGTTAAATTCTCAATTCACCGAAGTAGAAATAGTCAAAATGGAGGGTCAAATAGAAAATCATTGCGAACCCAGCGATGAGGTCTAACCACAGGCGCCTACGGTTTCGCAGGGTGATTTTACGGCACTCATGGCATTTTTAGGGAAAATCAAAACAGAAATGACATCTTTTACCGCGAAATTTGATAAGCTAAAGACGGAATTCAAGTCGGAAATTGATAACAAATTTGAGAAACAGTGAGAAGTTAAGAGGCGAAATTCGAAGCATTGGAGGAAAAGATGAGTGAGATCGACGCGAACCTTCATGCTAAATTAGATGAAAACACGGAGCAGGTAGCCGCGAAATGTTCCGAGCTCACGAACCGTATTGAGGAGGAAAAATCGGCAGCTGAAATACGAAGAATAGAATCGCGTTTCGAATAACACGTTGCGGCATACAATGAATCGAGTTCGATGTTATCACAACGAATTGATGTTGTAGCAAAATTAGACGCGAACAGCGATGCCACGAACGCAAAATTAACCGAAATACAAAACGAAATGGAGGGACAAATCGCAGGACAGGTAAGCCGTTTAGCGGAAGTCGAAGGCAATATTTACGCTAAGTTAAAAAATCAGGGGGGAAAGATTGACAGCATCCACGAGTCGCTAAAAAACCTCCATTTTGTAAATTGGAAATAAGGGTGAGGTGGTCTGTAGACGGCTGTCAAAACTAGAAACGAAATTGGTTACGGACATGCAGAACGTAACAAGCGAAATTCAATGAATCAAGTCAGGAACGGCAAATAACCGTAACGACAGGGAACAGCAGCTGAAACAGGTGCTGAAAGAATCTATTAATAATTTGCGTGATGAAATGCGGCAGGAAATGTCTGATTTAACTGGGCAAAGACCTCAACAAAGTTATGGGGGACGGGAAACCGCGTCACTTCCGTAGACACCGCCGCCTAACTTGAACTTTTCTGGAAATATCAATGAGAATCCATGCGAATTTATTCGGCGAGTCGAAGACTACAAGAAGCTCACTAAGGCTATCCCGAGCCACATGAAAACGAAATTCATACAGAAATTGCAACGAAGGAGCGCTGCAAGCTGGCTCCTTGCAACTAATCCGTTTCCGCGTGATTTCGCGGATTTTAAGAAACGATTCCTGGAGCGTTATTGGGGGAAAACAGGTCCGGTATGATTGTGAGAGACGAGTGATGGTGGGAAGATTGGAACAGAGAGCGGGCATGTCGTTATTAGATGACAAGATACAAGCGTTGACAAGATAGCGGCACTGAGATTATGCGATCCGCAGATTTCGGATGCCAAATTAATTTGGATGATTACCTCGCATTTCCCCTATCAAATACAAAACTTGTTAAACAGTGTTGACTTGCTCGACCTAGAGGAGATGCAGATCCTTCTCACCAAATACGACAGGACGCGCATGGTTCAGGGATCAGGAGGCCGATCAAATAGGCCGTTCCAGGATGGTAATAATCAGGGACGTAGACAATGGCGGCGAGAGCAGGACGAATTTCCACGAGAAAATCGAGGCCCGTCGTTTTCTCAGCAAGCAGCGAACCGAAGTCCACCTACTTCGGCACCACAGGGAAGAGCACAGGAGACACGAACGGACAATCGGGGAAATGCCGGTCCGACAAACTAGCGTCGTTCTCTTTCGTGGGGTGCCAGAACACCGAACGAGTGCAGGTGCAGGCAGTACAGTACCCATAAGAGAGACGGCGAGCGTAAATTTCGCTATTAATGAGGCAGATGACGAGGAACATGATTTTCTCCGGGCGCGAAAATGCCCTATTATAAATTTAGTAAATGTGTTGTCGGCGTGGGCAAGAAAAGGAGTAATCCCATTATTAGGCAGGTCCTATTAACATCATTTAGCAGACCAATTTGATTCCACATGTCTCGTACTGAAGAATTTAGGATACAACGTCGTCTTAGGTGTGGATTTTTTAAAAGAGTATAGCGGTAAGATAGATTTTGAGAGAGGAGCTGTGACACTGAATCCAAGGAAGATAATGATGTTTGAGGAGAATGAGGCCGGCGTTCAGGAGCCGAAGGAGGCCACTATATTTTCGATTACGCGGGAAGAGGCTCAATTAATGAGAAAGTGAGAGGAAATAGCATTCTCAACCCGGAAGAGCTCTACCGCCTGCAGGAATTTGTTTTTAAATTACGAGGACGTTTTTGTGAGGCCAAATGATCCCAAACCAGATTTTCAGTTCAGAATTAAGGTCACATGCCCCGAGTTATTTAAATGTAAGAACTACCCTATACGACAAGCACTGAAGGCGGTCGTTGACTTACGTACATGATTAGAGATGGAATAAATGAGAGAAAACCGACCGCCTACATTAACCCACTGGTCATCGTCAGAAAAAAAGACGGAGGTGTTAGAATCTGTCTCGATGCCAGAAAATTAAACGAGATTACTGTGGCCGATTACGACGCGCCGATTGCGATAGATGAGTTGATATGGAAGTTCAGGGAAACTAGTTTATTTTCGGCAGTAGACTTCACAGCTTCCTATTGGCAAATCAAGATACACCCCGACGATCGAAAGTATACGGGATTCGTCTACGATGGCCTGACATGTATGGAAAAGATGCCCATTCAGACTTCGCAACTCAGGCGCGTGTTTTAATCGATGTCTGGATCCAAAATTGCCACCAACAGTAAAGAAGTTCCTCACCCCGTATGTGAACGACCTCGTGAATCCTCCCAGGATTTTGGACAGCATTTAAGAAATTAAGAAGAGTTGTTCAAGTGCCTGTTTCTGAATAATATGCCCTTAAACGTCGAAACATCTGTTCTGTTGGAGGAAAATCAAATATTTGGGATACGTCATCGATAATCAAGGGACGAGGATCGATCCGGAGAAAACAGAATCTATTACCAAAATAAGCCGCACCCGAACGTATGCAAATTCATTGACGAGAAGGAAGACCTCGCGGGGAAATTCAATCATTTTAACATGATCTTCAATGAGTGAAAAATTGGCTATTTGTGCCAGATGCACCCCCGGATGTTCAAACACCCCAAGTTTGTTTGAGAGGGTAGTTTTGTGTTAATCATAATTAGGCTATAATTGTTTTAATGTAAGTTTTTAACACTGGTATTTGATCAAATTTTATAATCAGGGAGATCATGCGGGTCCTGGAACAGGAAGTTGCGTTTAGATAAGCCACTTTTGGTCCCCTGGGACTGGAAGTGCCGTTATCTGATCACGTGACGTCACATCCTGCTCCAGGACCCGCATGGGGGGTGTGATGGGAGCCAGAAGTGACGGCGCTTATGAGTGTGAGGTCACTTCCATTCCCAGGACCCGCATTCGGTGTGTGTGTGTGTGTGCTGTGCAGAGAGAGCGCTCTGGTGGCGAAGTGCGTAAGCGTGTGTGGTGGTGCGCTCTAGCTGAGGGTGATAGGCTGGGGTGCGATGTGTTTCAGAAACGGGCGCCTGTGCGAGGTGGATTCGAACCAGGCTGAGCCCCGTTTCCTGTGTGCGAGGGGGTTTTCCCTGCGCTCTGGCTCTGAGCTACGGCGCCAGCGCCGATGGAGGTACCTCGTTGGGGGTACTGATAGTACGCGGCAGCGGATAGTGGTTGATAGCACTTTCTGAGTGCTGCGCTCGGCGGCACCGGATGTTGTGGTTGATTAGATAGTCGGCGGCGTTGGTGGTGCGGTGGCGCGCTCTGTGAGCGAAGTGGGGAAGGAGGTGGTGGCGGCGGCGGCGCTCTCTGTGAGCGACGGCGGGAAGAAGGTGGTGGTGGTGGCGCGTGAGCGAAGTGGGTAAGGAGGTGGTGGTGGCGCTCTGTGAGCGACGAAGACTCAGTCACGCGAGCTGCTATGACAGAGAGAGCCCGGATGATAGTTCAATCGCTAGAGCATTTTAGGGCTTTGAACTGAAGGGGGTTCAGGGTTCGAGTCTCTGTTCGGGCTCTTCTTCTTTTATTTACTTTGAAAAGGCCTATTTATGTTCATTATAGAATATAAATTGTGTTAAATATCTAGTTTGGAAAAGAAGAAAACCCTACAAGGCGGTGACAGGGAAAAACAAATGGAAAACAGTACAAGTGAAAGAAGTATTTTTTATCGAAATCAAATGAATTATACATAAAATGCTTTTCTGATTTCTTCCTGAATTCTTTTCAGAATTCCTTTGTAAATTCTTTCAATATGCTTTCCTGATTTTAAACTGCCCTTTCTTAGATGTTGAAGTGTAAGTGCTTCACAATTTTGACCGATTTTAACGTGTTCGGTAAGAGCAAACACGTTGAAGTCAATTCTGTCAGCGCCGTGTTGGAGGAGCAGTGCACCGATCGAATATTGCTGGAAGTGTATCGCGTGTTCCAGAGGCGTCAGTCCTCGATCACGCACGCCAACTATGTTTGCACCAGCGTACCCTTGCAAGCAGCGTAGCACAATGGTGGTGTTGCCGGCTTGAACGGCCAGGTGGAAGGGGGTGAAACCCGTACGCGGGAGAATCTTAAAATATTTCTCGATGCACGTACCCGTGGCCATAACGAATAGTTACAATGTTTTTTCAAGACTTACTAAAAAAAGTCCTCTCTGCGACACTCGACGCACTCCCACTTCGGCGGCGACTCGATGTGAGCGTGTTCGTAATAAGGCATTACTTCCCGCCTACACTGCCACTTCGGCAACGGCGGTTTGTCGTCGATGTGCGCGCGCCCGTTGTTGTAATGACGAAGACAAGTCAAGAGTCGTCGAATGTCTCGGTCCCGCTGCACGTCTTTCGGCAGGCTGTGGATGACAGAAGGCCCGTCCGTGGCCCAAGTGTTAAGTCGATGGGTAGAAGCTGCTGAGAGCGATCGTCGAGTCCGAGAAGAGAACAACCGTCGTTGATGAAACGTATGACAAGATCCAACTCTGATTGCACTGACGTAGGTGGGTCATTTGTCAGATGGAGAGTAGGTCGGAGGACTATTTTCGAACGGTGGACGAAGAGAATGACTTGACGAACGCGAGAGACTCGCCGTCGCAGTGCTTGACCGTACGGATCTTGAAGAGAATCTTATCCGAGAACTTCGGCGACTGCTAACACTTCAGCGTGCACTGTAAGAATAAATTCTTCCGGTTCAGGTCTCCTTTACCGGCTTTCGCTTCGTATTAGCTGTGGAGGGGTGGTGGTGGTGATTGCTTATCACTGTCGATGACGAAGGGAGGATGGTCCCCCGTGAGGAAGGAGACGCAGGGAGCGTTCAAAGCTTTCTGAATGGCGCAATAGCGCACGAATAAACCGTCAGCCTGACACTCGCAGCACGGATAGGAGGACACTTCGCCGAGAACCATCATGAACCATAGCACTTTATCGTGACATGCAACCGCGAGATCGTGAAGAGTATTTTCCGTTTCTTTTTAGTTTCCAGCATCTGTTGGGCCTTCTTCCTCGTGACAGCGTCGGGCGGCACACATCACATGAACGTCGACGATGGAGGGATAGGCTTCAACGTAGTAGGTGCGCTGATGACTGCTATTGTTGGCGCTGATGGCGAGATCGGAAGCGGCGTTGCGGAGGTTGACCCAGTTCTCCATCATCGGCTTCTTCCATCTATCATACGCTTCATCTTCTACTCGAGGTCGTTCCATGACGATGGTCGATGGACGAATGACGTGTCCACACCTCATCCTCCCGTCTTCGAAGTGATTGCAAACTCTCTCCCCTACAACTATTTGGAAAGTGACTCACCATAAAAAAACTTCCTACTACTAAGCAAAGAGAAACAGATAAGAAACAAATTGAAAAGTTTAAAAAAGTAATAATAATAAAAAAATAATTCTAATCTACATGAACCCCGCCAGCAGGTCCGAGCGTGCACGCTGAACAAAAAATGGACGGACGCGTACCCAGGATGCGGAAATGACCCCATGGCAGGCTTGTAAATTTAGCGAGCCAATGGCGTTTGTCCTCGGAAACGGACAAATGCTTGTTTTTGACAAACGAATAATTGATGTGATTTGGATAGAATGGCACATTACTTGACGATTCTTTTTTCGTTCCGAAATAAAATTGTTCAAAATAATTTTGAAATTTATAACGTTTTACGACCAAACGTTGCTCTCCCTTTTCCCGAGAACACACCCGAGATCGGGTTTCGATGGGGTACATTTTTGGACCTAAACCTACGAACCAGAGCAGGGAATCGCTTCCGCATTCGTCCTTAAACAGCTCTAATAATTTATTATAGCGAGGTGTCATCGCAAATTCGTTATCGGGACCGAAAGAAAGTATCGAACCAGGATGGATGCCGATTCATCTCAACGTACCCACTCGTGGATGTAGAATGAATGAATCGGTATCCGTGTGAAGCAGATGAAGATCGCAAAGATTTTTCTGACAATAACTATAAACAAATTGTACATTCTGTGTTTTGAAATTTCCAAAATACCAAACCCCAAATAAATGGGCTTTGCGAGCTTCACCTTCGTTTTGCGAAACTCGATTGTCATAAGATCGCCGTTTACGTGATGAGTACACACAAATGCGGGATCAGCGATGAGACGTCTCGCTCCCCACCTCCCCTCCCAAATATTCACGAAATAATTGCGCCGGTGGTTGCATCGACTTGTCTAAATCGAATTATTCATTACTTAATAAAATTTATCTGCAAAGTCGGAGGATGCGCGCTGTCGACGCGAGTTGTTCGGGTCCATGTACTTGGCAAACCATGGACGTTGCGAAAAAGAGAAAACGCGATGAATAATTGTGAGTTCCACTCCCAACTCGAGGGCCTGAAGAAAATTTCGAATGTGAACGACGTAACGACGCTTTGGCAGCAGCGTCGCCAGCAACTTGACTTGCCTGCTCTTCGAGTCGGGGAAGACGCGGGTTTCCGGACAGGGCGGCAAATCGCTTAAGCGATCGTGGATTTCGTCAGGATAGTCGAGATCGACCTCCAAAACGTATCCCCGATTGACTTCCGTAGCCGCCTCTATAATGATCAACCGCTCGATGTCGGTGTCCGGCATGCACCGGATATTGCTCACCGGAAGCGGATGTGACATCGAAAAACCATACAATATATTCGCGTCGACATAGGGGAGATAAGATTCCTTATCACTTGGCCGGAAGCGTTTACCCACGAAGGGGTGATTGGCATCCGCCTGACGACCGATCACTTGCACGAGTCCCCCCCGCATGCCCCGTTCAAAAACGAGATCCATGTCGATGTCCGTGAGTAGCTCTAGTCGAACGCCGGAGGTTTTCAACATGGCATCCCACGAAAGCCCGGGACCGGTGTAGTAAAACAGAGGATCGAAACCGTACACCTCCAAATACAAATTTTGAAAAATTTCCAAAATGTCTGTTTGTAGCAGGACGTCGATTTTCAAATACAAATCGGCGTACTCCCCCAAATTTAAAACGGAGAACGCGTCCCACATGGCGTGCGCTTGCGCGTACTCAGAGTCCGAAACGGGTGTTGTTTGTGTGGGGACTGAAAAACGTCTCGGGCGGCGGTAACCTCGTTTCGCCCAATTTGGGCACGTCGTTGACATTATCGTAGGGAAACACCCTCATTCTTCTGGCCAAAGCGAAAAGACCATCGTCGGGAAAAGCTGCACGGATAAATTTCAAATCGGTCGAATCGTGCGATCGACTTAGAGTCGAGCGATGCTTCTAAAAATTTCAGTGTCGTAGTTCCACTTGCCCGATTGTTTGGGAAATCGCAGCGAATCTGTCGTGATTGTGTGGAACCAACCGTAGCCCGTCGTTCATACAGTTCTTTTCGCCCCAGGTCTGAAGGGGAAAATGCCAATCGTAACCGCTCCCGTTGTGCATGACGACGGGGATGAGCTTCGGCGCGGGAAAGTTGACGTTACACGATTGATAACGGAATTTTGAAAAAAAGGTCCTCTACAAATGTGGCATACTTCGCAATTTTGAAAAGACACTTCGTCCTCGTCCCTCTTCACGAGGGGAGAATGATGACTCAAAAGAATCTTCGTAATCTTTCACGAGACCTAAGAACGCTAATAATTGTATCGCGAGGTCGGGACCGTAAAAGGTGATATGCTGAATCCGCGACTCATCGAACGAGCACACCACTTGAAGCGTCGCTGAAAAGGGTTCGTGAATTAGGTACGGTTCAAGGTAGGGTCCGTTTGACGATGGCTCAAACGAGGGAGCGTTTGCGCTTTGAAATCGACGTAAACCGCAATCGGACATCGTTGCTGTCTTTCAAAATGTCGAACTTGCATGAAGCGCTCCTCGTTCGTCTCTAATGGAAGGATCAAACGTGTGGGGGGTCCCCACGGATCTACAATAGACTTCGTGAGCCTCGAGATGCGTTTGCGAGTAAAACACATTCAATCATCTTTCGGAAATAAAAATCCTACCCTTTAGAGCTGAATGTTGAGACTGAGCTAGTTTTCCTAAATTCTTAATCCAAACGTAATAGGACTGCCCGCAATCGCCATGTATCAGCAAGAAATTGAAATGGTTGTTTCTTCGTTTCCGGAAAGTGCACAGGACCTACGATTTTCAATGATTTGTTGGCCAAATCAATCTAATGTGAAAACGTTAAACGAAAAAACTAGAATTTTGACGTTCGAAACGTTTTATCTCGTGAACTGGCTAGGGCCAGGTGATGCCGCGCAAATCGAGACTGCTTTCTAATTGATCGAAAAAGGGTTTTGTACGTACTGGTACGATTGCAAGCCAAAATTTTGGTGTGAGGGGGCTTACGTTTATGAAAGAGAGCTGAAACCAGCGCTCACAGGAAACATTTCTCGTCTCGATTATGCACGTTAATCACAGCGTGGCGTCTCGCAATGGGTGCTGGAAGATTAATAAAAGAAAAGACAGAATGATAGATAGGTTCGAACAAGTGAGCCGAAGTATGAGAAGCGACGATAGAGGCCAACGATTTTCCGAAATCTCTCGGAAAACTCGTCGAATCTGGAATTGATAGGATGCGCGTTACGAGAAAGGAAAAATTCCGAAATGCCATCTCCTCGGGATAACATCGCAGCCCGTGCCGGAAGAAAGATCGGCTGCAGCACCTTTACGGTTTCATGCCTCTCGACGTTCTCTCTTCCAATCAAAAACTGACACTCGAGTTGCGCGAAAATTTGGAAACCAGGTCGATCGAGCGTGTTGTTGAGCTCTTCAAAAATCTTCAGATGGAACGAAACAAGTGATCTGTTGAGAAAGTCCACGGGATCCGCGATGTCGTGTGGGGGAGGAGGATTCAAAATAACACCACAAACTACACGGTCGTTTAAAGAGTGCGCGACGTCCGTCCACTGGAGAGCGTTTGCCATGACTGAAGACGATTGCGGATGACAATTCATTTCAATTGTCTCCCTTTCTCTAAATAAAACAAATAAATACAATGTTAAATTTTTTTAAAAAACTCGAGCGGCACGTTATAACTACGAAAAATGACAACTTACTAACAAGCACACCGTTGAAGAGTGTTAATAAATAAATACGTCACTATCGCGGCGTAAATAAATAAAAAGAAAACCGCCACGAAAAAACAGTTCACCAAAATGTCGGCACGGTCCGCGATCATGACTCACGTACGACTAACGATGGAGGTCTGCGGACGTGATGTTTTATAACTTCACGTTACCACATACACACTATCGAAGTGGCAACATTGCACAGATTACACGTACAGCTAGCATGAGTGGAAGACGTCAATAACTCGACTACCGGAAGAGAGTGATATGAACTGCACGCCGGAAGACATATACGAAACTTTCGGACGTTGAGGTGACCGCAATCACAGGACGTCAAACCGCTGACATTGATATCTCGACCCGGTCAGGTGTTTAATAGCGGCCCCTTCTTCACACCGCTCACTGTCACACGACACGAGCACCAGCCGTGCCAGTACTTCCAAGTCTGCACGACGCGCCAGACACTCCGCTACCGCTATGTCAGGAAAGAGATCAGCAGCAGCACGAGCAACCAGCGGCCATTCCGCCATCAAGCAACGAAAACTAAGTAACAGCATTTATTTGCAACACATGATCAGCGAACAACAAAGTGAAAACATACTCATTTATGTTACAAATTGATTTTCCTTTCAACAGAGACATCACTAGTATGATTCACACGCAGGAATTATTAGACATGTTCATCGTGCCGGATTCGGACGATGAGCAGAATGATCATTCGCTCGTGCCAATGTCATCAGTGAACCCCACATAAATGACTGACTTAACACTACCGATTAATCAGCAAACGCCAGATACGAGACACAAACCTGGTATTTCAACAATGAAGACGCCATGGCTGTAAAAGTGGACCCCAATCATTGTACCTTAATAATCTTCATATACAAAAAATTGAAGACACAAGAGTAAGTAAAAAAGTTACATAAATCATCAAAGAAAATAATGTCATAGAAAAAATTATGAACTTAGATTGTTTTTAATGCAGCCCGTGGACATAACTAGAACGGAAAATGGAACATAATCGAATTTAATTTGAGAATTTGCCGAAAGGCCTTTTTTTTAAATAATGGATGTTACACTCATTGACAGCGGGAAATATGAAAAAAATCATTTGTGGCCACGCTGCACAACACATTCGGCGTGTTCCTACCGACGAGGTGTGTAAAATGACTTATTTTAATTTTTTTATATATTTTATTTATCTTAAGATGAACTTACCTTGTTTTCTTTTTCAGATTTACACCAGACATTTAAATTCTCGGTAGAGACAATTTCATGTAAGAGCGACCACACCTGACGTATTTAGGTGTGAACGAAAATTATAACGCTAATGTTGTGTTATTACATGCACTGACAGATTTACTGAAACCAAAATCCTGGGAAATATGAAGATATTTCGTATTATATGGAATTATCAAGAAATAAATAAAAAGTACGAAAGATGTGATCTAAGAACGCTCTTACATAAACGTGTAAAATAATATGAATAAATAAAATTATTTCACATATTAGAATTATTGTTTCATTTCAGTTCTATTCCTTATCAATTCCTCAAATATCATAACAAATAAATAAGAAAATAGGAAATGGTATAAAAGAAATATATTTATTGCATAAAATTACAAAACTCTTTACGGACCTAACATTAATTCTTCGTCTTCAGTGTAATTTTCTGTAATAAAATAAAAAAAATATTAAAAATTTGAACAACGAAAACAAATCATCACCGAACATTTTTAAAATGCAAATACATTCACCAGGAGAAGACGAAGAAGATAGCTGCTGCGCCATCACCTGCTGCTGCTGCATCGCCTGGTGCTGCATCGCCTGCTGATGCTGCAGTACCACTATTCTCTCCATCTCTCGGCGGTTGGTTTAACGGAAGAGGAGGTGGTGGCAGCGGTAGTGGTGGAGGCGATGCAGCAGCGCCATCCGCCGCACAATCAGGTGTGGCGTCTCCTTGCGAGGAGGTGCCGGCTGCGGCAGCGACGGTGGCGAAGGGTGTGCGTTGGGGGAAGCGGCCGCATGTGCTGACGGCAACGCCCGCAATGCCGGCTGAACTTGCAGTGGCGGCGGGGCTGGTGGTGACGGCTGAGGCTGCGACGGCGTCGCCACAGACGATGTTGAATGTGTCATCGGCACTGCGGGCGTTGGCGGCAGCGCAGGTGGTGTCAGGTGAAGCTGCGCCAGCGACGCCGTCGCCGACGGTGTTGAATAAATGACCGTCACCGGCCCGCCGACGGCGTACGCAATGCTTGTCAGCAGCGTATCAAGGTACACCTGCCTCAATGACGGGGGTGCAGATGTGTTTCCCGGCGGCCGGGCGAAAATCCAGCCCACCGCCGTTGCCCCTACAATGTCTCGAATCTTGGTTGAAGCGCCGCAGTTGAGTAGAATCTTCAAGACATCGGCCGCAGCAATCGACACCGCAACGTGCAGCGGGGTCTGACCGAATTTGTCTTGCGGATTCAAATTCGCGCCCCGCCCCACCAGGTGGACACATACGGCTAAACGGTTGTATTTAGCCGCTATGTGCAGCAGCCGCTGATCTTTGTTGTTAGTCGCCTCCAAATATTCCGGACGCATATCAAGCACCGGACTGACCACTACGTCGTAGTGGCCGTTCTTGCATGCAAAAATGAAATATAAAAACATAGTGCGAAGTTGCTGCTGCTGCGTTACAACTACGTGCACAGAATGATAGAGCGTATATAAATTAGCAACACGTAATGTAAAGTGGCGGGGCACCCGATCATTTCATTTGCTTGTCTTTAAATTAACCACTTCGTTAACGCCGGGAAGTGCGAACGAACTGCGCCTCGGCGCGACCGCGACCGGATGCAACTTTCGTCAAAACACTCGCCGGTTGTGTGCTATTCTGAAGACGAAATACTTTCCATTGCAAGGCAAATAAAATGTTTCAACTTTCAGTGGTATCAACCACAACATCCGGTCGCTTGCGTTGGACCGCGCATGCCTCATTAGCGCCGGGCGCCGCGCTCGAAAAGTGGTTTATCAGCCACAACATCCGGTGGGTTGCCTTGGGCTTTGCGCTCGCGCCACGACAACAACTTTCCATTTTCGCTATTAGAAGGCACTCTCAATTCAAGTTCAATTGCTTGCTACGAGAGCGCGCATGCGGCGCTCTTGGATGCGCGCGCCACAACAACAACTTTCCGTTTGCGCCACTAGAGTGCACTCACAAGTCAAGTTCAAATGATTGCTACGCGCTCTTTGAAAGGTCTACCATAAACACTTTTTTACATAACCTAACGGACCAGGGTTTAAGTCCCTGTTTGGGTAGATTTTCATGACAAAACAAGATGATTGCGTTTTCTACTATAAATAACTGTGTGTATACAACAATAGCGTTAGTGCTCTCATCGCGATGGATTTATTCGGCAACAGCACGCGAGTACGTCGGAGCGCGCTTAAGCGACACATGGACGATGACGTCGGAATATCGGTTCGTTTCGCTAAACAAGACCAATCTTTGAAGAATTTTGTGAATAGCGAATTACAACCATGAGCGCGCACAAAAAGAAAATTAAGACCGGGCTTTTGGATATTTTACCGCAATTGAAAAATTACGCGGAAGAGCGTGTCGCGAACGTTGAAAAAGTATTACGCAACGAACTCGAGAAGCGCATGGCGGATTTGACAACGCTAAATATAAATACGTTCGCTAAACAAGAACAATCTGAAGAATTTTGTTAAAAGCTAATTACAAACAACCACGCGCGCTCACGAAAGTAAAATTCCGCCCGGGCTTATGGAGATTTTACCGCAAGTCGGTTCGTCCGGTAATTACAATTTTCACAACAGACTTACTCGCAAAGTAGGCGCCGGAACGGGCAGCTTGGACGTTCGGATGATCTTTTCCACGTGCATAAAGAATAATTCAAAAAAGATGATTCTAATCTCGAAGCAAAGATAGAAAAATTGGAAGAGGTCGATGTGAAGAAAGTATTGCGCGAGGAAGTCGATAAGCGCCTGACGAGTTTCGATAACGTCATGACGACTCGTTTAAATGGGTATATGAGGGGGCTTGAATAGAAGATTGTTTTTTTTTAAAGGAGACCTTGTGTGTGTATGCATATATATTTTGACACTTGTTCTCGTATATTACTACTGTCATGGTTCGCACCGTGTGTACGACAACGACGAGAGATTGTACTAGACAATCCGACTGGGAGTTACGAAGAGAGAGGAGGCGACGGAGAGAAGAGCTGTAAGCGTTGACACCGATTCTCGAGGCGCGGTGATCACTCCGGCCGCGATGGGTCGCGGAATTTTTTTGCGAGGTCGATGCGTCGGCGGTCGCTGTAGGAGGAATCGTCGTCTGCAGGGGAGTGGCGCACGAAGGAGAAGGACGAGAACTGCGCGTGGCGGAAGGAAGAGAGACGGGTTTCTTCCTGCCCTCATCCTCTTAATTCCATCCATCCTAAGCGGCCAGAGCGCGCTCGGTACTTTCGCAGGCGGCGCTCCCGCTATGGCGAACGCCGTGAAAAACGTCAAAAACAAAAAAAAAAAAATTCGGGCCGGAGATCGCGGTGAAGTTCGCGCCGGGTGTCGACCTCTCGAGCGACGTTTACGAGATCGCGTTAGTGCATCTTAGCACTGTTCATTACATTCGCAACGTGAAGGATAGTCACAACCAACTCCACTACGAATATGTCGAGGGTGTGGGACCTCCAGTAAGCTATGTGCCGTTCGTCCCCCCGGGTCCGTATACCTTAAAAGACATCAATCATCATATATATCGAACATCCTACTCTAACATTTCCCGGTGACTGCGAGTATGAAGCACTTTTTCGATTTGGAGGCGGACCCGCACACAAACAAAGTGCGCGTCAACACGTCATTCACGCTACGTTTCGAACACACCGTGTCCATCGGCCCTTTCCTCAGATTTTCAAAGACCGTGTCACCAACACCTTTTGGGGAGTACGTGACTGCCGATGCTTCGCCGACGATCGTGAAAGATTTTGAAGTGTTCGTGACGTGTAACGTGATCGAAAGCGGGTGTATAAACGATCGAAAGGCTCACGTGCTGTTTCAGTTTCACGTAAACGATTTACCCACCGCCATCATCGAAGAAAGGCCGACCGAAAAAATATTTCACCGCGTCACGCGCAATTGGATCAACGAGATAGCGATTCATCTAGAGAGCACGAAGAGGCAACTGATTCCGTTGTTCTCCGAAACACTGTTGACGCGCACGTTGCTCGTACGCCCCAGAAACTTTAACAATGCAGCATTCTTCTTCTTTTAGAAGAACTTCTAAAGGAAGAACTCCGGTGATGAAGACTATAAAATGCAGATCGTTTCGCGACCGAGGCACAGAGGGCTTTGTTCGCTCACCATATTAACAGCATCCAGTCGACAAACCTTACGAACTTTAGGTTATAGTCTAGTTCTCCAAGGAAGAACAAGAACGAGAAGATGATGACTACAAAGAGAATGAAAGTGAATTATCATTCTTCAACGGAATTTATCGACGAACATGCCGTAGACATACTTGTACACAAAGGCTTCCGCGGCTTGAGTTGATGACTTCTAGGCTGTCCGGGTGATGCCGCCCAGACAGCCTAGAAGTCTTAGACATTCTTCACAGAGAGAATATTAAACACCACATCGTTGGTGTCGCGGTTCACGATCACTTCCCCTATGTCAAATCGTTTAATAACGACGAGATACCTATGACAATCGTGTATTCAGGCGGTAAGCGCATTACGAGAATAGTAAGGAAAACAGAATCAAATATTTTCAATTTTCTGCAAAAACCGAAACTGTTTCATTGCTATTGATATCTTATATCTAAAAAATCATAGAAACCTGTTAAAACGCCGGAAACTGCATACTTTTCTTTCAAATTATTGTGCGAATTGAAAATTTAGTAATGCAGATTCTATGATTTCCCATTTTCGATAATCGTGTCACTACCTTTTCTGGATTTAATATATCACAGTGGATAAGTAATATCGTAGATCCGACTCACCTTTTTTGAAGCATTGGTGCTGAAAGACAAGTTTTTTTTACTTTTTCGCCTGCTGCCTTCGAACTATAGAAGTATGAACGTATTCTAATTCTGCTGGAAAAAAACGGCGAATTATTCACTGAAAAACTGTTATTGTGTGACCCGGTAAAGGAAAAACTGGATAAATCTTGTTCCCATAAGTAGGCAATGATTTCCTCTTGGGGGTCCGATGTTGCCCAAAGTCTCTCTGGTGTAGGCGAAGCTAGTAAACCTACCCCAGTAAGTACTGAGAAGCCCTACTGTAATGGGATCGCAACTGTATGGCCGTAATAGCCGTCTGTAATGGGTTTGCCGTTTCGTAGCCGACAAGTCCACTTTCTCACTTCCGCGCGGTGACCCCTGGTAATGCATCTCAGGGCAACTTGAGGCGCAGCCTAGAGGGATGGACGATAGGCGAGTCTCCGGCGCCTTAAAACGGGAGCATCTAGAAAAGGGAAGGAAATCCCTACAGAAAAACCACTCTGGGACCCCACGTCACGGGGGAAGGGGGTTCAGGGTCTGCAGCTCACGGCTCCGTCGTGCTCCTCAGAGCGACTGGCGGCGGACTCTTAACGAAACCTCGGACGCGGGTGCGCATGGTTGCGCGCCCCATGAACAACAGGCCACCATTTATGACGACCCTAGCTTGGAACTGTTCATGATTAGGATTCCCTTTGAGACGAGTCGCTGCGCACATTGTACCTAGAAAGGAGAGGGTGGCTGCATGGCCACAGATTTGAATAACATTGTTCGGCATCACGGTACTATCCATAGCGATATCCTCCTAATCTTTTCATGCTCTAAATGCAGCAATAACTACAAAGGTAAACTATCAGCTTTGAGTAATTTCCCTAAGTGCCCGGTTCCGAAAGAATCTAAAGAAGACTATATGCGATTTATGCTCCGCCAACTTCGCAACCAAATCAGGGCTCTCACGACATTTGCGTCATGTTCATCCAGACGCAGATAATAGGTCTCGAGCTGCCAAGGCGCAGGGTAGTGGTAGTAGGACTGCTGTGCCTAGAGCAGGGAAAGTCTTCTCTTTGGAGGAAATTATGAAAATGGCGGCATTGGAGAAAGAGCAACCAGAGATATCGAACGAGAATTTGGCCGCTCTACTGGGTAAGACCGCTTGACAGGTGGGTGAAAAACGAAAAGAGACTACATTTCGAAGGTATTTAGCAACCATTGAAACTATAGCTACCGTCACTGCAGAGTCATCTTCGTCTCCATCTGACGATTAGTAGTCCGATGATTTAGGTAGACCTACTAGTGCTGCTGTTATCGCATCGCCTCGCAGGGTCATTAGCCCTCTGAAGACTCGAGTAAGCCAAATCCCTATGCTGATTTCTTCTTCTCCCCTGTATCGAAGGCCTACCATTGGGGCAGGTAGGAAGCCGATGATCCCCTGCTCTGACACTTGTCCAAAGGGGGTGGAAATGTCTTTACATATAAGCAGATAGCCTCATACCGAGATAAGCAGATAGCCTCATACCGATTCCCTTCCAAAACCTCGGCCCATAGGCAGTGGCACAGCCCATAGGCAGGAACTCGCAATGGTAGACATTGCCTCTTAGGAAGCAGATTGGGGGCGATCCCCTAACGAGGAGACCGTTATAGTTTCAGAGATGAATCAGCTTTCTGCTGAACCCGTCCTCTTTGATTCTGTTTTATCTGCTGTTGACATGGCCCATTCCGACACTGCTGGTCGGTTAGAACAGGGCCAAACTTTATTGAGTCCTCGGCTGCTATGACGCACGGAGACGTAACTACTAAAACCTGTTATAACATAGCCACACTAGAAGCTAAGCCTAACTGGAAGGAGAAAATTTCAACTTGGATAGGAACCTGGGGCACTTCTAAAACGAATATGGATCAAGAGCTCGTTGATGTGGGAAATGAACTCAAAAAATTGTATCCCAGGACCATTGAACGAGACCTATGCCAAGTTAGTGGAGATCTTGAGCGGCTGCTCTGTACCCACCACCATCCGTTCTAAAAGGAACCGTAGACATGGAGGCAAACGCGCTAGGAAGTGCTACTCTTATGCTAGGGCACAGGACATTTTCAAGAATGATCCATCGCTTTTGGCAAAGTGCATTAGAACGGACACTGGCTGTAGTAGTGTCGATAAACAGCCCCTTAACAGGGATGAGGTTAATGACCTGTACAAATCCATCTGGGGTTACACACCCCGATTCAGCTTTCAAATTAAGAGCAGGTGATAAATTGTTGCCACCTGAAATCGACCCAGACACAATTCTATAAGCGGTGCAAGTTGCCGAAATTAAATGTCTGGCGGGAATGAAAAATGCCACGGCTCCAGGACCTGATAAGATAAAATTTAGCCACATATCCTCAGGAGCAAAAATTGAAATATTGTCCCTATTGTACACCCAAATTTATACAGTGGCTTTGTGCCTTCGGGGTGGAAAACTAATCGCACCATCCTTATACCAAAAGAGGGTAAGGATAATAGGTCGTCACTAACTATCGCCTCATCGCAATTAGTTCTCTGCTTTGCAGAATCTTTTGGGGCATTATGGACAAACACATTCGATCCGTGGAAAAGATCCACGACAGAAAGGGTTTATCCCTGAACCTGGCTGTTTCGCTAATATTCAAATTCTTCATGAAGCAGTCAGACAAGAAAAAAACAGAGGGTGGTGTAGGTGTTGTGCTAGATATATCCAAAGCATTTGACACTTCCTCACGCGGATCGGGTGGCTCTGTCCAGGGAAGGGATCCCTGGCCCCTTCACCAATTTGGTAATGGAATGGTATGCCGATGTTTCTAGCGTCATTTAGCACCCCTCGTAAGGAATTGAAGTGCCAATTCGTAGAGGAGTAAAACAGGGGGATCTCTTGTCTCCACTCCTTTTTATTCTCATCATGGAGTGCCTGCTTAAGAAATTAGAAAATATGTCAGGATACACGCTATTGTGAAGGAGTGTGTCCGTGTTAGCATTTGCTGTCGATCAGGTGCTGTTAACAAAAGACGCCCCGGGAGCTCATGAATTGGTTGATGATGTGGTGGAATATCTTGGGGCCTTCTGAATGACTTTGTCCGTCGCGAAATAATCTTCATTTCAAATTACAACTTTTGAACGATCCTGGTTCATTGAGGACCCATGTCTGGAAAGGATGTGGAGAGAATTCCCCTTGTCAGCAATGATCATACTCTTACATACCTGGGAGTGGACTTCCCTATCTGGAACGTCTTCCCATCTAAAGCATCCATATCGAATTTGATGGAAGCGGTGTATAGACTTCAAAAGGCGCGTTTTAAGCCCACTAAGAAGTTGGCATTACTTCATACCTACATAATGCCACATTATCGTTATCAATTGGTTCTATCCATGCCATCAATGTCGATGCTCAGGGAAGCGGACGATCAGATCAGAGTGGCAGCCAAACCGTTCCTACGTCTGCATATAAGTACTGCAGATGGCTTATTACTATCTGGCCAAGAGAGATGAAGGTCTGGGACTGCGGCTCACCCAACACGTTCCTAGAGTTGCGCTGAACCTAGGATTACGATTAGAAAAATCTGCAGATCCTATTAGCAGATGGTTGAGCTCCTGTCCGAGTTTTACTAACGGACACTAAGGACAGCAAAATCACTGAGACTCAACTGGCCCTACTCTGAACAAGATTTAAAGGCTTGTAAGAAATGCGCCAATGAAGAGGTAGCCGCATGGGAGAAGAAGGGATCCCAAGGGAGGGCGGTTAGGAATCATATACACGGCCCGATTGGAAATGCTTTTTTGAAAGATTATCATCTTATGAAACCTGGTCTTCTTATCACTGCACTCCAATTGAGATCAAATACCGCTGCCAATAAAACTACTCTTAGTACAGGAAGTCCCAGAGAGAATGTATACTGCAGGAAGTGCAATGCAGCAGTAGAAACCATGAACTCGGTCAGTACATTTTTACGAAGCCAGTAAGAATTCTTGAGTTCCAGAATCCCTTCACATCATTTTAACTATAAATAGTTAGAAGTTGAAGAGAGAGCTGAAGTTAGGTTGAGAGTTAGAAGAAGAAGAGAGCATGCTGACCAATGTGCTAAGCCACCAGGCAAGTTGAATCTATTAATCCTTCCTTAAATTTGTTTCCTTTCATAAGAATATTATTTACATCACATGATCATCACGACCTCCAACAGGACTAGAATTCTAAGAATTTCAAATAGTCATATCGCCGCGTAGCCAGCGCTTTCAGCACTTCAAACGAAGCGCGAGAAATTCGAATTAGCCATTTCTTTTTCAATTTGCAATTTTCGAGTATACGTAGAGTTCACTGAAAATGGGACCATCACGACTATCTTTACCATTCTTTGCTACATACGTGGAAAATCTGTAAAGAAAAAAATTTAGACTGTTTTTGAGAAAATAATTGTTTAAAATTTAAAAATTGCTTATGTTTCACGCAAATTACGCTAACTACACATATTTTCGATCTTATTTCAATTAATGTTTTTGATGAACAGATTGCATAAGAAAAAATGTCAAACTTCAATAGTATTGTAGGAAGTTATCGAAAAAGATTTGCATTTCCAAAAATGCAGCGAGGATCTACCTAATTTATTTTTATATCATTGTCAAAGGAAAATATTTAAAGAAAGAATTGGAGCCATTTTCGAGAGAGTTTTGAAAATGTTGCTGTTTCATGTCAATATCTCAAACAATCAAAAATATTCGAACAATCACAAATAACAATCAAAGTAAAGAAAATTATTCGACTAATGAACAAATGCCATCCGCGTGATCCCTGCAATCCTCTCTTCATTGAGCTTGGAATTGAGCTTGGCCACTGCCTAGTCTATGTATTTACGAATCTGACTTAACGGTGGGATCTTATTTTCATGCAATACTGATATTGACATTTTTACATTTATAATATTGATAATTACAACACACGTAGAAATCACATTCATCAAGTGTCAGTATCAACAGCTCACTAACGGAAATCCACATTCGTAAATCGTCGTAAAAATCACGTTCATCAAGTGTCTGTATCAACAATTCACTACCAAAAGTTCACATACAATACATGTAAAATACTTTACAACGCATTTCCAGATGACATTAAACAATTGTTGGTACACAAATTTAAGTTAAAAGTATTATCTTTTCTATTGCATTACTGTTTCTATACAATTAGAGACTATACTGATTATCAAAAAGAAAAATTATGTTAATGTTAACAAAACAGTGATATAGTAAATTATAGTAAATTAAGTTTCATTTGTATTGTATATTTTTAAAGGACTTAACATGCTTGTAAAAAAAATGTACTTCAGCTTCCAACTCAATGACCCCCATCTCGCTCAGGGTTTTGTCCAGTTTCCCTGATCCATTGAGCAAATGCTGAGATGCCCCCTTGTTTTCTTCTGGACGTTAAGGTAGCTTCACTGTGCGCACGTTGTGTTGAACTCTTCTTTTGCCTGTACGAAGGTCTCCTTTTATGTTTCGGGATTTGGCAACCCTGGTGTTGCAATCTGGCAACTGGCAGAATTATCGTAAAGTTGGATGTTTTGAGGTTATACGAAATCAGAACGTTTTGACATACAAGCGCTATTTGTGTTGTTTACAGTAACTTGAAAGATTCATTTTGGCCCAAAAATGGAATTCAATCGTGAACATTTTCGTGCGATTATTTTTTACAACTTTCGACGTTGATTAACTCAGCAACTGTGCATGGATGAACTTAATTCAATTTTTCTCGATGAAGCTCCATCAAGGACCAGTGTTTATCGATGGTATGGTGAATTCAATCGTGGTCTAGTTCACTCCAAGACGAATTTCGCGAAGGTCGTCCAAAATCAGTTGTTCCGAAAACCATTGATGCTGTGCGAAAACTGATATTGTAACATCGTCATGTGACCTATCGTGAGATAGAGACAGCCTTCGGCATTAGTGAGACAAGCATACATTCAATGTTGCATGAACATTTGGCTGTCAAAAACATTTGTTTGCGTTGGATCCCACACAATTTGTCAATCGCTCACAAAAAGGCTCGTGTCGATTGGTCGAAAGAAATGCTCAAAAAATACGATTGCGGTGCTTCGAAACACGTCTATGACATCGTGACAGGTGACGAATCGTGGATTTACGCGTATGAGCCCGAAAGTAAACAGCAGTCGACTGTATGGGTGTTTCAAGATGAGCAAAATCCAACAATAGTTGTTCGCGCTGAAGCACTTCCAAACAGATGGTCGCCAGTTTTTTCGAAAAAACTGGACATGCCGTAACCGTACCACTAGAACAACGCAGAACAGTCAATTGTGAGTGGTACACAATGATTTCTTTGCCAGCTGTCTTCCAAGAAATCAGGAAAACCAACCGCCGAAGACGGATCACTCTTCACCACGACAATGCGTGCTCTCACACATCGGCTCAAAAAACTGCATTTTTGAACACCCAAAACAACGATTTGATGAATCGTGCGCCGTATAGTTTTGATTTGGCACCGAATGAGTTCTATTTATTCCCGTACGTAAGAAACAAACTGAGAGGTCAAAGTTTTTCGACACCTGAAGAAGCGGCTGCTGCATTCAGAATGCATGTTTTGTAGATACCTCAATCAGAGTGGCAAAAGTGCTTCGACAATTGGTTCAAACGCATGCAAAAGTGTATAGATCTTCATGGGGAATATTTTGAGAAACAATGAAGTGTTTTTCGATTATTAATATGTGTGTTTGTTCTCTAATCCTGAAATATAAAAGGCAACCCTCGTATTGAAGAAAAATGTGGAGAAGTTTTTGAGAAAATTTGTAAAAATATTTTTGAATATTTCCCTTTCAACTGAAAATAAATAATAAAGTGATTTTAGATTATTAATATTTATTTTTTCTCTAATCCTGAAATGAAATAGGCAACCCTCACTTTACATTTTCATCCTAGGTCAATTCCATAACTGAATATCGTAAATTTTCTACAGAGTCCTCAAATACATTGTAAATGAGCAACCAAAAGATGGTACATTCAAAAATACCGCACAGCATATGGAATGCACCTAATTGGCTCATAGCATATTTGACGTCATAACTCTATTACGACGTAAATAGTCTGGCATAGTAATGTCGCCACCCTCTCGAGCGCAGCACTGAGGCTGTTGCAAGGATAGTATTGCAGTATAATGATGCTAGTATATTGATATTTAAAACGTAGTTTGTTTGCCCTGCTCGTTGCACCCTTGATGAATCACAAGGGAGATAAATTTAATAATATGTGAGGGATAGGTCGTCACGTTTGGTGAGTGAAAGAATCTGAGATTCAGATTTTGAGTTGGAAAACGGGTTATTGAAAGGGACGTGTTGGTGGTTTGGAAGGTAATAATTAAATTTAATTTGTAAGAATAGAATTTGTCTTTATGATGGTAAAATAGTAGACAGAAATATCGAGTGTTACACGCGAAGTTCTCCAGGAATTGGCGCATAGTTAACTTTTTTTATACTGGTGATACGAATAGTTTTCGTAAGTTTTCCAACTGACATCGAGAGGTAATGCTTATCCGAGTCTTAGTGTTTTTTTTTTTTTTTTTCAGTTAATGAATGAGGTAATTGAAGTTAATTTATGTTATTTAGTGAGCGTGCAACATTATTTAGTTATTTTTTATGAGAAATATGAGACATGAGAAGACTACAGACATAAATTAGTGTTTTGTTTTGGTCTCATGGTATGAAGAACAAGCCATATTCATTGCACAATTAGAAACAAATATACAGGTTTATTTATCATTGAATTATTGACCTCATTGTGTTAATTAATAACTGTTTTGTGTCTTAATATTAGACATAACCCAATACTTTTTATTTATTACTATTATTTAGTGGAGTAGTTTAATATATAAAATTTTGAACTGAGTTTGTTGAATATATAGCAGTAAAATAAATGTTATTAAAGTATGTACTGCAAAAATTGTTTGCAGTACCTCATCCCTCTCTGGAATCGTAACATAGATGTTTAAGAAGATAATCATTGCTATTAATATAATGATTGTTTGCCTAGATTTTTTAAAAATCCAAGATTTAGAATAATATATCAAATTTCTTTTAGAGAATTTTATCTACTGTTGTGTATAATTTCTATGTAATCAAGTTGCTTATATTACATGTACATGAAATTTCTTTTGAACACTTACCTTCTATATTGATTAGTTCCTGATAGTTAAAAAAATATGCATTTTTATGTAAAATGGTTTAGACTCTGATAAATAATTTGATTGTTTTAAATTTAAAGTATAACGACGTAGATCCGTTTTTCAGAATTATTGTTTTAAAAGAGAAAATAATATCTTGCTGGGCTACAAATTCTAATATTTCTGATGAGCTGTGATATGAAGGATGAGTGTCCTACAAAAATATAATAGTATGTCCAAAAAGGTCTCGTTTTATGGTCAATAACAGCTTATGCACCATACCTCGTAGCTCTTCTAAAATATGGTAAAGGAAATAATTGTCCACAAAAGGTCCATTCCAAAATATGTCTGCCAACTAGCTCTAACTACCATGTTTAGCTGTTTTGATATTATTTGATCATGTTGTGAACATTTATGAGTAATCAACGTTGCTTGGGCAAGGCTCACTGAGGATGCGAAAAGTGTTTCTCGAACGTTAGCTCTGGGTAATAATTAATAAAAATTATTAAACCTTTTGTGGACGATTATTTCCTTTACCAAATAATGGATTACCACATGATATCTGCTACCACCACGGAATTTGCTCTTCTAAAAGACAACAGATACCTAACTACAATTTTTCCTTGA
Source organism: Gryllus longicercus (assembly GCA_038098605.1). Lineage (NCBI taxonomy): Eukaryota > Metazoa > Arthropoda > Insecta > Orthoptera > Gryllidae > Gryllus > Gryllus longicercus. The sequence goes on along the minus strand of JAZDUA010000062.1, from coordinate 1,577,509 downwards.
GATCAAAAGGTGGTTAAACTATATTAGCATGGTCACTTTGCTTGTGTTGCCATGTACTTTTTGTACTGTTTGTTTTTTATACTTAAAAGTAAGTAAAGACAACCCAAAACAAACTATGGGAAATACCTATGGTCAAATATATTTTTATTCAAAATTACTTGTACTGTAACAAAGTTGACTTGCTTCACTTATGTAGTCCTAAGTCAGAGCTAAGGCTCTGGACTTCACCCCCCATGATTTTCATGAAACATACTTGAGTGAGACCAGCACAAAATTACCAAGGTATTTTTTATGCTAGAAGTGCATTTTGCATCATAGTCTTCATCCTTTCTGCTGCACCTGCAAGTGCAGTGAACAAGCTACAAATAAGTTCATCTTGGACGTATGTCCCTGAAATACTGGGTTGATGAAAAAAGAATTTCTGAGATTTGAAGTGTGCGAGAAAAATTACGTGTAGTGGCTGTAATAGATGTATATGTGCAGCAATGATAAATATGCTTACCTATATTTACAATTATTTATTCTACCAAATTATTTATTTATAGGTTATTATTACTTATTGCAAGTCGTCTGAAAAACTGTCAAAATATTGAAAAAGCAGTTATAGAAAAAGGCATTTGAAGATTTCCATGTACTTACTGATGCTGAATTAACAAGGACCGTCATGCATTCCATCTAACGACATTTTCTGCATTACAGTTACAGCTGAATTTTAAAATTATAAAGCATTAAAAACTGAAGCAGATGGTGTACATAAGTCTTATTTTTTGAGTTCAGACAAGTTTTCAGATGACATGTGATGTGACAATTACTTATCTCATTCTATGTGTGTCCACCAAACACCTTTAAAGCATTCTGAAACTTTTATCCTTCATTATTCTAACCTTTTGAATAGATCCCAGAAGGTCACTCGATCACTTCAAAGCCTTGGTTAAAAGACCATATGTTACAGTTGAGAGGGGGGCAATGAAAAAGTGAAGGAGAAAATCTTGTCATAAGACGAGTACTTACTGATGTACTCTTTCAAAACTATTTATTTACAGGCAACATCATCTTGATGTTGGTGTCCGATTCTGAAATCAAATCAAACTGCTAAATTATTTCTTTTTCAACTCTTAGCCTTTCTCGGCATTGACCATGTATATGTGGAGAAATTGTTTATTAAGTTTTTGTCTCATTGTGTCTCAGTCAACCATTGTCTTTTATTCTTTCGACCAGGGCTTGGTGTCATTACTCACTGGGATTCCCAGTCACTCAGCAAGGAATCTGTGAAGTCTCAAGTTACTCAACTTCCATGACTTCATGAACCGCAGTTAAACAATTCAGCTACAGATGTCGTCGTTAAATGACTATTATGACTATTATATTATTATGACTATTATAGTTCTTTTACTGAGAATTAATAATTAATTAAATAAAATGAAACAAATTACTGAAATAAAGAAATTAATATTATTAGCTATTATTTTTACTATAATCAATATAATTTATTATAATCAATATAACAGCATCAAAATAACCATAAATTATTAACAGTATGTTAAGTAATTGTATTTTAACATATGGAATTTTCAGCAGAACTCCATATTTTTAGGAATACAAGGCTTTATATTTGCCTTCCATTGACCTTAATGTTAGAACACTATTTTTATAAGTTATCTGAAATCTTAATATTGAGTCAGAAATGATCTTCCTGTTCGATATTTTTTTGTTCTAGATAATATTAAAAAATGACCCGAAATCTGTCTCTGTGTTGGCATGACCATCCAAATTCACTTGTTGCATTTTTGCAAACACTTGTGAATGGAAACTCCCTTTTCGATTGCACTCTTGCTGCAGAGGGCAAGTATGTTAGAGCTCATAAAGTGATTCTGTCAGCATGCAGTCCATATTTTCAGGTGAGAATTTATTTTAACTGAACATGCATTCATATAAATTCACAATACATAGTTAATTCTTATGCTCAATATACTTAATTAGGTTGTAAGACTTATTTGTTACATTTCCTCTTGAGAATATCTGTGACATAAGTCCAAAGCTTAACATCTGTAGTAAAAATGTGTTTCTGGGGCTGCAACACTACTTTTATCAATTGTTGAAGTATGGAGTTTAATTATAATTTGAACTCTTTGGTACATGAAATATAATTATTTTAGGATCCATTGTGTGGTTTTAACTGGAAAATTATTTTGTTTTGTGTGTTTTTACTTTATGGAGTAATGTAGGTAATATAAAGAAAGTTGTGAAATTATGCGGAAAATCAAATTCAAATTTTCAACTAAAATACATGTTTTGGGGGTGCCTTAATACAGAAAGTAGTGGTTTTCAAAACATCTGACTAGTGAACAACACTAACATCTAAACTAATAATGGAAATCAGGGACTGTGATTTTGAAAAAAATATTCCAATTACTGGGGTCTTTCATGGTTTAGAATAAGATTTTCCCAAAAATGTCTCCAAAATTTTCTTTAAATTTCCTGTGAAGATATTACTAAATTCCCTGAATAGCATGGTATATGCACCATTTTGATGTTTTCTTTTGTTGTTTCAAAAATTAAAACCATATTTTTTTGCCATGTCTTTTACGACATTAATATTTACATTAGGGACATTGAATGCCTTGCGAGTTCAAGTTCTTAAAATAATTTCCTACATATTTTCTTGACAATGTGAATATTTTTGTGACAATGTACTCAAAATTGTCCAATTTCAGAATAGCCCAAATGTTTTGCAAAAAGTGCTCCAAATTTATCAATAAAAATTTGCTGTGTAAAAAAAGTTACTGTTCTATAATATTCTTACGGGCATGTTTCAAATTAATTTAACTATGAGAGTGAAAAATAAAAAAAAATGTTAATAGGTCCCTTCTTGAGTTAAGTGCTTCATTCCAGTTCAGTTAAAGTTCAACATCTCCAAAACCTAAGGAGAGGATGGGTAAGAACAGAAATGGAAGCTAAGACTAAACATGAAAGACTGTATCATTCTGGAGCACTACTAGTTTGTTTTGTCATCATGATTCCAATTGGCCAATATTATGAATTTTGTTATTGCATCTTAAACTGTAATTATAGAAGTATGAATTTTAATAAAATCTAGATGAAGTGGGCATGCTTCTAATTTTATTTGGACATGAATATATGAAAATAGCTCCCCCTTTAAAGAGTTGAAACCGACTGAATATTACATCTCAACATTCAAAGAACTATATTATTTCCTTAAAGTATGTTTAAGGATAGCACAATAATTCTTGATGGTTTCAAAATTATCCAAAAAATAATACTTCTTAATTGTCATTAGTATCAAACCAGTTTACACACATCATTGCCTTGTACACAAAATATTCATGAGCTTTCCCAGGAATTGTTTTAACTGTTTCCTTCAAATTTGGTGAAACCAATAATGAAAGTAGGCATATGATACGATTGTTATACCACGTTAAATTGAACTGATACTTACAGCGCCCTTTGTAGATTCATGAAATAGCATAAAATATTATTGTGTGTTTTTTGCTGTAATTTTACATACTCTCTGATCTTACTGTTCTAAGTGTTCTTACCCCAATAGAATATCATGTATATACATTTTTAATTTTTACTATCTGTTATTTAGTTATTATTCAACCAAGAAAATGATAGAAACCCTATTGTTATCTTGAAAGATGTTCAGTATGAATGCCTCAAGTGGGTAATAGACTTTGTGTACCTTGGAGAAGTTCAGTTACCTGAAACTCAGCTGAAAACTTTCTTAGAAGTTGCAAGATCTTTACAAATCAAAGGGTTGGACTCCAGTGACAATGAAACAGTAAGTATTAATTCATTTTAAGATTTCTTGTTTCTTAATGTTTCAGACCCTTCATTGCCCTCTTACTCTTGATTTTTGTGTTTTAAGGTGGAGAAAAGATCACTTTCTACGCATTCGAAAAGGGGGGGAAGTGCTTTTCAGTCAATGGAAAGTGGGCAGGTTATCGATGTCGACAATGAATGCAAAGTTGAAAGAAATGTTGATAGAAATGTCAAGACCAGATCAACGGGTCAGTGCCGTACACCAAGTCCATCTCGTTCAGAAGATGCGAGATGCATCACAATTGAATCTGCTTACAGCATGGCCCCCATTGATAGATCTGATGCAGAGCTGGACGATTCATTGGATTCTGATGCTCTGGAATGGTCTCAGGGCTCAGCACCTCCTTCTGTTGCGTCATCTGCTCCCGATTCTGCTGATACGCTACTGGTTAATGAAACGCAGGAGAGAAATAATTTGAAAAGTTATAATGAAAATTCTTTGGCTAAAGATCTCTTAATTGAACCGAATTTAGAAATGAAAAAACGTGGTGTCTTATGTGAAAGAAGTGATCATATTGGTAAGTTGAAAGCGAAAGCGTTGCTTTAATAGTTTATTGTAAGACTAGTTACATTCTTCCTTGACGTTCTTCAGAGCAAACTAATTATTTATTAAAAATTATGAAAGCGTACAAATTTGTAAGCTAGTTTTAAAGAATTCATACTTTTTTAAATAATAGTACAGAATATATTATACATATCTGATACATTTTTATTTATCATCTATTTAAATAAAATTGAAGCATGTGCTTGTCAAAATTTTTGTAATCTCATGCTGATTTAGAAGATACAAAAATGAATCAATGGTTTTTACAATTTTTGTTTATCTGATTGCCCATGGTAATCTTTAGAATGGCTGAACAGATTACAATGCAGTTTTCAATGAAAGGTAATGTTTTTTGTCTTTCATTATTTATGTTACTTTTTCTTCATGTTGTTATTTTCTCTTACTTAAAGTTTTATTTTTTATTTTATTTTTTACAATTCTATGGTTTTATTCTGATCGTAACAAAATTTTGTACACTTGTCCTTGAAAACAAGAGGTTTGTTACAGTCTGCATAATTCAGTCATCGTTAACCACTATTTCTCTAAGGATCTACGGATCACAGCGGGGCCTAGGTAATAACCCAAGAATGAGCTAGGAAGGGCTGCGGCTACCTCAACGGGATATCGACAGATAGGGTCCTGGCCTGGAGAAATAGAGAGAAGGGAAATGGTAAGGGAGTGGGGGATGCCCACTCCCAAGACCCTAGATATGGATTGCAGATAGTGAATGTAAATGCCAGGCATGGTGAGGGGTGCAGTTTGTTGCTGGCCCCTGCGGGGAAAACATATTTTTTTTAATCATTTCGATAATTGTAATTGAAGGTTAAAGGTAGTAGAAATTTTCCAGGAATATGAAACAGTGCATCTGTTTTCAGCTGACCATGTCAATGGTGTTTGAAGTAAACATAGCTGGGCAGGGCAAGCAGAGGCGGTTTAACAACTTGGTCACCTGTAGGCACCCGAAAAATATCCACCTTTTTTAATATTTTCTAGATTTAAATAACCCAGGAAAAAAGTTATGATACTAAGTATAATTTGTTTAAAAATTGGACACACACATTTATGACAAATTAGGTATGATTTCATTACTAATATTTGTGTGTTCAAGTTTTTTATGGGAATTCAATCAAATTTAAAATCATATATGTTGATGTGTAGAAATAACATATATTCCTCTTCTTTTGTTTTTTCTTAGTTCTGTATATTCAGTATTCTACCACCGTTCTACCTTTAATTCATAAAATTAAATCAATGACTACATTTAACATTACAAAATATGAACAAATAAAACTTTTTTAAACAGCTTATCAAAATATCATGTATTTCGATATGAATATTTTCTAAGATTTATAATATGAAGAATTTATTCATAATTTTTTTCCACAATTTTTAAATATTTATTCCACAATTTTTGCCACCCCTCGAATTTTTCTCCTAAAATTTTACACATAGGCACAAGCCTCTTGTGCCTGGGCATAAATTATTTAATTATGCTTTTAAAAAAAATTGAAAACAATGTGTATGATTTTTTAGTGTTTGATAAACCACATTTTTATCTTTACATAGTTGACATCATATTATGCAATTTTTAGAAAAATTTCCTCCCATTTTCTCAGTAGTTGACAAAGATATAGTATTATATATGAATATGTATTATTCTGCTTATTCAGAATAGAATTGTCTCGAAGTGCAAATATTTTATCTCATCAGGATCTGAGATCAGAACCTTGTTATGCAGTCGGACGTCCTACAGTGAATCCTCAACCTCTGAACAGAATTATTTTGTTTTTTTAAAAATTATGTAATTGTCATTTTTTTTGGGGAATATCTCTCACGCCATTAATATTTATATTACCAGCAATTTGTGCCATTAATTGCATTGTATTTTAGCATACCTTTTTGCATTTGTGAGTTGAAGTGTTTCAAATAATTTCTAATGAAGTTTCTTGAAGTTAGCTGGGTAAAAGAGCTTCAAATATTTCATGAACAGTAACAGAATGCTTGAATGACTTAAAAATTTACTTAGGGTATTTTGACTAAAATGAATAATCATAGAAATCCACTCCTTTCTAATTAAGAAAGCAAGAAAAAGAAATCATCAGTGGTTGTTTTACTAGTTACATAATAAATAGCTAGACTTTTGGGGATATTAATTTTAACTAAACATTTTGATTTTTGTAATATTTTTTATTTCGAATATAATTTTCCATTATTAGAAAAAAGCTGAGAAGGCACACAGAAGTTGGACAAAATCTTTTAATGTTGAGAGGTATGAAATTTTACAAATCAAAATTTCTTATGAAATAGCTGTATGTATTTCCTTTCTATTTCTAAATTTCCATAAATTAGTAAAAATAATGCATTCAGTTAATGATTAATGAGTATCGTAGTATTTACGTATTTAAATATACACAGAGAAAAACAGCGAATTCATAGCTGTTCCTTTGGAAAAATAACTTGATGGGATAGTAATATTAAAAATCTGCAAAAATATTGGTTTAAAGTTGAAAAATATTTAGTGAATAAATATTTAAGATCATGATGTTTTTGAATTACAGGAAATGTTGGCATTTTTTATTAGGTTGAATGAGAGATGAAACAAACTATTTCTTAAGAAAATTACCATGTTCAAAGTATGTTAAATGTAGGGTCAACTGTAAACCTCATCACGAGATTTCAGAAGTACAAGCTTATTATATCTATAAAAGTGAGGCAAATGGGCGTTTATTCTAAGTTATTTTATACTCTACTCAAATGTCATACTCAAATGTGGGATTGGGTTCCTCATGAACTGACAAAGCCTGTTGGTATCAATAAAGAAATGAAAAATTGTGACAGGCATCATCTTACGGTTTCATTTAGTTTTTCAACACACTCTGCTTCCACAGAAAGACAAAACACAACCATGCCTTTGTGTTGCCCAGGCTTGCAGATATATATCCTCTAGCAAGATCAAAATTGGTGATAGAATGGATAAAAAGGAAAATAATGATGAAAAGGGCAAAAATATGACAAAATGGCAAAATTGGCAACAGATGCCTATATAAGCTTCCCCCACACACACCCCACCCTCCCCCGCTGAATGATAATTTTCTAAAGAACTCCAGAGGAACAATTAAGTGTTTTTGATTGTTACATCATAGAATAGTAACAAAAACAAAAAGGCATTTTGGTGAGACAAACTTCTGGGCTCACACTCAAGGCAGCTTGAACTGCCCCCTTTGTCTGTATGTCCCAAGTCTGGTCGCAGCTCATTCATTCATATTTTCACTTGCTTAATGGAGATAACACCCTCCTTAAGTTTGGGCTGCATAAGAACCGTTCTTGGCGCGCACTGGTTTTGTGTGTCAAATTAGTTTACAATTTTGAGAACTAGTTTTATAAATGGATAGATACATGAACAATGTGCTGCGTAGCTCATCTCTTAAGAACCAGTCATCCGTGTCGCATTTGTGCATTTCGTTATTTGTTCATTTAGCAGCAGATTTTTTCGTTAATTTTAATAAAACCTCAAATAAAGTTTGAGTCTATTATTTTCCGATGCTTGAAAACATTTTAGTTTAAGTTTAAAGCCTGATCAGTCCTCTTTTTGATAATGCATTGCTGTGCTATGGATGTATAAGTATGAGTTAATTGTTAACTTAAGGTCAGACATGCTCTGGATAGCATGATATGCAGAATATGTTAAGGTCAGGATGCAAATATGAAACTAGAAATTCTGGAGTTCCTGGGTATTTAGAAGATGATACAAGTGATTTTTGAATTATTCTATGACAAATGAGTAATGCAATTTACTAGGAATGAAGATGAAAATGGAATGACACTGTTAATTTTCAGCTTTCACACCTATTGTGCTAAATAAAGAAAAGTGGAAATTCTTTGTATGATTTCAAAATAACTGCACTTTTATAATCTTATAAGCTTATTTAGATGAAACAGAAATCAATTTAATTGATTTTTTATAATTTTTGTCTTTCTGCCTGTTTGACCAGGGTAATCTCTGTAATGGCAGAATATATTTGTATATAGGTTTCATAAATGACGTAATATTTGCTTGAAGTAAAGGCAATGTACAACTGTGGTGCAAAAGAATGGCGCAGGCTTTCTCATACTAATTAGTTTTCTAACATTTGTGTGGGTAGCTTTTTGGATTTCCGCCCTCATCCTAGCTCCCATCTGTTGCCACCTAAATAACATTTTTCTACATTTTCTCATTTTTCAGTTCCCTAATGGTTGAACAGAAATACGACTTTCAAAATACAATGACAGAGTAAAACCTGTTCAAATATGGATTTTTTGTTGTTGAAACATTTGGAGCCGTTTTTTTTACTAAAATGTTTAAAAAAAATAGTTACTAAAATTCCGTAATTTTCAGCTGATTTTCACATAATTTTCTGTTATCGAGAAATATCATTGAACATAATTTGAAGAACTCACAAATGCAATAACGTGTATAAAAAATACGCAATTTAAATTTTCAGGACGTGATATATATTTCCGAAAAAATACGTTGTGTAATTTGGAGAAAATCAAAAGTATAATTCAAAAAGGTGTTAATATAATTCAAGGCAATTAGTGCTATCCGTACCAAAATTATTAAATGAAAAATTCGTCGCCATTTATGAGAAAATGGCGTTTGGAAATTCTGAAAAAATGCGATTTGTGCTCACTTTCCCAGAAAACGTTGGAATTTTCGTGAAACCTTCCAAAAATACAGTCTTTGAAGCACTTGTATTCATGGATACAATAAAGTATACGAACCACCTATAATGTAAATATAAAGCGGAGAGATTAAAAAAAATTGGTAATGTTTGAAAAAACAAAATAATACAGAAAAGTGTAGTTGATGGTTTCTTTAACAATGTATTTAGCCATGGCTACCTTCGCTCTAGAGAGCCATTTTAGAGAGATTTAGTACTATGTAGGTTGCCTTTCGGGATTTGGCAACCCTGGTGTTGCAATTTGGCAACTGACAGAATTATCGTAAAGTTGGATGTTTTGAGGTTATACGAAATCAGAACGTTTTGACATACAAGCGCTATTTGTGTTGTTTACAGTAACTTGAAAGATTCATCTTGGCCCAAAAATTGAATTCAATCGTGAACATTTTCGTGCGATTATTTTTTACAACTTTCGACGTTGATTAACTCAGCAACTGTGCATGGATGAACTTAATTCAATTTTTCTCGATGAAGCTCCATCAAGGACCAGTGTTTATCCATGGTATGATGAATTCAATCGTGGTCGTAGTTCACTCCAAGACGAATTTCGCGAAGGTCGTCCAAAATTAGTTGTTCCGAAAACCATTGGTGTGCGTGAACTGATATTGCAAGATCGTCATATGACCTATCGTGAGATTGAGACAACCTTAGGCATTAGTGAGACCAGCATACATACAATATTGCATGAACATTTGGCTGTCAAAAACATTTGTTTGCGTTGGATCCCACACAATTTGTCAATCGCTCACAAAAAGGCTCGTGTCGATTGGTCGAAAGAAATGCTCAAAAAATACGATTGCGGTGCTTCGAAACACGTCTATGACATCGTGACAGGTGACGAATCGTGGATTTACGCGTATGAGCCCGAAATTAAACAGCAGTCGACTGTATGGGTGTTTCAAGATGAGCAAAATCCAACAAAAGTTGTTCGCGCACGAAGCACTTCCAAACAGATGGTCGCCTGTTTTTTCGAAAAAACTGGACATGCCGTAACCGTGCCACAATAACAACGCAGAACAGTCAATTCTGAGTGGTACACAACGATTTGTTTGCTAGCTGTCTTCCAAGAAATTAGGAAAACCACCCGCCGAAGACTGATCACTCTTCACCACGACAATGCGAGCTCTCACACATCGGCTCAAACAACTGCATTTTTGAGCACCCAAAACAACGATTTGATGAATCATGACCCTGATTTGGCACCGAATGAGTTCTATTTATTCCCGTATGTAAAAAACAAACCCTGAGAGGTCAACGTTTTTTGATACCTGAAGAAGCGGTTGCTGCATTCAGAATTCATGTTTTGTAGATACCTCAATCAAAGTGGCAAAAGTGCTTCGACAATTGGTTCAAATGCATGCAAAAGTGTATAGATCTTCATGGTGAATATTTTGAGAAACAATGAAGTGTTTTTCGATTATTAATATGTGTGTTTGTTCTCTAATCCTGAAATATAAAAGGCAACCCTCGTATTGAAGAAAAATGTGGAGAAGTTTTTGAGAAAATTTGTAAAAATATTTTTGAATATTTCCCTTTCAACTGAAAATTACGAGTATTTTCTCGTAAAAAATATACATCATATTAATTAACAAACCAGTTATGGAGAACTGGTTTCAATTGAAAAAAATTCTTTAATATTGTAATTGTAGGATAATGAGTTTCAAATTTTCGTACTTTCAGATATTAATCAATACCATCTTTATAAATGTGTTTCACTCGTACATTCAATTTAAAGAACCAAATTGAAGCCATTTTTGAGAAAATTTTGGAAATGTTTGCAGGGTCCCCTGTAAATCGCAGAGCTTTGAGTCCGACTAGATCGACCGGGAAATATTCATTTTCGAAAAAAATCCTACTTTTAGTTTATGCGTGGTGTTGTTCACGGACGGCAGATGGACGTTAAAAAAATCAACACTTTCGGTATCGGAACCCCAAAACGTATTTCAGTTAAAATGCCGAAATCGATTTTCTGCAGCATTACATAACTTCCTTTATGCTACGTATATACGTAGTAAAGTAAAGATAATCATGTAAACAGCTCCAAGTGTTTTCGTCGGATAGAGCCAAGGAGAATAGAAAGGAGCTTAGAAAATTACGCCTGGCGCAGTTTCGTTGAACTCTTAAATTTCCGAAGAGTGAGAAACGTTTTGTTGAACTATGAATTTCCGAAAAAATACAAATAATGCAGAAAAGTATGTGTTGATCAATTAGTTTAACATAAAGGCAGGACATTCGATTCACACAGAAATGCGTTCTACACGTGCTTTGAGTGCAGAATCGTAAGTTAGACGATGCGTGGGGCTCAACAAACGGGGCATTTTGTTGCTTTTTTACTCCTCATATCAAACCGAAGTGAAGGGCGTAGTCGGTGATTCATAAGAGATGATTCACATTCATTTTGCAAACATTAGCTAACTTGTGCTAGAACCTCTTTACTATATATTGTTTTTGTCATTTCTCCATGTTCAGGCGGCGAAATAGTCGAAGAAAAGTCGGGAGAGCATTTTGATGGAAATGGCAACGAAACATCGCCTCTTCTATCTCAGTAGTTTTTGTCGGACAAGAGTGTTCTGGAAAAGAGATGACACACAATTGACAAGGATTGTTACTTGGAGAAAGAATTAACGAGTATTGAAGAAGTTGTCACAGTTACCTTTGTCCAAACGAAAACTGACCCTTTCCTTACGAATTCCGTGGCCTTTTGCTACATGTTTCTACTACATCCAGCGCCTGGCACACTCTGGGTCGAACCTTGAAGACGTTCAAAACGCTTTTACTCGGCTTTCCGCATTAGCTTGTCGTGACAAGGCGAGCAGGCGTCTGCGATAGAAAACTCCTGGTATTTCGGCAATGCCAATTTTTAGCGGGAATTTTTAGCTATCCAGGAGCTGGTGCGATATTTCGGTGACGCTCCGAAATTATACAAAGAAGTTGACAATCGACTCCAAGGACTTGGCATGAAGAAATGAATTTTTGGTCGGCTGAGAAGAAATTCGCGCGGCTTTTTGGAGAAAATTAAGACTATCTCGGAGGCGCCAAGTATAATCTTTTCCTCTGAAACGCCTTCAAAGAACATCAAACGCCCTGTTAAAGAAGACAAAGCGCCAAATTCGAAGTAATTTGGCCGGCAATGTGTCAACACTCCAAGAGGAGAATGTTCGCATGAAATCAATTTATTTACTTGACTATGCACAAGTAAAAAAGTACACTTTAAAACTTGTAAGAAATTTTATTTACATTCATAATTCTGTGATAAAAATCTTGTCTACTGCGGAGCGTGGTGAAGGTGAAAAAATGGAATATTTTGAATTCGATATTTATGGCCTTCCCGTTTACATCTGACGTAATTCGTTTTTATACACATTCTCACTTTTCAACATAATTTGTATCAGTTCTTCGAAAATTGTGCACCTTATCGCCACTAGTCGCCAAATGTGTGGTGAGTTATAGTATGTGGGTAAGATAACGTTGGGGAGTCGTGTAGCGAAAATGGAGCTATTGGGTGCCAGGCCAGTGTGCAAATAGAGCTTTTACATTACTATTGAAATTTCGTAGATATTTTATTAATACTGATACCTGGTGAATTCTATGTCATTTGACAGTCTTCAGCCCAATATGCTATATGGTTGCTTGTGACAATCATGACACTGCCTGAATTACATTAAGTAAATGGTGATAAAGTCATCCGCTGCATCGTGTAATTGTCAGCGCGAATGAACGAGACAAAGGTCGCTGATCTCGATGCATCGGACGGGGCGACGGTAGCGGCAAAAGATGTCTCAGCAGTGCCTCTGGCCGGGAGGTCGTAGGGTTCTAGTCCCGACGGTGGCAGGATTTTCGACACTAGCTAGAAAGGCGCTGTCTAAAGAATTCTAGCGGCTGGATGATCTGATCGGTAATTTCCGTGGTTTCTCCTATTAATATCAGGCGAATCTCTGAGCAGTACCCTAAGAAACAGGCCACGGACCGCGCACGATCGTCCTTCTTCCTTGTCCTATTCTCATCTTCACTTGCACACACACACACACACACATGCACTACATTACCACACATGTCGGCAGCTTTGATCTTGTCCCGGCTAAGGCTGGTGCCCGCCTGGTGAGCTGGGAAGATGACCGCCAGCTCGGGATAAAAAAAACATGCACTACCGGGACTAATAGCCTTAGCAGTTGACGAGGTCGGAAACGCTAATCAATCAATCAGCCAACCAATCATGGCGGCAAACGAGGAACTGGCGGTCTGTTTGTTTCCGCGTTGCACGCCACTGGAGATTGTTTGGCTGAAAGCGCACCTTGCAGCACAGGGGGTTCTTTTTTATAATGTATTAGTGTGACGTCACAAGAACTCTTATCACTCGGTTGCGGCCGTTCGTGCTAACAGTTGCAGGCACCTCCAACTTCAGCACACCTGAGTACGGCGACCACTGATGTAACGGCAGTTCGCGTTTCGTTAGAATTGTAAGGTCGCCCGCATTGCGGGCGACCTTACAATTCTAACGCCTTGACCAAAAAGCTTGTACGCTTTTTGGTCAATTCGTTGGCCGACATTCACTGGCGAAAAAAAGTATTATAACACCGGGAAGTGCACGAGCATTCAAGAACGCGATAAGGGGCGTTAGGGACGGGGGTCGTAGAAGCCTTGATTACCCTTGCACGTGACTTACACCCGGTGACGGAATGGCATCGTGACGCGCCATCTACTCCGCGGCGCTGCCCACTGCGTTCGTCCTTTGAGCAATTGGACAAGTTTGTGCGGGTTCGCCCTGCGCGAAGCCGGGTGGCCTTTTCGGCGCATTGCTGACCACGTGGGCCGTGATGCGATGTTGGTGCTGGCGACGATGGGTAGACCATCCACTTCGCCCATAGCCGTTGACGCACTTCGGGGCGACGCAGAGCACTAACATCAAGATCCGCGCATCGTGACGGCGGTGTTGGCTGCCCTTACGGCCACCCGCACCGAGATACACGCACATGTGATCCCCAACATGTCTCCACGCACCGTTGGGAACCGGTTACTTGCTGAAGAATTACAATCGCGCTCTCAACGCAAGCCACTCACGCCGAACCATCGCCGGGCACGTCTGGCGTGTTGCAATCAGGGAGTCGGCTTGGAAAGGCACGCAGTGGTGTTCAATGATGAAAGACGCGTCTGCCTGCAGGCCAGTGATGGTCGTGTGCGTGTGCGGCGCGGCACAGGTGAGCGCGTTCGCCCAGTGTGTGTTCGTCCACGTCACGCAGTGCCTACCCCGGAAGTGATGGTGTGGGGTGCCAGCAGCTACAACGCGCGTTCGTGGATGGATCGTTGGCCAGCTCTGGATACATCCAGCACATTGTGCGACCTGTAATATGTAATACCACGAAGCATGGCTATGTGAAAAATCCTTCAAGTTTCGTAAAAATATAACTTCTTTGGACTTATAACTAATCCCTCACCAAGTACAAGTTGCACTGTTAAAAATTCAATAAAATTATTCCCAATTCTCTTATAAATTTTTAATTGAAAAAGTTCCATCTGCAATACTATTCTCTCAATAAAGCTCATCCTTCTGAAATGCCCCATCCATAATGAAGACAGAAAAAAGTGCCTAGAAAATTAATACAATGTTATCCCCAAATTATTAGCAAGAAGTTATTGCCAAGATTTTGTAAAAATATTGACATTTTCACATATTGTATTTTACTGCATGCATGTAATTGCATTTTATTAATGTATTACTCGCTTATGACCTGAGTAATGTATGAGATTTAAAGTAATTTAAAAAATCAGATATGATTTCATGTAATTTGAAGGTTGAGTAAGAATAAACTTGTGCAGCTCGGGTGCTCTGATTGAAATAACAAATTGCAAGGACCAGTCATTAAGATATCTTGAACTCCGATGATCCTCAGCAAATTATATTCACAACAATTATTGAAGTTTTACAATTTTAGAGCCTTATACCCCTGGGCTTTCAAACATTACAAAACATCCCAGCCTTAAGAATCATCAGCCAGCAAAACCTACCTTAAGTAAATGAGGAAAACCAGTGAGAACAAAGGATGCTACCATATATACATACGCTGGAAGAAAAAACTTTCTGCAAATGATCGAGTTGTCAAAATTAGTAAAACTCAAATGCATGATACTTCACGAAATAAGGACTAAAATTCAAACCGGATGGTTACAAGGAAAACATATCGAAAATACTGTACTTAAGTTTTGTAGTGAATTTTCGGCAACTTTCTATAAGATGGAAACTTGGCAAGACGTAAATGCTTTTTTATACTCCCGTTCAAAAATCCCCAACATGTAATGGCCATAAAAAATACTTGGAGATATGGAGGTGACCCTTAAGGTCTTGCAAGTTGGTCATCCCTGTTATACGGGTTTCGGACCCACAGTTGACATGAAGTCGTCTGCCTGGACTGTACTTTTTGACGGAATCGGGTTATGTAAAATAAAAAAAATCAGCATTATTTTCTAATATAAGATCATATTCTATTCCTTCCGAAAATTGTCACAAAATCTTCTAGAGCTTCATTTGATCCCCCGGATTTGATTAAGACTTCCAAATTTTTGTTCCCTAATTTTTAAAGAGGTTTCTTTTTTTTTTTTTGTTATTTAAGGTCGCATCAACAACTATTGCTTGTAATGGTATGGTAACTATGAGGATGAGACGATATGATGATAGGGGGCGAAAGGACGAACACAATACAACCATGCCCGAGGCGGGATTCGTACCCGGAATCCCTTGGTTCGAGATTGCTAGGGCACTACTGCCTTAACGATTTCGGCCACCCGATCGGCCGCTGCAATTGCTTTGTTAATCGTTTTGTAGGCGAATTTGTATAATTTTTAAAATGCGTCTATTTTGTACTATGTTTACTGAATAAGAAGTTAAGTCTACTAAGGCGAAGTTGCTAGTCTCATTCATTTGAAAATCGGTATATGCACACTCGAGATGTAAATATGAAAAGTCGAATAAGAAATAATTTTATTCTTTAGCATTACTCAGTTCTGGTTTTCTCCCTATTGACTAGAAAATCTACAAATGTAATAAGTTCCAAGGTCGTAGGAGCGTGGGTTTTTTCAAATTTGTTTTTACGGATGAAACACTTCACTTCTAATGAATAATTTCAAAACAGCATCACTATACTGACAGTTCTGCTGCGTGATTCAATGTTGCACATAGAGACGGTACCAGTTACTATCATCCTCGATGATAATTGTCGTTGTGAAGCGAAAATTGCCTCTGAGTACAGGGGTTTAATCAACGCGACCTACATATATTTTTTGTGGCTTTGATTTAATTCCCAGCATACTCACTAAGAGCGCTGCGCCAAAACACGCAAAAACGTTTTTGGAAATTTCTTAGAATATTCTAACCGTATCCGAAAATAAATTATCAGTTCCCCACAAAGAGACCAAGACGCCTCCCGAATATCGACTCGTACACTGGAAGTGTTCTGTGTGACGGATCCGCTCACATACAGGCTCACTCAAATACTTTATAGGGATACAGTCCCTATCTATCTTCATACAATTGGCTCACTTATTTGACTGCCTTCCTCTTTGCAAAAATACATCTTTTTTGGTCCGTTAAATAACTGGAAACAGTTCACATATCTTCTGTGTCCACGTGTTAGTATGTGCTTATGCGGATGTTGAAACAAAAATTGGGAGCCGGAGTAGCCCAGGTCTGGGCTGTGCAGTACACATTCGGGTTCATAAAGTAGCAGTCACTGATCGGTGATGCTGTTTCAAGTCGAATACCAAAGGAGGGTGTCAACGACTTTGGTGGTGCAACTGTTAGCGTATCGGACTGTAATACAAAGTTCGCATGTACAAGTCCGGCCGAAGCCGCCAATTATAGGGCGAAAAATATCATTCGTACCCTTTTCTTCGGAGTGGAAGTAAAGCCGGCTGTCCCATGTAGATTTACTGGGTGTAACAGATCCTCAAGCGTAAAAGGTGCCTCAGAGGCAAATCCAAATAGCCTTTTCGTCGCTCGAATGATATCTTCTATCTCTGTTAGATGGCGAAATTTGCGTTGTCAGGAGGAAGAGACGGTCCGATGGCCTGAACCTTGCCACGTACGATTCATTGATTGAACGACGGACTCCAATGTATGTTTTCCTCCTCTTTTCTAGTTATGGTAGTTATTATGCTTTCTCCGCCGCTTACTGGTCAGCGTGCTCGCTTTCCATGACGCGATCCCGAGTTCGATTCCTGATCGGGGCAGGTAACTGTGCGCTTTCCTTGCAACGTCCTAGTATCTCTTGCTGTGGGGCAGACGAGAAAGCTCAGTTTTCAGGTTGAGAAGACCGGAATGCGGCGTAGGGTTATTTATGTGCTAACCACACGTACCATTTAACCCATGGTCGCAAGGTCGTGTCGCCGCTGGGAGGCCTTATTTCCGTCAGAGGCTGTGCCAGTATAGGCGACAGACTTTAAATGAAGAAATGATAACAAGAGCGTTGTTTCCTTTCCAGAGCCCAGTGCGCAGACGAAGCCGGCGAGCCGCCGAGGGGTCGGGCGGAGAGCGTCCGGCAGTGGCAGGCGGGCGGAGGGCGAAGCGTCGGGTTTAGAGGTCCCGCCGCGCGGCAGGGCCAGTAACCCCCGGCGCAAGCGGCGCTCGCTCAAGGAGATGCCCAAGACCATCGCTTGCCCGCACTGCCCGAAGAAGTTCGCCCGCCCCACCGACTTCAAGGTGCACAACCGCCGGCACACGGGCGAGCGGCCGTACCGCTGCACTACGTGCCAAAAACGCTTCGTCCAGGCCTGCGAACTGAGCCGCCACACGCTGGTGCACACGGACGAGCGGCCGTTCAGTTGCGGCGCGTGCGGCAAGCGCTTCAACCGCAGCTGCTCGCTCAAGATCCACTCGCGCATCCACACGGGCGAGCGGCCGTACGCGTGCCCCGACTGCGACAAGACGTTCGCGGCGCACAGCCAACTCTGGGCGCACAAACGCTCGCACAGCGCGGGGAAGTACTCGTGCGACGCGTGCGGCCGCCGCTTTAAGCGCAAAGCACTCGTCGGCCAGCACTGGGTGAAAGTGCACGGCCCGGGCCCGCGCGTGGTCGTCACTAAGCTGGACGGAGGCGAGGCCAAGTAGGAGGCTCGTCGCCGTCGTACAAAGAAATTTTCTGTAACTCAGGAACGAAAGTGTTTAGTTTTTCAAATGTTGCTGATCTCGCGTTTTTCTAAATTTTATTATTTATTTTATTTTTTAAACTTTTATTCACCTTTCAACAATTTGTAGTTAAAATGTTAGAAAGGGATTCTGGGACTCAAGAAAACGTGCGCAAATGATATCCTTCATACAAGTTCTTTACAGTTTACAATGCATCTGATGAAGTTAACAGCTGATTTGGTTAAACATAACCTCGTGACAAAATCTCGATCGTCATAATTAAAACCAATCCATTCTCTCATGCACCCTTCGTCTTAGCACTAGTGGATAATATTCCGAATTGTCTTCAAATACTATCATTCGTAATCGTCGAGCCATAACATTTCGGAGGTACATGCACGATGAAAACTGAGCTTACTCCGTACTTTACCCGACGGATTTTCGCAGTGTAAAGTTACTCTCGTGTAAGCGATTTACACTCGAGAAAAGTGTTGGTGAAACGCGCCAAGAAGTTACTCTCGAGTCAACATGATTTACTAAGCGATTTACACTCGAGAAAAGTGTTGGTGAAACGCGCCAAGAAGTTACTCTCGAGTCAACATGATTTACTCCAGAGTAAACTCATACATTTTGTTTGGTGAAACCGGCCCTTAATCAGACGTTAACAAAGCGGAGTAACCCACCACGCCTACAGTGCACGTGAGGATCATTCTCTCGAATCTGAAGAGCAAGGTGGTTAGAGCGAGATTAGTGTTATGTTTAACATGCCTTATTTATTGTATTAATCGAAAGATGAGAGGTTCTTCTATGTTCTGGTAGAATTTGAATCGATTTCACCGTCCAGTTTTTGCGTAACGAGACCGTAAAGTTTGCTGTTTTAACATGGGCTCTTATGGGGACCTGAGAGATCTGACCTGAAATTTTAAAATTGTGAGAAAATTAACTGTTGAACATGCTTTTAAAAACTTTTCTTTTGGTACCTAGCATCTCGAAGAATCAACATGCGCAATGTGAAAGAAATCTACCGTTTCAAATGGGAGAATTTTGCAAAATTATAAGCCTAAATCAGTCCAAATGGAGACGTTCGCGCGCTTTCTAGAGGGTCGGGACAGTGACGCGCATCTCGGCAACACCGCGCGCTCAACGCGCTTTATTCAAATCGAGTGACAAGACCTTGCAAGAGTTCGTACATTCCTCTGGATCCTCTGTGATCAATTATAATATCATCACTCCTGGAGAGCATTACGTTTGATGGTAACCAGATATTCAGAAAACTGGAATTTTATGGATATAACGATTAGTGCGATCTGAATGAAATTTTAATTCAATTAATATTCCCAATGACTCACTTTGATACTACTCTCTGAGAAAATGGGTTATCTTGAGAGTTTATAGAATTTTTTGAACATTCAGTACAGTACGAGTTCGTATTATTATTTTGTTTTGTGCAATACGTCAGTTTCTTGCTCCTGAACAATAATTATTTATTCAATTATTCGAAAATTATTCATATTCTGTTTTTTATGGTGGAGTTACACAGTGGATTGTCATTGTCTTGTGCACCACAGATGCTTACACAGAACTCAATGCAACAATCTTCATCATAGATAAGCACCTCAAACGGTATTGCTACTGAGTGGGCATTCAATTCAGAAGAAATAGACTTTGCAGTGGCTTCAAATGTGTTGCAATGATAAAATACTGTTTTGCAGGTGTTAATGAAATGCTGGGGTTAAATAAAAACATTTTATGAAATGTTATAATAACCATTCAATGTATAGGTGAATGCAGAGCTGGATTTCCTCCTAGCAAAATTAGGCTTGGGACTCCCATCCTCGTGCCCGTTTTTTAAAAATCAATATTAAAAACTTCATAAAATGTTTTTATTTGAAGGAGCATTAATCAAATAGTTTACTGAACAACAATGTTTGATTTTAAAAATAAATTGAATGGATGCATGTATTTGTAAATGATAAATTTAAAAGCAATTTCTACTTTGAAAGCAATTTGTTAATCTGTATTGGAACAATGATTTATTCTATCATAATTAGTGTTTTTTTAGATTTATTCATAATTAGTTTTAGAGATTTTTCTGAATAAGTGCCCAGTATAGGTTTGTGCTTGAAGGCCTATAATATTTAAATCCGCGTGGGCAAATTTAATAATTACATTTATAATTAATAATTTCATTTTATTGAAATTGTAAGAGGAATGATATATCCAACCTTTGGTAGTTTTAATATTTTAATAGAAACTCCTTTTCTCTTCAGCACTATATTTTATGTAATTGTTTGCATTTCCTGGACAATAATAATGCATTTTGAATGGTTCTCACCTAATTTTCAAAACATTTAAACCTTCTTTTTATTTTGAGTGCAACATCAAGACAAACAATTACAAAAGACTATGCCACTTAGAAATTTCTTTTGAAGGTTTTTCTCCAACAGTGGTATAATTTTATTATTGAAGGTCTCAATAATACAGATCTCAGAATTATCTGATGCAGTATTTTCATTTTATCAGCTTTAACTTGGTGTATACTTTACACAAAAATCTGCATCTAAATCAATATCATAGCATGATATAAAATTATGCTGAAAACCAGCAAATAGTTTCTATGAATTACATAACCGCACTGCTGTAAATAATACGGCTTATTGCAATTGCTAAAATAGTTCTAAAATTTCAATCAAAACTATTAAAACATTAAAAATTTATCATGAAAATTTTAATTAACTAAGCAAAAGTAAAATAGGGGAATAACAGAAATAGGGGGGAAAACAAAATATATTGTGATAAGAGGGATAATAAGGAGCAGTAGAAGTCAATTATTACGATGTCTGTCAAGTTAAATATAAAGCTTTATACAATGTTGGAGAGATCCACACTGTTGATCTTGTTGTCAAGCAATCGAATAATCTAAGGTTTGACCTACCATCGGTTCAGGTAATTCAAGAAATAAAAATTAGAGAGAAACAAACATTGAAAAAATATTTGAAAACATTTTATTACGTAATTTTTCTCGTAATAATGGGGGAATTATTTCGTTTTCTCTCAAATTCCGCCTTGGAAATGAATTTTCCGTCAATTTGCTTAGATTGTGATATTTACCGCCTGTCGACCAGGCAACGAACAGTATTCATAGTGATTCAAAACAACGAAACTGTAGAAGTATGAGCTCTGAGCAGTCATGCCAATCTCAAGGACTTTACGGTGTTGCCCAATTTATTATAGTCTTTTTGCCCCACTCACACATGGAAAAGTATGCCATAATTAGCGATCACTGTACAAAAATATAAAGATATGTGCCTATAATGTTACTTTTTATGATTTTACACGCACTTATTGTGTAATAGTTCTTTTTTATGTTCAACCTTATGCTTCAATTTTTCAGTCCGTGGCCACGCGATATGTTGGTACTAGTGAAGAAACTAGTCAACGGTAGCTCTTTATGTGGTATTAAAATATTTTTATTTTACATCTATTTAACTAAATTTATTTGAATAATTAAATGAAACTCAGCAGAAAAGTCCCTATTTGGTTTATGTAGGTCCCACAATACCCACTTATCTCGCAAATGATTATTTTTGAACATAATATGGACTCTCTGTCTACTAGGGAATATCTCGCTCTAACCACCTTAATGGGAGGCCATTGTGGTGCGATTATGAGTGGCGAGAATATGCAGATGAAACACGTGCAAATTATAAACAACTAAATATATTTAAATAGCGCAATTTTCAGGATGTAGCGTATCCTACAACTGTAACAAGCCGCCACTGACCAGTAATATCACACGCCTGGGTCACGTGACATTTCATGTCGGCGTGCGAGTATTTTGTTCATTTATAAATATTTTTACAGGATGAGCACATGAAGTTGGGTTATGTAAAACGGTCTCTCAAAATATACATCATTTATAAATTGTAAATTACGCATTTACGATTTGTTCATTTTCAGTCCTTTCCTTTCCCCGAAAATGCCCAAATTTGCAAGGAGGGCTTTTGGACAGGTTTCGGGACTAACTGTCACAGTTTACCATGGACCAGCCCAATACCGATTTCAGCCATCTTTATCCATTACTTTCCAGGCATAGGGGATGTGAGTCGTGAATTGAACGGGAATCACAGAGTTACCCGAAATGTTATTTCTTGGTGTAATGAAACTTCTAAATAACTTTCAATAGGGAAAATATTATACTTGTAAAAGTACCATTTTATTGATGCAATTCACACAGTTATTTTCCATATAACTCAATTATAATCATTTTGATATACGAGTATTTCTCGAAATTTGACTGGAAACAACTATCATTAACTTTGTTAGCTTTTTCTAGAATTCCCGAAGGAACTTATAATATTCCTTCACTTTGTACGAACAAATCAGTCCAACTACGATTATATCCAATTGTAAATTAGATACGCACAGTTTTGTTTTTCTTACGACGTATTGACAACTGATGATTACAATGCATCTTTTCACTTCTGATGCAAGGCAAACTGAAGAATGTTCCAAATTCTCGTTTGGATCAGCAATGAACTAGTACACCATAAAGTTTTGTATGCGCCCAGGGCGTTACTTGATATTTTTCTCTCTGTGTCTTCAGTTTTTCAACCTCTTGTGCCAGAGGCTCTCAGGGCAAACACATCTACTTAATGCCGTGGATACACAACTAACTTTTCTAGCTCTACTTCTAAAAGTGAGACGATGCTCATGTGGTTAGACAAAACAGTGTGAATGCAACAAAGAATATTAATATGAGTGATAAAAGTGACATTTTATTTTGCGATAAGGAAAGTTTGCGACACGAGGTTGATGGGCCTTGTGTCGCATTTCGATCAAAATAAAATTACGGCCTTACTGACTAGTTTTATTTTAATTCAACTATACAAATCATTTAATGAAACATTGAGGTCAGTAGTAGCTTATGCGGTCAGATGAAAGTATTTTGTTTTCTTTGTTGCATTCTCAGATTTATCAGAATACTTGAGCATTGTCTCACTTTTTGCGCTAGTACTAAAAAATGAACTTTTAGCTCGCTAGGCATGCCCTGAAAGAACCGCTTTTATCTGTGGCTAACTAAAATCAAATTACAGTACTTTCTTCTATCAGCTACAACTGCTCTTAACGTGACATAATACACAAATAAGTGTTCTGTACACTTAAATTAACGTAAAATAAAAGTATACAAGGCTAACTAAAAATAATGCACTACACGCTTCTACTCGCGAAATACAATGCCACTTTTGCCTGTCGAATTATAAAAATCTATTTTGCAATGTTTCTTGATGTTCGCGTGGCATTGTTTACAAAAAAAAGGGGCGAGCGCAAGTTTACTTCTCCCCAACGTCACAAATTGTTTTCCGACTTTAAATAAGTTAATAAAATGAGAAGCTCTTGTTGATAATACTTGTAATGTTCAAGGCAGCCGGGGTGGATTAAAATTAATAAATGATTTGTTGAAATGGCTGACGGGTAATTTTTCACAATTTTAATACAAGAATTTTCACCAGGGTGTGTTTCCTTGCATGGTGATTACACAATGAATATTAAGGTATCAAATCTATCAAATTAACTCTCAATCTTTATTGAACGTCAAAAAAAGTCTAAATCTGTGAGAAGTGCAATTGTGCACGTTTTATTGAGCTTTGGGATCCCTACACTAACTTATACAATTATTAAGTAGAATTAGAGTACAGGTAGCGACGAGCGTTTTTGGTATGAATTGATAGGAAAATATTCAGTCGTAAGTTCATAAAAATTATTTGCCAAGGCAAATCAGCTACATATTTAGGCCATCGACGTCGTTAGCGTTATCTATTGATGTCGATAGACAACAATGACTTACAATACCAATATCTGAGAAACAACTTCGTTTTAGTTCACACAAGTTTCCACAACAATTGATAAAGACCAGTGATGTCCACAATGCATTGTCACCCCCCCCCTGCGGCAACAATTGCCAGTCACGAAACTACCATCACTTATCTCTAACATTCTTATTTAATAATTTATTAAGAGGTTTAATAAGGCGAAATGCCATACCTCACAAATGAATAAAAATCATTCTAAGAAACATATTCCTGAAGAAACGAATTATTTTGCATTAAAGTATAATAAAGCTCCTTAACCCCAAAATACGACTCTATTACACTTTAAAATTCTCCTGGAATAACGGTGGGCAGAAATTGGATGGCTGAAAATACGTGAATCGTTCCCAATTGGATTATTATTAGATTAACACTAATGTCTTTGTCACCTGAAATGCCAAGCTCTTAAATATCCGCGTTTTAATTCAGTTTAGTTACTCTTATCCCCTGAAATGAACTTTTGAGTTTGGGTATTACCACTAACAGATGTCTTAGAACGGGAATAATTTACTTAATTTTAAATCTTACTAAATTAACATTTAGTTTCCTTATGTAGGCTAGCATATTTCTCAATATGTTCGAATAGAATTTGCACAGTGTCATGCCTACAATTTTGTTGCTATTGCTATTGAGCATATAAGAAAATACATAACGTAACAAGTCTTTATGTTCTATTTTTTTATTCAACATATAATACAAAATCATTCTATCGCAAATCTTTACCGCATTTACTGTCAAACTGTTTGCTACGAAAATACGATGAAAAGTCAGGTCTTTATTACATGGCCGTCAAGATAACAATGGTTCAATTGTTATTCTTAATGGCTGCTTCTGCTCATGCATGGAACTGCGTTGCCTGATGAATTACGTCATGATTATACAATAGTTCGTATCACAAAGACTAATCATTGTGGTTTAGTTGTTACCTTTAATGGGCATATGATATTGACGAGTTCTCTTCTGCAGAGAAGCTGAATTATTTGATGTAATTGTCTTTTCATTAGTGAGCATATCCAGCATCTTCGTGTGTTTATACGGTGTAGTATCAAATTAGTGAATAGATATTTTATTTGTGTAAAAAATTATTTCTGTACCCAGTTGTGCAGATAAAATTATTAATTTTTTTTATTTGGACCAAAAAGATTTTGCAGTCAACACGTTTGGGTAAGTCTTTTTTATTACCATTTTATGTTAATATAAAAACTCAAAAGCTGCATGATGTGTCAATTTTGAGTCAAAACATCATTTACAACCATTATATTACTTTGCTTACATTGTAAAGCGTTTTTTCGTGCGGCGAAAATTTGCAGAACTATTGTTTTATTATTCAGCTGTTATTCGTTTTAATTACGATGACATTCTTAGAATATTTTAGTATTGTCTGTATTCAAATATGTGAAAGAGGTAAAATAGTATCTAATTATTAAAGAAACATCTGAAGACCACTTGCACAATGAATTTGCTATTAAAGGCTTTTTTGGTTCTATCGGTTTAGCATTGGTCTGAAAATAAAGCAAACTAATGTACTTACTATCTTTGCATCAGTAAAGTACGAGGCGAAATTGCCGTACCATGTGTTTATGTGTGATTCATGTGTTACTAACGACACGAGTAATACTTTCTGCGATCAAAGTGATTCTTCCAAAAGATAAGTACCACGGTGTAACAGAATTTCACCATGCTAGGGCGTTCTAAATTTCACCCACAAAAGGAAATCGACCGACAGTTTATACAGATACAATCTCATGATTTAAAGTGTACATTACATAACGCATAATTATTTACACAACGCCTGAACATTCCATTTCGATAGCGACCAAATAGTATTTATGGTGCATCCTATTCCGTATGCTCGTACTATTCAGTAGGTATAGCATTAGGATTAGAAGGAAAATGTTCCGGAAAAAGACTCAAGTTTCGACTAGAATCACCATTCCTAAAACCACTCTGTAATGGTTGCCTCCAAAAATCAGTTTCCCCTCTAGTTCACTATCTCTTTTTAACTTGTGTGTGCGATTGCTAATGCTGATGGTGGGCCACAGACTATTAGCATAAGGTCAGAGCCTACTTGATAATCGCTCTGACCATCTCATGGAGTAGCTTCATGGGCAGGCAACATCGAAAGCTCTGAACTCAGAGTTATTGTAAGATCTTGTATATATTAATAATAATAATAATATTAATGAATCTCGACCAAGTTGAAAATGATGTTTACAGGAGCGCGCCACTGTATTTGTTTACAGCTGATACGATATAATACTCAAATCAAATTAAAAATGGGACCGTGCCAAAATGTTGCGGGAAAAACGCGCGACTTATTTCGTCGCAAATCTGGTGTCTTCCCAATGTATTTTTTAACTGTAACTGTTTTTAACATGTCTGCACCTCGTATTGGAATAAATAGATGTTTACTTTTATCCGCCGAATGAATCAAACTTTCGATCGAATTCCTTCGATCAGCAGAAAATTGGTTCTGTAACATTAGTATAAATCGTTTCATTTAGAGAAGAGAAGAGAATTTCAATAAGTTTGTCAGAATGTACTTCAAATTAAATTACTTTTTATGTAAGAAGCAACTATCACCACAAAGAAGAAAATTGTAGATAGTGAAGTTTTGGTACTTACCTAACAAATCGTGTAAAGTCTGCTTAAAAAAAGATGAAGAATACAAAATGTTTAAATTCAACGAACAGTAATAAATTCGATATACAAAGAAAGAATTTTTGTTATATTCTTGTAATACAAAAAAGTGAAACAAAAATGCAACTTAACATAACAAAAATAAAATAATGAGTGTAAATCTTGCGTAATGTGCCTCTGAAGGGCCACCTTCCGAACAGACACTTATTACAAAGTCGTCAACAGCATTTTCAAGCAAAGCATCCGTATCCCAATATTCTTTTGATATTTTATTAGTATGAGTGGCAGCTTTTTTCCAGTCTTTTATCAATATTTTATCAATTGCTTCTGATGTCATCATTTTTAAATTAGAACGTGACAGTTGATACATGTTTCTTCGCTCACCTTCATTTTCACTAATACAAAATTTAATTATATTATAGATAAGGCGTCATACCTGCCCGCGCAGTGTCACATCTCGACGAGAACACATTTCCCATAGCGACGCCCACAAACAACTCGCTTCACGCTCCTCGCGACTATTTTTTTGACTATACAGACTCGTGTTTACACTGTTAGTTCCACGACGCGCCGCTATCACCTCTTTCATTATTCATTCATTCGTTTGGTCGAGTTATAATATTTGCAAAAGCTGTAGTTGAAATACTACAACCGTGGCGTAAACCTTCCGTAACAAAAATGTAATTAAAATATTATTTTGTTAACCCATAAATGGCTAAGTTTTTTTATGAAATTTCGCTTTAATATTTTCATACGTTAATATTATTATTCTAAAAATTGCAGTGAGGCAATAGTCACGAACGGTAGGGTATTTTCTTTTATAAAAGTATTAAAAATGCTGTATTAAATGTCAAGAACATCAACTTTTTACTTTCCTGTATACGTACACTCTTCGAAACAAAAGTTTCGCGTCGAAATTGCCTTGGCTGGAGAGGTTGAAGGACAGCCCTGCTTGCCGACAGCGCTATCTAACGTTTATTTTCGAAACTACGTTTTGTACATCGAACTATGAAAATTAAATTTATTTTATTGGAGAGCCTATAAAATACTTTAACATCCATTGAGAGCTAAATAGTATTAGTAATACAGAGGAAAAAAACTTCCGTGATTCCTGTCCATGAAACTGAATTGACATTAATGTGATGTTCTTTTCAAGTTTCGTTAATACAAAATGCGTTGTTATAAGAGGAGTATCGAAAGAGCGAAGGAATGGCTCAGTGTCAAAGTTATTCTAAAACTCATTAAGCAATTCCCAGTCCTCGTAGATATCTTATCCATTCTACTGTGCTTTAATAGCCACTAAATTACAACATCCTACATTTATCTTGACAATTTTATGCATCAAGGGCATTTTTTGACTTATCTCTCACGTTGTTAATATTTACATTAGAGGCGATTTGTTCACATTATTATATTTATGAGTACTTTGTAGTCGAATGGCTAGTGGAATGGGAATCCTTCACAATATGTATTTGTTCATGGTATTGCTACAAATTATTTTCGGAGAGCGTGGAGGGACAATAACGCGCTGCTTCACAATAAACAAATATTGTGATATTGGTTATATTTTCGGCGAATATCACTAACGCTTTCGTCACGATTCGGATACATGTTCTGCGCTATCACACACGTGTTGCATCAAGTTTTGCAGCCGTTTTAATACTTTTATGACAAAAGAATAACTGACAATGTATCTTTACACGATGAGTTTGGTGCTGGGTTGAGGCATATGACTGCTATGAATAACCTATAAAGTTAATATTTTTCCGGTGCTCAGAGATTAATGCTCTGGGTTTCTAAGAAACATTGTTCACGGCATGATACGCGAATAAAGTTTCCGTAATACTATTGTAATCTCATCAATGTTTCGATCTTTATTCGGTCCTTCATCAGAGCGTCATGTCAAAACAACTACATAAAACATTCTCCAAGTGCTAAACCCAGGGCCGGGTTTACTAACATGCAAAATAATTAACGTGTATGATTATGAGGATTAGCATTTTACGGCCGTATCCCTTGATAAGACAAGATTGTTATGCCTTGAATTATGAATAATGAGATGATCGGATGATAATGAGGGGTGAAGTGACACTCGTAAATACGACCATGCCTGCAGCCTCGGCGCTGACGACGGCTGCCGCAACCGTCTGCACCACTGTGCCGGCTTTATTGTTGTTGTTGTTGTTATTATTATTATTATTATTATTATTATTATTATTATTATTATTATTATTATTATTATTATTATCAGCCATTTTGAGCACTATTCACGTTCTCTGTCGAGGCCCAGTAATGTTCTGTCCCGCAGAGAGATTATCGTGAGACATTATGGGGATCAGATTTTAGGCTGCATCCCTTTGTAGGACAAGGTTGTGAACTATGCGGTGATAGAATGATAATGATCCATATTCGTGCGCTTTTTGAACCATCTCAGCATTCGCCTGTTTGACCGAGGAAAGACAAGAAAACCCCGGTCAGGATGGTCGACCACTAGCCTCCCGACTGCGAAGCCGGCGCACTATACACTGAGCCAGTTCGCTCGGTTTATTGTTGTTATATTGTCATTATAATTATTGCTTATTCTCAAAAACACAAGACCTCTTCCTGCCCCGCACCCACACTCAACAAAGAAAATTCTCACCTTCCTAGGACTGCATCATACAGTTACTGGCAATTCAACACTCCGCATTTCGGAAATAAGTTATACGCCGGATGAGGTCTCCATGGAATATGCGAAAATCAACCAGCTAAGACAAACATCGACGCTCACGGTTCGCAACTGCGTCCCCAGCATATGGCTTTCGGAGCGGCGCTGCCTTCGCTTACAAGGTTGTTGCGCTAGCACGTGGAATGGAATGGAAAGGGCACTTCTTTGGGATTATTCTTCATTGTACAATTCAGTTTTCATTCGTTTTTATTTACAATTGATCTGTAGTAATTTAAAAAAAACTGAGACATGCTTAACATTTTATATTAACACATTTTGCAGGGTTGTAAAACTTCAGAGATACCTGATGTATGAGGGACAACTGCCCCTCCCGTTTCCTCTAAGTTACGCCTGTGTGTGTGAGAAAGGGCAAGGCATGAGCAAGCAGTTTCAAGATGGGGCTATAGCGCGTCCGACGTTAAGAATCAGGAACAGGGCGTTACGGGCTTTCCCCCCTCTTAAAGATATCAAACTATTTTAAATCCTCATTAACTTATTTTTTCACAACAATAATTATATTCAATTATACCTCGAATACAAACAGTAAACCCTCATTAGAACGAACTCGCTTAACACGAAATTTGTCAGCAAACGAATAAAATTTGGGTTCCGCCAAAGAAACGTAGTAATGAGGATATAAAAATCGGACAATACGAATTTTTATAACAAGAACACTGATTATTTTTGTCCCTTGGAATTAGTTTAAACGAGAGTTTCCTAAAGTACATTTACAAATCTGTTGTGAATTTCTTTAGAATTTATTAATTTTTGTAGGAAGCGATACGTTCAGCTGTTGGATCAGCCACTGTCACGGTGATTTGGTTGCCGCATCACAGTGTGTTTAGAAAGTTTGCGTTCAGGTTGTTTACCTGTGTTTCGTTGTATTGATTTTTTAGACTTGTGGTTTTAATAACATCAGAATTAATGGTAATTTCGTTTAATTTTCTCCATTTTGATTTTTGGGTTGTTTAAAACAACTATTTGAAAGGGAAGGGTCCAGGGAAACCAGTGCAGTGGATTGTGGACAAAACAGTAGCAGCAGTCCATGTAAGTTCAACAACTGTTTTTGCAACAGACTACCAGCAGCAAGTGGGTCACTTAGAACAACACCCAATAAAAAGAGGAAAAGTCGAAGCATTCGGGTCAATAGCAGGGAAGCAAACACGACGACTTCGTGCGATGTGCATTCATTTTATATGAATAATGTTCCAACACTAAAAAGTATTCTTGCGGCAGTGAACAATGACAATGATCTCTCTAATTTCAAGAAATCCAGTTTGCATCTTTTAAGAAAACATAATAGTTTTAAATTTGAGAGAAGGAGAGAAAATATGCTTTCATATAATTGTAAAGATTCGAGACTAATTTATCGCTAAACTAGCGCTCCGCCCAATAGGGATTCGTCTAGTCCATCGAACGGAAACTTTTGGTTCAACGGCACAGCAGAAGAGCGCCACATTTGGCAGCATAGGAGACCCAGTAAGCTCTAGTGAGCCATTATGTTGAGATCACTGAAGAGACCGTATTTCATTCGTAATCTCGGACGCGTCATAGATTTTCTGAGTGCGTCATCGGGCCCGTGGTCGTTGCAACTAACCCGTCGCCCGGGCCTTTGGCGCTAAAAATAAACTAGGTCTCTTCAGTAACAGCCGTCCTTTCACTTTTCAACATTCCTTTGCCTTCTCGCTCACCACTTTCTGTCATGTGTTGATATTTACGCCGGCAAGCGGCCTGCCCTAGGAAAATTAAGCAGCACGCGCGTCAGCCGATTCTTTTGTGTAATCAGGGATAGGCGATTTAATCGAATTTAGGACAACAATCGATATGTTACATAATTTAAAAAATCAAATGATTATTTTTACTGTATAATAACTTAAATTTTATTTCATCTTTTTTTACATAACATGCACAAACTAAAAATGACTGATTTTACAGTTTTATGTGTTACTTAAAACGTGTAAACCACCATGGGATGGTCGATTATTAAAAATACTCGATTAATTTCAGTGTTCGATTAATATTCTTCGATTAATCGAAATTTTTAATAAAATTAATCCAATGATTGTTTACATGTCTCCATCTTAAATTTTCGAAAAAAATGTACGTGACCTTATATCAAAACCTATCTTTGAGGAACAGATTTCATTAAGAAATAATATCTATCTTTAATAATTTAGCTGTAGGAAGACGCCGAAAAAATTTTGAACTTTTGCCATTTTCGAAAAATCAGGGTTTTTAACGAACTTGATACCTGCATCAACGTTTAGTTCACACTAACAATAAAATGTAATCAAAAACGTTGGAGCCATTTTTTTTTTTAATTTTGAAAATGTGCCTCGTGCTTCATGTAAAGTAATCCCAAAATTCAAGTATCGGTTTCAAAATTGAAGGTTACTGCCGCCACATCAGCCAGATTGATTGGGGAATATCAATTTTGGGGAAAAATCGGGTGAACGGTTTAGCCGCTAACGGTTTTCATAGACAGGCATTTTGCCGTCATTCGATTTTCCTGTATCAAGGACCCTCAAAACATGGATTCTGCCTACACCATGTGTTAGAGTTTTTTTTTCCAAATTAAGCAATTGGATTTATCCACTTTTTTGTTACCAGGCTCGATAATAAGAGTTTTTCTGCCAAAAAATTCACCGCTTTCTCGCGCTGCAATACATAACTTCTCTTCTTAAGAAGTACCTTCGCAAGGAAAAGAAATGAAAAATTGAATAGTTGGTCTTAGTTTCATAATTTTTTGATAATTTCTGTCATATGCACTGTTTCTAAACACACCGAACCGAGAAAAGTATTTGGTGTGTTAATAAAGTATTCTGAATAATTGTAATTCGTTTTATATGACATCCCCTCCCTCAGTCATAGTTTTGTATTATGTCCCAGTTTTTCGTTTTAAAAAGATGGGATTCCTTCCCGGACGTAACTGTTTTGGTCATTATATTCGATATACACTGAGAAATGTAGAGACTTAAGTGTCTCTAGGCATCAACTGCAGCGCCTCTGACCGGCCGGTCCTAGCGTTCGTGTCCCGACGGTGGCAAGAGCTTCGACGCGAGCTAGGCGGCCAGAGCGAGTTCAGCCGTTGTCTAAAGGAGAATTCTAGTGGCCGGTTCTCCTGATCGGTAGTTTTCCGTGGTTTATCGGGTTAACTCCAGGTGGATATCGGAACAGTGCCGTAACAAATGGGCCGCGGACCGCACGTCATGTTTCCTTCCACTTGCTTATCCTATCGTCACCCCTTACGCACAGACACACGTACATTCATTACTGTATCACACATGCTGGGAGACCGGTCGGGAGCTTAGAACTAATCCCGACTTGGGCTGTGCCCTGCTGGTGGGAGATACCTGGTTGCTGAAAACCCTCGCAAGTGGATATATACATCGTCGTCTGATCTCGCCACCTCCCGTGGTAAACATGCTCTACACGCACGAGACTAATAACCTTAGTAGTTGACGCGGGCTGAATAAAGAAAACTTTTTACCCAGCACCAGTGAAGCGAACTCCTATTGGAGATATAGTTTTCTGGTATGTTAAGTACTTTTTCCACCATAAAAGTAAAAAAAAAATCATAAAATATCTTATTTTTCATGTCATGTTGAGTTGATACAAATTCTGAGTCATTTCGCAGCTCTGTACGTTCTATAACTCTCTCACATTGTTATACAAACACCGAAATTGTGTATATAATACTCAATATAATTAAATTTACGTTTTTAATATCTCTTAGTGCGAGATACAGCACTGCAAAGAGTCGAAATCATTATTTTATAGCCTGTCTAGTCTACAGTCACACCATTAAAGTCGTCATGACAACATTGTCAGTCGTTCCTATTTTGGCATCAAGTCTTCAAATGTCTGTTGAATTCGGTGCAACATGTGTGATAGCGCAGAGTATATTCCTAACATCCAGCGACGATACAATGACATTCTCCGAAAGTTCGATAGATACCGCAATATTGATTAACGGTGAAGCAGCGTGTCATTGTTTTCGGTTAACTCTAAACACTCTCCGAAAATAATTATTTTCCAGGTGCCTTGAAGTACTCCATTGCCAGAAATATTAGGCATCTAAACACATTATTCTTTATTATACAAGTGAGGAAGTTTACTGAGCGTTCCAAATTCGTATAATCGCGTCCGCATTAATCGCGTTAGAGAAAATGCTCTGCGAGTATTTTCACTTTGCGCTCTAATTTATTTTCGGAACACAGTTGATCATTCCTACAGATATTGTAAGAGTACTAAAAATGTTTCTGGAAATATTAAGGCGAAGTAAGCTAAGGTCCGAATAAAATTAGAATGTGATTGACATTTCGTGATGATGCCAGCGCCGTAACCTTGAGAATAGCAAGTCAGAAGCTTCGTCATTTGCACATTGTTGTCACCTCAAATTAGGAAACAAATGTTACGAGCAAACAAATAATACAGATGTTATGAACAAATGCAACAAATGTTAGGAAAAAACTTGTAATAAGTTTCTCAATATTCCGTTCTTCTGTTTGGTTAGTGTTTAGAGCAGGTGGTAGAGGTCGCGATATGCGGCAATGCCGCCCCCTCCACTCCCATATGTAAATTACATTCTAATTTTATTCGTATAGTTTTACAGTTCCGCTCACGATTCAATTTAACACAACATAAACAGTAGAAAAAAATTGGATATAGGTAATGTGTATTTAAGGACCAAATAACTACCAAGATAGATGTTTTTAGTATCCCTTATTAACCTCTTCATTGAAACGCATTTAAATGATTAAAAATTCAAAAAATAGATAATTTTAACATTTTCTAGGTATTATTTTCGTTAATCGTAATGTAATTCATCAAAATGTTATCAGACCTTCATTTTCATTAGCTTCTATATATTAATCTAGTACAGCATTATAAAATGGTATCGGATTTAATCCATATTCCATACCAGAAAGTGGGGATATTAAGTCATTGTATGTTGTAAAGTTTGTTTTTCTTGTTTTGCAACACTTTTCTTCCATTTATCCACTGATATTTTACGTTTTCTCGGCTTATCTATACATTCTAGCACATCGACATATGTATTCGTACGATGTATCTGAATCCATTTTAAACAGTTCACCAATTATCACACACACTTATTATACATACATAACACGAGAATATCACACAACCCTGATTTTATTCCAGTAACGTCTAAAAATGTAATGAAATCACATACCCATATTGAAGCAAACGTTTTGTAGTATATGTAGTACATGTCATATGGGAACTTCAGCCGTATCGTTGGTGGAGGTTTAGATATTTTTTCAGGGCAAGGTGAAGTCAATTTAATTCATTTTGCCGTGAAACAAGAAATATGACGCCCCTTATAAACGAAATTTTGAAGTTTTTCTGATATATATATATATTCTTTTCGAATGAGCCATTATGGACAACGTTTATTCAACTTTCTGCCTCTTTCTTTTCTTTGATTCCATATCTCTTGAATCTCCTCAAAGATAATATTGTATTTAGACTCTTTCTTACACAAAATATGTGCTGCCGTCTGTAATTGAATTTTGAAAATTATAGATTTGGAAGCAAGCTCATCAAATGGACATAACTAGAAAAGATCTTGTGAAAATTTCCTGCTAAAGGGAATTAAAAATATATAATTTATAAATAATAAAATTGTAATACATTAATAAATAAAAATACTAATTATTAATAAGAAAATATTCGTTACCAAAGTGAATGAAAGTAGCGTACATTCTCTTTACAGTCATTGAACTGAGAATATATATTGGATGATTGGTGTATAATCTCATTCTACTCAATTCGATTGCCCTCACTGTTCAGTTCATTGGCGAGCGTGTTCGCTTTCCATGACGCGACCCCAGGTTCGATTCCCGCTCGGGCAAGATTGTAGTGTGCGCTTTCCTTGCAGTGCCCCAGTGCATGTTGCCGTGTGACGATGAGAAAACTCACTTCTCACGTTGAGAAGACCAGACTACGGGGTTAGGATGGCTTCGTGCCTCTTAAACCCATGACCGCTGGGCCGGGATGCTTGCAGGTAGGCCTTGGCCAGTTCGCGAGCTGTCGCACCAAATACAGACAGACTCATTTCGATTAAAAAGATACGACATTTTTGACCATTCAAACTTCGATGATTTTGATGTCTCATTTTCATTTCAATCTAATACGCTAGAAGCGATTGGCTGACAGAAATTTTTCGCGTTAAACCAACGACCGTGGGCCCCCTATATACAATTTGAACTTCCTACTGTGCACTTGGAGGTGCGTAAAATTTATAAATACTCTTCAACTCAGCACGGAAAACTTAAACAAATACAATTAATTATTTTCTATCCTTTGCGTCTGCTTAATCTTCGCCCCCTTACTTCGCTCAAGAAATCGATTTTCTAACCGTTCATTTGAACTCAAACCTCTGAGATTGATGAAGGTGAGAGTAGCTTGTCTCAGAATATGTTTCTAAAGATATACAGCTGGACTAAGCATCTATATTCAAGTGTAGATTTGATGTACGTAGGATATTGAATTTGTATGTAATTGCATTATTGACATGCAATTTTAATGAATCAGAACGAATTTTTAAGTTGGAACCACTTCGGAATTATCTCCGCAACCATTTCTTTTCTTAGCTTGCAAGGTTACCTTGCTCTGGATAACTCTTTCGGCATTTTCATTTTAAAAACTGGATAAGAGTAATTGCAGCTCGAGATTTTTCAAGTTGACATTCGGAAAAGTCGTAAACAAAACTTTTAAAGCATGATTTTAGTAATTTTCCAACTAAATCCAGAATGTTAGAACATCGGTTCAAGTCTCTTTTCGCTATACTCATTACGTGTGCATAACGTTTTATCAAAAACAAAGTCACTCATTTATAAAAAGGTTGGAATTCGCTTATAAGTCTTATATATTTTAATCCCATTTACAGTCGAAAGATGAAATTTCATCAGTTTCCTCTGTCCAGATCAACAAGGAAAAACAAAACGTATGGTTTTAAGGAAATAATGTACATAATTAATACGGGTCACACACAACATCTATGCTTTTTGCTTCATTCAAGCACCGCCGCTATCAACAAAATATTGTGAGGAAAACATCAAAGAGGAATTTATACAGTTACCCAAGAATATATTTGTAGCTTTAATTTTAATGACAGAAAATTTAAATTCTTGCTTTCAGAATTTTAACTTGACGAATGATTATACTTGGCATCGCTTGTTCCTCCGTTTGAAGTTGTGCATTACTTCGATTTTTTAACATGGCTTCTCAAGGTTTCTCACCTATACGCGTATGTTAGGAGAAAAAGGTGTAATCGTGCGCCGGAAAACGGCGAATTTTCAAGGGAAGTTCTTATTGTCGTGCCCTGGAAGGGAAGTGGATAAATCCAGGATAAAATTCCTCTAAAACGTGGTGTACTCAAAATCCATGTTTTGTGCGTCCTTCAAACCGAAAAATCGAGTGACGCCAAAACGCTTGTCCGTCCGTCTGTGCACAACGCTAGCGCATAAACCGTTCAGCTGATTTTCTCCAGAAATGATATACTCCGATCGTTGTAGCTGATGTCGCGGACCCTGGAATTTTAAACCGATATTGTAATTTTGGGGGGTACTCCTGGGACATTTTCAATTAAAAAAATGGCCCCAAATTTTTGGATTAAATTTTGTTGTTGAATCGTGCAAAGGACATTTAAGAGAATGGCGCAGGTCTCATTTTGACATACCCGATTTTTCGAAAATTGACAAAATAATTAAAACTTCAAAATTGGAGATGAAGATTTTTGCCTCAGACAAAGTCTGCTGTACAAAATTAGCTCTTCAAAAAAGGGAATGTATGATATTTGAAAAACAGAAGTTTTTGCGATTGAAATTTACAACAACAAAAATCTCAAAAGCCGCTCCAATTTTTCTTCACATATGTAATAAAAAACGGTAAGGAAAATGATGCTAGTCTCATTTTCGAGTATTACTCGTTTTTTCGAAAATTGCAAAAAAAATCAAAACTACAAAATTGAAGATAGAGATTTTTGCTTCAGACAAAGTCTATTATACAAAATTAGCTCTTCAAAAATATTATCTACAATTTTTTTAAAAGATAGTAGTTTGGCGCAATTTCTGCTTGAAATGAATGAAATAGGTTTCACACCAACTACGGACCACCTTCCATTTATGGCAAAAATGGCACTTTTAGGAAGAATTAATACGTGCCCATTGTTGGCAACGCCCGTCGCTGCATGCGCGCTTTATTGGCAGTTCTCATTGACTGAGACGTGTTGAAAAATACTGAAATGCTATGTAATATTACAACATAATCTTTACTAAGGGGCGAGAAAGTATGTGCTGTTCTAGCTCCACTAGTTTCATTCATGCCGGTCTTTCTTAGTGAAAAAGATCTCAAAATATCCATTTTCCATCTATTTGGATTTTCTTGTAATCAATTTTAACTGTATGACCTTTGTTTCTTTCTTGTCTTACTCTCTGACGTAATATTGCTTGGATTTATTTTCCCCTTTTTGTAAAATTATCTTCAATGTAGATTTCTTGACTTACATACTTAATTGACTTAAATTACTTAATTGAACGACATAAAAACAATGTGCACTCAATTATACCAAATTGATTGTACTTAATTGAATTACTTAAAATCAAAGCGGGCACAACTGATTGTAGTTGGTTGAATTATTTAATAGTGAATAAGTGAATGCCCTTAATTGAATTACTTGAGTACTAATATCATTTTTCAACAATTCAATAGATAGCTGGAGAAGTTTTCTAGTTTTTGCGCGAAGAATCTTCATCGATTATGCGACACGAATACTTAATTTTCCTCTCAAAAAATTCACAATTATTCAACTTAAAACCCGCCTCTAACGAGCGATAAAAACATGTGAGTCATGCGTACGTTCCTCTGTCAGAATCTTTTTGTCCCTCTGACACCCCCTTGAAGTACTTTTTCGACAATCTTGGGTGTCAAGTTAGTCACATGCTCCTCCGTGCTCGTTCTCGCAGCAACAAAATTCTTTTGTGTCCTTGACTCCTGGTAGTTTCGTTTCGACAGTCTTATGCAAAATTACGCAGACTGAATTAGTATCATTTGACAGTATGTTTGTTACGTAGATGCATGTAAAACTTTGATAAAATTATGTGGTTGATATCTCTTGGATCCTTACTAATCATTCTGGATATTTCAGTATGTATCCGTTTTGTACAGAATTTGTATTGTTCATGATTTGTGTTTCTTCTATTTGTATATTTATGTTGTTCATTTCATATGTTAATTAAATTTGATTCAACAATTTTCTGTGTAAAGCCGCCGAAGACAGGATAAGATTCCCGAAATGTGTCTGATATATTATTTATATTTTTAAATTTATTTTCAATCTTTGTGGTTGATATCTCTTGGATCCTTACTAATCATAGTGAAAAAATTATCCTTCGTGGAAATCACTCAATAAGCGACAATGAATATGTACCGCGTTTACTAACTTCTTAACATCATGAAGTGACTTATTTATTATCGTCTTATTATTCTAGAGTAGCCTTCATTACCATCATTTTTACTGGTGTAATGGAGTTTCCCAATCACTATTTACTACTATAGTATTCATGCGAGTTTTATCTATAAATGTCGTTATTTGTTCTTTTAGCTCGAAAGAAACCGGTCGTATTTATTCAAGGAATTTCCGCGCCCTCTTTAACCTTCAAAGGAACGTGTCCGTATTTTTAAGAAATTAATTTGTTTTCAGAAAGCGTCACGTGGGTATCTAATATCGTGCGAATTTCATTTGTCACTGTACAAAATGTACTCGAGCTCTATTTAGGAAAACTTCCATTCAATCGCTCCCGGACAATGGTCGATTGGGACCTTCTA
Organism: Gryllus longicercus; assembly: GCA_038098605.1. Taxonomy (NCBI): domain Eukaryota; kingdom Metazoa; phylum Arthropoda; class Insecta; order Orthoptera; family Gryllidae; genus Gryllus; species Gryllus longicercus. The sequence goes on along the minus strand of JAZDUA010000062.1, from coordinate 1,538,214 downwards.
TTAAGCCTGCAACAGACTGCACCGAGGGCTGTGATGCGAGAAATGAGGCCGGTGAGGCTGTGTCCACACGCTAGAAGTATGTCATTCGATGACTCGATATGCTTTTATGTGCCACAAGGTGAGAGTCTTGCCAACAGTAAGTTTAAGCAGCGATCAGCTGCGAGTTCCGTTTCTTGGTTTATGCAATGCTCTTGTGTAATTTTTACCTGTGAAATCCTTGTTTTATTACCATAATCATAAATAATCTATTTAACGAGTTCGAATTGCCTGAAGCAAAATACATTACGGTATTGCACACAAATCATTATTTAATGTAAAAAGCAAGAACTTATATGACGTATAGGGGAGAAGTACAATATGCATAATTTGAGCTCCCTATTTTCTCCTGTTTTACTATATTTGTTTGTTGAATAATGAAGAAATGCTGAATGATCAAATAAATCATACAATAATTCATAATAAAATTCACAACTAATAAATTCATTCATAAATAATAAATACGAATTAAGAAAAAATAATTAATTAATTCTATTCTTTCAAAATACCCTTCAAGTTCCTTCAAATTCTTATTTTTATATTGCTCATTATGAACGGTTTTCATTAGAATATTTTCCACACAAGATTTTTTCGTGTACATTTCCGTTTCAAGAAAAAGTTCAAGTAAACAGTTAAAAACTGGTTGTTTATAACATCTTTTACTGGTAAATATTATAACCACATTCGTTTCTACGCACTATTTACTGTTTTCCTGAGGCAGCGAATGCCTGAATGGGATATAACAAATGAAGGATAGAAATGTGTCCGAGAACCCTCGCTCGCTGACGGACTCGAGCGAGGAACTCTTCGCCTCCGCAGAGGCGAACTATAAAAAAGCTCTTTCAAGTGCGTGTAGGTAGATAAGTGTCCCTTTTCGATTTTCCACATTTCTCGCAACACATTCCGCATCTCTTTTGCGGGTCTTACACGAGCTTCTGTTATTCATTCACAAAATTTAATGGGAACCATATTTTGCCCCAACGGCTTTATGACAATGTCGTCGTAGATTCTCAACCTAACAATTGGAGTACTCTTGATATCTACGTTTACTAAGAATGTTCTTTAGGAACAATTATTACAGGTTGGTTAAAAAGGAGAATTTTAATGTTTATATAACAATCATTTTTATATTTCACATTTCGCCTTCCTATTTTTCCGGAATCTTGTTTTGATAGTTATTATGCAAATAATACACACTCGCTCAAAAAAATATTCGAACACCTACGATTTTCCCTGTTATCTTTTATTTAGAAGAAAATATTAAACTTGTAATTTTGGTTGTAAATAATGAAAGACGCACATTTCATACGTTAAAATAGCATGTAAGTTTAATTTTAACAAATTATTAAATTACAATAAATTTGAAGAAAACGTAATACTTTGAAGCGCAAAAAATATTCGGACACAAACCAATTAATAAAACTAAATAAAACCAAAAATACTTGTAGGGAGTCCTTTCATTTTCAAGACTTTTTTTTTTAAGTTTTGTAGTATATTCTAGAAAGCTCATCGCCATCGCTAGAAAGTTCGCCGCAATACAGCCCCACACCATTACATGCTCATCTTCGTGCTTCACTGTTTGCTGCAGATTGCTTTTCTCCACGCCAATGTTCTTCCGCCAGGTCCAAACATTGAATTTACTTTCGTCCGAAAATATTATTCAATTCCACCATTCAATTTCCTTGTTTATAGGTTCCTCAGCAACCTCCCGCCTTTTCCTCTAGGTTATCTTATTTTTGAAAGGCACTCTTCTAGCCGCGCGACCATGAAATTTTGTTTTTCGTAGAATCACTCGTATTGTTTCTCGATGTACTTCCTTCCCCAGTTCATCCCGCCTGCAGCAATTTTGGTGCACTTAATTTGGGGTTATTTTTAATCTTCCTAATGATAATCTCTTCTCGGCGGGAAATTTCGTGGGGACTTCCACTTAGGCAGTGAGACCCAGTCCTATCGTTTTTAAATCGCTTGATTATATCATATACCGTGCTTTTCTTCATATTAAGATTTTTTTGCAATTTCACGGCCGCTCGTGTCTTTTGCATTATGAAAGATAACTAACTGACGCAGGTCGAAAGAGCTGTTCTTTCCTTTTCGAGGAATTCTTTCAACGTTCTTCAAGGAGACAATAATAGATTGATTTTTGACATACTTGGATTGACCATTACAATCGTCCACGAATCATCCGTGGGAAAAGTTACTACATGTTTTCGCCCCATAGTTCGTTGACCAAAATGATTGATATACGTCTGTCCGAATATTTATTTGATGTGGAATTTACGTTATTGGAAGTTCTAATGCAAATTAGATCTAGAAGCAGAAAAAACGCATTTTGCAGTGTACGAATATTTAAAGCTAAAAGAATATTAAAATTATTACTTGTATAATATTTTATTGTTTTAACAGGCTCAGAGCATGTTCAACGTGAGTAAGCTGAGTACTGACCGAATATTTTTTGAGCGAGTGAATGCTTGAACGGAACCGTGATTTATCTTTCCACAGTGATTACTAGTTTTTTGCCACCAACTTTTTTTTCTTCCAACTGCGCAGTGCTGTCTGTAGACTAGGAAATCACCTTTTTGCCCGATACTTTCGACGCCAGCGATAGTGGCTGGCGTGTGTTAGCTAAACTGCTCTGTGTAGTCATGGAAGTTAAGCAACTCGATCTAAAATCTGCCCTTTGTGCATACCTATAACATTTATCCTTCAATTCGTCTCTCAACCGGACACCAAATTTACAGTTAATGATTTTGTGTTTGACCCTCGCGTACTATTGGTTAATACAGTATGTTCCACTGTGTAACTCTTACCCTTTCGTTAAACATCAAAACTCGTGGCGAAAACTGCCTTTTTAGAATTTAGCACACTTGTTCGAATAATTTTTTGCTTTGTTGTTCGGGAGTAACACAGTTATTTACTTCACGTCAAAAAACAGTTAAAAACTGTGTGGGACGTACTAAGGGGACAATGTGTGGAATCCCTACTGTAACCCTTATGCAAGTTAAATTCTGAATACAAATGGAAATGAATGTTTTTGGTAAGAATTGATAAGAAAAGATTTGCTCCCGTGTAAAAAAAATATTTGCAAAGGAAAATCTGCTAAGGATATGGGCTATTGTTCCTCATCGTGTCCTTCATGAAAGAGTCAACTTACTACCGCGAAAACATGGAGAACGCTTCTGAATAACTAAATATCCCACTGAACACTAGAAAACGTGGACAGATAGTGAAGTTACATTTATGTCCAGAAAGAAAACAAGGAGACATCTCAGTATCGACTCAAAGGATGAAAAACCTAATCGAGTTGGGTATCATTGACCCAGAAGCTGAGGAGCAAAACTTGTTAGGTTGTTTAGAATTTTACAGTCAAAATGAAAACTAATACATTGTTGAAATTAATGTTATAATCATAAGTCATAATATCATTGTGCAAGTCAATATTACTTTCCTCTTTGATGCTCGGTATAGTTCACAAGTCACATCCAATATTACACGTCTCCGCGCCACTCAGAGTCAACAAGAACCCCATTTCCGCTTTTTCTTCATCAAATTTGCCATTCTGTTCCAGCCGTTCTTGGTGTAGTTAAAAGTCTTCTCCTATTCCAAATTCTGCTAACGATGTATAAGTGTGTTTTGCAGGCACATACATAGCTTCCTTGCTTGTCACTTCGCATTCACTGATTCTCTTTATTCCTCGTCAGCATTGTATTACATTGAATCGAAGTATTCTTATTAATATTTTTGCATTTATTGGGGTTTGCAAGTACAATTTCAACTGATGTGGCTTGCTACCCGACTGTCACAAGTACGCTCGTTGTTGACACCTTTCCCTGGAAAAGCGATGTTAATCATTATATTACAGTCTGAAATACATATGCGATGCAATACTCTTCGTAACATAGCAAAAATTACTTATGATCGCACCGTATTCTCTCTGCCGCTCTTGATTAAATTTCACGTTCAATACATCGTATTATGACACGAATACACATTAGATAGCGAAATTCTAGATCCAAATCCAACTCCATATTCCAGTGCCAACATTTCACCCTTTGTGGATATACTTCATTTTGAAAAACTCCCACATGACAATGACCGAACTCCTTTATCAACATGGCCAAATGGTGGTAGAACTCAAGACAGCAACCGTCTTCTTCGGCATTTCGTTGGCAGCTTCTACTCTACGTGGTATTTTCTTCTTTGTCCGTCACCACACGTAAACTGTTCCGGCTCAAATTGAAAACAAGTGAATGAATACGTACTGATCGCAGCAAGCAGAGGTTTGGCGAATCTAATTAAATGCGCGAGATATTTCCTCGTCTCCTTTGCCAGGGGATCGCTGGGAATCGTGCTCCGCGCCTTGCTTCTTCTGAAATCCGCATCTGTCATTCGAATCGCATTCCAACTGGCATTCCGTCGACTGAATAGTGGGGGTGGGAGCATATCATTAGCGGCTACTAGCGAATGGGAGGCGGCTGAGCTTCGTTTCATTGTTCCCTACATATTGGAAGATTTTTTCTTAAGCAATCCCGACGAAGCCCTCTTTCTTATGATAACGGAATTTCACTGACGACCAATCAGCTGGCTATTCTCGTCGATTATTTCTGCCACATTGGTATTCTTTTAATAACGTATTGCCGTTCGAATAAAGTATTTGTGGAAAAAAAATGTTTTTGATACTTGTGGAGTACATAAGGCCACCATTGATTAATTCGTAAAATGTGTGGCTTGCTCTTTACCTTTTTAATGCGTTCTCCTACTAATAGTACTTCTTGACATGCGATGTTTTCATGTGAATGAGTTCATAGTGTTATGATTGAGGCATTCAATTATCTGTGGTGGGATTCTGCCGCGTTTCTTAACCTATTAAGGATCAATCGTTTACTAGGGTCATTTTTAAGTAAGAGCCCTTTTTAAGTGGAGTAACAGCATTATTTATGAACATAAACTGTATCAAAAACTTAAACATGAACATCGTTTTACTTTTCTATATTGTCACCTAGAATATCTAAACATTTGTTAAGTCGTGGCCCAAACTTTTGGATTCCGTCATCATATAATTCTGCCGCCTGATAATTTAACCTGTTAGTAACAGTTTATTTCAACACGTCAACATTTTCAAATCACTTTCTACCAAGATATTCTTTGATTTTATGAAAAACATGGAAGTCTGATGGTACTACTTGGGATCTTCTTTGTCTCTTTAGTCAGTGGAATATTAGATGATGGAAATATTTCTACTAATATCGCTATAACTTGGCTTTACCGTTCCAGCAGGTATTAATTTTTCTTATTTTGTTGAGCATCACTTCTCTATAAGCGTTTTATTACTAAAATCCACGTCAAAATCGAGATATCTTAAGTTTTGTAATCTATTTAACCGGTTTTAATTAATTTTGGAAGCTACTATCATTAAAAAACTATCAAAAAATATTTCTAATAAGACTTTCATATTTTTAAATCGTACTTGCGTTTTTATAGCACTTTAAAACTAGACGATCAATACCTTTCGTTACCTATTTTGAAGCCGCAGAATCTCAATTTGAAATAAAAAAGTGGGCGACTACTTAAAAGTTTCCCCTACTGACTCAATCTGTCGGGCGAGGGCGAGTTGTTTGTAGCCCGGAATATTTTCTCGTCAATAATGTTGCTTTTTATTTCAGGTAATTTTTCGTTCAATATGAATTTTTCGATATATTTCGACGTCTCTATTTTAAGTTTTGCGTACCACATAATATTCACGAGCATAAGTAAATTATTGTTTACAAGGCTGAGAGTAAAATCCGCCCCATCATATTTACTATCTAAACTAACGTACTCCAAATTTAATTTGTTAGTACCATTTCAATCATGTATCTCTTGTTCAATAACTTGCTAGCTGGTAGCCTATTTATAAAGATGTCTACCATTTAGATGTATGTTGAAATGTAGTTGGTGTGTTATATTCCTTCATTGACTTTAATGTCTATCTCTAAACAAATTGAAACAAACAATTGATGGTGGGAAGCAACGCGAATCTGACCTTTAGTACATCTCTGCCGTAGTAGTACCGTACTTCTCACGGCTTGCGACTGCGCAAGCCGATTCGCTCATCTCTTCTCACTGTTTATTGAAAATTATTTTTCCCGCGCGTGAGCCAATGTCGCATATATCTGCCTACATTTCAACAAATTGAAAAAAAAATTTACGGCGGGGCTTACCAAACTGGGAGCTCAAAATGAAAATGAAGTCTATTTGCTCATCACAACATTGCAATACTATGTTCTCTTTCGATGTTTTCCACATGATTTCATCGTACATTGTTCAGCAGAGTACGAAGATAATATATTTTTACACAATTCAACTTGCGCTGAAAAAGATTCACTAGTACTTTCGTCTCCTCCTACTTTAAAGTGCTCGCAAATACGTTCGTTCCCACAGGCGCTGCGCAACACAAAAAGGGGAAATCGCGAGAGCTCGCACAGATGAACATAGCTGAGATTCATTGTCTTCATAATTATAAGCTACCAATGAGTTCAAAGAGACGAAAATGTCAACTATTTCCTGACCCACAATATCGCCCTGCAGTTTTGTTTGTCGATGTTTTCGACATTGATCGGCAGAGTACTGAGAGATATTTTTACGTAATTCAATTTATAATGAAAAATATGCCCTTTTACTTTCATCTTTTCGTCCTTTAAAGTATTTGCAGACAAGCTCGTTCGCACAGGTTCCGTGCAACACAAAACAGTGTACTAGTAAGCGCTCGAGCAGTTGAGTGGGGCTGAATTAAGCTGCCCTCGTAATTGTGATATGACAATGTGTTAAGAAAAGCGAAAATGTCAACTATTTCCTTCTCCATAATATTGCCCTATGGTTTGGTCTTTCGATGTTTTACCTGTGATATCAGCTGGTGCAATGTTCATAAAACTTCTGAGAGAATATATTTTTACACAATTCAGCTTCAGTGATAAAGATGCACTTGTACTTTCATCTTCTCGTCCATTAATGTGCTCGTAAACAAATTCACTGTCACAGGCACTGTGGAAGACCAAAAGTCAATGGCTAGTTGAGTATTGCTGCTATTCACTGTCGCCGTACACGTTATCTGACTTGAAGTTCAAGGTGACGAAAAATTTGATGTATTTGCTCATTCCCAACAATGCCATACGATTGTGTCTTTTAGTGTACACGATCCCAGCACGTCCATTGTGTAGCAGAGCGAATATATATGTTTAGACAATTCATATTTCACTGAAAAAGATTCACCTTCATGACGGGCGGCTCGACGTCCGACAGGCAAAATAGTTTGGAACTGTGACCAAATGTGCCATCGAATTTGTTACTGATTCTGCTAAGTCGACTACGCTGAGTATTTTGTACTCAGTACTGTGCTCCTAGGCTCCGAACTTGGGCTTCTACTCTTGATATTGTTAACGGCGTACGGACTTGATATTTCTTTTGGTGCGTTGGTCTAACCTGGCTTTATTTAATTAAACGATTTGGATTGTGGAATTTTGTAAAACAGAAAGCTAAAATAAACTGTTATTGTTAGTACTCCAGTATTCCTAATTTTTATACATTTCAATAACCAAAACAAACATAACACGAGACGCCGTCTTTTGTTTCTCAGCTCTCGTTTCATTATAGATGCCAGCCCTTTATCTTAATGAAATTCACAGTCAACGCAACGTGTGGTGGCGCCTCGATGCACGAATGCCTCCTCATCAGAATGTGCAACTGCAAAGGTGATGCCGAAAGGCCGCGCCACCGTCCTGTTGTCACCAAGAAGACATTTCAAGCTCTGCGATGCGAGTACGAAAAGAGTTCGATATTTTTATTATGCAACCAGTGCCATATCTGGAAACAAGTGAAAAATTTTGATGGGGAGGTGATCATGAAGATATTATGTAAATAATGACGGAGCGAGAGGCGAGGGAAACGGGAGAATGCCATGGAATGGCAGTTATGTCAACGTCACGGGCAAGGCAACGTATCAAGATGTGTTGATATTGATCAAACAATTTATTTCATCATATCTTCTCTTGTTGTCATGTTTCACAATCGCATTCTGCTGGCGAGTGTATCAGGCAAGAAACGTAGCTGATTGCAGTGCGCCTGCCTTTACTATACCAGGGGGAATTCACCTCTCGGTGGGCACCTTGGGCTTTGGCCTCTATCCGCACCCACCGCAGGCGTACATGGACGCCCTTGGGCTGGTTCCCGGATCCCGGCAGAACGCAGATTTCCCTCTAGGTAGCCTCCTCATTCAATGCCGGTCGGGCCGCCCTACCACCTCAGATCTCCTAGCTATCTAGGCTAGAACCAAGACAATGCGCCATTCACATGCGCTGGGCCAATTCCCTCCTCTGTGTTTAGAGTTGTGGGCGACAGCCATGACCAAGCCAAGAACCGAACTAAGGTTCGAGTCGCTTGAGGCCCCCTTCCCATCTCATCACCTTTAGGCCATTGACGTGAGTATCGTCAGCACCTAGTAAACCTGGCGGGTGGTATGGACGTCTATCTGTGGATTCCAGAGCATTCGGAAGAATCTCCTTCATCCAGTTCTGCCCAAAGGTCGACGCGACAGGGGCCCACATGGTAGTTTTATGGGCAAGGCCCGGCAGCCAGGAGCTTTGCTTTGCCTTATCACTGCCTCCACCTTGAAGCTATCGACGTAAGTGTCGCCGCGAAACTAAGGGTCCTGGTGGTCGCCTACAACTCTCCACCACAAATTGCGCCCACCTACGCAGACGCTATTCTCTGCGTGGTCTTCAGCTAAAATACTTCCAGTGTATCTTCGAACTTCAAGATTGACTTCGTTCTACATAGCATCTACATAGTTCTACATTTTTGGAAAGTGTTGCTGAGTGGATCCACCAGTGGGCCATTCTTGCACATTCACTTGTTATCAAGTTTCGTAATCACGCTTTATTTCGCATATTCATTGATTGTAATCATCTATTAGACAAACGAAATGCTATCTATTCCCACCCTGTTCCGTCTACTTCCATCTATTCTTGCGCATCCGCCCTCATCCCACCTTACTCCATCTTGACCTGCCTTTAGGAAAAAGAACCAACATACAATTATTCATTTTTATTGAAAGGAAAAACCTTATTTCCAAAGTAACTTTGCGATTATATTTTTGAAAAAAAATATGACCCAAAGAATATTTTACATTAGACAATTGAATGTAAAATAAACAACCACGCTTATTAGTATTTACATGCTCTTGAGTAATGACACTGTCCATTAATTTAATATATTTTTCATACTTTATACAGTCACGCTCAGCTGCGATTCAGATCAATTTCCACCTTACATATATAAATATTGTATATGCAAAGTAAATCAGGCAAAGGATATCATTCTAAAATAGAAACAGTTCGCATTAGGCCATTGCATGAAAAATAAACAACCACTCACCAAGGGTAATTACTCATTTACTCAGGGTAATTACTAATTACATATTTGTTTCAATATGATGTAATATCATTCAGTAATTGTTGTATTGCTCGTTATTCTTCTACTAAATGCTTTAGGAGTTACAGTTCTCTGCTCTCGGTTCATTTGTTTCTTACTTTGATACGTAAGCTACCAATGTAACACTTCCTATTATCAAAAGCAATTTTGTGACAATTTTTTAAAAGCGCATTTTGGAGTCATAGTGTGTATTGCAACAATGCTAATTTTGATTATTTTTGAATTGGAGGTATTCCTGCAAAATTTGGGAGCGATCTCTTCAATAATACTAATTTTGTGTCACATTTAACTATTATAGATGTGCCAGTCAATTGTCTACTAGGGCCAAGAGCCATGACTTCGGTAGCCGAAAATAGTTTAGTTCCAGTGGGAATTTTAATCCTTATAATATTGGATGTACTTATATTGAACCATTTCAGGACTTCACGAATATATCCGCTTTGACAAATGAAATCATAGTATTTCGTCTGTACACCTCATTCCCAGGAAATATCAAAATTTTGTGAAGCAACGAAGTGGTCAACGTATTCCAGAATAAAGAAAGGACTCTTCATGTCTTCGTCATAGGGACACATGATCCGGAGATTGAAGGCGTTTGCTGAATCACCATCTAACTGGACAAACCAGCGCCGACCAGCTCACCCAGATCCATAAATCTCTTTTGATAGTGTATGTGCACACCTGATTTTTCGGCTCAAGTTACCGCGGCATGGCTTCGGTTCTCTCTGACTTCATTGATTTTCTACAAAGACTCAGCGAGTAGAAACAGTAGCTCCATATAAGTGACAATATCCATGTCGCCACTAAAGTACGCTATTGTAATGTACCACCTGTGACATTTTTAGTTGAACTTATCTGATATTTCTATGAGCAATCGAAAATATTCGATTTTTGCATCGTCTGTAAAAATGCCAACGGTACAAATTCTTGGCCTCTGAGAAAATTCATATGCAACAACTTCCGCATTTCTTTGATCTTTGGCAGGTCAAGACGGAGTACAAACAAGTATAAAGTACAATCCATCTGGATTCAATATAAGATTATTCAATACAAGATTTTTTAGAAAATCCCGAAAATTTCGGAGTCAATTACATCGAAACGCGTCAAGGCGTTCATGATGACCTTATGAAGTTCAGATGCATTAACCTTCAAATTAGCATCGTCAAAAGAACTTTCTTTCGTTTAAATGTTGCTGGCAGCTTTAAAATTCACTTGCGACGGGACTATTGACAATGATACAAAGTCTTGTTTCAAATGGTCTCAAGTGGCTTCAGTATGGACTGAATCTTTAATGTCAGTAACATAATGCCTTTTGCGAGGACGACCTCTCTTTCTATTCAATAATTTCTTTGGTCAACAAGGCACGCATCTCAATGGTGCTTTATCGCTGTGGTAAAGGATGTTTGCATTGTCAATATTCCTCAATCTTCATTGCCATCGGCTGATTCAGAATATTTGACACTCGGATTTTGTTCCTCCTTGCAGTCATTAGCCCCAGTCTGACTTACAACGGTCAAGTTTTACAACTTGATATGACTCTTCTTTGAAAGGTTGGTCTTGACATATCGTGAAATTTTGGTTTTTTTCTCTGACAGAAATCAGTTGTGGTATTCAGTAGAACAGCCTCAATATCTGTCAAAAATAACGTGAATTTTTTTTAATTAGGTAATTAGGAAACAAGTGCACGTTTTGTCCAGAATAACTGTTGTGTCTGTGCACCGGTGGGACAAGCGCTAGTCGCAACGCTTCCCCGCCGTTAAAATACGTCTCCATTAACATGTTTCAATTATTATTCAACTTGGTAACAACAACATTCCTTTGTTATCTCACGCACTCTGAAACGTAATTCTTTTAATTCTTTAATCATTGAAGATAATCATAACATACATTACATTTTCCTTTTTCTAATTCGAATCATAATCTTTCAAATATTTTGTTTTTTCAAGAGTTTCTTTTGGTCTTAAAATCGAAGTCACAACTTAAGCCACGTAAGGACTTGAACTTTCTCATGAAGATGGAGGCTTACAACCGCCGGTACAACCCCTGTATCAGAAACAGACAAATTAGTCGACTCACACGCAGTTTCAGCCAAATTTGCATTTTTTGTTCTTATAATTTTCCTTTTCGTTCTCTTGAATTCTTATTCTTAAGTGATCAACATGTCTTTTAGCTATTGTTCCATTCTGCAATTTAATTATATACTAAACGGGTCCTACAAACTCGTGAAATATCTCAAGTAAACGAAATCACATTGTTTAAATATTCTTAGTTTCGGATTTGAGTTTCTGGTAATTTCTTCCTTTTCTCTCCATGCATATGAGCGTATTTGATCAAAAACAGACCGTAGTTTTCTTCCCATTCGAAGTTCAGCAGGTGTCTTCCCAGTTCCTAATTGTACTGTCGTATGTTCTCTGAAAATAATTTTTTGACGTTGAAGTTCAATATCACTGACTTCTAGTTTTGCTAAACTTTTCTTTGACGTTCCGCTTGGCCGTTACACGATGGATAATAAGGCGATATGGTAGAACATTTTATTAAATTCCTTTTGTAAAATTCATGGAGTTCTTTAAATGTGATTGCTCAACTGTTGCCTGATACTACATCTGGCATTCGCATTATAGCAAAAATTATTCTCAAACTTCTGATCATTTCATTGGATATCATAGACGTCGAACAATTTTCACATTGCGTTAACCATTATCAAACAGTTTTTATCTTTAAACGGCCGCGCAAAATCATATGTAAAGTTGACGATGGGTTTGATTTTTTTGAAATGTCTGATTAAGAACTTTCTTGATAATTTGACCAAGATGCATTGACATCAAAAGCTCCTACATGTCCCATTGTCGGTCCTATAAGACGCATTTATGCTGCCGCATCTTCATTATCTTTCAAAGTACCTTAATTTATAGTGACAAAGATATATTTTATCAATATTTTCTTTATTTCCTTGTATACTCCAATTATATTAAATATTTCAATAGTTACGATACGACTTCATTAAAATGTTTCTATTTATTATTCAAGTTCAAGTCATTCCATTTATTGTTCAAATTATTTCTTTTTTATCCCACGCACTCTGAACGGTAACTCTTTGATCATGGAATATAGCATAGCTTAAGCATCATTACCAAAATTCTGAATGATCTTCACTTTCCTCTTCATATAAAACATCTACACACATTGGGGTATCGATTTTGATTGGTAGTTGTCTCCATTCGTAAATTTAACATCTCTGAAAATGTAAACATTATTTTCTGGAAAATAAATTCGACGACCGCAGACTGTAACTGTATATATTTTTACAAAAAATACATTTACAAAATTTTGCATCAAACATTTTACGTTTCTGAAGAGAAACCCATGTAAAACATTCTGTTCCAAAAACCTGTAAATGATTAAAACGGGTCTCCTTTGGCAAAAATAATTCCATTGGAGATTTATCATCAGTTTTTGTTGGAGCAGTTTGATTTAAAATATATGTAGTTAAAATAGCTTCTCTCCATAAAGTTTTTGGAAGATGTGCATGACTTTCCCATTTCACAAAGACTCCTGTTTTCTTTTTCTGCAACTCCATTCTGTTGTGGTAAGGTGCTGTAATTCCTATCTTCTCTGCATACTCCTGTATGTCTTGATTGTCAAATTCTTTACCTCCATCAGTTTATAATTCTTTAATTGTAACCTCAGCTTGCGTCTATATCATCTTAATAAATATCATATATACACCCATATATGCCATTTTCTTCTGTTGATCCACAGACATCAACAAATTAAGCCTCCGGGTTTGGTAGACTTCTCTAATCTAATGTCAAAAGCCATTCAATGATGTTTTCCCAAAATACAACCTTCACTAAACTTCCAAATTTATTTCAACAAATGAAATCTCTCAGTGCGAACCAACTGTAAATCGAAGATCGCCATTACTTCTTTGCACCACATGTGCGGTTTTGTGTCGTCTACTGTTGTGTTTTTTTTTCATTTTTTAATTTCTTGCATCGTCGACGCAACGCGTCTCTCTAACCCTTGTTGGGCGTTAAACGCTTTCCCTGGAGTAATCTTCCGTTACTAATGGGAAGTAATTCCTATCTCAGTTAAGTCTCGTCACGTCGTAGTCAGTCAGAGCCTTTTATCCCTTCGGCCAGTGGACCGGCCCGTTAGATCCCGTGTTTCCTAGCCGGTCACCCAAACAGGTACCCGCGAGTCTCGAATTCACTTAACCTCCGTGACTTCACGGAGCGTAGTAAACGAATCCGGCTAGCGACGCCAGCTCTTATTGCGATTTGTTTCTTGCTAATGTTGTGATCTGAGCAACAACGACCATACGACCTCCGCTGACAGAGTAAGTGGAAAAATCGCTATACCTCGCATACCCAGAGAAGAGTGACAAAATGATGCGCAGACATCTCTCGAAGGAGTGCAGAGGCTTCCTCTCGTCAACGTCTGAGAGGGTCCAAAGAGAAGAGAGCGCACCTTTGCGAGGCGGGAGTGTATATATATATATATATATATATATATATATATATATATATATATATATATATATATATATATATTGTGACGTACCTTCATTGCGGTACTTTTCACTACATTTATTTTTAGAAGGGACAGGTGTCTGGGTTCGTGAATGGGCCTCGGAATGTTTGGCGAAAACATTGGAAAAACTCAATTATCATTTTCTTTGAACAAACAAACAATTTATTACTAAAATCACACATTTAGTACATCAATTCCAGTCTAACTACTTCCTGTTTTGGTACCAAAACTATACCCATGATCTCAAATTACACAATACCTTGAATACTAAAAATAGTTCGTTTCTTCTCGGATGCTCCCCAGCGGCTGCGGCGATCGGCGCGACTCGGCGCCCGTCGGACGGTTGACTGCTTGGACGCCCGTGGTCCCGGCTCTCCGCGGCGGTTATACGACACCTTTGCTTCAACCCCGACCGTTGCGAATGTTTTCAGATCGAGTATGCACTAACTCAATATCACTGTCCACCTATCCTTTGTTGTTTATCTCAGTGCTCCCTTGCGGCACAGCCTACCAATTCTCCTTCGTTTTCCTTTCACAGTCACGCATGCACGTGGCAACTATCCTCTGCCGTACCAGCCATGCGGTCTACAGTTCTTGCTTTGTCACCACAGTTCCCGACGCCAATTCCGCTTCCTCAAGCTTGCACTATTTATCATCGGCCATTATCACACTTAACTCACTCCCTACTTGTGTCTCTTCCATTATTTAACTTCACTTTTTCCCCCTTTTCTACCGCGCGCGTCAACACCGCTCCGCTCTCCTTCGAGTTGTCTTACCTACTGCTGCCGTTGTCTCGCCCGGTCTCGCCGCCTTCTCGAGCCTGACCCGTTCCCTGATGACGTCAGTTACTCGCCGCCGTTGCCGCGCAATTCAAAATAGATGTATTTGAAAAATTGCACCGCATTTCGATGTATTTAAAGAAACGCTCCGCGTTTCAATATATATATAACCGTAGTTGGGCGCACGTGTCGCCTAACCGCACCTAGTAGGTCCACTTATGTGAAAAACAGGATATGATGCCATCCTGCGGACGTGGCGCGTTCTACGTAATTCTGGGCTTTCGAAAGCAGCAATAAAGAATTTTACATATTTTATGTTTTGTAGGAACCTTGTACAAAGTACGTTGGTTCCATTATTTGCTAAATATTTCTTCACATGACATTCATTTTGATGATCTACTTTTTCATACCATTTTTTAAATAATATTATCATCATTATTAGAAGTATCGTATGATTTTTCTTGTTGATGGCTTATACTAATAATAAGCCATAAAGATAATTCTGGTCATCTAATAAAGCTATTGCAATAAGAATTTCTTCTTTATAAAACATCCAAGACTCCTTCGTTTTGAATCATTTGACCAATTCCCTTTCGTCCATCTTTTTAAACTGAAAATAAATTGCAAGTTACATCAGGACAGTATCAAATATCCTCAAAATAATGATCTGTCCATTTTTCTCCATCAGATGCAGCGCAGAGAGGGGCTCGGCCCCCCTTGAAAATGTTGAAAGGGGCTCCGATGCCTTAAATAATAAAACATTTCATTTAAATGTACATGGTAAATCCATGATAAAAAAGACTTAAAGAAAGTATTGATACATTTAAAACTTTAGTGATGATCAACAGATGGACACAAATCTACTGTGACGTGGTGGGTAGGAATATACACCACACGAACACAGACACGTGATTGAGGTGTTGTAATTGAGAGTGGACTGATTGAGGGGTGGCCTTAAAACACTAACTTACCACGACTCAACTTACCTCGACTCTTACCACTTACTTATCTTGACAGATGAAGGACTAGTGAATTTAGTGTAAGCGAATACACAAACTAAGAAATTTCTGAAATAAGGACATGGTTGAAGGGGTTGCTGCCATTTAGAGAATGCAGATTGCTTGAGCTGAGTTAATACAAAATATTGAAAATACACTTGGTAAACAAGATGATCATTTAACTGTTGAAATGTTAATCAATAATGTTTTTAAATTGAATAAGACATTTAATATGATGATCATCATCGATCACTCAATACAATTGATGAAATGCCGAAATTATTCCTGTCACGAATTCATAACCACTAAAGATAAGCAACAGTTGACTAGTTGCAAAATACAAATAGATTAATTAGCACTGGCAATGATCTTGAGTGTGGCAATTACACTAAAGACATGACAAAAGAGCGCATTTAAGAGCATGATACCAACAGCAACAAGTTAAATTAACAAGGCCAATACGTTCACACAGTAAAAATACAGTCAAGTTAAAGTGGAGTTTGGCATCTGTCTTGTACTATGATAGTGAAATTGTTAGCAATGGCAATTGATACTACGTTTGTTTTACACAGTTGGCAGAAGTGGCTACAGCATCTCCTCTGCAGCAGTAGCGTGCTCAGGTTGGCACGCGTGAAATTCTGGAGAATATCTAACAAAGACGTCGCCTCATGTAAAATTCTTGGCCTCACCGCACGTTCAGGCCACATGTTGATGACGGTGTAAGCACTAGGACTTCAGCAAACCTCAAACTACTCTGTTAACAAGCGAAGAACATTATTGCAACCAAGTGATAGAGGCTAATGAGAGGTCACAATTTGGGAACAAGGAAGCTTGTTCCAACAACACGAGTGAGCTATATACATACGTATTTACAATATACAAAGTTTTCTCTCTGAGATGTTTTTCGGAACTAACTGCGTTGACACAGTTAACATTAACTGCGTTAACTGCATATACGCGCCTAACGGCGGCGCCAGCGAATAACCAACTAAACCGGCTCGCCACTCGGCCTCTGATGTGTCCTGGCAGTTTCCACACCCTTCAGTGCTCAAGAACCCCTCAGACGAGTCCGAGCTCATCGGAGCACCTCGTACGCACAGCACATTCGCGCCAGCCTGGGCGGAACGTTTTGCCAGCGTTACTGCGAGTGAGCGAACGCATGGAAAGTGCAATGCACGTTCACGCCACTGCGGTCTGACCGTTCCTACCATCACGGGCATCTATGGCCAATCCTGCAACATACAGAAAAACAAAGGTAAAAAATGACTTTTGCCAGATAGCGCGCGCATTGCATGTGCAGAAATACAATGTTCCAAGTTCCTTTGCGCTGTTTCAGTTATATTACTCCAGCCAGTGTTTAGGTCGCTTGTACTGCGACCATTGGTCGGGAGTGGATGAAGTGATCTTAGAAATACGTTTTATTTCGAGTCAGTTGCATTTTCAAAAAAAGGTGCAATTATTTTAATGTGATCTGTGAGCGGTGGCTTTCATAAATAGCGATGCAAGTCCGCTGAAGGAATGTACCGAGAGGCTCAGGGCGACCCTGAGGCATTTTGAAGTACTTGCAGTTTTTTCAAATGCGTGTTTGCTGCAATTGTCCGACTGGGACTTGTGTAGTCCATTTTCGGTCTAATAATTGTTTTATAAAGCGTGTTGATCAGAAATGTTGCTTTCATTTAAAGTATTTTTGGGGGGTACTTCGCTATGGTCGATCTAATGAACATACTACCGTAAATAAACTTGTGCCAGTACTGTGTTTAGGCTAGGTCGATCCTACTACCTGACGCCGTTGTGGCCCGGGCTATTCACAGTCTTTTGCGACATCCACTTGTTCTCGCCTCGTTCCATTATCTCAGTCACAGTTTCCGGTGTCTTATTTGTTCGCGCTTATTCCATGTAAGAATGTCCATTTCGTAAAAGGTATGGTTGATTCTTGTAACTCGCATTTTGTGAATCGTGTCGGCATATATGGTCGCACATCAGTAACTGTTAATTAAATAAACTATTGCCAGTAAACTCCGTTTAGGTTAAAGCTAGGATTTACCTTACCTCTTACAGTCATCTTTGTGGACGGAGCTATCTTCTACAACAGCCACTTCTTGGTGTTTCGCAACGTTCTCATTTTCAGGTACCATCTTTCTTCGCGCTTATTCTCACTAACAATGTCCTTTTCGGAAATAATACGGTTCAGTGTTCAAACTCACATTCCGCGAACTGCATCGACTCGGCACACACGGTCGTACATCAGCAATTGCTCGTTAAATAAACTATTGCCAATAAACTTTGTTTAGGCTACGTCTAGGCGTCGATCTTCTACTCACTGTCATCGTTGTATTCTATCGGGCTATTCTCCCCCGCGACTTTCACTTGTGTCTCTCTTTCCATGTCACTTCGTTGACAGTTTCCTAAACCGTCTTTATTGGTGCTTAAGAATGTACTTTTCGTAAATAGTATTTTCATTCTTATTTCCGCGTACTGCACACGCGCTATAGAGAAAGTATTGTAATGCTGAGGGAAAACGGTGAAGTTTTGCGACAAAAAAAACCCTCTTAGTGCCGGGCCTTGTAAACGAGAACGTGGATAAATCTTGTTCCATAGCGGCCCCCGTCATTGGCACATTTGTCTTCTCCTCGGAGAAATGGGCTCTGCGAGTCTATTCGCGCGTGTTTGCGGCTACGTCGGCTGTTTTCCTCTCGCGCGGCTTGCGCGCCCTGGACGTCTCCGAGTCTTCTTCTTTTCGTTGTTTGACGATTAAATGGCGACCGAGAAGATGCAAGTATCGATTCGTTCCGGCGGAGGCACGCGCTGGTTCCCGCCTCGCAAAAACGGAGAAAAGGCCGCGCCGGCCCTATTGGCCTTATTGGCCGGCCCTAATAACAGGTTAGGTGACGCAGTTCGCTCGCTCGCGTGTCGGTCATATGGCGTCCGCGTCGAAATCGTAAACACTCTGCTTGGGGTTGGCGTGGTGACACACCTAGCTCGCCTCCACCATCCGGATCCACGTTTCCGCCGTAGACAAACGATCGCGGCGGCTCGTCGTATGTTTATTGTATTTTTCATAATTATTAGAGCCGGGAATAATCATGCATGGCAGTAAATTAATCATTAGCACAATTAAATAATCACACATATTACCAAAGTTATCACAATACATAATCACTCTTCAGAGAACCTAAGTTGCGCTGAGTATCCCCAGTGTACCCGAGGTGGACATCAATAAAATGTCTGAGTGGTCAAATCTAAATGGTCTCATTTTGAATATGTCAAAACCTGCTTTCATCATTTTGGACCCTACAGAACGTTTTGGTGACACGGGAGGTATATCAAATAATACTGTATGTATGAACTGTCTACGCCGCACGAAATTTGGATTTAATTCTTGACTCATCCTGGAAGTTTCATCGGCATATATCTAAAGTATGTTTTACTGCATATGCCTGATTGGGAAGTTTATACTCGTTTAAAAATATATTTACAAAAATAAAGTTGTATTTGACAGATTTCTTGATTCTATTCCTATTTAACTTTGCAGATACTGCCTGCACTTGTGTAACCAGATACCGGATGGATGTTTGGAGATGAAAGACAGTTATTTACTACCCATCATGATTTTGTTACTAGTCATTTCTGATTTTAAAACAGCTCTTTGGAAGATAGTCATGAACTAAGAGTTGATATAATGTTATTCAGATGCCATTACGCTATACTTTACTCCAATAATTCTTTAAATACTATGTAAAACCTTTAGTTTAACAATTTAATAGTACTTTAGATGTGAATTATCAACGATGACTCATTGATTTCTTCTACTACTAATGTTTGCTACTATTGTATTCCTACTAATTTTACTGCGATATCCTTTATGCACATTTTCTTTATATTATCCCCATAATATGTTATTAATTGTTTCTTTTTATTACAATTACATGCATCTGCATTCTATTTCAGGTATGATTTAAAAAAAAGGTTCTCCTGAATCACACCTTTTTGTGCGAGTGTAGCTTGTTACATTGTACATTTGTTCAAATAAAGCATATCTGTTTTGTTACACCAATTCCATCTACATCGGCAACCGGTTGAACATCAGTATTGTTCATTAAGCCAACTATTGTTAGCAATCTGCATTTTGTCTAAGGCAAAACGTCGATCCTTGCACCTCCCGTCACCGTTGTGGCCCGAATTATTTTCCTCCGATTTTTGGGGTAACGTTCGTTCCGTCGCATCGTTCGCAGTTTTTGCTTCCCTTTTATTCGCTCTTCACAGTAACAACGTTGTTTTCATAAATTGTATGGATCATTGTTCTACCTCGTATTCTGCGAATTGAATCACCGGCACACGCGGTGGCGGATGGGAAATTGTTTCTTAAGGAAACTATGGCTAGTGAAGTGCTTTTATGCCGTGGCCATGCGTCGCCAGTTGTGACTCGAACTATTCTCGTGCGCTTCTTTTGGCCTCTCCCGTTGCATCACCTCGTTCAGTTTCTAGTGCCGTTTCATTCCTAATTACTATTCCAAGGTATAATGTCGGTTTTTGAGAAAGTGCGTTTCATTGTTGTACCTCTTCTTCTGCAAATTGAATTTACATCGGCACACACGGTCGCACGTAACAAATTATTCATGAAATGCATTATTGATAGTAAACTGCGTTTAGATCAAGGGAAGGTATTGACACGTGTACCACCGCTGTGGCCCGAACTACTTTTCTCCACATCGTGTTGTCTTGCTCGTTCCCTTGATTCTTTCACAGTTTCTGGTGACCATTTTATTCGTAATTATTGCCAATAACCATACGCTTATGAGATAAACTAGTGCTAACGATCGGCATGTTATTTTTTTACGAAACAAAGTCGTCGGCCTTTGTCGTCATGTCATTCATGTGGCCCGGACTACTTTCCTCCACTTGTCTTCTCGACCGTTCCGTCGCCTCGTTCAGTTTCCGATTTTTGTGTGTTTTTTTCGTGATTACTCCCAATAACAATGTCCTTTTCCGAAATAGTACGGTTCATATTTCTACCTTGTATTCCGCAAATTCCATCTCCATCGGTACACGTTCGTGGGTATAAGTTGTTTTAAATAAACTATCCCTGGTGAAGTGCCTTTACGCTATATCAATGCGTCGAACGTTATTATAATATAGTATATTCTTCTCCAAGCGTAGAATAATAGCCATTCTACGCGAGTAGAAGACTATACTTACTCTACAACTTTAAAACTGATGTTTTACCTAGTGGTGCTAAAACAGCACATACTTTCTCGCCCCTTGGTAACGGTTATGTAAAAATATTATATCGTATTTCTGGTTATATCAACACATCTCAGTCGAGACAACGAAGCGTGCATGCAGCGATGGGCTCTGCCAACAATGGACACAATAGTTCCGTATCAATTCTTGCTAAAAGTTCCTTTTTTGCCATAAATAGAACTGTTTTTCAGTTTGCGTTGTTGTGGTTTTATGAAAGTTCTTCTAAGGCGTTCTTTATGGAACATTATTGCTTGTTTCGAATATATACTATTATTTTGTATGTATGCCATGCCATGTCTGCAAGATAGTTGATTCTTAAATGTTTCATTTTAAATGAAGACTTACAACCAAACAAAAACTATAATTAGTCTCTTCATAACTCATTAAGAAATTAAACAGTTATAGTTGCCCTGGAGAGCAGTAAAGCAGAAAGCCCGCTAAATCGTTTCATCTTTGCTGCCAAGTCGTACGTTAGTTTTTTTGAAAACAAATGAAATAGTAAACGAACGAAAACGGTTATAATTTTTTTCATTTCCCGTAACTGATATAGACAAGCAAGGATAATATTACAAAAAAGTGGAACATCCAGATATAAATGCCATCCAATATGTCCTATTATGAATGCATTCGAAACGAATTCATTGCCTTATATAAATGTTTAATTTTATCATCGTTTCGAACAATTAATTTTTAAATATAATGTTAATGTTAATCACTTTACTGTTCGTAAAAACGTAGTATCTGACAAATAAATTCTTGGACGTGCAGCATTACTTTCTTTAAATACAAAAATAATGAAATGCTCGAAACAAATTGGACGTAAACAACATAACGAATGTCACTGGCTTCAATTATTTCGTAATTTATAATTTAATCTTCGTCTATTTAATTTTTTAATTAAATATTTCGTTCTGACACAATGGAAAACTGGAGCTTTGAAATGCAGTGCAGAGATGCCATATTAAGCGAAATTACTACAAGTGGGTCGAAGTGTGGTGAGAATGGAATACAAATACATTCGTTTTCAAGGGACGTGTTTCTGATTAAATCTACCGAATGATTGTCTCTAATTAAAATATGCGAAAAATAAATATTTTTGATCTGATTGAAATTGAGAACAATTTCTGGCTTCTTTGTACTGTTGTAAATGGATAATTTCACATGCATACTTGCCACCAGCGTTTCAATTTTGTTTCTTTTTAGATTATAAGAAACAGCAGTAATGTTATTAGAAAACAAGAATAATGATGAATTGCTCTTGTTCTCTCTGCAGATATTTCAACTCAAGAAATTCAACGGGAAGTTCTGGTTT
Source organism: Gryllus longicercus (assembly GCA_038098605.1). Taxonomy (NCBI): domain Eukaryota; kingdom Metazoa; phylum Arthropoda; class Insecta; order Orthoptera; family Gryllidae; genus Gryllus; species Gryllus longicercus. Next base: position 1,515,853 of record JAZDUA010000062.1, on the reverse strand, counting down.
ATTGTTTTTTACATTTTCAAGAACCGCCAGGCCATACATTTCAAGTACTTTTTTGACGAGAGATATACTCACAAATGTGATTTTTGAGAGGTATACTCACAAACCAGTTTCCCATGGTAATATTTTGGTGTGTACCTCTCATGTCATCCACTATAAGTGTTCTGCAAAGTAGTCTGAAACTACGCATCCGTCAGGAGTTCTTCCTTTGCCACTATAAGGAATGACTTTTATCATGTACCTAGCAGTATTATCACATCATAACGATTTTCAGTTCATGTTTGTTTGGCTTTTTAGACATTGCCATGTGAACTCTAAATGGACATGTCGCAAAAACCAACGAGCTCCATCAATTGTACAGTAAGATCTTAATATATAGTTTCTTGTACAATTTGAAACACATCTCCCAGATGTTTTTTTATAAATGCTAATTTGCTTCAAAGCTCTTTCTTCTCTTTTTTCTTTTTCATCAAACCTAATGCAATATGATGAAAAGATAAACCGTTCCCTGGTCTTTGTTGCACGTTATTTATCAACTCAAAACTCGCTATAAAATAAGTAATTTTGCAGATATGTCAGTGTTTTTCAAGGCGGCACACAGTGGTCCGATTTGAACATTTGCGGGGATATTGCTCCTTTAGAATTGAAATCAACTAAATAACACGTGTAATGTTAACTTTATGTGCGTTTGAATATCACGCTCATATCTACTGTTAGGTAATTTATACAAGATGTTATATTCGTTTTAACACTATTATTGGGGCAGGTTATGTCTCACTGCTGCTGATCCAATATTTTAAGCTTCTTGAATCTAAGCATATGTACAACTAGGGTCTTCCCTTAGCAAATGTTCCACTTTCAGCACATTTTCATCCGTTGTTGCTGCGTTGAGCCTGCCAGAACGGTCTTCATCTTCCAGAGAGTCCCTTCCCCTCTTGAATTCGGCAAACCATCGATAGACAGTGGTTTGTGAAGGGCAACAACTGCCAAACGCACGCTGTAATCTCTCGAGGCATGATTTCTTATCTAAGCCAACCTTAAAGTCATACAAAATCATAGCTCTGAAATGCTCTCTCTTTAGGTCCATCGTTTCTGGCAGAGGAACAACTAGTAGACACAAATAGTCCTTCTAAGTTAATAAATTACCCGAGCGTGTTCAAACTTGCGCGAGATTCTTACTAAAAGTTCCACCTAACAATGGAAATAGTTTCATTATTGCTGAGTTACTCATTCTCAAAACTTTTGGAGTGACCTTCGTACAAGTAATAATTATTCAAAGATCACCTTCTCCCCTCTCACTAGTTTCTGAAATATTTCTGGCGCATGAAGGTTGCAATTCAAGAACTGAAACGTTGTGTAACTTCAAAATTTTAGATTACTTTAGTCAAAAATAAAAATAAAACCTGTATGAAACGTATGGGGGAGAAAATAATCTCCGCACGTTTTCTTGTGTTCCAGAATCCCTTCCCACCATTTTAACTATGAGTAAAAATTAAAGATTAAATAAATTAATAAAAATAAAATTTAAAAAAGCGCGATATTAGCGACTTTTGAAAGACTAGACATTTTCGTTACAGAGTTATAGAAAACGTTTTTGCAACAGTAAACGAACTACAGATTTTATTTTCTGCATTGATAACAAAACAGTAACTCGCCCTTACCTTCTACCACTACAAGCAAAAGGAGAGTTAAACAAAACGTGCGCATAGCAAAGCTACATTTACGTCCAGATGCAAAACAAGGGCCCATCTCAGCATTTGCTCAATGGATCAGGGAAAGTGGACAAAAACCTGATCGAGATGGGGTAATTAACCCGGAAGCTGAGGTAATTTTCTGTTACCAGCATATTAAATCTGTTTAAAAAAATATACAATACAAATATAAATTAATTCATTATATATCACTGTTTTGTTAAATAAACATTCTTTTTCTTTTTCTTGATCAGTATAGTCTCTAATTGTATTGAAAAAGTTATGCAGCAGAAAAGATTTTACTTTTAACTTAAATTTGTGATCCGACTTCAGTTGTTTAATGTCATCTAACGTACATGTAATGTATGTGGATTTCTGTTAGTGAGCTGTTGATACTGACACTAATGGAGGCATAGTGAACTCACCGAAATACTATATTGCAATCACACAAACGAAAAGGATCATCCGCCTCGACTGGAATTAGCTCAAAAATGACTGCAAAAAGCACTGCTAGAGACAGCGCCCAGATGCGTACTATTGCAAAATTACAATTGATGAATTCGTCCTACCACGGTGTAAGAAATCTCTTACATGGTACTACCGAAAACGCACAAAGAATGTCTGTATCAAAACCTGCTCCTTAGTACCTTTCCAGATAATAGATCCAGTATGGGTTGAAAAAATATGCAATAATTCCTAGCTGAAAGAATTAGTTATTTTCTTTCACCGAGGGTGATTAATGTTTGTATCATAACGCCCACGTATAGCGAAAGAGTCACGGTTCTCTTTAAACGAGTGTTTGGTGAGCGAGTTATCGAAATGAACCGGTTCGTTTAAGCAGCTCGCTCAAGAGCGGATCTCTTATCTGTAGTTTCTTGTGCGTCACCAACCTCAAACTCTTTCGTTTAGCGATTTTTCTGCTGTGTTTTCTCAAAATGTATATCTAGTAGTTAATGAAGTGCGTTAATTTTATATACTGACAAGCTTAATAAAGAATTTTCGATAGACTTTCTGGTCTTGGTGCACTTTTATGTAGGCCTACTGGTCATCAACAATTTGTTTTCATCAATAATTGTAGTTAGTAATTTACTACTCTTTCAATTTAATGAGTACTTTGGTGGAAATCTGGTAGAGATTTTTAAGTAACAACAAAAGTGGTATCTTTGCCAACGTGCTAAGTGCAGGCCAAGTATTGACAATAGAGAGCATTACTGCCGCAGTTTGCTGACGTCGTCACGTGGAAGCGGGGCGAATGAGGTGGAATGAGCGCTCGGAAAGTTCCACGCCCACCTGGAGTGAAGAGGAAAGCTGAAAGGTAAAAATTTGGATTCATTTGCTGCTTTGAGGACTATTGGTTTACATAAACGAATGTGTTTTGTATAGGTTTTGTCGCAAAGTCTACAGGATCATAGTTTTGTATTTGCAGATGTGTGCGTGTTGTGTTCGTGACGTTAATTAGTAATCGATGATCTAAACAAGATCTTGGGGCTAATTTCAGCTCTACGAACTAATATTGTAGTGTTAGTCGTGCTATGCTTATGTAAAGTGTGAACCCACACTTCTTCTGATAATATTTGGACATGCTGTATTTTGGTTGGTTGCGAAATGTGCATTTGCTCAGAGCGATTACTATTCAGTTATTTCTTAACAGTTTTGTTAGAAAATGACCATGTGTTTACAGTGTAAAGTATACAATTAAAACGAAACGTATTGTCGCTCGTCGCCTGCTAAAGTTTGAATAGATGGAATGTTCAGTGAAAAGTGAAAGTCTGGCCTTGCACAATGTGCGGATTGGGATGTTGTAAACAGTGAAATCACGTGTATCAGAACGTTGTTAGGGAGACAACGCGATGGAACGCTCTTGCTTGTGACGAACTATTTCTTGTGACAAAAGTTGGCTTGTTCTTTGGGCGAATGCATGTAGAACGCATTGAACCGATTCTGTATTCATGTTGCCGCTTTTGTCATTTTGTACCTGTGCGGCAGATCCTGTTTCTTCGAATTATGAAGTACGGTGAACTGATGGAAACGGCAATTTCACATTTTTTTAAAGTCTGCTTTGACTCGAAAGTTTTGTTTGTAGGTGCTGAGGGAAAGAATGAATCAATTCAACTTCTTTGACTGCAGATCCTTCATTAAACTTGAAGCTCAGTTAAAAGAATGTAAAGGAAAGAAAGATACTAAATTGTTTTTCTAAGTTATTGCCATGTGTCTCACAATCCTATCTCAGTTATTATATATTATGAAATTTGTAATGCTTTCTGTATGTGCGTTTTATAAGTAGTTATCCATTTGCTGGAGTAGGCTCGAAAGCAGAATATTGTACATTTTGTTACTTTTAAAAAAAATCAAACTAGTCTATATCACATAAAAATCAGCACAGTATTTAGCCTATGGTCCTTTTTTGTTTCTCCGTACATGATTTTTCTCATTGTGGCCCCTTTAAGTAAATGCAAAAATACACGTAAAAAATTATAAAAGAGATCTGGATTTTTTAATCTGAAGAATTAATATATTATGTTTGTTATTAATATATTATGTTTGGTATGTTTGTATTTTAAAAAAATACTTTCACTAGACCATGTATTCTTATATAGCATATTCTATTTTGCAGACCTAAGACGAGTACATCAATTCCTGAGGAGAAGAAAGAGCCAGAAGATATTTTACTTTCAGACAACAATGATGAAGATGAACAGGAAGATCCACAAGACTATGGACTTGGTGGGAATATTTTTCCTAACTAAACCCTTGTTTTATTATGTAGTATATTTTTTGCTAAAATTTAATTTTTCATAGTCAGGAATTTATCATATACCTTACAAGAGTTGGTTATTAAATGAGAAAAGCATGCTTAGTTTGAATAACTTCAACAATAAAGTTCTTTGTTTAATATTTTTTTGCTCAATAAAACTTGGTGATGTTTGTAACAGTTTGTAAAGATATTGAAAGGTGGTTTGTGGTACACAGTAGTAATATTTTCTCTGTTAGCAGTACATTGCTGAATATTATTTGAGTCTTCCTTTTTTTTTACAGTAGCTAAATGCAGATGCTCCATTTTGCTTTGGGATTATGCCAAAGCTATTACCAAATTAATCAGATTGTTGTTGAAATGTGTTATGACCTATTTAAATATGTTAATATTTCTTTATTCATAGGAGGGTATTGCCACATACGAATTGGAGATATTCTTAATGATCGGTATATCATAATACGGAAACTTGGATGGGGTCATTTTTCTACTGTGTGGTTGTGTTACGATAAAAAGTAAGTTTATGTTAATATCGAAGATTTTGTGAAAATATTTAGACCTCAGATAACATTGGATTTTTAACAAGTCAGGAAATGAATTGTTTACAGAAATATTATGTTTCAGAGACAAACGATATGTGGCAATGAAAGTTGTGAAAAGTGCATCTCATTATAGATATGCTGCTCAAGATGAAGTCAAGATGCTTCAGAATGTAGGCACAACTTTTCTTATTTACTTTCATAATGTTGACTATGTTTGATAAATGAATTTATGGTTGTATATCTCTCTTAAATCTTCTCTCAACTTGCACTTAGAAAAAAAATATATTTTTGGTACTCTGATATATATGGTTTTGATAATGCTTCAAGGATGAACTTCAGGAAAGAAATCGTTTGTGTGCTCTTTAACAATGAATTTGTATTTGTGCTACATGTGATGGAGCACACTATGTTCAATGCTTCATTCCTTCACTTCAATGTTTAGATGAAGATTGTCACATGTTGCTCGATTGAGACAAGTCACATTTTCCATGTCTCAGGAGACGCTACTCAAAAAATCCATTTGTAAAACTTCAATCTTTCCATAAGATGTTTTATGAAATTGAATATAATATTCAACTGTAAAGATGATACAATAATTAAACTGTACATGTAAAAATTTAATTAAGGTAGATCTGAATATTGTGGTGCCCTTGAGTGAAGCATAGAAACCTTAGTATTGGTGGTACACCACATTGACAAGTGTTTCTCATTATTGACTTGGAAGAGCATTCTATTAATGTTTATTTAAATTCTTACTGTATTGATGAATAAATTAATAGAATAAATTTTCTTTGTGTTCACTTGAGTAATTTCCACAAAATTTCTTTCTGTTTTAAATAGGTATATGGCTCAAGCAGCAGCAATCAACATCACCGAATCATTCAACTTTTAGATAGTTTTGAAGTTCCTGGAGATCATGGGAGTCATGTGTGTATGGTGTTTGATGTTCATGGAGTTAATCTGTTAAAACTTCTGATATCGAACAATTACCAAGGACTTCCCCTTCGCAGTGTAAAATCCATCATAAAACAAGTATGCTATTGGCTTTGTTATCACTTATGAGTGCTTGAAGTGCTGAAAAACTTTATTTTATTTCTGGATTTTTTGATGGAAGTTATTTCAAGAAATTGTGAGTGTCAGAAATACATAAGGTGCATTTCACCGGAACAAATTTAATTAGACTACTGTGTGCGAGAAAGTTTATAGAGTGGGTAGTTGTAGTGGTGTATTAAATGCAAATTATTAAAACAAAAATGAATTTTTCATAAAAATGTCGGTGTATTCCTGTAGGGATACAGTTGAATACTTGTGAAATAAAATAAACATGTATACGATGCAATGCAAATGACAATGATCGAAGCAAAGTAATTCATTTTCATTACAAATCAAAAGAAGCAAACAATGTAATAACATAACTTATAATCTTTCATTTCAGTCAGGTTTTTTGAATTATAGTTCATAACTATAAATACAAAAAACTGCAACTGTCACTAACTGTTACCCTATCGGTGAGAGTGAAGACAGTTACAAATTTTGTTTGTATTCAATCCATAAGTAAAATCAATTTGTAAGTTGTTAGTGTATATGAAGTATAGTAAAATAATTTCTTTCACCCATGAATTTGTGCAGTAAATTTTGTAGTCTTAATTTTTCTTTTACTTTCTGTATATTGTCTACATTTTTTGCCATTCTAATTATAGTTGAGGCAAGTCAAAGTTGAACTGATTTAAGTTGTAATAATGGTTGATTAATGTTGGGAAAGTTTTTCAAACCATTAGTGAACTCTAAGAATTTTCAAATTCTCAATCTTATGTTATATAATATCAAGAATTTGTTCCTAGATTCAACAAAAATACATTCTTCAGTGTGTTTTGAAAACTTGAATCCCAAAAATTTAACTTGGTTCCCACTCCTTATTACATGCGTCTTAAAGGATTTATGATTTTACTGTACTTCTTCAAAATTTAGAATTCTCTTCATTAAGCATTTTTCACTTCAGTCACTAAGGGGCTTAATGGGAAGAAATCAAGGTGTTTATGCATACAGTAAAATTTTGCTTTTACATTCTTGGAAATTTTTTTTCTTTGTTTGCATCATTTCCCCCTACATGTTTGAAATTAAAACTTCCCACCTTTTACACTTTTGCCTGTGACTATGCAAAGGAAAGGATAGCTTTTAGTTTTGTACATTTGTTCATGGGCAAGCACTAGACATACTTGAACCATACCTCTGGAAAGCACTTCTGTGGGTGCACTAGTAAAACTTCAAATCATCAAATAGAAGTATTCTCTAGGGAGATTGATTTTTGTGTCATTGTACAATTGTCTCAAAGCAACTGCAGATCAGTATTTCCATGACCATTCCCGTACTAGCATGTTTGCTAGGTACTTTGTTACTGATACAGTAGTTTTACTTTGTTACTAGAGAGAGTAGTTGTGCTTTGTTACTAGACACAGTAACATGTTAAATTTTTTGAGTAGTGTTGAAAGGAACACATTAGTGCTATTTGATCGTAAAATAGCCTCAAGAAGAATGTCTTTGTTTTTGTGGGGATTAAAAACTGTAGAATTAGTGAATATTGAAGTGCAAGTTTTGAGAAGCTCAATATTTTCTCATTAAAAGTTAATATTATTAGTAAAAAGAGTATTATTGCTCTGCATTTTTTATTATTGAAGTAATTTCTTCCAGTTTCCCCCAATTTACACTTTTGGTGATTTACATCATTTTTCTCTTGGACCCTTGAAAAGTGTAAAAGAAGGGTTTTACTGTACTTAGTTTTGTTTTCTCTTTTTTACACATTGAGCACATCACTCTTTGTGCATTCCACAGACACATAACATTTTTTATTATAAACAGGTTCTTGAAGGTTTGGACTATCTTCACACAAAGTGCAATATTGTACACACAGATATCAAACCAGAAAATATTTTATTGTGTGTTGGAGATGACTATCCAAGAAAACTGGCTTTAGAAGCTACAGAATGTTTGGAGCAGTGTATGAAAGGAGGACTGAAATTTCCACGGTATCTGGGTAAGTTTATTCAACTGTTTATAATAATTATATTACAGTGAAACTCTGTTTATAAGTTTCTCACTTATGTTTTTCATGTTTATATGCTTTTTCGGTTGGTCCCGGATAAATTCCTATAATTCCAATGCTAAATTATTTCAGTTATGTATTTTATGTTTATATGTTTTTCACTCTTAAACATCTGTAATGAAAGTTCCTTTTAAAACCGTATAATGTTCATATGATCCTGGTGAGGCACGGGGCGACTTGTGCTGAGAGCCCGAATCTTGTATGTTAATTGAGTCGGCATGCTCCAGTGTGCTCTCATGGAGCGCTGTCGCATGGCCTCTGAGGCGACATCTTGCTAATGAAACTTGTATAGGAGCTCAACGCAGTCTAGCTGAAGGGCCTAGACTGCTCGAGCCTGTGGGGTGATAGGACAAAGATGGATCCCAGGTCACCTCTGACAGTGGAACTTACTAAAATTTCAGAGGTGTATGTGTACGAGAGCACTTTGAAAATATCGGAAGGCGATGGCTAGCTCTGAGGGAAGATCGAAGCCGTTCCCAGGGGAGAGCAACGACGTAGATGACCAATTAGTGAAGTTTGGGCACTGACTGTTCCACTCTCTGAAGGCCCTTTTGCTTCATGTAATTATCATAGAAGATCCTTTCGGCAGTACCATGGCACAAGCAGCTAATGAAATTGATCGCTTTTCCGTGCAGCGTAACTACTGTAGCAGTCGATGCAGAGTTCAGTTGGTTTATATCGGTAAAGTCGAGGCTCATCCTGGACAGCCAAGAATCAAATTATGTTAATCCATTAGTTATGCAATCCAGCTGATCATTGGGACCAGACCAGATCCAGCTGATCATTGGGAGGGAGCATACATTTTCATTAAAAATTACACATATTTTTATAACTATGTTGTATATTTGTGTAGTGTCTACCTGATACCACACAATAATTTTTTTTTAAATTATTACCTAATCCTAACATAAATATTTGAGTCAATTTTGCCAGTAAAAAAGGCAACAAACGTTTTTCTTTAGGCAGGAGTGAGTGAGAGAGAGAGAGAGAGAGAGTGTGTGAGTGTGAGTGAGTGAGAGTGTGTGTGGGTGTGTGAGTGTGTGTGGGTGTGTGAGAGAGTGTGTGTGTGGGTGTGTGAGAGAGTGTGTGTGTGGGTGTGTGAGAGAGTGTGTGTGTGGGTGTGTGAGAGAGTGTGTGTGTGGGTGTGTGAGAGAGTGTGTGTGTGGGTGTGTGAGAGAGTGTGTGTGTGGGTGTATGAGAGAGTGTGTGTGTGGGTGTGTGAGAGAGTGTGTGTGGGTGAGAGTGTGTGTGTGTGTATCATGAAGGCCTTTTCCATTTTCACTTTTATTTTATTGATGTAACTTACTTTTTTTTTCCCAATCGTAACTGTACATTTTTTGTCTATCATGATGAGCATAAAAAGACAAATCCAATGATATACATTTTTTTGAGTAATTTTTTTTATGATTCGTGTTTAACGGACATTGTAAAGCCCCGAGAGTGTGTTAGCAGGGACTGCGAGACCTTGGGTGGTGGACTGTTACATTCAATATATCTGTTAAATATGACTCTCAAAAAAATCAAAATTTCTCAATAAAATTTTTATCTAACATATGAAAATATGTATATTATTGGAATTGTCATTTTAGGCTAGTTATGATAGATTAAAAAAAAAAAGTATAATTCCATTTGGAAAAAAAAAGTTACTTCAATTTCTTGATAAATACAAGTGGTAAAATGGAAACTAGTGCATACATTGATTCCGTTATGCACTTCCGTGAAAACTGCATTGCGATAACTTAAACTCTTAAAAAATTATAGAAGATGCTCAAATTACCTGACTTACCTGTATATATAAAAAAAATTAAGAACATACCTAAGGTGCAATCATTAAAAGAAATTTTAGTCATTGGGCTGTTGCCAGATCAATTGAAGTTGTGACCATTGTCATCATTTTGAATTTCGTTACCAATCTTTCCGTCCTTCTGGAACAAATCCAACCTTAACATTATACATTGTATCGCAAAAGTGGAGAACCAATGTAATGAACCTTCTTATTGATATTGTTCTTAGTAAGGTTTGCAGTTTTCTTTTTGAGTATAATTACATTAGTCATGTGTTTTGTGTCAGAGTTAAGTATTTGAAATGCTCTAGTGTAAACAGTGATATTTGGCATTTCACGTTTCAAAGGCAAAAGCAAAGGATTCCACCACTTCTTCAAAATGAGCTGTACATGTAACATTGAACATGTAAGTTCTCTTTGTCATTTGTTGTCTGTTCTTGAATTCCCTTGAACTAAAGAGGAGGCTACTTTCCCTTCTTCATGAAAGCTAATATTCTTGATTTTGCTCAAAATGTCAGGTACTACTATTATGTACTTAAGAACACCACATTTCGTAAAAAATAATTTAATTAACTGTATTGCTGTAGAAGTTTTCAGCACATTCTTCATTCTAATGATTATTTTCCAGCCAAGGGTGTTATTACTTAAAAATGTCTATGTTAACTATGTATGAATTGTGTTAACTATGTAATTTTATGAAACTGCCATTGAAATATTTGTTTTTTATTCAACAGTCAACACCTCTTGCAAGAGAGATAGAACAATTAATCCATTATTTTACAAAGAAAGCCAATCGCAAAACCATAGCTACCTTTTAAGGAAGAGACCCAAATTAATGGATAGCAGCGAAATGCCTGAAATTTGTGGGGAGTTTTGCAATGAGAAGAAAAACTATTCAGGTATTGTGTGTATCCATGCTCGTACTTTAAACAACCAATTTGAACATCAACCATATTAAACAACCAATTTGAATATCAAAAATTCATTACATAATGGGAAAAGGAGTTTTTTTTACCTTGATAAAATTCATACCATGGAATGTAAGTCAGAATATATTGTATTTACCCACATTTAAGATGACTCTAATATAAGACGAGCCATGTTTTTATATCTTGAAATGGGGGGGAATGCACCCAAATATAAGACGACCTTTGTTTTTAGAACTTTAATTCAGTTCCCAATTAGGTAATGAAATTGGAAAAAAACTCTAAAAATTTACATGTTTATTAACATTATGCATAAATTATTAAGTGTGTATCAATATTTTATACACTACATGAATTCACCTTCCATTTTACCGCATTTACGTTAATCATGTCTCTCAATCATTATCTTTTCTTGTTTCATCGTCACTCAACTCGTGTCCATCATTCTCACTCCATAACACATTATCTTCTGTGCCATCCAGACTGTTGCTTACACAGCACTTTCTGAAACCTTTTATTAGGCATTCAGTAGAAATGGTATTCCATGCAGTTAGAATCCATTGATTAAGCTGTCCAAGTGAAGGTTTTTTGATGATGCCAGAAGGAGTTAATGAGCAGTTCCCTGATAACAGCCACTCTTCATATTGGTGTCTCGGTGCTTGAAAGTTTTCTTCAACCACCTCATGGACTTGTAACTGTGAGGTCATGCCTCCTGGTAACACTTCTAAATCTGTTTTTAGACTAGCAACTTTCTTTCTCACTTCTTGTGTAAGGTGGCCCCTAAAGGCATTGAGGAATAACAATCTTTTTTCTCTGTTATAAACTTGTCTTGAAACCAAGAAACCATTAAGGTTTCAGGTATCCACCCAGATTCATTGTATTTAAAAAATATTCCACTTGGTAGTTTTTCTTTGGGCAAATCTGTCCTTTTCAGGATAACAAATGGTGTTTTTTGCAATACCATTAAAATCATCTAGAAGTTTATCAAAATCTATATTATCTTTAATTATATGGTGAAATTTGCAATCGTGTGCAGAAAGTAAAAACTTACTATTTTTAAATGATGTTAATATATCATTCATGAGTAAGACAAATAAAATGGATCCTGTGGTACACCTGATGTGGTGATCATGTCTGAAATGTACGACTTTTATTTTACATATTGTACTCGTATGAGTTAAACATATGAAGCAAAGGATTAGAAAAATCAACTCCCTTCAATTTTTCAATCAAAAATTGGATGGGTACTTACAAAAATGCTTTCTTGAAGTCTGTATATATGACATCGATTTGAAGGTCATTATACAACGCCTCCATGATGCCATTGTTAAAGAGCAAAAGGTTTGTCAATGTTGATCTCCTATTCATAAGTCCATGTTGTTAAACTGTTATTAGAAAGTTTTGTTAAGTAGAAATATATGGTTTAATCTTTTCTTTGATAATAGATTCTCAAATCCTTGGCATCACTTTGAAAACCGGAATTGGTCTACAATTTTTTAAATCAGATTTATTTTCAGATTTAAAATAGAAGTGACATTGCTTTCCTTCCACTCTTCCGGGAAAATAAAATGTATATGTGAAAATATTCTTATCCTAAATTGTCTGTACAAAGTGCTGCAAATAACGCGAGAAAATATGTGCTGTTATGGCTTCAATTGTTTGTAATTTTTGACAGGCTGACAAAAAACATATTTTTATAAATCCAGACATTTTTCCAAATTGTGTGTACACTTCCGGTTACAATTCACATTCTGTACTTTTATGGGCTCTTTTGTGCATCATAATATTCATTTGGAAAAATTCTAAGAATTCAATTTTGCATTTTAAAATAAAGGTTATCGATGTGATATTGGGACCCCTTCAATAAAGATTGTATTATACTGATGAGAAGCCGTCAAGTGTAATAGAAGTTAATTTAATGAAATAAAATACCCAAAGAAATCGTATTAGCTTTGAAGATAAAAAATAAAAATATAATTGTGATATGCAGTATGGGAAATTAGTGACATACAGACTTTGTAATAGAAATTGTGTATCTGTTAAAGGATTAAGCAGTCTCCATTTTTCAGAAAATGTGCCTGTGGATGCTGCTTCTATCCCGAAAGAGGAGCAGATCCCTGATCCTAGAAATGAATTTTATGACGTAAAAGTGAGAATTGGGGACCTTGGGAATGCTTGCTACTTGGTAAGTTACACGATGTGTTATCTAATTAATTTTTGTAAAGTGAAGGAATGTGAAAGTGGTTGTGGGTATCCAATGTGTTAATGCTGATATGACATGTGTGATATAATCAAGCCTCTTCATAATTAAATACTATATAATTCTGAAATTTAAATCTATAAAATAATAGCTATTAACATACGTAGAAATCTTATGAGTATGTATCAAGTAATCTTATGAGTACTGCAAAGACCTCAAGTTAAAAATTGTAACGGAGCTATGATTTTTAATTTGGACAAGGCAGTGATAACACTGTAACGTTTCTTGGTATGTTCAGCATTTGACCGGTAACCATAAATCTCACGATTTATGCAAAAATCGACATTACTGCGTTAGTAAATAAATGATTCTGTTGCTGCGGCAAGTTACTAAGATACAGTGGGGTGTTGGGAAATATTTATTTAAACAATATTTGTATATCGTGATATGAGAAAAGATGGATACAAATAATTCTCCTGAATCTAAAGATATTTAAAGAAATGACATTCAAGTAGGAAGTTTGCACATTGATTTAAAGTGGCTACGCCTTCAGAATGTCAGTAAATATGATTACCAGAGAAGAGTTCCATTTGGTGGAATGCCAGGAAAATGAGGTCAGTGTGGAAATTTGAAAATTGAAAATTGAAAATTTGAAAATTGAAATTTGAAAATTTGAAAATTGAAATTTTTTCTCTTCATTACTATGTTAAACATTACTGAAATTTTTTGAAATGTTAAATTTATTTCTTCTAAATTAAATAAATAAATTGTTAATCCATCTGTTTCTATGTTGTTGACCGGCAATTTCAAGCTTCCTGGTCTGGACAGGGCACGTTTCAGCTATGACTCTCCAACACTTTCCCCCATTATTTCTTCTTCGGTTAATGAGACAGCCACTTTTTTAAACATGCTGGCTCTACTGAACCTACATAACATAATGGTACTATTAATCATAAAAACTTGTTGCTTGATCTTATCTCCAACTTTCTCTCTTTATGTACAACAGTCTATTGATGATTTTACAAAATGTGATCCTTACCACCCTTCACTCACTTTTACAACTCCATTATTACTGGTATACTCAAGTTGGCAGCTTCAAACCTGATCGAAGCCGTGGATTTTTAAGGGTGAAAAAGTCCTTTGTACGCCTTCCTTCGGAGGGAAGTAAAGCCGGCTGTCCCATGTTAGTAGATTTACTTGCATGTAAAAGATCCGCAAGCCTAAATGATGCCTGTGAGCTACATTCAAAAATCGCCTGTTTCTCGCCCAAGAAATACCAGTCAACTGTTCTTTGAATCCTACTTATGTTTACGATTTTAAACATACTGATTATATAACTATTGGTTCCAATTTTAATCTTATTGATTGAAGTTTCTGTCTTAGCAACATGGATATTAATACGAATGTGGACGTGTTTTATAATATTCTCTATTCACTAATCAACTGCTATGTTCCAGCAAGTCTGATTTTTGGTATCTCTTACCTGCCCTGGTATTTCACAGAACTGATCCATCTTATCCAGGAAAAGAAAAGGTTACATAGACTATAAATCATCAAAATCAACTGACTCTTATGATCTGTTTTCTGCCTTCAGAGCCAAAGTAAAGTACATCCAAAAGCTTTCCTGCGATAATTGTATTTCTTTGGTTGAAGAATCTATATCTTCTAAAATCAATGTTTTCTGGAATAATTTACGTTACACCGCAAACCACAACCATATCCCGTGTAATATGCACTATTGGGATATTTATTGTACAGAATTGAGCCACACCATATCCATTTTTGCACAATACTTCGGAAAACAATTTTTCAACAACACATCATCCCTTCTGGCATTTTTTCAAATTTTGGTTGTCAAGGACCCTTTCATCAACAATCTTCAACTATGGTTGTGAGATATCTTTGAGAAGCCTGCCTCTTTAAATCCAAGTAAGGGTCCAAATATAGTTCTCATACCTAATCTGTTTTCGTCACATTGCAGATATGCCATAGCTAGTCCATTATTCTTACTGTTTCATCAATCTCTCAGACGTGGGCGTTTTCCTGATGTTTGGAAGAAGAGCAAGATTATCCTAGTTCATGAAAAAGATGATAAATCTGATGTGACAAACTACCGTTCAATTTCCATCTTAAGCGCGATCTCAAAGCTGTTCGAAAAACTAGTGTGCCTTAATCTTGCATCTTCTTTTGAGCCTGTACTCTGACTCCCAGCATGGATTCAGGTAGGGCAGGTCAACCTGTACATACTTGGTCAAATTCAAAAAGTTTATTGATGATTCGCTTGCTGATGGCTCTCAAGTTGATACAATCTATTCGGATTTTGCTAAGACATTTGACAGAGTTGATCATACAATCTTATTTCATAACCTAAGATGAGTTTCGAAGATCCGCTTCTTTCATGGATCAATTATTACTTGTATAACAGACGGCAGTATGGTTCTCTGAATGGTAACCATTCCAACTCACACTGTGTACCATCTGGTGTCCCTCAGGGATCTCACCTAGGCCCTTTACTTTTCAACTTCTTTATCACTGATATCCCTATAGTCTTAAAACACAGTAATATATTTCTTTTTGCTGATGACGCTAAGATTTATTGTTCACTAGCTGATACTGATGACGCCATCAAGTTGCTACTTGATTTACTAACAGTTGAAAATTGGTGCCTTCTGAACAACATATCATTGCACCATGACGAGTGCTATACCATTAGCTTCTCCAGAAAGCAAGACATTGTTAGTTTTCTATATAGACATTGGGAAGATTTTGGCTGCAGTTGATGACATCAGAGATCTTGGAGTTTGACTGTAAACTCAATTTCAACAACCACATTAGTTCATCAACTCATTTCAACAACCACATTAGTACATCTTGGAGTTTGACTGTAAACTCAATTTCAACAACCACATTAACAGTTTTGTTAACAAAGCTCTGCAATCCCTAGGTTTTATCCTGTAAAACTCATTACAATTTCAATCACTCTACACAATCAAACTTCTCTTTAACTCACTGGTTAGGCCCATCCTCGAGTATGCTTGTCTGATTTGGTCTCCCTTCTCTGGTAAGGCCGTAAATCATCTTAAGGATGTCCAACACAGATTGTTGTGCAACTTAGCATTTCGCAATGGATGGATTTCCGCTGTTTTGTCATGACTACACTAATTACTACTCGTTGTTTAAAATTCCTCATCTTCGGGATAGAACAACAATCTGTGACCTTATCTTTGTATTTAAAATTTTGTCAGGTGAAATTAATTGTAATGATTTTCTCCCTAATATCAAGATTTAGGGTCCCTCGCACGTTGACATGTAATCTTTTATTATTTTCTGTCAAACCTATGAAAACTGACTATCAAATGAATGATACCTTCTACTGTATTGTCTCTACTGCTAACAAGTATTGTAAACAAATTGATTTTTTCTACATTATTTACTTGAGCTATGTACTTACTATCTGAGTCTTGCTGTATGAAACCACCTGATTTGTAATTAGATATTGTTTCTAAATTTCCTAAATTTACTCTTTGTAACTTCGTTAACAAATGTGTATCTTGTACTTCCATATTATAATTACATGTATTAAACGGAATGTCCCGTAAACAAATAAATAAACTTATTGTTGTTGTCTGGCTAATCAATATACTTACGTTATCTTAATGTTACTTGTGTAACTTGACAAACCTTGTAGTACAAACTTGAATCGTGCTAAAAAAAATTTATATTAAAAAAATGGTTTGTGGTATTAAATGGTGACATGTCACATACTTTTAATAACACTGTAACACAGAAAGTTCATTTGTTTCTGTCTTTTTGTTGGAAAATTTTTGCCAAAATGCAGCTTTCAATGTTATACTCTTGAGTATGATATTATCAAATTCAAATTAGTTTAGATACCAGCTTTAATTTATTTATTTAAATTTCTATAGAACCCATTAAATGATTTTAGCATATATTTGTTCAGCTTGCAACAATGGGGATTTCTGTCTCATGGAATGTCTGGAGTCCTTCAAGAATCTTCTTTCTAAATGCAACATCTGCCCATGAATTAAAACTTATAGTAAACAAATCTATTATTTGCTTTTTTTGTTATAGAATGACACACTGCCTGAAGATGCTCAGACACGGGAGTACCGCTCCCTTGAAGTGTTGCTGGGGGCTCGATATGGAACTCCAGCAGATATATGGAGTGTGGCTTGCTTGGTAAGTTTAACATTAATCTCCTCACCAAAGCAGCTTAGATATTGAATGTGTAATCATTAGTTTCCAAACACATGAGGTGAAACTCTTTTTCATCTTTTAGTATGCATACTGTAGCCAAAGAAAGCAGTCACAACTATATTTTTTATTTATTTATTAAGAAATGGACTAAATTCTAATTCAGAAATGTTTTATACAGTTAAATATTATCTTATTTTACTTGTCGAGACTCGGGCCGTCAGGCCCGCTCTTCCGTCTGACCGTGCAAATTTCGTTACTCTTTCACCATCTAGAAGAGAAACAAAGTATTATCACAGGTAATGAAACGGGTAATTTGAATTTAGCTCAGCGGCTTCTTGTAGGGTTGAGGATCTTACTACATGGGAATACTTTCCCTGTGAAGGCAGGAATATGAGAGATTTTTTAAATTCTTTGACATAACATACACATTTTTTTAATACTTAGTATGCATTCCCTTGTTCTCAATGAGCATTTTAAGCCTTTTAGGCGTGCTTTCCAAAAGTTTTGTACACTCTGTCTAGATTTCATCTTGGTGCCAAAGGACAAGTTATAAAACACTTTTAACTCGACCCAAAATGATAGATAATTAAAATGTTTTGAATAATATTAACAGTAATCTTCAGATCGCTTCAATTGACAATAGTCACAATACTAAAATCAGTGGTTACCCCAAATAAATCCAAGTTTGAATGAATAGATGATACGTACGCAGGCATTTAACACAAAGCAATCAGGCTGTCAGGGCAATTACAACAACTTTCAACATCCTAATTTTCCTTATCTTGCTTGTTACAATTTGTAGTGACAGCGCGAGTACTAAATGCATTAGACTAGTACAAGCTATATTTGTAAGACATTTTTGAGAAATACATAAAACGTTTGTGTAATTTGGACAGGATTGTATTATAGTGAATTCATTCAGACTCTGATTTGTGTATAAGGTTTGTGCAAAAATTGAAATTTTAACACCTGATTAGAATATACACAGAAAATTCAAAAAAATATAAGAGTATGCATACAGATTTATCTGAAGACTAGTAATTTTCTCTTTGTTTCTCTGACAAATTTTGAGGTAGTCGGTTCATTAAAATGGTTATAGTTTGCTAATTTACAAGTATGTGGATTTGTTAAGAATATAGACAAGCTAGCGAAAATCTTTTCTTCTTGTTTCTGTAGAAACTCAAAACCTCAATTGTTCCAACAAAAGTGGGCCTTCAATTTCATTATTAATAAATTGTACAGATAAAACACATTATTATGTTCTCTCAATAAGGAGGCGTTATGGGATGTTAATCACAGGGGGTATTTAAGAAAGCTCATATTGCATGATTGTCATGATCACTAAATGGATCTGGTAAATTAAGGTGAGTTGCTACAACTCAAAAACTTATGTTGATCTTTCCTAATTTATAGGTTTTAATATGAAAAAAAAGGGGACCAAACTACTAATGAATACATAAAAATTGGTTTAACTTACATTATAGATAAAATTTTCAATGTGAGAGTAGAATTTAACTTGTTACACTTTCTCCTAATTAACCCAAGTACTGGGTTTACTTCGTTAATCATATAATCAATGGGATGCACAAAGGGCATATTGGAATAAAAATAACACCTAAATTAAGAAAAATACGTTCTTTAGAAAAATAGGCAGCTGGACCTTCAGTGCTGTAAATACAGTAAAACCCCTTTTTTTACACTTTTCAGGGAACTGGTAAAAAAGTGTTAAATACAGGAATGTTAAAAAACTTTAGGCTAGGCGAGTACTTTCATTATTTACTGCAATGGGAACTGTTTTAACTTTCTTGCCCTTGGTAAGAGGAGAAAAAAAATCATGTACCGGAAACAGCGAATTTTGTCAGAAAAGCTTTTGATTGGCCCTGGTAATAAAAAAATGAAAAAATTATAATCCTACACAAAGTAAATTACTTCCTCTTATCTGTGTAGCCTGAATTCCCGTTTTATAGGTCCTTGAAACCATAAAATCAATTGATGGCAAAATGTCTGTTTGTTAAGCAGTGGTCAATGCTAGCACCTAAACCATCAGTTTATTTTCTCCAAAATCGATATTCCCCGATTGATCTGAACAAACTCAAAACTTTCGCGAGTTCTCTGCACTACGTATAATATGTATGTATACAAGAAAGTAAAAAATAAAAATAATAAAAATTACGTAAAAGATGGAAAACATTCTTCATATCAAGTTGTAAATTGCAGGAAGCGAACGCATTGTAAGGTAGGCTTTATGATGGGACCAACGAAAAATTATTTAAACACAGGAAAACGTAAAAATGGGGTTTTACTGTATTAAGATAGGTCATTTTGTGAAAATGAATTATCACACTGTACAGATTTTAATTTCACCATTTTGCCATAATGTGGCCTAGGACTATCTGATCTCAAGTCCTTCAATTATTGTAAATCTAAGGTTGCAGAAACTAAGACCTTCTCAGAGATGTACTATTCTTAAAGTAATATTTCAGTTCTACCATTAGGAGTCGAAAAATTTTGAGAATTCTGAGTAAAAACTATACTTTTGGTGAGCGGCAATACATGGCAGCTAGCAAGTGTTTGCAGAAAGTTCGAATAGCTAGCAAAGACCAAATAAAATATTAAACTAATACAAGAAAGTCTGTGCCATTCTGTAGCACCACTAATTAAATTTGTTTTTGTGTTATTGTTTGTTCCTCCCTGCTTCCTCAAGTGAAAATAAAATACAATAACATGCTTTTGAATCATACATAGTTTTCTGAATCTTTTATAACAATAAAAATCTTCGGGGTCTTTGAGACCCCAATGTGCAGTTTATGTAACCAAAATAAGTATGCAGTGGCAGGGTTAAAAGAGCCTCACTAAACACTGGGAGGAGGAGGATCATGCCGAAATCCCCCCTTCCCCTATATTTCAATCAAAATGTGTATTTCCATAAAAAAAATGCCTCACTTCTTTAACTAAACAGAATGAATTGTTTTTTTGTTTTTTCAGGCATTTGAACTTGCGACAGGGGATTTTTTGTTTAAACCTCAGAAAGGTGATGGGTACTCAAAGGATGAGGACCATGTTGCTCATATCATGGAGCTTTTAGGAAACATTCCTGAACATATAAAATTTTCAGGCCGGTATTCAAAGGATTTCTTTACGAATGATGGTAAGTGGACAATTTGTAAATACCTATGAACGGGAGAGGTGGCTCAGTGAATCAGCCAATGTCACTGCAGTGCTGACTGGGAGGCCTTAGGTTTCAGTTCCAACAGTGGCATGATTTTCAACACTAGCTTGTCAGTTAGATTGAATACATTTGCTGTCTGGAGGATTCTAGAGGCCGGCTTCTCTGATTGGTACTTTTCCATGTTTTCCCCCATCAACACCGGGCAAATACTGGAGCAGAACACTAACAAGGATCAGACTGCAGGCAATCTTTCCTTCCTCTTCCTTGTCGAACCCCCACCCCCTACACACACTTAATCTAAGATGCACTACACAAGCACACATGCAGGGAGACTGGTCAGGAGCTTAGAGCTTGTCCCAGCTTGGGTGGTGCCCCACTGGTGGGTGATATCTGTATAGGAGAAACCCTGCTAACTGACGGTAGGTCAGTGCCGGATCTCATAATCAAGCAGGGGAAGATCATAACTACCACCTTTCGAGGGAAAACATGCATTACACTAAATGGACTAAAGACCTCAGTAGATAATGTGCTTGGAATCACTAACAACCAAACAATCTACAAACCTGTAAATACCTATGTCATCTAATATTTTTCACCCCTTACTTAATTTTGGAGCACCACCTTTAATACATCCTGATTTATTTAATAATTTTATTCAATAAAAATTGATGTTGTGGAGACTGTTCTGTCTCCCTGATCAGATGGTACATTGAAAAAATATTTACAAAATTAGTTAAAAAATGAAGAAGCCAAAAATGTTGTTAGTGAAACAGATTCTCTCTCTTGCAAAGGACTTGATTTGTGAAAAGATGTTGAAAGTAGTAGAACCACACTTTGGGGATTAACATGGAATATATACTTCGTGAGATACAAATTTTGGTTGGGCTGTCTATTTATATTTTCTAATAAGTTCCTTTATTATTTTTTGACAACCACAATAGATATTATAAAATAAAATTCTCCCAAGAAAATATTTGAAAATATAAATTACAAAAGAGAACAAAATTCAAAACTTGTAGCTTATTAACTACTGGCCAGGTGCAAAAAATTATTTGGCTTTTTTTTTTCTTTTTTAACAAATTATGGTAAGTGGACAATTTGTAAATTCTTATGTCCCTTAGCTCACAGTTGTCAAAAATTATTTGAAATTTTTAAATGTATTCAGTTATTTATTTCTGTAAGTTTTTGGATACCAAAGGTATTAAGTAATCCTAGATTTCTCTCAAAACATGTAGAATAACACACTGGAACAATTAAAAATAACCTAGAATTTAAGGACATAATTTTACTGGTTTAAATTTAAAAATCGATTGATTAATCTTGTCAGTAATGATGTAACATAATGATTATATTTAATTAAAATCTGTAAATTACAATAAACAAAAATAGATAATAAATTGCAAGACATAAAACAGGTATTAGAATTAGGTTTAAAAAAAAAAATTAATTAGCCAACTGCTCATCTCATGAAGGGCAAGGGCCTCCTGCTCAAGCCGGGAATTATTAATCCTTCTTTAATGAAGTGATAGGATGATAATGAAGGGAGAAGGGGCAAATACATCCATGCCCGAGGAGGGATTCGAAACTTCAATGAGAGATCGCCACGACACTACTGCCTTAGCGATCTCGGCTAACCGGATCGCCAGGTGTATTTATAATGATTAACAAAACTTCAAGGAAAACTGATGCATGTAATAATCATACGTAATACCACGAGTGCATTGAAAACTCTCATTAAATTCCAGAGTTACATGGTGATAAGGTAATTTAATTCCAATGCACGAGTCGTATTTAATAAGACTTTTCCCCAAATGAAATTACTTCCAAAAAAAGTTTCAGAATCAGTCAAATTTTAAGTGCGCATGACAGCGCTTCCTATTATTGATGGTCACCTTCTAACTGGCCTCCAGGAAGGTGATAATTTTTTGGGGATACAGTCTTGATTGAGCATTCCAGATGTATAGTTCAATGCTATTGGTGTTAATTTCAGTAGTGGAATAGTCATAAACAATTAATGAGAGCATGGTATGTGATCAGAATCATAGTGACACAAGTTCAAAATTCATTGCCGGGAAGTTTCAAACAATTCTTCAACATTCGTCAAGTAAGAAATATGCAAGAAAGTAAAGTATTTTTTGATATTCTAGTCACGTAAAATTTAAAAAAAAAAAAAAAAAATAGAATCATTTTTGGAAATTTTTCTAATTGTCTTGCAAGGTTCCAGAGTTACATGGTGATAAGGGAATTTAATTCCAATGCACGTGTCGTATTTAATAAGACTTTCTATCTAGTATGGTTATATTTTCTAAAAATGAAAAATGTTCAGCTTGTGAAAATACATAAACAATCTAGTATTTTCACATACAAGCACTGTTTATTTAAAAGGCTTCATTAATAATTCTTATTAATTAATGTTTTATAAGAGGCCCTAAAATACACTTACTTAATTCCCTTAAAAATCTCTCTAATAATTGTACGGTTCACTGTTTCTATGTATGGAATTGATTTTTTTTTCTTTTTTTAGGCCATCTTCGTAACATTAAAATAATAAAACCTTGCAGACTTGAAGAGGTTTTGAAGACGCAATTCAAGTGGAGATCAGAAGATGCAAAAGATTTCACTGATTTCCTTAGACCAATGTTGGAATTTGATCCACAAAAACGAGCTACTGCAGCTCAGTGCCTACAACACTCATGGCTTAGATCTTGAATGCTATTATGAAGTTTTCAAAAAATAAAAATTTCTGTTACTACTCTCTTTGTAATATTTTCAAACCCTTTTCTTAGGCAATGCTTAAATGATAGCACAGTAATGTGTTTAAAATTGCAGGGTAGTTTATGCAATTGGCTACCTGTGAAGCGAGTAATATAATTCCCAATCCTCCATGCATTACTTTCTTAATTTCCATTCCATTTTTCCTGGCCTTTCCACAAGGCATAAATGTCTGCAAATTGAGAAATTTACTTCCCTCCCGGACAGTGACAATTCCTATGTCTGTGTTCCTGCCTGTAGGTGTGGGTTCAGTGCTCCTGTTGCACATAGTGCAGGCCTGACCACAAGTGGCACTACTTAGGGGCAGCAATGTCTACCTCTATTCTGCTGTCTACTAATAATGGACCAAGTTGATAGGGGCTTGTATGGTAAACTGAAGACAGAGAGCAAGGGTCTTTTCAGGAGATGCAATGGAGACAATCAGTATGGTGGCTGCACCTGGATAGCAAGCTCTGGTTACCTCTGGAAACTTAAGTTAAAACTCGATAGGCATACATACTGTTTTGTTATTATTATTTTATACTGTTTAACCTAACTACATTCCTTCAGAAATTTCTAAAAGAATAAAAACCATAGGTTGCAAAAAGAACTAATTCAAATCATTTCATAAACAATTTGATATTGACAAGCCCTATAATTACTAGATCAGTTGACAGCAGTCTATTGGACGTTTCCTACATTTTCCAGATGGGAGAAGAAATAAAGGAATCGGGAAGTTCATACAATTGATGGCAAAATGTCTGTCTGTGGTGAACGCTTGCACCTAAACTGTTAAGCCGGTTTTCTTTAAATGATATTTCCATATCAATCTAAATGAACTCAATGCCTTGCAATTTTGAAATGGGTATTTTGATTTTTGGGGGTACTTTGCATCAGAAAGGTCCAACCTGTTTGCTGCACGCTGCCCTCTTATTCATTCTGATGACCTTTTCCCTTCTTGATAAAAAAATATTAATTGAACATCAAGAGGGAAATCATGTACTTTTTACTATTTTGAGTTATAATAATGATAAAAAGATGGATTATCACCCAGGGTTTGATCCATTAACCAAAACTTACATTGTTCAACAACCCAGTTGCAATTTTTAATCAATTATATTTACAAAAACTTATAAAATGTTTTCCTTGTATGTAGCAAAGAACAAGGAAATTGCTACTTGGCCCATTTCCGGCAAACTATTTCTCGAAAATTTCTAACAAAACATTGCGAAAGTACAATTTTTTTATTAATTGAAATGATCTACAAAGTTTTTTTTTATGGTAATTTTGCAAATTGGAATTTCCTACGTTTCTTTGCTAGTTCTTGCCCGTCGTATCAGACTTCAGCCAATGAGGTTCTTGCACCAGTTTGCATCACAATATTAGCGGGGATTTTAAATATAGCCACTTAACTTAGAGTCGTCGATATATGAAGCATTTCTTTTAAATATTGCATTTTGTGCACCATTAAATTTTTGGTTGATTACGTTTGAAAATTCTCAGTTTATGCCCCCTTTCAAACTTTTTCTCAATACTTTCTCTCTCTCTCTCCCCCCCCCCCTTGCAACATGTGGTTAGCATCTGGTCTTGCTTTTCAAAACAAGTGCCCATTGTGGACACCTAGTTCATTACTCAAACTTATGCTGCACAAAACGAGCAAAAATCGGTGCGCCAGAGTAACTCACCCATATCTTTCCACCATGCTCAGAATAGTATACATAACTACAATATTAAAGTTAGAACTTTTTCTTGTGAATGGAATCTATTCAAAATTAGATCTTTAATTCAGGACATACTTTTTTTTTTCAAAATGTGAACACTTAGAGTAATTTTTGCGCGAATAAAAGGTAAGGTTACCATACGTCCTCTGTTCCCCGGACTTGTCCTCTTCTTGAAGTAAGAAAATATGTCGGAGGATTTTACAAGAAAGGATGAAATGTCCTCTTTTATTGGAATTGGGAAACTACTTTTAAATGCAACCTAGACGTATGATATACGAAGTATAATGCACTTTTCTCGACTTTTTCGGGTCCCCGATATCATAACATTTGGTTGTTGAATGGCATTTATCTTTAACTATCTCGTCTAACAACCGTCAAAATCCATAGAAAACTATACTACATTTACGGTCTTTACTCCTTAAATTCGACAGTGCTGCCATTAGCTGGTACAATATATTGTACAACTTATTGTGTGGTGGTGATTGTTATAGATTCTGTGCTCTGAGGAGTTAATACTGTTCTGCTGGCTCTGTGAAGTTAATATCCTTATTTATCACTCCAAATCCTGTGGGCCATTCTGAACTCTTGAAAACTGACGAAGTTTAATTTGCAATCCCTAGTCACTAAGCTAGCTATGACTATTTATTGGTTAGTAAAAAAAACTGTTGAGTATTTCATCATCCACCAAATTCTTGTGGTGTAAATGTTGAAAAGACTAATGAAATTGAAGTATGTCTATTGTGTAATTGTGAAAGTGATAACAATGATTGAAGTATTTATTTTGTTACTATTTTGTCTTTTAAAATATAAATTATTATATTAAAACATTTTGTATGACATGTCCTCTTTTTTTTAAATCAAGAAATGTCATCTTTTTCCATAACGGACGTATTGTAATCCTAAGTAAAGGCAATTTTAAAACCAGATTTTCTCAAAAAGGCTTTCAGATATTCTTTACCTGTTGGGGCACCCACAGAACAATAAAGGACCCCTTTTTGGTCTTGGTACTGTAATGTCCGCAAGCCCCAAGTTGGGCAAGCCGAATGTAATGTAGACGATAATGTAAACGGGGGAGGGCGCCAGGTTCAGCTCCTGCAATGTGGCTGGATGGAAGAGTTGGGAGGTCATGAATTAATACACCGAGTAATAAATTGAGGTTTATTCCTGGCACTATGAGCTGCCAGGGAAGTTACAGGTCGCTAAGGGCGACACAGGTTTCCTCTTATGTCTATCCTGTGAGCTCATTACTTTGATCACTAATGACTAATTCTCTTAAAGCTAACAAAACAAGGCTTAATTCTAATAATGCATGCAACCTTCTATCTACCATCTACAATCTGCGGGGCCTGAGCGCAGCCACTATTAATCTCTCGCCCTAAATGTCCTGCGAGGTGTCTCGCGTCATAGCTTTCACCGCTGGCTGTGTTGGATCCACGGGCTGGTCGTGCGGCGCCCTCGGATGCAGGGGCGGCGGGCAGTCCCAGGTCGCCGACCTCTCGTGGTGCGTCCCTCCTCAGCTGGCGGCGGGCAGTCCCAGGTCGCCGAATCGAGCAGGCTCAGTCGGTCGAGGGGCCACGGGCGCTGGCCGTAATGCAATGTGGGCTTATGAATGGGCCCGGCGTGAAAAGCGGCGGAGGCAGACGGGCCTACGCGGAAGTAGCGCGGGATCCTGTGATCTCCCGCCCGAGTTTCCTCCGCGGCAAATCCACTAGTCGCGTTCAAATAAAATAAACTTCTACTCTGGGAACGTCTTTCCCTAGTCGCGTTCTGCTCGTGATTCTCTCTACTCCGGGAACGTCTTTCCCCAGTCGCGTTCCGATCCTCATTAGCTTTCCTCTGTGCATCTCGTGTTAAAGAAAACCCCCTTCCCCCCTCCCAAAACGTTTCTAAATCTGTAAATTTACCCCTTCCCTCATAGCGAAGCTTCCCATTGGCTGAGGGTAACTGCGTTTCAGCATTCTAATTTACCAACCAGGTTGCAGTTTTCTTGTAATTTTCCAAAGATCGCTCTCTTTCTAACTCCGGCTTCCCTCCTCTCTCTCACTTCCTTTGTAAGCGGTCCCAGAAGCTTCTTGCAGCTGTCTGGACACGTGTTCACGCGGTAGCGTATTTTCATGGGCCATAAATGGTCGGCGGAGGCTAATCGGCAGCCTGCTACGGTTAATTTCCAAATAGCCCCTGTGGGAATCCGGGCGCCTTACCCGAGGCGCGTGGCAAACGGGTGCGGGGCGGGTATTGTTCGAAGGGGGGTCGGCTGATGGCTAAAAGGGTCTCGTTCACGAAGCGTCATAAACGTGTCTTTTTCCTAATCGACACCCGTGTCAACCCTTTGGGACTTCGTGTTCCTTCCCCGGGCGCGCGGCAAAAAAGGGGCGCGGGGGCGGGTATTGTTCGATAGGGTTTTGGCCGACGGCTCGGCCGGGTTTTACGAGGGGTAATAAACGTGTCCGCCTCTGATGGGGGCTGAGTGCGGTCGTGGGAGGAGTCTTCGTGACAAAGGCAGCGTCCCTTGACCTACTTATGCCGCGATGGGAGCTATCTCTAGATGTAATAATTATGCTGTTATTGGCGACGCCACAATAAAATTATTCTAATGTGATTGGTGACGCCACAGTACCAACCTGCGAACAAGCCATGCATCTACCAACTGCCATTCTGCACCACGCAACTACCAACGTATGGAAACTTACATACATTTGTTTTCACGTAAAAAAGAAAACACTAACCTTGGGTGAACATGACCCTGTAATATATATATATATATATATATATATATATATATATATATATATATATATACATACATACATACATATACATACACACACACACGACTGCCTCATTTCCCGCAATATTTGACAAAGTCATCAAATTCATGTTCGAACGGCAAACAACACTGAATAGTAGTAACACCTATTTAGGTTACGAAGGATGACTCAACGAATCGTCAATATGTACATTTGTTTTGTTGGCAAACCTATAGTGACTAAGTGTTCTTTTTTCTTTAAAACGACCATGTGATTGAGGGGACATGCCCCCCCGCAAAAAAGGTGGTCCAGAGAAAAAAATTGTAAAAGTGTAGGAAAAAGAAAAATAATAAACTTGTAAGAACGTCTAAAATATATCGAAAAAATTCACATTGTTTTTAGCCTTTAGTTACGAATGGGAATCTCGAATCTCGCTGTATTTTAGACCAGAGGTATGTATGAAAAATGTCTTCGACTGTTCTCCAGAGGCGTGAGACAGCTCATATCTTTCTTACTCCGCTTGACAAGCGGTGCAACGACGACTTCCATTTATTGGAGTGTGGCCGACGCAAGTGTTGACGGAGTGACATCTAAGTGCCAAGCGAGTGATTGTGACCCGCTGTTACATTTCGCGCAATTACAGTGTGCCTGAAACAAGAATAAGGCATGGATCGCTTACATGCGACTGGAGATGACGCAGTTAAGTACACTACTTAACTGCGAAAGAAAGAAGAGAAAGAAAATATCTAAAAAGAATAGGAAGAAAAGAGAAAGAAATCTAACGAAAAGAAAATATATAAGAGGCTTGAAACATATTTTGTGAAATCCTATCGGCTTTCTTCAGTTCTGGACAGTAATGTTTCTATGTAAGCGAATGCTTAATTTGTAAATCGATATCATGCGTTCTCTGTTTGTTCATGCATCTATTTGTTCGTATCTGTATCATAGAATGAAAGTATAATACCATAAACATTCATCTTTTTTGCAGCTCTAATTTCAATGGTTTTAATAACAAGTTATTACTACTTTTTAATTTTAAACCATGGTGCTATGAAATATGAATAGAATTGGAATTCGTGGTGTTATCCAATCCTTTTTTTATGGAAGGTAAAAACGCGAAAGAAATCCATGAAAGCATAGCGCCTACAGTGGGTGATTCATGCCCTTCGTTTGAGACGGTGAGACTTTGGGTCAACGAATTTAAGCGAGGCAGGACAAGCATCGAAGATTCCCCAAGACCTAGGGCTCCAAAAACAGCTGTGACGCCACAAAACATCGACAAAATCCATGATATTGTTTTAGCAGGCAGACGAGTGAATGTGTACGAGTTAGCAGAGGCCACAGGTATCTCAAACCGAGAGCATTTTATTTTGCATCATGAATTGAGCATGAATAAGCTTTGCGCAAGATGAGAGC
The DNA here is from genome assembly GCA_038098605.1 of Gryllus longicercus. Classification (NCBI taxonomy): domain Eukaryota; kingdom Metazoa; phylum Arthropoda; class Insecta; order Orthoptera; family Gryllidae; genus Gryllus; species Gryllus longicercus. The sequence continues at coordinate 1,486,840 of JAZDUA010000062.1, read as the reverse complement.
CGCGATTGCTGACTGCAAAGATGAAACGAAATCGCATGAGAACATAGAGTCTGTCGACTGTCGAGTGTTTGCAGCTATTCAAGCAAAATCCAGCGGATTTTTGCGTCGTTTTGTTACCATGGACGAAACTTGGATTCACCATTACACTCCAGAAAAAAAGTAGCAGTCAAAACAATGGATTGCAAGAGGAGAACCGGCACCGAAGAAGGCGAAATGCAATCCATCAGCAGGGAAGGTGATGGCGTCAGTCTTTTGGGATGCTAAAGATATTATTCCTATAGACTACCTGAAAAAGGGGAAAACCATCACTGGAAAATAGTATGCACCACTTCTGGACAAACTCGAGGCAGCTATAGCGGATAAACGTCCTGGAATGGCAAGAAAAAAAGTGTTGTTCCATCACGATAACGCCCCAACACATTCAAGTCATATCGCCAAGCAAAAATTTACCGAACTTCGTTTCCGACTGCTTCTTCATCCGCCCTATTCACCTGATTTGGCCCTCTCGGACTTTCATTTGTTCCCAAAATTGAAAACTTTCCTGTCTGGGCAAAAATCTGTCAGCAATGAAGAAGCCATCCAGATAGTCAATGACTATTTCGAGGGTCTTGAAGAAAATCACTTTAGAGAAGGGACCCTGAACCTGGAGAAATGTTGGGTCAAGTGTGCTGAACTTCGAGGGGATTGTGTCGAAAAATAAGGTAAGTTACAAAACTCATATCGAAACAAGTTACTTATCGAACGCCCCTCGTGTATACACACACACACATACATACCCACAAATCTCCCCCCCCCAAAGGCGATCTCTGGAACCGCCTTTGATTGTAACCTGTTTGTCTTGTATGATTTGTCATGTTATAACATGAATAAATGTGTATGTGATCGAGTCAGTTGAGCCACTGGTAACAAAAACATGATGATTTGTTATACATTCCGAAGTATAAATATTACTGAGTGCTAGAATAATGTATACAAATATCTAATAAACACTAAAATAAATGCACAGAACTGTTGCAGTCATTTTCAATGTATGTTTAAAGTCGCGGTAATTTAAAGGCGGGAAATGGTAAAAAATATTTTTACTTTTTTAACTACGGCTTAGCAGTTGCAAAAATCTGAAAAAAAGTTCACAACAATTTGTGTTTTAAGAGGAATTTTTGCAATCTTGTTGCAAGCTTCTAAGGCATAGTAAAAATTATATTTTGTTATTTATTAAAAAAAATTGCATTTGAATATGCACTGAGAAAATATCAAAACATATTTTTCGAAAGTATGAATTATTTTCTTATTTGTCATATTTTTTCAATCAGATAAAATAGTGTTAAGTTGTCACGTTTTTGGCTGTAGATGAGTGTGAGTGGTGGGACGGAGGCTAAGACATATTCCAAAAATATTATTTTAATGTTAGAGTTATAGTGTAACTACTCATAAGTCATTTTGTTTACGGGAACTTTTTACAATCCTATCCGGGGATACCCTTTGTTCTTTAAATTTTTTGAAAGAATTGTGTGAAATACATATATAAAAATGGTGTAGGTCGAGTTATTACTGTTAATTCTGAATTTTCGAAAATTATAGAAGATTGCAATTTCGTTGCACTGTCTCCATTGTTGAAATTTTGAAAAGTTCAAAACTTTTTTGGCGTCTTTCAAGAACTACAAGACTGAAAATAAACAATTTAATTAAATTTTGATTTCCATTATGAATTCTGTTCACTGAAACCGTTCTTAAAAAAAGGTCATGTTCAATTTTTCGAAAATGTGTGTAGTTATTGGGTTATTTTGCAAGACATATAGGCAATTTTTAAACATTTATTATAAGGACTCCAATTTTTTCCTCGTATGTAGAAACGAATGATAAAGAAAGTGGTGGTGATCTCCCATTCAGAGAATTCTCCGTATTTTCGAAAATTGCAGAAAATTAACTTTTCAAAACTACACTATTGATGATAGAGATTATTCTGAAAAGTGAAATCTGTTCTAAATTAAATATTTATTTATTACCCACACGAAAACCAGCAAACGAGATTGGGAGAAGTCTTGATGTAAAATTTGACGTCATTTTTGCCACTCTTTTTCGCCTAAGCAATCTGAGGAGGTTTGGGAGCTGCTCGAGGTGCGTTTACTACACCTCGTTACTACACCGTGCGAGCGAATGCTTCCGAACGAACAATACTTCGTTCGCTCGGCCGGTGGAAACGGAACACCCGAGCGAATCGTGACGTTCGGACGGAAAGACATTCGAAATAAATTCGGACGAGATCAGCTGACGGAAGCGAGCGAACGTTCGCTTGGTATGTTCGTTCCGTGTAAACGAATGGATACGCTGAGCGAACACTGAGCTCGGAGCTGAGAGGTTTATTCTGTAGTGCTTTCCGTTCTTGTAAGACCTTTATAAAGAACTACAATTTAAACCATTTTAATTCAATAAAAGTAATGACAGATGAAAGTAACATTTTTCAATTCATGAACAAGTTCTCAGAAATAGAATCCGATATTCTACTCTTTTTACTCTGAAAAGTAAATTCAGCCGCTTGTTCGTACTGCAGTGACACTGCAGACACACAATAACCTCACTTTGGAGGCTGCCTCTGCGAGCGAGCAACATGGCCGACAGAACAAACATACGGAGCGCGAGCTCGCTCGTTGTAACGGGTCGTAACTTTTCCCCCGCGATCATCCTTCCAACTAAAGAGCCTTCATTCAGAATCGCTCGCTCGCTCGCGCATTGTAAACGCACCTTAGGTGTGTATGTTATTGCTAGGAGAGTCATCACTTAAATTCACAGTAGAGTTAGAAATGGCTCCAAGGTGTTTTGACAGATCGTTAAATGGACTCACTCCACTCAATCCAGGAAAGTTCCACAGTAATATGTGATGTGTGGATAATTGCTTTCCAAACTGGCACGTCTTTCACCATACCTCCAAAAATTCTAAGATATTAAACTTGAAAATACTCAAAATATCAATTTATTAATATAAAATTAAGCGAATTATGTAATTATATTTGTTTCGTCGGTAATATTTATTTTATGGAACTTAATGAAAATATTTAATTTTAGGTAATATGAAATTTGGTATATGGAATACTATGGGACGCTACTTGAATGGCCACTTAACTATCAAGATTCCAGATTCAAGGGAAACAATATGTATTTACTTAAAAGTCCGAGTCCAGTAATGAGTTTTTACAAGTGATATATGTGATAATATGGACAGAAATTGCGGCATTTATAATTGTATGTAATGAGTAATGATGCTAGAAAGTACGAGTACGTGCCGTTTTTTCACCACTAACCCAAACATATGAGTAGTTTTCGCCAAATTTTGCGTGAAATAAGATCAGTTTTAAAAAAAGGTATCATCAACAGCACAATTTTTTTCATAATTTTTTCGGATATAGGAATGTACACTTATAAAATATCGCGAGTCCAATTTTCGTTGATCTTATCGAATTTTCGAAATTACAAGTTAAAATTTTTCTTCTTACAAAAGTCTGTTCTTCAAAATGAGTTACTATTTTAGTAAAGGTGTTTTTTTTTTCAACTTCCAACTGTTCAACTGCTCTTTTCATGCGCTGGAAAGGGCGTTGTTCGGCCTGAGTAGTTTGGTACACTGGATATGCTAAACCTCCACGTGACACAACCTTAAGTACGTTACTTCGAATCCCAGACCGGGAGAGGTGGTTCAGTGCATCAACTGATGTCACTGCAGTGCCTCTGACCGGGAGGTTCTAGGTTCGAGTCCCGACGCCTTGATTTTCGACACTAGTTTCTCAACTAGGTCGAATTCAGTCGCTGTCGGGAGGAGAATTCTAGAGGCAGGCCTCTCTGATCGGTAGTTTTCCGTGGTTTCTCCGATCAACACCAGGCGAATGCTGGAGCAGGACTCTAACAAACGGGCTGTGCGCGATCTTTTCTTCCTCTTCCTTGTCCGATCCCCACCTCTTACACACACACACACACACACACCAACATGCAATATACCACACGTGCCTGGAGACCGGTAGGAGCTTGTCCCGGTTAGGGCGATGCCCCACAGGCGAAAGATACCTGGTAGTGAAAACCCCGCAAGCCGTTGGTCGGCGCCGGATCTCCCCATCCATTGGGGAATGCTCAACGCCACCTCCCGATAAAAACATGCACTACACTTACGGGACTAATGACTTCGTTAGTTGACGCGCCTGGAATCACTAACAACTAACCAGAACGAATCCCAGTGTGGACAAAAATGTTTGCGGGTTGGAAACATTTTTGCGGATTCAAATAGTATTATTTTAATATGACGCCCCCTTATATAATGTGATAGAGTAGGGAATGTAGGAATGCTGAAGTTAGGAAGTACAGAAAGTTAAGGGGACGGGGAATGGAGCAGGGGGTTAGAACGTGATGGGAAAGGCGAGCAGGACCCGGGTACGTATACGTCCCGTAAAACACGGAATCGTCCCGTTTTTGTGAGTTTTGTCCCTTAGTGCCGATAAACTTTGTCGGGACGCCGAAATATCCCATAGTTTTCTTCGCCCCATTTTACGCTCCTGATTGTCATCACTAGATTTGCCGATCAAGCAAAATATATTTTTTAAATATTTGTATTTATGAATGTTAAATATATTAGAGATGTGTTGGATAACTTTCGAAGAAATACACATATTTAAACGGTATTTGTAAAGAAACAGACGAGAAATAGCCATAAAATAATTAGAAGATCGCAGAGGAATCGCTTATTAGCGCATTGAATTGAAAGCTCACCACCCGCTCTCGATGACTCGGCCGGCCGCAGCTGTTTGTATATTATTGCAATTATTGTCAACTTCTTGTGTCATGTTGTTGGATGTTTTGTATCACAGCAAAAATTGATGTTCTTTGAACTTTTAACCTCAAGAAAACAAACCATGTTCGGCCACGAATTTTTTTTCTTGAGAATCTGCTTCCTGAGACTCGAAGAGTTTACCTAAATATATTTGAACTACAAGGACCTTCTTTGAATTGTTACTTAACGTAACCGTCACCATAATGAGAAAGTCTGTGGTATGCTGTAGCATCGCTGAGTTACGTTGTAGATTTATTTCAAAAATATTTATTAGGGGATGGAACTGAAATTGATTCCCCCTTCTAATTTACCTGTATTTTCTGGACCTACCTCTTTCTACGAATTGCATTATATCTGTAAAAAATGCATTTTAGAAGAAATTTCCAACGCCAAGAAGGTTCATCAAGCTCTACTCGAGTGAATGAGAACATTTTTTGATGAAAAGTTAATAAGCCTCTATTTTGAAAAATATTAATTATTTATTGCGCTAGAAATAATTTAGATTATTTTTTTCTTATTATATAATTTTATCTATTACATTTGTGTTTAAATTGATAATTACAACGTCTACTATTCTAAATAATATATTTCTTGAACATACTCGCGAATATCGAAATTCACTTGAAAACCAATATGTTATCGTTAAGTTTTTGTGTCTTAAAAGAAACGCCGTAGGTAAAAGTCGAGTTTCCATATTTATCAATATCCATGAACCAAATAATTTTAACTACAAAAATGATTTTGGCAAGATGTCCTGAGATTCGAAAAACTTTGTGAAGTCTGTGGTTCTTGCAAAATGTTACTCTCTAAGTTGTGTGAAACCGATAATGATGAAGAATTATGTTTAATATATAAATCAACGACTTTCCATATTGAGAATAATGTTATGAAATTAATTAATTTATCAATATTAGAATATTACAACTGTAGTATATACTCTGATTACTTTTGAAATCCCCTCTCACGTAGGATCCCAGACCACATCATACGGTCCGTGCCTGCTTATTGGCCGACAGAAATGATGTACCTTTCTCCATCCTCTCCGTAGTGAAACTTTATCAGCATCCAAAGAATATTATAAGCAGAGAGAATGTATGATTATAAGTCAGCATCAACAGTGCCTGTTCCAGTCGATCCCAGCTGCAGTGGTCCTGCAGGCAAAGTGAATAAATTTGTTTACTTTGCTGCTGTTCGGATGTTGTGGGCAGCGGGGCCGTGTGAATTGATTTATTTGAAGTTCATGTTTTGTGAAGTGTAGTTTCTAGTGCACTGTGCATGTTTTTGCTTCACGTCTAGTAGCGGAAATGTGCAATCCTGAAAATCCTATACATCTGAAAACATCAAATATATCACAGGCAGTATGTCCTTTGGTGCGATGATTCTCTTCACTAACCTGTACCTTGAAATGTGAACTGTGCATTTTACGCAGCAGAAGGCGATGTGCTGTGCTTTCGAATTCTATGTTCAGTGGAATTAGTATATCGTTAGACCGGCAAAAAAAATAGTGAAATGTTCTTGGTTGTGAAAGTGACACAGTTTTGATTTCATCCAAAACCCATGGCCCCTGCCTTTATTTGTGTCCCCAATATGTCCTGAGACTAACACAGGTCCTTGTAATGTTTTAGAACTAAGATGCCAGAGAGCATGTCTAAGCAGACCAAACGAAAGATAACAGTTGAGCCTGCTCCTAGTAAAACCAAGGATTCTCAGCGACGACCTAGTGTATTTGAGCGATTGGGTACCAAAGCTACATCGAATTCTAGTTCAAGTCAAAGTAGTAACGAAAGCTGTTGTAGACATTGGTTGCAGAATGGCAATTGCCCTTATGGAAAAAACTGCAAGTAAGTTCATAGTTAAATCTGTTAATGTTTGTATATTAAATTGTATCTGGCAAACAGAACAATTGATGAATTACCTTAATTACTGCTAAAATTGTTTTACTGTAGGTATGCTAATACGCACACACTTATCAGCCCATCTAAGAGAGCTGCTAAGAAAGATAGTGATTCTAAGCAAAAACAGGTATGTTGTCTATATACTTCTCTCCATTAATTCTGCAATGTGCATTTTTATATTTATTGCATCCTGATAATTGCCTGTATTTTATCAGTTTAATTCTTTCTGTACAATAACTAGATAAAATGTGGGCTCTTGCAAGAAATTAAACTGTTTTATTTAATGAACTAGTCGACAAGTTAAAGTATGATATTTGCTAAGATTATTAATTCTGGGAATTGAGATTTTGGAAAGAATTTGAATTGCTTGACTGTAATACTGTTTTACAAATTCTTAAGTGATGCAGAACAATACAATGATGCAAAAACAATTTTGCCAGCTGTGCTCCTGGGAACTTTTATTCATAATTCAACTGTAGCAAATTAGAGCTGATAGGGAATACCAAACTGAAGAAAACATGTTACATATATTTTCATGGGAGACATGACAACAGTTTCCAATTCAATGTCTAAGAGACGCATTTTGGTAATGCAAAGAAGCAAAATATCAACATAAGAACCCAAAAATTTATCTTTCAATGTCATGACTGTATTGTATATTTCCCTTTCCTTACAATAATTACATTGTATGTTAACATACTTTTCTACTGACCTGATGGTATTGCACAGATGTTCAGTTTTCAGAGTGCAGGTTTGTCAGTAAAGTAGTAAAATGCCAGGAAGAAATTCCAGGCATATTACTTAACACTTTTAATCCTGTGCCTGCTGAGTGTGGCTTAATCCCAGGGGACGGAACTCAAGTATAATTTGAGTAAATCATATTCCAAGTTTTGTTTCGTGTAACAAGCAATGTTTGGTCTTTAGTCACATAGAAAAATATTGTGAGGCTTTTCCTTGTTTCTCTATGTATTCAGGATCTTTGAGAGTCTTCCACCATAAGCTAACTATATGTGTATGTGTGGGTAGTTTCGTACATCTAACCAACGCATAATTCACCTCCATTTATTTTGTCCTGAAGGAGGTTGCATTATTACAATTGAAATGTTGACATCTGTGTCTAGGAAGCAGCCTTTTCTATAAGTATATATTGACTTTCTCCACTGAAGCCTATGCTTTCATGTGTAAATTGTGTTTCAGTATTTTATTTCATAAGAGAACTTTTTTCAGACAATGGAAAAGGGTTGTATTCAAATTAAAAATGTGCAAGTTTCATTAAATATCCCAAGTCAATATTTTTTTCTTCTGGTTAAGTAAAGTTTCGACGTTTTATTTGCCATGAATTTCATGTCCCAAATTTGTCAATTGATTAAAATTCTTCGAAATGCCTCAAAATAGCCAGGCTTATGGAATTAACATGTGTTAAAAGTGCAGGACTGAAATTGTTAAATTTGTAGATGAAAGTAATTGAAACTTTGAAATTGTCCAGGCCAACACCTTTAGATGTTTCTAATGCCCGTGTTTTCATATGCCAATAGTGAAGTGAAGATCCATGTGTTCTTGCCCTATGAAATTGAGGCATTACAAACTCATTACCTGCCAATGGCCTCAAAACTGTTTGCAGAAATTCCAAGAAACAGATCGAATGATAACAGCGAAGAATTCATGAGAGTTGATTTAGGAGAGGCAGAAGCACTAAAGATTTACATTTAATTAGAAGAAGTAAAGATTATTTACAATGTAGATGATGCTAGAAGAAGAGCAGTGATAGGAATTAACCAGCTTTCTTACTATTTGTAGATTTTGAAAAGACATACAAAATCATAATGAGGTGGATTTTACTTTTTCAGTTAAAAAATTTAATAAATCTACTCGATGGGGGAAAATAAAAATGTCCATTTAATATTTCTTCAGGGCCGATGATTCCATGGTGTACACCATAAATTTCAATATGATAACTTGCTGAAAATATTAAATTAAAACTTTCAAATTCAAAATAGAAGAGAACATTAATTTGTTATTAAAAAATCTTGCATTATGTTGTTTTTTAAACTGAAATAATGATGAAACCTTTATTTGATATCACCTTCATTTGATATACGTATAACTTTGTCTCATTTCAAATAGTATAAGGCCTTTCCTAAAGGCCCAATTCCATATATGACATTAACTTTATCCACTCCCCCAAATATTCTAGTCCATTTAATTTTTCATAGAACTGCCCTGTATCAATACACCAACAACACAAAATTGCATCTTTTTATGAAATATTCCACTTAATTGTGACACTCTGAGTATAGTGTTCTATTAAGCTTTACATCCTCACTTAAGAATGAATATTTCCTTTCTGCTTGTTGATTTCCATCTGTCTTCTCAAGTCGGCAGTCTCCATGATATCAAACATTGCCATCCTTTTTTTTTTCTTCTAGTAGGCTGTGTCTATAGTTGTATTGTCTCGACACCAAATATGTATGGAATATGACTGATACCTAATTGTGACTCATTACAATAAACAGAAGAAAACTACGGTAAATTATGGATGAGGAGAATATCCCCAAAGAAATAATAAATAGAATTCAGAGCCCATACACACATTCAAGAATGAAGATCAAATTGAATAATGGGACAAAAACAGAAGCTTTTCAAACCATCAGAGGACTTAGGCAAGGGTGCAGATTATCACCATGTCTTTCTAACAACTATCTATGCCAACCATACAATGAAAACATGAAAGTAATAGGTGCTCTATGGAATAAATCTAAATAAAAGGCAACAGTTACTAACAATCTTGTATGTAAATGATTTGGCAATAGAAATGGAAACAAAAAATAATCTACAAATCGCAGCACATGAACTATTCAAAATAGAAGAAGAGTGCGACGTGATAATTTCAGCAAAAAAACACTAGAACCTTTCAAGGAAACTAAATTGGATGTGTGGTGTCGTAGGCTTCATCTATGGCCAGAGTCATGATCTGCACTCTCTGGGTGACACCACGTCGAAGGCTGAGATGCCGACGTTTCGGCCAACATATCGTGGTCTTCAGGATTGTAGTGCAGACCTATCATCCTACAGATTGATGAAGAACTCGTTTACAGATTTGATGACAAACTCATTTAAAGTTTTTAATTGTGCAGTGTTTCATTTGAAGTGAGTGTGATCTTCCCTTCTGCCAGACACATAATTTAATATTAACTTGCAATTTTATTTACTTCGAGCATTTCATAAGTTTGCTATAGGAATTGAAGTCACGATTGCAATAGTTTTATTAGTGTTCTTCAGAATATTGTCATCATAATCTTGTAATACACTGGGCTTTGACATTTGGGGTGGCGATGTTTTGTACACCTTGTTTTTTGAAGGGTCCTGTTGCTTTGGGGATGAGTGTTATACTGCTGGAAGAGCCAACTTCAGGTACAGGCTCCTCCTATCCTTCAAGAATTCTTTTACTTAACCAGCGAATATTCCTGCATTTCTGTATCTTTCCCATTGTTTTTAAGAATTGTTAAGTTGTTTTTAAGAAATGTTATGCTGTGTAACATATTTGCAAACTATTCTCTGATTACATTTCCATATTCAACACATTGCATCTTTGCTTCCAACATTTTGACATTAATGGGATCACCTCGTGATACAAATAAACACTTTTCACTCTAACTCGCAACCAAACATTCCAAAAGAAGGCTTCTTATTGAAACTATACTTATCTCACAACTAGATTAAGTACTTGCTAGTGTACATGCCACTGTTCAAGTTTTGCATGGAAATGGCTCATGCCGTTTTTGTTGGGATGAGCGATTTATATTCTAAGTGCTTATTATGTGGTGCTGAGCACTCAGGGTTATACACATAGATTGTTAATGGTATTAAATGGTGGGGAGGATGTTTGACATATGTTCATCTTTTTTTTCTAATTTGTTGCTTCTTCAGTTGATGCAACGCGTCTCCAAGTCCCACAAACAATGAGCTATAGTGAAAATCAACAAATAAATGAATGAATGTGTCCAATAAATGTTACTTAGGCCCTACAAGCTTACATCCAAATGAATCAAGAGGAACAAAAATATAACCTTGTGAGTTTTCAACCATTGCTAACCTCGCTTTGTTGGTAATTTTATTCATCATTCAACCAATTTATGGTTAAAAGGTGGGGGAAAAATTTAAGAGCTTGAGAAAATGTGTCCAGATTGTCGTCTCTCATACTTTACATACCGTTTTTTTACTGTTGGACAAAGTAAATCAAAATAAATCGAATCAAATCAAACCTTGATGATATCAGTAATAAACAATCCAATTCGATAGCACGCCAAGGGTATAACGTTATTGTTATCATACCAGAAGAAACATTAAAAAAGGAAGACTGAAATTGAGGTAACTCAATGCTACCTAGAACGATCCAAATATATTTAAAATTGAGAATGTGTGGAAGAAAGATAAAAAGATGAAGATGGATGAGAAATGTTATTAAGGCAAAAGCTAATAATAGTTCTGGAAAAGATTATCATTATCAAGTAATTGTGTTTTTGAAAATTTCCTGTAAATTTAATCATTTTGAGAATTAGGTATGTCATAAATGGTTTTTCATGATACTGTTCTGTTATTACTCACTTAATGCAGATGATCAGATGAATGAAAAACAACTTTTAATAGCCGGTGTCCTTTACAGAATGAACAGTGCTCCCCAGTGAGAACAATGGAAACAAAAGAACTGTAGCTAAAGATAGTGTACTAGTACACTTGTTCCAAGAAAGCAATAATTCTTGTTTATATGATTTTTTTTCTTTTAAAAAGATAGTAGTACAAAATGTAATGAATGACACATGGCCAATAACACAAATAATATTGGCCTAATGTTGTTGATAACTATTCAAATCTGTCACTTTGTAGAATTCCAAGTTTCTAGCTGCATATTTTGCACAATAAACATTGTCCAGGCTGTGAACTTTTGCATGTAACAAGAATATTTATTCTTCAAGTTTTTCAAAGCATTGATCACCCTGATTAGGAATGAAAGGTCTTATATACATATGCAACAAGGAGTCACAGATGAATAACACGAGTTCTCTGGAATTGGAAAGTAATGGCATGGCAGCTCTTGTATCACCTGCCATCCACACTTGACCCATTACTTCAGCCCTGTCTGAAACCATGAACTCTTTCCTTTCTCTTGCATTAATTTGCAATTATTGACACTTTGTTAACAAAGGAGCCTTGCTTGATTGGTGTCCATTTTCTACAACAACACAATCAATTGGCATCATTTCATCCATGCGTAAAAAAAGCTAATTATTTTTAATTGTATTTCTGGTGCTAAACTCAGGGATTGTCTTGTTAGATTAGAAATTGAACACCCAAACTCTTCATCTGTTGAAACATTTCCTTGGATTGACAATTAAATTATTATCAGCTTCTAGATCAGAGCTTTTGATAATGAAAATACGGAACCGTGAGGAGGAAAAAGAATACTATATTCATTGATAACAGAAACCATCACAGACTAGTGATGGATAGTAAAGACTATTGTTTACACATTCACCTGGTTATACTATATGGTATCAGAACCTTGTAGGTGTCTAATTATTAAAAATCTATCAGTAAAAGAGATTTCTATTATTGAATGTATTTTTGGAGGTTGAACAGTAATTTATTTTGAAATCAACAATGGCATTGCTTTAGGTGTTGATCAATGAACATGATTCAATACAGCATGGTATCGGATTGTTGTTTAGAAACAAATACATTTAATAATAATAATAATGATATGACATTGTGTTCTGATACCATGTGGTATCCCAGGGTGTTAATGAAATTGTTAAATACAATATTTGATTAGCATTCTTTCTTTCAAACATTCTGTAAGTTAGAATCTTTCAGAAATATCAACTTTATTTGACACTTTTCACTGTAGAGTCTGTTTATGAACTGTAAATCTGTAATTAAAGAAGAATGGGTTAAATCCTCCTAAGCATTGTTTGGAAATTCCTACGCAAATAAGAAACTACAGTTTGTCAAGTATTACTTAACCAAAATCACTTACGATTTTTAATCATAAATCCTGTTACTCAAATTAAAAGTTTTCTTTTGCATATATTCACAATAATGTTTAAAAGGTTAAATTAGGTATTGTCGTATTAAATGTGTGCATTAAAATAGTCCTCTTCTCCTCTTTCCCCTTTTCTTCTGCTTCCACTTTATCTTGTAAGTTATTCAGCTCTTCCACCTGTTGCCGCTTTTCTGGATTCGGACCCTATCCAAAGACCTGGGAATCTCAGATGTGCCTTTGCAGGATGTGATCGCTACTCACCGACTGTGGTAATGTGCATCAATGCCGAGGAAGTGGAGATGTGTCAGGTCTCAGGATATAGCCCCTAGAGCTGCCCGAATTACTTCTGAGACTACCATGACCTACTGTTTCCAGTCTTTCTAATCCTGTCTGGAGACCACGTCACGCAGTTTCCACGTCGCACACAGTTTTTAACTGTTTTTGACGTAAATAAATAAATAAAAAAATTAATTAAAAACAATATTTCGTTATTTTTACTTTCACTCTTTGTTATGTGTTTACGTAGGAAGGAGAAAGAATTGAAATGCTGCGGGAGAAATCGGCGATTTTTCGGCAGAAAAACTCGTATTGTGGGGTCTTAGTACGAAAAGTAGATAAATATTGTTCCTGTTTGTAGTAAATTTGAAATTTTCCATCGCAAAGGACGGTAAAAGGTTTGCTTATTTATTTATTTACCGTCAAAAGCAATAAAACACTGCGTATAGCGTGCTACGGGGGGCGGTATTCTGTGCACGTTTTCTTAATTCTAGGATCCCTACCCTAAGGCATACACAAGTTGAATAATTAATACAGAAAGAAACGAGTGATTTTGGCAAGAATTAATAAGAAAATATTCGCTTCGCATTGCCCTAATGAATGCACGCAAAATAAAAAAAAAACTGTTTGCAAGGGCAATTCAGCTATAGATTTGAGTCGCAATTTATTCTGCATTCCTGTTGTCTTCTTTCTATGTTGAGCTTCTTTTGATGATTCCAATCTTATGTACTTCAAAGAGCCACTTCTCCCTTGAATTTCCGGTGCTCGCTGCCATTGATTGTTCTATTTGAACTGCCTATTTTATCTGCCCACCGCTGCCCAGATCTGCGAGAGAGATAAGTGTATCAATATCACTGCGAGCGTGGAGAGTGTGATGATCTGTCATACGTTTTCTGGTTCCCGATTATCCAGCTCTGCACGCGTTCGGATTGTTATTCCAACACCCTGGTCTCAGGTGCTGCCTAGGTGTTGATAAGGGACTGGACTAGATATCCACCATTGTGCTTGGATCTGAGGTCAGGCACTAATCTTTGTTCAGCCTGAGATGATCCTGATGTAACCAAATACGCGTGCTGCTTAATTCAACCACTTATTGGTTGCTTGGATTTGTAGGTGTGTACGTGTAACGTTTCTCTTCTGAAAATAGTTCTTGCGGTAATTACATATTCCCTTGTTTAAATGCAAGTTTTAATGTACAAGAAAGCGAGAAAGTAAAACGATCGTAGAATACAGACTGTTTCTGGAGACTCTGAATAGGACAGCGAATAGTACCGGCAGCGTAGAAGGGACTCTTGACAGTTCGATGCGGTGTTGCGACACATTACTACCTACATGGCACCACCTACGTGAGAAACGAAATCCCAAAACATGCAACACTTACCGACAGGCGATGACATGTCGTGATATCTTGGTCATAACCTTCGTCACAGCCGAACCTCATCGCCTACGCGATTCCGTGCGAGTCAGATGAACGGAAACATTGGCTGTGAGAAAGTAAACAAATCCTCGCAAGCTGACTGCTTCAGAGCAGGGCACATGACGCACCACAGCACGTGGCGTGACAACTGTCAAATTCGCTTATACGCTGCCGATACTGTAGGGTATTCATTATCTCGTATACTGCTAGAACGTCTGTGTCTTATATTCATTATATTCCGTGTATATCTACTTCTTTTACCCCCACAACCCTGTACATTATTCAATTTACGAACTCCACGATGGCAAAGGTGGCTCAGGGCATCGACTGATGTCACTGCAAGTGCCTCTGACCGGGAGGTCTTAGGGTTGAAGGTGAACAGGTTTTCAACACTTGCTGTCGAAACTGCTTTCGACACTAGCTAAGTCGGATTCATCCGCTGTCCGGATGAAAATGCTAGGGGGCGGCTGCTCTGATCGGTAGTTTTCCGGGGTGTCTCCTCTCACGATCAGGCGAATGCCGGAGCAGTGCCCGGCAACGGACAACAGGCAACGGACCGCGTGCGATATTTCCTTCCTATTTCTTGTCTTACACCTTTCATAGAAACATTTGCACTAACAAGTTCTGCACTACCACACATGTCGGGAGCTTATCCGGCTTGGGCGGTGCCCCGCTGATGGGAGAGACCTGATTAGGGAAAATTCCCGTAGGCCGACGTTGGTCGACGCCGTATCTCGCCAGCCAGCGCCTACCAGCGTGCTAACTCAGATCAGATTGAAGATCACCACCATCTCCCAGGATGAACACATGCATTACACTTACGGGACTAACGACCTTAGCTATTGACGTGCCCGGAATCACCTATCGATACCCACAACACTCGCACTTTCTGGTGATCCATATCATACGGCTAACATTTAATGACGTAAACCGACACTGAAATTTGAGCGGTGTTGAGTAAGACGAGTGGGTTGATGTTGTGCGGTGTCGGTTGGCAGGGCCACGGGGCGGGCAAGGCGGCGCCTTCGTCGTGCGGAGGCAGCGGCGGGGGCGGCGGCGGCGGCGGCGGCGGCGGAGGCGGAGGCGGAGCTGGGTCGGGGGCTGCGGCGGCGGCAGCAGCGGCGGCGGCGGCAGCTGCCAGTTCCAAAGACGACCTCAACAAGCGCCTGCACTCGACGGTCGTGGTGAAGAAGACGAGCAGCCCCGACCTCAACTGGGAGAACTGGGATCAGACGGACCTCGAGTACGAGGACGAGAAGGTAGGTTGCTTCAAGTTGTATAACTATTCGCAAATGTCGTTCGTTCTGCTTCCCGCGTCGAAAATGTGGGCGATCCGAACTTGAAAAATGGACCAACTCTTAGTTCACAGAGGAACTGGTTTTCCAAACTGTCTTTTACGCTATCTACAAATATAATCACTATAAGTATGATTATATCTCTCCTTAGGAAGAATACACCACTTTCTAATGAGCGATTTTTTTGTTGTTTCGAAGAATCCTAAAATAAACCTTTTTCTTTTTATCAAAACAGAAGCAAATATTAAACTGACGATGATTATTGACAACCATTATGAATCTCAAGTTACAGAATGAAACATGTGTTTGGATGCTAGTAAATACTACCCATTGATTCATTAATTTTCTTTGAGGACTGATATTGAAGGTAGTTACTTCAAACCCACTGCTCTGTGTGAAATTTAAGTTCTTTCTCCAATTCCACTGGTAAAGGTTAGCTTTGGAGTGTTCTCTTGTTTGTCTGGTTTCTGAAATGGATTAAAGTGAATTAAAGAAGGGTTCATGGGGCTTAATGTTATTCTTTGTGTACTTCTGGTCGTAGATTCAGTATTGATATCAATTTAGCGATACTAAAAATTCAAATGTTTGGTGAAATACAGTATTCTAAGATCTGATACACTAGCAGAACAAAAGACATTTTGTAAAGTTAAATAAGTGAAAGTAAAACTAGCAAGCTAGTATTGTAATACATACTTTATATTGTACTTCAAAAATGTATTGATCTATAATTCATTAAAGGATTCAATATGTAACGTTTGCTTTCCCCCGTTGACATTTTGCTTTGAACTTTTCATATTAAAGAAAAATGTATTGGATGAATTCTGTGGTTTAACCAATTAAAACTAAGCACAATTAATTCATGATCATTAGAAATTTAAAAGTATCAAATTTCTGTTATACAGGTTATACAAGGTCGTACAAACTAATCCTTGTATGTGTGTCTTCTGTAATATGTCTGGGAAGTTTACTTTGATACAAATTGAATAATAATATTCAAAACTATTATTACAATAAAATGCTGTGATGAAAGCCAAATAAAAGCCAAAATTGTGTAGATTAAAATAATTTGTTTAAATTTAACCTGAACTCATGAAATTTCCCACCAAAAATCAGTGAACAAGGTCAGGAAAAATAGCATGTGTTTATTATGTGATTGCTCCTACTTCAACCATTTCAAGTATGTAATCCCCAACCATCAAGTTATTTACAGCTTTTACTTCCGGTATTTTAAATCCATTAATTACATATTTGAATTTATCTTGTGTTTGAGCTTTTATGAAACTCATTGATTCACTTTCATTGTGAATGAATATTCCATTTGTTCTCATTCAGCATGATAATTCATCAGATGGATTGCAGGCCCTTATCTAGTGGGTGGCAAGAGATGGTTCTGCCACTCTAACGAGTAAATTCAAATTATTTTTTCAGTAAAACATTTTGTAAACGTGTGTTATTTATTCAAAAGGTATTGTTGGAAATGTAATATTTCAGTATCAAAAACATGTTAGTAGTATATTTCATAATATGATGAAACTACTAACTATTGTCTTTTACACAACCTGTAGAAGTTATGATTGCATAAGCAAACATACAATTCTTGATTCCTGGTCAAGAGAATGTAAATCAGAAAGTGTATTCAAACTGTTATTGTAGAATTTACATGAGGTGTCTGTGCACTTGAAGATCTTTATAATACAAATGTTGGCTAGAAGTATTGAACACAGTTACTTAATACAAAAGTAATCTTTTATCACAGAACAGAAGAAAATTTCATGCAATAATAATTATATTAAAAAGTATTAAAGACATAGTTCAATATTTTGGGGATTTCCAATGTGGAGCCTCAATACGATTGAGGAGTTGCATGGAAGAATGGTGTAATCACGGTCCTTTTTTTGCCTTGTGATTGTAGACTCCCATATTTAAGAATTACATACTGTTAGAAGGTCAAATAAATGACTCTAGAATTCCAAAGAAAGCATAAAAGTAGTGATTGTGAAGAAGCCGTTAATCCATCGTACAGCTTGTAACAGTTTTGCGAATTGCACCAGTACCAATTTGTTCTGGTGATTGTCAGTCAGTCGTAATAATTTGTTACTGTTATGTTAACTCAATAGTGATGAGTATATTTTCTAGGGATATTCTTGAAGGAAATTATTTATTTTATTTTTTAATTTCTAAGTCTATCCTAAACATGAAAGAATTTCAAAACTTGTCTCCAAAACACCACCTTAAATTAAAATTTGGAAGAATGGCTTAAGACATATCATTACTTATATTACTAGAAAAAATTATTGCATCCCCTGTGAAATTTTCATTTTCTTACGTTTATTTCCGTAAAATTCAAAATAATGATTTTAAATCTAATGCAAGTGAATGCAGTCAAGTACTGAACATATTGTTTAATAAAAATATTTCATTTTAAAAAGTATTATTATTTATTTTTAAGGTTTTAATTTTAGGTTTGGATACAGCATTTGTAAGAACACTGTGATTAGATAAATGAATCAACGATTATATTACAATTTCTCATTACAATTAAATCTAAATGAAATTACAACTATCAACAATGAAATCATCAAACAAAATAAATGATCCAAGACATTTTTAAAGGCAAATGTTTTTATTAAAAACAGTATTTTAATATATACAAATGGATTTTAGTACTGTGTATTTTCTCTTTGAGCTTTTATTACAGCTTTATACTTCCGGAGCATTGAAAATATTAAATCTTCAATAGTTTTTTCTGAAATTTATTTACTAAATTTATACACTATGAATAGCATGTTGACACTCATCCTATTACTGGGTTTCTTTCGGAAAACTGCATTTCCAATTAATATCCAGCAGTTCTCTTTCAGATTTCAGTCCGGGCTGTTTCCTGTCCAGTTTAAAGTTTTTATTTGAGTTTTTCTGAGAAACATTTGTACCTTTTTAGCTCTATGGCAAGGTGCTGAATCATCCTAAAAGAAGCAGTTCTTTGCTGATCCAAAATTTTTGGAAATGGATTGAAATGGTTTGTTTGCTAAAATGTAAATATGAACTTCAGAATTTACTGTCCTTTGCGCCATGTGCAGTGTACCTACTCCTTTCGAAGATATGCATCCCCAGACCATCTGACTTTGAGGAAATGTAACTTTCTTAGTCAGTAAAGGCTTCTTCCGTGGTCTTCTTGCATTCAATCCTACCTCCAATAACCTGTTTCGAACAGTCTTGCTACTAAGTACAACACTAGCTGACGTTTCCCACTCGCGTACAAGTTCACATGAGGTCATACTCCTGTTCTTTAAGCATATTTGTTTCAATATTCATTATTGTCTTCTTTTGCTGTTGTTGCTCTCTTATGTCCTCTTCCTTGTCTTCTGCCCACAGATCTGTTTTCCCGGTTCAATAGCCTGCGCACTGTAGATTGATTAAAACCAAGCTTCCTTTCTTGTAGACTTTCCCTCAGAACCTAGAGCAATAAGGACACTTTTCGTCTGAGGAGTAAACTCAACACACTTTCTCATATTGTGTAACTACTCACTACACCCCTCTGGAATCAACGGGGACAAAAATGAGCTTGAACTCAGTTTACAAATTATTTCCCAATATGCCAGCCCTTTAACAAAACTAAATAAACATGAGTGCCACTATAACTTGCCAGGAAAAAAAAAATCCCTAGCAGTTACACCCTAATTGCAGGTACCAATGTTTCTGAAAATCAAGTGATGTGATTTCCAGTAGTGTAGCCAGAAATTGTAATACAGCAAGTGAGTAAAAATCAATGAATTTTGTTGTAACTTTCTTCATATTTTTGTAATAAGACTCCACCAACCAAAAATGATTGTCCGAGTCATCCACGTCATACTGCCAAATTGTACTTCTGGTTTTAGGGCTTAAACTTGTCTTATTAAACTTTTCATGTATAACAAAATTATCTTCAAAAGGTTTCACATTAATTCTAGAACTGATACCTTTAATATCCCATCAGAAAATAAGTGGCCGGAATTCACTGCCTTGTGGCACTCCATATATCATAACTCATGGTCGTTTATTGGAAGTGGCAGTCAAGGACTCTGGGAGATATTCTGTAATCCGGGTATTTTCAATTCCCAGGGGTGGTAGTGGGCTTCCAATAGCGAAACTACATTGTTTTGTGCGCGCGTGTGTGTAGGTACTAGAGAAGCGGCGGCAGCTGCTGCAGAGGGAGTTGGAGCTGCAGATGCGGCGGGAGAAGGAGGAACAGCAGCAGCAGCAACAGCAGCAGCGCGGAGCGGGGGCCGGCGGACACGCCCACGCGCACGCCCACGCCCACGGGCACGGCCCCGGGGGCGGCGGCGGCGGAGGCGGGGGCGGCGGCGCGCACAAGAAGGGCGACGGGGGCGGCGGCGCCGCCAAGAAGTCCAAGAAGCACAGCAGCAGCTCGTCGACGTCGGCCAGCTCCAGCAGCTCGTCGGAGTCGTCGTCGAGCAGCGACGAGTCCAGCAGCACGTCGTCCAGCTCGTCCACGGACACGCGGCGCCGCAAGGGCGGCGGCGGCGGCAAGGGGGGCGGGGGCGGCGGCGGCGGCAAGAAGGGCCCGCCCGTGAAGCGCGGCGGAGGGGGCGGCGGCGGCGACTCGTCGTCCTCGCCGCCGTCGGGCGACGAGCGCCAGCAGCAGGCGCTGGCCAAGAAGAAGCCGGCCCCGCAGCAGCCCCCGCCGCCCCCGCAGCAGCCCCCGCCGCCTCCGCCGCCGCCGCGCTACGCCAACGCCCCGCAGCAGGGGTGAGCGCTTGCACTTGTTTTGTACGGGGTGTGGGTTTGGGCGAAACGACTTCTCAGGCTGGAATTCAGGCCTTTGCTCTCGTTGCATTTTGTACTGACCAGAATGTTGGAATTTATGATTTGTTATTCAATATTAATATTACTATTGGCAACGTAATTGGGGGCAGTTTAAATTTGCATTCTTGTATCCCTCAGATTACATAGGGATGAAATAATGGAAGTCAGTAGACAACAAGTACTAAGTTGACAAAGATCCTTGTATAATGTCAACACCTCATCAGTATTCCCACAATTCTAATTACAGAGTTGAATATTAAAGCATGTTCAGTGTGGAGGTTACTGGCCTATGTCTAAGTGTAGTGTGTGCATTTGAGAAGTTTACACAATGCAGGTTTAAAGTTGGTTCAGTATAAATAGTGGTCAAAAACACCACAAACCTAAGATCCACTAAGTAAAATGCTTAGATGACTGTGATAAACTATATTTTTGGACTTGTGGTATTATGAACTTTCTTCTCATCTGCCCCTTCCACTCTTACTCACCTGCTCTCTCTCACTCACTCTTCCACTCTCTCCATTAGGAAGCCAATTTTGAAACTGATTTCAAATTTTAAAACATTCTCCATATAGAGAATGAAAAATGATTCAACATGCAAATTTAAACTGTCCCTAATAATATTTGTTTTTCCTTTCAAAAGGCAACTAACTTGCAATTTCCAACTAAACTCTTCTTAGTACCGGAAAAACACTAACACACACTTTTTGAGGATATGTTAAACTCTGAATGTTCTCGCATTTAAATAAGTCACAGATGTTATGTGAACCTTTAATGTTTTTTACTCTGCCACCTTGGTAAATATTGTCAGTTTTGCCTTCTTCTTCTTCTTTGAATCAACTGCACAGTAAAATAGTTTTGTAAAGCTGTAGGTAAGAGTGCTAATTTCTTTTGAAACATCTGTAGATTCATAAGCCAAAATAGTGGATTTTCCATGCTTTTATACTAGGGTGGGTTTCTCATCATCACACATCAATAGATACTGGGACGTTACAGCTTTCATACACCTCCAATTTCTTTCTTAATTTTTTTTGTTTGATTAGAGCACAAGCCCCTTACACTGAATTTGTTGACAGAAAGCCACATTCAACTTTTAAATGTTTCAAAAAATTTGTTGATTTTATTATTCACTGAAGCTTAATTTGGTTAGGAATTTTTCAAGTGGTGACTGAAGTGTTAGTGGAATTGAAATTGCTATGTTGTACTATTCCATAATTCTTTCCAATAATATGCACAACTACGTATTGTTGTATTACCACTATAAAATCAGAGCTGACAAAGAGATAAAGCGAAGAACTTATGTCACGCTCTTAGTGCTTGAATATTTGTGTCACTGTGGAAAAAGAGGGCTCAGTTGATAACAATATGTTACTGTTGACTTGTCTTACTTTTTCTTTAAACATTGTGAAATACTCTAGAAGTGTTGGTATGGAAAAGTAAAAGATATGTTGTGGAGGAGGAGGAGGAGAAAGAAAAGAAAATAATAATAATAATAATAATAATAATAATAATAATAATAATAATAATAATAATAATAATTAAAAAAAAATAAAATAAAAAACAGGGAGAAAAAGAGGGAAAATTATCAGAAAAAAATAGTGGCTTTCCTGACATTATAAACCAGCTGAGAGGGGTCAGGGTAAAAATTGTTACTCCAGTGTTTCTGAGTTGGAGGTCCAATGATTTGAGACCCAAAGGATTTTTGAATCTTGCTAAGGAATTTTGAAAATCCTTTTCGAATTCCTCCATTGTCTGAATGAAAATTCTTTACCAATGTTGCACTGATTAGTAGTGTTTTTGGATTTCTCCAATCGAAATAAGGTAAATACTACCGTAATAAATTGGCGATGAACTGCCACAAACTTTCCTTCCTCATCGTTGCCCTTCCTTTCCCTCTTACTTAATCATACACATGCACACACTCCCACCCACTTACACACACATGCAGTCTTAAATATTACACTACCACACGTGTCAGGAGCTCAGAGCTTGTCCCGGCTAGTGCGGTGCGACGCTGGTGGGAGGTACCTGGAGAGCGAAACACCTCAAGCTGATGTGTAGGTCCGCGGTGCATCTCACGCTCCAGCGGGAGAGGAACACCGCCACCTCCCGAGATATAATATGCTGTACACTAACGGCAGGGGCGCATCAACGGCAGGGCAGACACGGAACTTAGGAGGGGCGCTATTTATTCTCGCTGAACCAAATAACAACCCTAATTTGATGAATCCTGCACATTCCTATGCTTGCCGTGCGCCTGAATGCCTAAATACGTAACGACCATAGTTAACGCGCCCGAAAGCACGAATGAATGAAAGTGCCTATGAATGTGTGTTGCAGGGCTCGCAAAGGCGAGTCTCCGGCGCCCAAGGGCAAGGGCGCGTCATCGGGGCGTCGCGACGAGCCACGCGGCGGCGGCGCCTCGTCCTCGTCTGCGGGGGCGGGCAAGCGGCGCGACGCGACCTCCCCGCCGCCCCCGCCGCCGCACCGCAAGGGCCCGCACGCGCACGCCCACGCGCACGCGGGCGGCGGCGGCGGCGGGGGGCCCGGCGGCCAGGGCGCCAAGGGCGGCGGCGGCAGCGGCGGCGGGCGCAAGCGCTCGCTCACGCCGCTCGGCCGCAGCTCCAGCGCGCACCGCCGCCGCTCGCCCTCGCCCTCGCCCGCGTCCGCCCCCGCGCCCCCCGCGCACGCGCGCGGCGCCAAGGGCTCGGCCGCCGCCGGCACCGGCGCGTCCACCGGCCCCGGCGCCGCCCCCGCGCAGCAGCGCGCCGCCGCCGGACCGGGCGCCAAGGACGCCGCCGCAGGTGAGGCTGCGACCAACAACACGGAGGGGTTACTCCGAGAGGTCACGCAGGGCGCACATACACAGGGCAAGAGATGGTGGTGAAGCCATTTACAAATGGCCGCACGACGAGCGCACTGACAAAATGAGCGCATGGATGTAACTTCCTGTTATATTATTGCCAGCAATGGTCAAGCAGTAGCTGTCAAAGCGGTCCCGTCTTATAGTAATCTCTCTCTAGCAAGAAGTAACACTGCAATAAATGAAATAGTTTAACAAAAACTATCCTCACGAATACTGCAGTAACGTGTCCCGTTTAAATAGGGAATTGTTACAGATCATCAACTGGACATGGTTATCCAATCAGACGCTTCGCTATGACATATTAATTTTTAGTATTGAAGCTCCCGATTCGATAACCATGTCTCAGTTCTCTATATGTAAATTGGTTTATAGTAAAGGCCACAGAAAAAAAAATTCTTTATATACTAAGAATTTTAGAGAAAAAAGAAGGAGAGAAGTTCTGTTCTCGCACCATGTAAATTGCAAATAACTGGCAATCTCTCCCCTAGAGCATAGCTCTCGCAATACATCACTCTGTGTCATGAGCAGTGACGCACCGGAATGCAAGTTCATGTGTATGCGCAATGTGAGAATTTGGGGTAAAATCGCAAACAAATATTTCAATTTTTCTGTCAAAATCAAAACTGTTTAATTGTTTTTTGAATTTCATACAAGTTCCTCGATATCTATCAAAACATTAGATACCTCGCCGTACATAGCCGTATCCTGCATAGTTTTATTTCAATTTTTGTGGGCATCAGGAATTAGAAATGTAGATACGAATTCAATGTAGAATGAAGTATTTGGGTCTTCTCCCTTATCCAATGAACCTGAAGGACTAACTTCCATGATAACATGGCGAACAACAGCACTGGCTGGCGAGGGCAATGGCAATCTATTTTTATTTATTTTTAACCTTAAACTTTTAAGGTGAGTTGTCGCTAAACTACACATGTCCAGTTTGAAGATGATGCTCAGGCCTTCAGCCTACATGATTGTTGTATAAAACATCCATCACTATCCAATCTTTATTTTTATCTTGATTTACTCGGCACTCTTAATTTATTTCAAAGTATCAGCACAGTGACGCTTCATTACCCACAATGAAGTTCATGACATGGCTCATCCTTCGGTTTAAGCAATTAATGTAAAACATCCTTGAGCCTGTGCAATGCATAATGTCTGACGTCTAATGTCTGACACTTTTTGTATTTACTTGAAAAGGCCATTATCATTTGAACTACAAAACAGAATGCCTTCGTTTCCGCCACTTGTTCTTAGTTTTCGTTTATCGATCTCGCAATGCCAGAGTCCAATTCATTACAATAAGGGGTAAGATCCTACTTTTCAGATCAGATGATTTCATGATTTTAACTGCTTTTGAAATAAATTCTTAATATAAGATTATCTTAGGATGCCTTTGACATATTTCTAAGAAAGGTAAGAAATTAGAATTCCCTGCTTGATTCAGTTCAAGTATACTCTGCTGAGTAAAATAGTATTCAGTTTCCGAGTTGTGAAAATGATTTGAAGAAAAGAAATAAACAAACAACTACTCTGTTCTTCATAGTGATATTTCCTTTGTACACAAATCTAAGATGTTAATATTTTATTTCACTGATGTGTCACTAAACATTATTCATTATTAAGAGAAGAGCATATTATTGCCATATGTGCATTCATACATTTTTTTTTCATATATATTGTAACCGTTTATTATTCTAAACACACTACTAAAGTGTCTTGCCCTAATGCAAATCATATTGTTATTGTTGTAGGTACGAAACATCTCTCTCCACGACCTAGCCAGTCTTTGTCAGTGGATCGAAAGGACAAACACAACCAAAGTGTGTCTCCTCGCCCACCTGGCCGAGATCGGGACAAGGATAGGGACCGAGATCGTGATAAAGACAAAGAGAAAGAAAAAGACAGAGAAAAGGAACGCGAGAAGGAGCGTGAACGGGAGCGAGAGCGTGTGCGCGAGAAGGAGAAAGAGAGGGAAAAAGAGAAGGAGAGGGAGCGCGAGCGTGAGAAGGAAAAAGAAAAGGAGAGAGAACGGGAGAAGGAGAGAGAGAGGGAGCGTGGACGAAGCAGGTCTCCCAAGGGGAAGGGCAAGGATCGCCCTCTGTCTCATTCCCCACGCAGGGATTCCAGGCCTCCCAGGGATCCCCGGAAGAAGGATTCTCCCGACATTTCTTCAACCAAGGATGGCAAGGGCTACAGGTGAGTTATTATTTCCATTTTCTTACATTCAAGTGTTGTAATCTTGAAAAATCTCTATCTCAAACATTAATTCAGATCTAATTAAATGTAATACTTCATTGGATGCTCATGTGTATTTTCGGTACACATTTATTTTAGTTCCAAAGTTTTACTGTGGTAACACTACAGAGATGAAAATGGTTGCCAAGCATTGGTTTGGACAAATTTGCAAACAAAAATTTATAGTTTGAAACGATCCATCGCAAGATTGCACATTTGAAACTTCTAGAGAGAGGATTGTTTGAAATTTGAGTTGATGTCAGCGTTTGTTAGGAAAAATGTATGCCTCTTTTGGGATAATTGAAAGGGAACTCAAAAATTCAATTAACTTGATAAAAGTGAGGCGCATTCAGGACGGAATATTTCACGGCATTTCGCCTTTTCTCTGTCGTGCCGCAAGATGTCGCATGATCGTGACCGTATCAAGACCGAGAAAGATGCGAAATGTCGTGAGATACACGATCGTAAAGACAGGCCTTGATGCGCCACGCTATAAAAATCGAAGTATAACTATTCTCAATTTCTGTAGTAGATTTGTAAATAACCATATTGCATTTGTACTTGTTACTTTCTTTAATGACCCTGATCGGTTCGTCTGCAGGAAGGAGCACGAGCGCGGCGGTCGGGGCGACAAGGACGAGGAGGTGCCGCGCGGCAAGAAAGACGACGGGCGTCGCCACGACGAGCGCGGAGGCGGCGGCGGGGGCGGCGCGCGGGACAAGGAGCGCGGCGGCGGCGCGCGAGAGGCCGCCCTGGAGCGTGCGGGGGCGGGGCCGGGCCCCGGGCTGGGCGGCGGGCTCGCCGCGCACGTGCACGCCCACGCGCACGCCGCCGCCGCGGCCGCCCACGCGCACGCGGCCGCCGCCGCCCGCAAGCGCGCCGACTCGCAGATGCTGCCGGGCATCGTGGAGAAGACGGCCCAGGACAGGGACTTCGTGCCCAAAAGTACGTTGCCTGTGTGCGGTCGCTTTGGCGGAACTACCCCTCCCTTCAGGCAATTTATACGATTTGTACCGGGAGAGATGGCCCAGGGCATCAACTCATGTCACTGCAGTCTCTCTGACCGGGAGGTCCTAGATTCGAGTCTCGACGGTTTGCAGAATTTTCAACACTAACTTGTCAGCTAGGTCGAATTCAGTCGCTGTCTGGAGAAAAATTCTACAGGCCAGCTACTCTGATCAGTAGTTTTCCATGGTTTCTCCGATCAACACCAGACGAATGCTGGAGCAGTACCCTAACAAATGGGACATGGACCACGTGCTACCACACATGCCAGGAGACCCGTCGGGTGGTTGGAGCTTGCCCCTGCTGGGGCCATACCCCGCTGGTGGGAAAAAAACCATTAGCCATCAGTAGGTCAGTGCCGGATCTTGCCATCCAGAGTGGAAATACCACCATCACCTCCTGTGAAAAACATGCACTACACTTATGGAACCAATGACCAATAGTTGTCATGTCCAGAATCTCATTCAATCAATCAATACGATTGTAAATATGCACTTAGTGTACTGGGAAGCGTATTGGACAATTATACCCAGGTTTGTGGGTTCAAACACAATCAAAGCTGTGGATTTTTGAAGAGAAAAAATATACCCATGTTGACCATTAACTTCCAAATTAATTTTGTGTGCATCGTGCTCGCCCATTATCATCACGTCCATAACTGCTAAGTCATTGTTCATACTCTCTGGTACCGTGTTCTTGCAATTTGTGAAGCTAATCCATTGTAATGTTGCTAAATTATACTATTAGAGCGCTCCAAAGTGCCAACAGCTGGTTATATGAACATTTGTTTCTATAAAAAGTAGCAAAACTGTTAGAACTTAGCTGCATGTGCTCCATATGCTCTGATGTGGACCAACCACTTTTAGCTTTTCACAGGTCTCAGCCTCCGACTTAACCAAATGCATTTAGCTGCTACGCACGGTTTTAGATAACGATTTGAACTTAACAAGTCATGAAAACACCTTGTTTAGGGTCGTACAATGCTTTAGAGATTTTGCCTAAATCAACATCTAGCAATGAGGAATGAAAAAAAATTGCTTATGTTTTGTTTAGAATGTGTACTTCTATTGAAGAAGTAAAATTTGAAAGTTATTGCAAAAGAAGCAAATTTGATTTGACTGAAAATGTGCATCCCCAAATGAGGATGCTGGGCGTTATTGGGTTAAAGCACATATGAAAGGATAAATGTCTAAAACGGCATTTATATAAACATATACAAAAAGCAAAATATAATTTTGTCAAAATCTTTCATTTGTCATACTTTGTTCTTTAAAATAAAATAGGCATCTTCTAATGTTTAGTAATAACATTCTAATATCCCTTATTTCTAGGACTGCTGGTTAAGAATCACGGAGCCAATTAGAAGTTTGTATTGTTGGACTGAAGAGATCCATTATTTCAGGGACAATATGTAAACAGTTGTTCAGAATAGAAATCTTAGAATTCATTCAATGTCCTTGAACCTTGTTTAAAGTATAACACTAGGGAAGATTTGTACCTCCAGGAAGGTAGATTGCGCAACATACTCAGTTTTATAAGTAGATTTCGAATATCAGTACTAGAATGTGATATCATGTTTCGATTTTTAAATCTGCCGTATCATACCGTGTTTTGCTAATGCAAATACATTTAAATTGCACCTGTAAGATATGTAGAATCAACACATGCAAAGTCTATTAAAAATGAAATATATTTTCAGTTCATCTATGCCACTTTCAGGAGATATCAACAAAATTAGGCTTTCATGTTTTTTTTTATGAACATATCTTCTGTATTTGAAGATTGCCATCTTTACCCTCATGCCTGGTAGTTATGCTCAATTACAAGTAGATCTTAGTGAATCTTTGAAAACAAGTCACGTGCACCCTCATATTTCCTACAGCTCATCAATCACTGAAAGGAATTATTTTAGCCTCTTACCTTTTCGCCATCATACAAGTATCCAACTGTTGGGGCAACAGATTCTAAGTCAGTCAGTGTCATGCGGTACTCTACCCACAGTGCATGTGAAGTTTGTGTCCGGTTTGCATGTGCCTCAAATACATTAATACAATGTCAGTTCTGTGGGTTTTATGAAGTGAAATTCCCCACATGATCTGTTGAATTGAATTGGTTCGATAAAATGCAAATCGTCATTTCACATCGAAAGACGAAGTGAATGAATCAACCCGATAACTTCTGTTACATTTGTGGAAGATTTATATCCAAACTTCACAGGGAAAATATAAATGAAATTACAAAACTTGCATATTCTTTATACTTCGGCTGTCATGTTTGTGATCAGGACAAACCATGGGCTGCCCAACGGTACACCGAACCTTAGTTGGTGGTTGTGTGGAAAACTCAAATTATTGTCATTCGCTGAACCATTTTTGTGGAGAACACCAACAAACCATTATAATGACTGCTACTTCCTCATGATAAAGATATCTAAACCTTTCCAGATCAATTGTACACAAAATTCTTCTGCCATGCAACCTGTATCACACAACAAATAATTGGCATTGCCTGAATCCCTGGAAACATGATCAATAAATCATGAAGATCCAGACTACTTGCCAGGAAATTCTGACGTCAGCCTGCACTTAGTAGAGCAGGGAGACCTAAATGATTTGGCTCTGGACCTGAATTGGTCAAAAAAAGAATGAACTGCTGGGCTCCAAATTACCGTAAGGGAAACAACTGGATGCCATGACAAAAAATTCTGAGTTTAGAAACAGACACAAGACCTTTGCCCAATATTCTGCTCTTGAAGGTACTTTTTGTTTCTGTGCAGACATTAGGGGGTTAATGAGTGAATCTCTATAATACAGATGAAAGGAAATTGTTTATAGATTCTTTAAAAATAGTTTCAATGCAGTGGAGAATTCACGGATGAGTAATGCAAAATCGAAGGAAGGAATTTTCATTGGCCTGCAAATCATAAAACTCATGTTGGGTGAAATTTGGATAGAAAAATTGTGTGACATTGAGTTAGCAACTTGGCAATCCTTATAGAGAGTTGTGCACACACTTCTCGGAACAATGAAAGAAATCAATTATAAAACATTGGTTAGAAAGTTACAAAAATATGAGGTGTATAATGTCTCTGAAAATTCATTTTGTTTACTCCCATCTTAACTTTCCGTGCAGAATTTGGGTGATATTGGTGATAAACATGGTGAACAGTTTCTTCAAGATATTTCTATACTGGAAAAGAGATGCTAAGGGCATAGGGATCCTGCAATGATGAAGTAATCAGGAATACAAGAATAACTGTCAAGACGCAAAGCATTTTTAAGCAATGCAATAGGAATTTCACCTTCCAAGATGTTTCAGTATTATTGCACAAATATGAGAATTCCATTTTTAACTTGTTCTTATCTCATATGAGCATGTTTGTAAACTTTTGTAGTAATATAACCAGAGTGGCAGTGTGGACATTAGTATGGGATTTTGTTTAATTTCAAATACTAAATATGTTCACATCTTTTGAATCCTACATGATAAGTTTTTTTTATAATTATTCATGAAATCTTCATAATTGTTTCCTCTGAAATCACTTTCATCCTGGAAGTATGAAAAAAATATTGTTTTTGTTCCCTATTGTAATAGAAGGTGGCGAAGCTTGCGCATTGAGAGCATTTGTGACAAAGAAGGCGGGCATGGTGCTGATGGTACGAATTAATTTGAGGCCCCTGATGGGAAAGTATTAATTTCTTCTTGTCTGGGATGCAATTATTCCAAATTACGTGCCTCATTTTTTTTGAGATGTTCAAATTTAAAAAATGGAGAGAAAATGTTCCTGAGAGTAGTCTGAGATTATATCCAGACTGTGTTGCCCAAGCAAAGTTCTTCACTCATTAACTCTTCGATTCAACCCCACGGGAGTTTTGAATATCTTCCTCTGGAGCAACATGCTCCTTCGTGGTGCCCAGTGGGAGCAGAGCAAGTGGTTGGACTAAGTGAGGCAGCGGTTGCCAAACCTGTGATACTTCTGAGTAAATGTACAGTTTTTAAATTTTACTGCGAGATGTCAAAAGAAAGCAGAGCAGAAATAAGAACTTTTGTCAAACTATCCACATTAGGAAATGTCAGCTGTACACATGCAAAACATAATGGATAAAAATGCAAGCTCTCCCAATCAGCTATGAGACTGCCAGTAACAGCTGCACAGGATTGTGCAAACAGCTGTTTTCGTGAGTCTTATGTCCAGTGGGGCAACTCCAGGTTAGACACCTCGAAGGAGATACTGTGATCCACAGACATTTTCCCTTGGAACTACTTGTAGAGTTTGTTTGAGGTATCTGTGTTCTCGATACCATTATAACGCGAGCGAGAATGGAGACACTGAGTGCAGTAGAGACATTGTCACATACTGACGTTCTTCAGAAAACATCGGGTAACCTAGTGCGAGCTAGTGGTTGTAGGCGCTCAGACACTTTGTTTTAGTAATTTGTTTCATTGAATTTCTTGTGATATTTCATACATGAAACGTATTTTTTTTTGGTGAAGAGGCTGACAATCGAAAAGTTAGGAAGTCGATGTTTTTGAGACAGTATTTAGTATAGCCCTCCTCTGTGACCCCAGCCATTGCATAGATTTCTTGCGAGAGCTTGCGGTCGACGGTTCAGCGATCTCCGGACTTACGTCAGAATTAAATAATGACTTTTATGTACAATGAGCTGGACACGGTTAACCAACCGGGGACTATGTTAGGACTTATTTATTGGTATTTCAGCTCGCGTGATTGGACGTGAAACGTTACTCTTTTAGTTCGTAGTGTAAGGGAACTGTTTGTCTGTTGCAGGTCGAGATCACGGCGAGTCGGAGCGGGAGCGCGAGCGGGAGCGCGAACGGGAGCGCGAACGGGAGCGCGAGCGGGACCGGGAGCGCGACCGCGAGCGGGAGCGCGGGGCGCGGGAGAAGGAAGGGCGCGGGGTGGGCGGCGGCGGGGGAGGCGGGGGCGGGGGCCGCGAGGGGCGTGACTCCGCGCGCGAGAAGGAGCGCGAGGAGGCGCTAGAGCGGTGCCGCGAGCGGCAGCGCGAGCGCGAGCGGGAGCGCGAACGGGAGCGCGAACGCGAGCGGGAGCGCGAGAAGGAGCTGAGCAAGGCGCGCGAGTACGAGCGCGAGCTGCCGTCGCTGCTCAGCCTGATGACGCAGCACCCGGGGCTGGCGCGGGACGTGGGGCCGCCGGGCAAGGGCCCGCCCCACGACTTCCCCGGCGCGCACCTCGCGCCCAAGGGGCTGGGGCTGGACAAGGGCGGGGAGCGCGAGCGGGAGCGGGAGCGTGACCGGGAGCGCGAGCGGGAGAGGGAGCGGGAGCGGGGCGGCGGGCTGGGGAGGAACGTGGACCGGGAGCGCGGCGGCGGGGGCGGGCTGGACCGCGGCGGCGGCGGCGGGCTGGGCGGGCGAGGGCTGGCGCGCGGGCTGGAGCGCGGGTTGGAGCGCGCCCTGGAGCGCGGGCTGGAACGGGCGGCGGAGAGGAGCCTGGACCGCGCGTCCGAGCGCAGCTTCGACCGCGACCGCGATCGCGACCGGGACCGCGAACGCGGCGGCGGAGGGGGCTTGGAGCGCGCCGCGCACCTGGAGCGCGAACGCGAGCGCGAGCGGGAGAGGGAGCGCGAGCGGGACCGGGACGCGCACAGCGAACGGGACTACCCGATGCGCGGCCGCGACTCGGACCGCGAGCGGGAGAGGGAGCGCGACCGGGAGAGGGAACGCGATCGCGACCGGGACAGAGACAGGGACCGGGAGCGCGACCGAGACCGCGATCGCGACCGGGACAGAGACAGGGACCGCGACCGCGAGCGCGACCGCCGCGCGCCCCCGCCCCCGCCGCCCGACGACAAGGCCTACGACAGCCCCTACGACGGCCGCAGAGGTGAGTGGCGCATTGGGGCAGTGTGCTTGAGAGCTCCTCGGCTCTGTCACAGTATTGCGAGGTCTGAGAGCGAGAGGTGTGAGTGGTGGGATGTGAGAGCGAGGGATGTGTGTGGACTGATCTGCGGGCGAGGGACATGAGAGATGGGGTCAGGGTCGCCCAGAGAAAGCCAGGGACCTGGGGATGTTGATCCACCAGAACCCTAATTTCAAACAAAACATTCCCTCCTCCAATTCATAAACAGAATTCATTTCATTTCTCCATGCATGAGAAATAACGTGTAATGTTAAATTTGGATTAGAGATGAATACATTTTTCGTTGTTTTTGTTGTTTGTTTTTTTATGGCTAAAGTTCATGCCCCAATAAAGTCAGCGCCTTGGGCAAGTTGCCTCAGATGCCTCCCCCCTCCATTTCTAGTCACTGCTGGTTGAGAATGTGGGGTGAGAGCTGGCAACAAGAGGTGAGAGGGGTGAGATTGAGAGCTAGTTGGAAGAATGGTGAGATCTGAGAGCGAGGGGTATGAGTTGTAAGAACAGAGAGAAAGAGGTGGGAGCGGTAAGATCTGAGTATGAGGAGCGAAAGAGGTCAAAATGAAGAATGTAAGTGGAGGATCTGATCTGGAGACTAGGGACGAGGGGTGAGAGTTGAGAGATCAATGTGAGGGGATGTGACTGTTGAGAAGTGAGAGCGAGAGAGTTCAGAGTGAGGGATGTGAGTGGTCTGGTGTAGGGTCAAGGAATATGAATGATATGTAAGTGTTGATATTTTAGTGCGAGGGGTTTGGCTGGTAGCTGAAAGTCAGGGATGTGAGTGTTGAGATCTGAGTGCAAGGGGTGGGAGTGGAGAGGGCTGAAAACATATGCATGGTAGTAGTTGAGAGAGCGATGGATGTGGTTGGGGAGAGTTGAGAGCGAGGGATGTGGGTGGTGAGATATGAGAGTGAATGGTATGAACTGAGGAGTGAGTGTGTGTTGAGATCTGAGTGTGAAGGGTTTTGGTGTGATCTATGAAATCGTGGAGTGGAGATAGTCAAGAGGGTGAGGGTTGTGAATGTTGAGGACAGAGCAAGAAGTGAAAGTATGTTGAGATGTGAGTGTGAAGGGTGTTGGTGTGATGTATGAATTTCTGGAGTGAGGAGGGCGAAGGTTCAGCGGCGCTGCGTGTGCGCAGGGCGCGGCGAGGAGCGCGGCGGCGGGCGCTACGGCGACGTGCGCTACGAGGAGGGCGGCGGCGCACCGGGCGGCCACGACGACGTGCCTGCGCCGCGCGGGCTGCTGGAGCGCGGGCGCCTGGGCGGCGGGTACGCCCCCGCCGACGACCCCCCGCCGCCGCCGCCGTCGCGCCGCGGCCGCACTCGCGGAGGCGCGGGCGGCCCCGGGCCCGGCGGCGCGGGCGGGCCGCCCGGCCCCGGCCCGGGCCTGGGCGGCGGGCCCGGCCTCGGCGGCGCGCCCGGCCTCGGCCTGGGGCTGGGCCTGGGCCTGGGGCTCGGGCTCGGCCTGGGCGTCGGCGGCCCCGCCGGA
The DNA here is from genome assembly GCA_038098605.1 of Gryllus longicercus. Classification (NCBI taxonomy): domain Eukaryota; kingdom Metazoa; phylum Arthropoda; class Insecta; order Orthoptera; family Gryllidae; genus Gryllus; species Gryllus longicercus. The sequence goes on along the minus strand of JAZDUA010000062.1, from coordinate 1,452,814 downwards.
CCACCAGATAGGGTACGCTCCATTTACACTACTTAGGTGCCGCTCAGTAATGGGAATCCAAACCAAACTTCAGGGTGAGGCATTTCAACCACACCGGCTTGTTTCTCATTATATTAACAATAAATAATTCCCTTTTTCGTTTTGCCCCCACAAGCATTTATTTCCTTAAACATGAGATTTTTGTATTTTTTCGATTTCGTCTCCACGAGTATATCATGGCAACTTTATGCGCATTTCCAAGACTCTAAGTGCCTGAATAAAACTGGTGGGGTTGTTAGTTGGACTTGCGAGTGAGGGCATTACAAACATAATGGCCAGCTGGAGGGGTCCTTACCCTGTACCTTTAGAGAAGATCCAAAATCGGATCGGATCAGTGGGCTGTGTGTGATACAGAAATGTTGTAATTTCCACCCCAATTCAACAAATTCACAAATTTGCATTTTTCGGAGTTGGCAACTGAAAAAAAATGGAAGTTTTCTTATTCCATTATCGGCAATATATTAAGCTATCCTCATCACTTCAACTCACTATAAGAACAACCTTCTGAACAATGTAAAGTAGAGAAATAGTCAAGAAACTGCTCAACAGTAATGAAGCGTGTTTCAGCAAAATGACATTTGAAACAGTGTTTTATCTAATTGAGAAGGAAACATGACAATTTGTTCCCACCTGAAATAATTCACCCAAAATTTTTCTTTAAATGTAATGCTGAAATTGCCGGAATCAAATTAAACTGTTTTAGTTTTCTTTTAATTTAATGCAACTTGTTATTCTCTGTTCTCGTTCGAGAAAAGTCTGTAGAGTAAATAACTGTCTTGAGTTTTTGAGTGTTTTTCAAATATATTCTTTTAAAAGATAAATTATTCTCCTGTGTTTTATGAATGCCTCAAGTCTGAAAAGTCTGTAGAGTAAATAACTGTCTTGAGTTTTTGAGTGTTTTTCAAATATATTCTTTTAAAAGATAAATTATTCTCCTGTGTTTTATGAGTGCCTCAAAGTGCAGAGAGACTATTCCTGTAAATCTGATCAAATTTAAATCATGCCCTTGGGTAATATTTTGCTGAAAATAGTGAATAGAAAAAGTGTTTTAATCCAAAGATAACCATTTTGAATTGTTGCAAAATTAAAACAGGAACGAAAACTGTTATCAAAAAGCTAGTCTGGAAATGCCTTGCTTATGATGGAATGGTTTGGAACACCCTGACCTGGGTATTAGGGATGTGGCACCAATATTAATGTTTTTATAAATACATCGATGTATTTAACATTGATTTATTGAAGCCGATGTTTTTTAACATCAGTATTTTGAACAAGATTGTTTTGCTTTGTTAATGTTCGATTTTTAATTAAAACCATGCTATAATAACAAAAAAACTATAATAATTTTCGAGAAGAAACAAAATAGAACATTTTTAATGGCCAAGGATAAAAAATAAGTTAGACAAGATTTCGTCGATAAATTTAGTACATTATTTTTGTATTATCCTATCAAATAGATGCTTTTTAATTGTTCTGTTTATTTGGCGGTTTGCTTTGTTAACTCTCAGTTATATTGTTTGTATAAATAGAAGTTATGTGGAATGACCGTAGGGGACCCAGTTGTTGACCGAAAACACGAAATTAAATTCCAGGTATATAGTAGCTTCAAAGTCCAGGTGTTCAGTTAAGTTACTTGGAATGTGTGTCCATCTCTTCAGGTTCATTGATAATTGAACAAGCAAGTCCAGGTGTTCAGTTAAGTTACTTGGAATGTGTGTCCATCTCTTCAGGTTCATTGATAATTGAACAAGCAAGATGCTCTTGCTTGCATCTTCTTGCTTGTTACCTTTGGCTTCCTGTTTTCGTCGAACGACAGAGTCCCTCCGATCATTCAACACATTTTTTTAACTATATAAATGATCAGAGACTTTCTGGAACCACACTCCACAGTTAACGACATAGTTTAAAATCATTGATGGGTTTTGAGTTTTCATTTTGACCTGGATGTTTGGAACTGTGTTTTGTGGACGAAGTGGTTTCCCTAGTGGGTATCCCCAGTGATTTGTGTGCTGTGCTTGCTGTGCAGGAGCGAGACCGCGACCGAGATCGCGAGCGCGACCGAGAGCGCGAACGTGAGCGCGAGCGCGACCGAGAGCGCGAGCGCGAGCGTGAGCGCGAGGGCGGCGGCGGCAGCAGCCGCAACAGCATGGAGTCCCTGCGTTCGCGCGATCGCGACCGAGAGCGGGACGCGCGCGACTGGGACCGCGACCGCGACCGCGACCGGGAGCGCGACCGCGACCGGGACCGCGACCGGGACCGCGACCGAGACCGGGAGCGCGAGCGGGACCGCGACCGGGACCGGGACCGCGACCGGGAGCGCGACCGCGATCGGGACCGCGATCGAGATCGCGACCGCGATCGAGACCGGGACCGAGATCGCGACCGCGACCGGGACCGGGACCGGGACCGGGACCGGGATCGAGACCGAGACCGGGACCGGGACCGGGAGCGCGAGCTGCACGAGGGCGGCGGTGTCGGCGTGGGCGTGGGCGGCGGCGCGGGCGGCGGAGGCGCCGGCCCGGGCCCGACCATCAAAGGCCGCGACTGGGACACGCGCGACTACACCGACAGCCGGCGCGAGTGGGACGGCCGCGGCAGGTGAGTCCAGTTCTCAATTATAATTTTTCCTATTACACTAGTATTATATTGGCTTCACACAACCAAATAGAGGGACGAAAAGCCCTTGGAGACAAATGGGTTGTAGCTAAAGATGGCTACTCAAGAAATTATACTTCTTGTTTAACTCTTAGACTCCATGGACCCGGCAAAGTACAGGAATGCATGTGTCTGCAGGACCACTGTGACACCCTGCACAATACTGTTGAAAAATGCACATGAAAATTCCTTTTTATTTTTAATAACTTCATTTCTTAATTATTCCAAATAGTTGACTAATAATGTTAAACAAATGATTATTTATTTAAATAACTAATCATTCATTCTTCCTTGTAAGAAGATAGTATTATGAAAAGTTTTGAATGACACATGTCCAATAAGACACAAGTAACAGATTCAGTAGGTTATACAACTGTATTGCCTCAGTAGTTTACAAATACACTAGCTTCTGTTATTAATGGTTATTGTTGATAATACCACGATTGCTTTGGAAATTGTCGATAAATCCCCAACTTGCAATGTGAGGAGGGGATTTATCTCAGCATTTCCGAAACTTGAGTCGTAACTAGGATTACCAATAGTACCTTTCAAAAAGTGAAATTATGTCCAACAGAGTTCCATAATGTGCCAAATATTGAAAATAACTGAAAGCATGTTGAAATCAAAGAGGTTATATTAAAGTACTTATGCAGTTTTGTACATCAACATAGCGATCAATAGCCTCCTAAGATAGTTGAGTCGCAGCTTATTATTGACCTAAAGGGGGGGAGGAGGGATAACAAAAATTGGATACAAAAATCAATACATTTTTGAGATACACCGTCCTGATTGGGCCATTTCATATGTGTAGTTCAACACTATTAGATTTTATTTCACGGTAGAATTCAGTCACGGTAGAGGTCAGTCTAATGACGTTGATAACTATTATGTAATATTCCTTCTGTTATATTGACGTAACATCCAACAAAGCCACTCTTAATGGAAGGCAGTGTTGATTTTATAGGCTGTTGTCCATTAACTATCCAAACAAATGAATGGTAGTGAAAGATGGTGCAGATTCCTATACAAAACATATGCATTTCTCATACTATGTAGGATTTTTTCTTATAAGGAGGTAGTATTACAAAAAGTTTTTACATCCGATAACAAAGTATGCTCTGTTGGTTACTTGTATAAACTATTATTTCCTCCTTGTATGAACTAGAACCATGCCCGTTATTTGCTTTTTTCTTAATTGCTGCCTCTTCTCATCTCCCAATATCCTACTCAGTCATTTCCATGAGTTAAATCGTGCTTATTGAGAAGTAAAACGTACATATTCAAAACAAAAACAAAAAAAAGTTAAACGTAGTTGGCTGCATTATTATGTTGTAAGAAATTATTACTATTGACAGATAATCATTATAGAAGGTGGTCTGTGTTCTAGAATATTGAGATTGTTACAATTAATTTGAATTCTCAAAAATAATGAGTCCATGACAATATGGTTTGGTATGGTGTGGTAAAATATTAACTGATTGGTGCCATAGATGGATGCTTCTCCGCCTCTTCTCTTTAAAACAGCTTCTGCAAAATATTGAATATTTTTCCTATTTTATCATTTCTTCAGATATTATGGGAAAGGAGATAATCTCCACAAAAGATATAATAATTTTTATCAATTATTATCCAGAGTTAACTTTTGTGAAAACACTTTTCCCATCCTCAGTGGGTCTCTAGCAAGGAGGAGAAAATGAAAACATTAACACAAGTTGAACACAAAAAAGAAACAGTGAATTTAGTGGAAAAAAACAAACAAATAATATCAAATAAATACAAATTGAAAATACTTACTGCCCAAGCAACGTGGATCACCCATGAATGTTCACAATCTTGCACATTCCTAATTTCTGTTCTGTTTTACATTCCTGTATATAAAGCAATCATTTTTTAAGTCTGTTTATGACTACCCTTTCTTCTCTTCTATCCCCCCCCTTTTCCCTCAATTGGTAGGCTTCCCCCTCTTCCATTCCAAAAGATGGCTGCCACCTAGCTATAACCAGCATGTTTTGCAGTTTTCATATTTTTTGACCATGTGAACTATTCCATCATTAACTTTCTATAAATTCTTTTGAATACCAAATACACAAATTTTCCTGCATTTGACATTTTCATTCATCCCCTTCCTTTATAAGTTATTTTTCAGTACATTTATTAGCCTTTTCCCTTTAGGCATACATTTCACTGCAGTCAATAATGACTATTTTTTTAACATCAAATTCCTCTTGGTCCTTGAATCATACCATTCTTGAATTTTTTGAGGTCTTTGAAGTTTCCACTTCGTTTCCAACAGACCCATTCTTTTCCTCAAAGTTCATGTTAGTGTTGTAAATTCCAACGAATCTTCCTGCATTAGCTTTGCAGCAGAGCCACTTCTTGTGACTACAAGAAGTAAGATATTAGTAATTTCTGTTCTCAAGAGTTTTTTAATTTTCCAAACTTCTTGAGCCTCGGGCTCTATAAATGGTGCTAAATTAAAATCATAGTCTCTCTCATTTTGGTTTATTGTTTAAAATATGTTTTCCTCCCTTTAGGAGTACTTTTTCTATCTCCAATGTAAGGATTCCAAACCAGAGCAATCCTCGTCTTAATCGGAGAAGAATATCATTACCATCACTCTTCCAATGTTAATAATTTTTTTCAATTTATTTTTTCTCGCCTGCATTTTCGTAAACTTCCTCACGAAATGATTCTGTTTTAATAGTGAAAAAAAAAGAAAAAAAACAATCGAAAAACAGGGAGTGTAGCAATATTAAGCAATTCTGTGTCTTGCTGCAATCCTGGCCGGTCACTCAACGCTCGTTTGATAGGACTGATTTAGAGGTCGTCCTAGACTTGCCTCTGAACAGGACCAGTCAATTCGCCCAAATCAAAAATAGCGAACTTAATGAACGCAAAGGAAAAATCGGGTGACGTAGTACTCTTGGAAACTTTTTTACCCAGAGGGGGGCGGAGAACACAAACCGCTAAGAGAGGAAGCGAGAGCAATAAGTAGGGCAACGTTTCTCTCGACTAATTGTAAGAAGCAGAGAATTTAGGCGTCTCAAGATGGTTTTCGAAGAGATTTTCCCGTAACGATCAGTCTTGGTTTTTACTTTTTTCATTTACCGAAGTTCAGACTAAAGAAAAATGTTGAGAATTTTGCGCCATTCTCAAAAGTCGTTACGCCACTCGCTCTGAGCACCCAGCACTGCAAGCAAAAGCCAACTTCGTCAGGCGTCGTGGAAGACGTTAGACGGCGCCTGAGCGTTGATAGGGAAAGGGCTGAGGGCGGAGTTTCGCGATGGGAAATGCGCCGTCGATGGCAAACCCGGAATGAGATCCTTAGCGAGGGCACACGAACCGCCTCTGTAAATGGCCTTCAGCCTAGCTGTGGGGAAGGAGGGGACAGAAGTGTCCCCGCCCCCGCCCTACCCCTTCCCCACCTCTCCCCATCACGACAAACCTCATCTATACCCGTCTTCTCCCTCAGGCCGTCCATCGTCCCACCCTCCCGCCCCGCCCCGCCCTCTTCCTTGCCCCGCCCTACCCCTAGTTGTTTTTCGAATTGCCCCGCCCCCATGGCTGATGGTGCGCGCGCGCGCGTGTGGTGTGCCAGGCGCGGCCCGCCGCCCGACTGGGAGGTGCTGCCGCGCGGCTGCGACTGGGGCGACAAGGAGCTGTCGCTGGGCGGCCACCCCCTGGCGCACCCGCTGGCCCACGACGACGACTGGGGCTATGGGGCGGGCGGCGGCGGGGGCGCGTCGCAGGCGGGGCCGCCGCCCGCCTCGCAGCGCCTGCTGCCCCCGCCGCCGCCGCCCGCGCCCGCGCCGCCCCAGGCGCTGGCCCTGGCCCCGGCCCTCGGCGGCGGCGGCGGCGCCCAGGGCGAGCGGCCCCTGCGCCCCGACGAGGCGCTGCTGCACCTGGCGCCCGACGCCCTCGCCGCCCTGGGCGCGCTTGGCCCGCTCGGCGCCCTCGGCCTCGACCCCGGGTGAGTTCACCCGCCCCCCCCCGCCCCGCCCCCGCCCGGGGGAAACCTGATGTAAACACCGAGCGCTCGGATGCAGCACTAGTCCTGCCGCAATCGGCTTCCTCAAAAGGCGGCTCCACACATTCGTTATTCGGCGAGTAGCGAGCGACCGCTCGCCGAATCCCGAGTAGTGTTGATGGGTTGCTTGCTATTTGCCGAGCGACGAACATTCGGTGCTCGCCCTACCCACCTCGTATTGGTCTTTTAGGACACATCAAAGGGTACGAATATTCGCCGAACACGTCAGCTGTTCGGGATTGGGCTAGCAGAAGCTACTATTGTTGGCAATGACAACGTTTATAATTATTTCATGAAAAATGCCAACGATAACGCACCACAACACCTATAGCAGACGCTCGCTACTCAATTCGGCGAATGCCGAATGTGTGGAGCGTCTTAAGTCATAACGTCTCTACCCTGCCAAAGGGGAATCAAATGTCTGGCAATGCAGCTGAGCGTCCGTTCGAAGCATTGGTCGCCTCTGTAGCTCGGCGATTAAAGCCACAGGTCTTGAACGTGGAGACCGATGTTCGATTCCCAGTCGGAGTCGCCAATGCCTTGAACAATTCGAATTATATGGGTGTCTCGGAATAAATGTTAAAAACTTCTTGAACGTACAGATGGGTCAAAGATAACTTTTTGTCAAAAAACACAAGTTAGAAAATTTTAAATAACTTTAATACACATACCATTTGCTTCCGAATGACTGGCAAAATGAGATCTATTTTGGAATTCATTTCGATGCTATCAGATAAGGTCTGCAATTAATCAGATAAGGCCTGCAATGAGATTCCGAAAAAAGATCGTTGTGTGCTGAACTCGTTTTGTCGGACGATTACGGTGAGATAAAGGTGTCGGTCCGCTGTTCGGTAAGCTCACCCTGCGATCCAACGAACACACCTCGCCGCGAGGGTTCGCTGCTTTTGAGGGATCACCTGCCATCCGCATTTCTTTAGTACGTTGTAGAATGTCTGAGACTGGAATTAGACAGCTTGAAATTAAACGAGCAGTGGGGAAAGTCTGCATCGGGCGTGGTGGGGATAGAATAATTTCCTCAAGCGCGGATGGGGGAAGGGCCGGCCATTGAGAAAGGTTCGGGAGAGGAAATGCGCGGTCGTTGGCGGATAGCGTGGGCCCTTGTCGATGAATTCGTCTAGGTAAAATTGAGTTCAGTCTAGTAGAAGGGTAAGCAAGAGCCCAATTATCCGTGTAAAGAGATTGCTTTGGCGTGACGTTTGCATTACATCTTTACATTTGAACAGGCGGGGTTTGCTGATCGCGCCGTCGAAAGCAGTGCGCGGGGAATTATCGAATCGAATCCAAGTTAGTTTAGGAGCTGAGCAGTGACTTCCTTGGTTTACATCAGGTTTTCTCTAAGAACGAGCTAACAAGTTAAGGGCCTGCCGAAGATGCCTCGATGCTTGCGGTGGAGATCGCGGTCTATGTCAATGCAAAGAAGTCGCTCGCACCATCGCGATCTACATCGAGATGTAGCCTGACGTTTCGGTGATACTAACCATTGTGGATTTGCATCGCGATTTCTCACAACTGGTTGACTCGAGGTCATTGACCTCTTCTCCCTTCCCGCAGTATTCGAGTTACTGCACGCTATAGTTCGATTTATTTAGTCGTGCTCTTGACGTAAATCAGCTGTTGCGGTTTCATCCAATGGAGAGCTTTATATTCGCTATAGTGACGATTGGATGAAACCGTGAATCGCTGATTTACATCAAGTGCACGGTTAAATAAATCCAAGTAAACAATAGATTTGAAGGCAAGGGGACCAGATTATTCAAGAATTGTAGTTTCACTTTACAACAAGGTATTTTTGATTGACGCTTGCACCATCAAACCCTCAAGACTGCGGTCGCAACCTTCTCGGTTGGTTCTCTTGTCGTCGTGATGGAAACATCGACTTCAATCGCGAGCAGCGAGGCATCTGCGACTTGTCTGCCCCCTAGGACGCCTTAGGTAGCATGAACACAGGGTCTGTTTAATAACTGTGCCGCTCGCGTAGCTCGGGCGATGGGCCTCCGGGAAACAAGGACCTGACTGCCTCTGTTTGGCGCTTGAACTCGCTTATTACGTCAGAGGTTGAGAAAGAACTCCTCTTACTTTTACCGCCGACTGAGATAGCTCGGGGCAACAACTGCTGTAACTGCAGGTGGTGCTAGGCAATCCCCGATGGGGCCGGATATTCCACCCTAGCGAAATAGCTACGTTTTATTCAACCGCTGTCCAGAGGAGAATTCTAGTGACCCGGCTGCACCGGTCGGTAGTTGTCCATGGTTTCTCCAAACATAGCCAGGCGAATGCCGGAGCAGTACCTTAGCAAATGGGCCAGGGCCACGGACCGCTCGTGATCTTTCCTTCCTTTTCCTTGTCCTATCCTCTCCCCTTATTTACATGCATTACACTAGCACACTAGTCGGCTGATGTGTAGGTCGGCACCTGATTTCACGTTTCTAGCGAAGGAAAAACACCGCCATATCCCAGGATATAACATATGAATTGTAACCACACTAAAAGGTCTAATGGCCATAGCAGTTGTCACATTCATAAACATGAAATAAACAGTGAATAAGCCTTCTGCTACACACATCAGACACTGGAATGTTTTCTGATTCAAATTTATTAAACTGTTTTACTCTGTATCTGATATTCATATTGATATTTAAGAAAATAATAAAATCACTCATTTCAAAATGAATTCTGTCCACTAGACCACCTTTGAAGGGGAGAAGCTAACTCTATACTGTATTTCCTACCCATTACATCCCTTTTAGTTTCTTGCTAACTACACTAGAGCAAGAATGTTAAACCTTAAAAGAAGACATGTGCATTCTCTGCGCCAAAGGGAAACTGAGCAGTCGCACTGGACATCCCTCGCGGCGGAGAGGTGGAGTGGAGTAGAGGATGGAGGTGGAGCATAGGAGGCTGAGGCCAGGCAAATGAACCGTTATTGCCCAGGGGACAGCTGCCCGACATCTGCACAGTTCTTAAATAGACACACTATATTGTGAAGATAAAAATCTGTCAATGAATATTGTTCACATTTACAATTACACATGTCTTGGTGGGATGAATTGCAATATGTAGATGGTAATAAGTGACATCCTCTTCTAATCCATCAGAAATGAAAATATTTGAAAACTATTTTTAACCTTCAATGCTTAACGCTCTTATGCTTGGTGCCACTTTGGATTCTGATTTTAGAAGGTTTGGGCCAATTTAGTTTTGACCAAATTTAATAGAAGAACTAGTGATGTTGACCAAAAGGTGTAATGAAGATGTGGTCTGAAAAACCATGCAAACTGACTCGGTTTTTTTCTTTCTTTCTTGTATATCTTTGAAGAAATATTGTTATTAGGAAGTTTTTGTCTTTTATAATAATAGCAGAGGAAGTGTTGTGCAATTTAGTTGTTTGGACACTACCATAATTGTGTATATAATATCATGATTCATGTGTATTCATGAAACATTGAATGATTCTATAAATTAACTACTATTTCAGTTTTTAATTATTTTGAAAAATGAGTTAGTATATAGTACATCATTGTATCACGTGTCTGTATACACCACTTTCAGGAACAAATAGATGTAAACACAAATAATTTCACGGTTTGCTTCACTTTCAGTGTAAGAGAACAAAGCTAAATCTTAAACAATGTCCTTCATTCTATGAAATTCAATGTTCTTCATTATATGATCTTTATTTCGATTTCCAGGTTGGTTCATCCTGATGTACCTGACAAGGAACTAGTTATGGATATGATGGATGAGAAAATGGTTCCTGATGGTATGTAATACAGTTTGTTTAATATACTTTATTTTGACTTGGTTCTTTTAGATTGTGAATATAATCAGTCATTTGTGTTCATGAAACACTGGTTGAATGCTGTGTTAAAGTTATTAGAAACTTTCATTTAAAAAATAAGGTTAAAATTAAAAACAAAATCTGCTAGAGTATTAATTAATACATTTATTTATTAAAATTACTATTTTCACATTATTGTGGTATTATCTACAAAACCATACACTTCAGGCCATTTGTTTTTGTGATAAAAAATTATAAAACTGAAAAAAATTATTAATAATCAGTATATATTAATTTTGGATTCAATTTAAAAATATTGTTTATTCAGAGATCTAAATGAAAGACCATGGTTTTGTACCTGTGAGTATTTACAATAAATGAAAAGAAGAAATTGGTACAATTCTTCAAAATTATTTGAGTTATCAGGGAAAAACGAAGTCAGTGCATTAAAAACTGGTTGATTTTTTATTATTTTTTTTTTAATTAAAAGTTAATAGCTTTTTTTTCCTTGCAGAAGAAAGATATTTCTGCGTGTCATTTCATTTTCTCTTCAAGGAGTATGGTTTTAATGGAGAAGGTGAAAAAGTAGTAAAAATGTAACTGCCCTAAACTGTATCTACTCCCTTAAATCGTAGCATACATATGTGTGGGCTATGAGTAAGCAATGCCATCAATTATGACTCCACGTATGTGAAGTGCTGTTTTCACGCCCAACCTTAGCAGGATATTTCCTGCCAAAACATTAGGCATATAGAGTTCAGATGTAGTCTGAAAATTTTCTGAACTCTGAGAATTATTAAGATTTAAAAATTCATCATCATTTATCAATGATTGAAATTGGAAATTTTAATTTTTAAAAAATCATGAGTTTTAGAAACCCCAACTGCAATGATACATTGAAAATGCCACAGACTATCAGCAGAGTGCACTGGAGACCTCATTGCCAGTTACCTTTGAGCGTCTCAGAGGAATACCAGTTTTCAGTCTTCATTTAAATATCAATGCATTAAATATCAATGCATCAGTTTAATTATTTAATGAATAAATTTAACAGTCAAATATTATTACACCTGACAAATACTGATTATTTTTAAAAAAAATAATATTAATGAAAAATTCAAGCCTTGCAATACACATTTTAAATATAACAGTAAGAGTAAGTGTATCTTAAAACATGTTTTGGAAATATACAGAGACGACTTATGTAGAAATATACTGTAACAATTGAAACTAACCATGAGATTAGACACTTCATGTTATGGATTTAAATCTGATTTAAATTTAAAAAACATGATTTTTAGAAACTCAACCAGCTTGGAAATGTACCAAAAGTTCTTTCCATATTAGTACTAAAAGTACAACAATTAGAAGAAAAGATATGTGCCAAACCCGAAACAGAAAAATATGTTGTATGTTCACGAAATTGTGAAGTAAATTTGTACTTCACAGAGCAAAAGTGACTTTCCATTTTTTACTTTGTAAAAAAGTAATATAAATTACTATTGTGCAAATGTTTTCTTCCCTTTGATTGCCTTCTCAATGGCTCCTTCTCTCAGTTCATCCCCTGCCACACTCATCTCTATTGTTACTGGTACATTCTTTGCAGACCCAGTTTGGTTTACCTTTTAGGAATGATTTTAGTCCCCAACAGAATTCGCTGCAACAGACTTTATCTATCCTCTAAGAAAGCTATGGGTTGATAAAGGGGATATCTTATTCACTTATTCTATCTCCACATTGTCACGTGGGGCACCTAAGACCATGATCTATAGAGCAGAATTTTCTGTCATGAGGAGGAAAAGTTCTTTTTTGGGATTGTTAGCATATGATATGCTATTCTTAGTGGGTTGTGAACATGACTTAAAAAGATTATAAAACATTCATTTTAGTTGCAATATTTTTTTATGCCAATGTGTTAGGTTTCATCTAATATGTACGTTACTTTATTATTAATTATGTTCCGTTTCCTTGTTTATTTACATATTGTCAGAGGTGCACCCAGGATTTTATTGGTGGAAAGTGGTGGGGAAAATAAGTGCAAGTTTAATGTTGTCTTGCAAAGAATTTTTCATTTCTGCTGAATGTGAAATAAATATTTCTGTTCACTTATAGTTAATATGTATAATGTTAAGAAGGAATTTATCGAATGGCTTTCATTAGTATAGAAAATTAATAAAAACTATATTTTTAATATGTTTAATTGGTTTCGGAGGGGCAAGGGGCTGAAGCCCCATGAGCCCCTTCGCTCCTTGCCACTTGGGTGCGCTGCATCTTGTATTTTTTCTTTGAATTTCCCTTCAATATTGTGTGTTTTGCTGCCAGCTCTGTGTGTGGGTGTTAAGTTGGAGGAAGGCCTGCTGAAGAAAGTATTGGAACCCGAGTCTGCTTTGGGTAAGAGAAGTCGTGAACCTGACGATAATGAGAAGCCAGAATTGAAGAAATTGTGCGTAGAGGAAGTGACTGCACCTCTAGAAGAGGCTCTGAGTGACATCAGTGATGACGACGCAGATGGTATTCTCAACCGTGAGGATAGTGTAAGTGCAACTATTCAGTTCACTTTGTTCTGTCAGATCTGTGATATTTTTTTTTGACACAAGGGGGGATCAAAAGATTTAGGCTAGAATGCTTCTCGTGTACCCTTTACCACAGAGATACACACGTTTTGCATTCTCAGAATGCCATAACATGCATTGCGGAGTTCTTGAGCATCAAGACCATTCGCCAATACTGGAATGGCGTGCTGTGAGTGCTGAAGCTGTGTAGCTCTGCTTTTTCCACATTTTTCAGCTGGAATCACAATTGCAGCTTCTTCTCATTTACTCTCAAGACTCCAATCTTTCACTTCATATCTTTAATTCTTGCTTTAGAAGATATAATATAAAGTAATTGTGTATGAGTCAAGTCCCACATCCCACTGTATTTGTGCAAATGTTTGGTCCTTAAGGTCTTGTGTATCTTTAATAACCTTTAACACTATTAGAACTTGCACGGCAGTGCAAGCCGAGGCAAAACTGCCCTAGAACTTTGAGGGGTTCTTAAAGTCTTGAATAACAATGTTGCAAACATTTTACAAGCTCTGGCACAATCCCATTTTAGTAATATGTTTCTCTGGAATCATTGATTCAGTGTAATGTTTGTAAGTAAAGTAAATTATAAAAGAAACCCCACTAAATTTTTTATTACAATAATATTGGGTTGTATTAATAAAAGCACTTCTACAGGTTATCTTGAGTGTCAGTCATCAGTTCCTGCTATATATTTTTTTCTGGCTTCTAATGCCATTATTTCCCAAAGTTTTCTTGCCTTTTTTCTAAGTAGTAGGTAATGAAACAATTTTTCTAATTGTATTAGTCTATTGATTCAAATATGAATTTTTAAAAATTTTATTGACATGTCCAATGTGAATAAACTACACTAAGTCAACTAATTTTAGCTTGTCTTAAAAACATCAAATACTTTCAATAACTTCACCATATCACCGTTTTCACAATATTAACATTTTCAGGTCATAAATCTTTGTAGTATGATAACGTAGGTAAAAATTCATTGAAGTATCAATGATGTAAAAGTATTGATAAAAACCCTTAAATTGTTGTGTAGGGACTTAAGCATCCCCAGACCATTTGTGATTATAGTGAAATAAAATAGAATTGTCCTACACTTCCGGAATTTATAGTAACATTCATCAGCTTGGTTACCTTCCCTTCAAGAAAACTTAATCTGTTGTTCAAGTTAACATGCTTAAAATAGAATGCATTCTTTGTGACAGGGAACTCCCGTAATCCTCCCGTGCATCCAGAATCATCTATGGTATTACATAAAAATGAACTATTTACGACTATTGTAAACAATAAAGGTTTAGTAACAACAATATTTAAAACAATTAGAATTACTGTGTAGGTTTGTCACACATAAATAAAAGATTATTTATATTGTAGCAGTTGCCTTAAGCAAGGTAATACAAGAATGTGATCACCATAGTTTTCATTAGAGATAACATGTGAGTACTGGATTGATAGCACTGTAGTACATGCGGGCTATTTTGGATTCAAAACTAGGAGGTTTAGCATGAGAATTAAATGGTAATTAATCTCCATGCATACAAATTAAATACAATTTCTTCTGCTGATTCTAACAATATTAGTTGTGCCACCAACACAGCCACCTAACAACACCAAAAAGCAAATAATGACCTCAAATAATGATCAAAATATTCATTACTAGAGCTCAGAAGTTTAAACATTTATTTTACCTAAAATAGGCAGACAAAAAGGCATTTATTTTCTACAATGGGCTTGCAAAAAGGCAATATTCTTGCTAAGAAGGGGTCCAAAAAGGCATGTAAACCATGAAACCTCAGTTAAAAGGAATTATAGTAAAAAATTAATGATTAAAATAATCCACATTTTTATTCTAACTCTAAAATGTACATTAATACGTACGTGCAAGGACCCTGTGTAATCTTGTGTGCAGATGACCACCCAGTATGATTTTTGCTTTTCTTGCTCTTTGTAAGAAGAGAAAGTAATGTAATCATGAGCTGGAAAATGGCAAATTTTTGGCAGAAAAACTCTTATTATGTAACCTCAAAAACATTTTCAAACTTTCTTAAAAATGGCATTATTTTTTTAAAATTTATTTCATTTTATTTTATTTTAACTTTGTCTTCAGATAGCACAAAGGATGCTTAAGAGAGTGGTGCAGGTGTCATGTTTGTTGAAATCCCAGACTTTTTGAAAATTGCAAAAGTGTGTGGGGGCGGGGGATACCAAAAATAGATATTGGAAGCTTTAACACTGGTCTATAAAAAACTTTGTTGCTGTAACAAGAACAAAACATAATGTTTCTGGAAGATACTTAGCTTCTCAATCCAGATCTAATTTCAGAATTTCTGTATTGACCTCAGTTTTCATTGATAATTGTTTTTGTAAATGAGTATATCTCCCTATGTATCTGTAACAGATCCATAGTAAGAAATTCAACAACATAAGTGTTAAGAAAAGGGAGGAGGAGGTTTGAAATGTTGGGTCATCATAAATATCTTCTCTCTCTTCCGTATGTTCATCACTGTAGCATTCATCTTCGCTCACAGCCATGTTATCAGGAGGTAGTGGTACTGACAGTTCTCTGTGACATACAGGCCTTATAGCAGATGGTAAAATAGGATATTGCACTTTTCTTCCTTTTTGAGGTGATTCCAACTGTCTGTGTCATCTATTGGTTCCCTTCAAATCGTGGGAACAGGAAAGGGGATGTGGTTGTGAACTTTTAACAAGTAATATTACCAAGGCTTTATTTTTTAAAGGTGAATTTTCTGAATTGAGTGTCATGTACAGGAATTCCTTGTACACAAGGTTTAAATATTACATATTAAAATTGGGAAGTACCTACAATGCATTTTGAGTGCTATGTTGCATATTGTTATTTTTTTCCCACTTTTCTTGCAATATCATGCATTTTTTCTTTAACATTTTGGAAAGGTACTCCACAGCTCTTTCTTGTTGAGTTAAGCAAAATAACAACTGTAAATTATTTGCAGTAAATTTTAAATTTCCATAAATTCATATTAAATAGTCAGTTTGTTGTATGTGGGCCTTATGCACGTCTTCTGCAATTTGATTGTTCCTGAATAAATACAACTGCAGAATAAGTAAATAAAACTACAGCAAAACAACAAAACTGCAGTGATTTCAAATATTTCCATAAATAGGGAGTAGCATGTAACAAGAAAACTGAGCCTGATGGGCAAAAACCGATTTCACATTCGAATTCAGTGTCCAAGTCTGAGATAAGAATACCATTCACAATAAAATATCCACCATCTTGAGGAGAAAAAATCCAGTTGAAGCGATATCGCAATATTTTGCTAATTAGTAATTCATTTCTCAGCATTTCTAGTACAATTGCCATAGACATTAATCTCATAGGCATATTCGTGCGTTGAGTGAAACCTGCTCAGATGACCATCTTAATTAAGCAGTCACCTCCATAAAGGCCATATTTTCATGGAACCAGTTAATTTTTCCATAAGACACTAGTAAATATTCCCTCTTTTCAGTGGCCAGACACATTTTGTGGATTGATCTGTATTAAGTGGTCATCTCAAGTGATTTTGCATTGTAATTTAATGATGCAGAAAGGTGAAGATGTGTATTGATTTAATATGATTTTTCATATTCATAATATGCATTTTCATATTACTTTGTATAGTGCTTATCGCTCGTGGGGATTACTTTCTCTTTCGGGTAACAACTAATGCTTTTAATAAATATATCTCAATGAAACAGCAAAGTGTTAGTTTCTTCCATTCCACGGAATTCATATGGTTTGCCAACTCGTGCTTCGTTTCTGTGGGAATCTGTTTAGGACTCATTGTTTACTCTACATGTGCGAATTCAATTTAAAAGCCAATTGCTTCATCAGACAGCCCTGTTGTAAAGGTTTTACAGCATATGAATTGCATCTTGTAGTGTAGTTTGCTTGTTTGTTTTGGTGAGGCTGAACTGTAAGCAGTATGTATTTTGAAGAGTTTCTCAGGTCTTGATAAGTAATTAATTAGCATTTAATTCTCATGTTGGTTTTGCCAAGCTTTCAACTGAAAATAGCTTTTGTGTAATCTGGTGTAGAGACAAGTTAGCAAACAGTCATTATTTTAATGAAAATTGGAGTGTTTTAATTTGAAAATGTGGCAGTTAATTGACAATTAATTTTCAGTAAACTTTTATATGAACCTGCTATTGCTAACATGACTGTTTCAGTTTGATACATCGTTGTGGTAACATTTTTCATCATTAATAAAGGTACTTTGTTGTGTGTGTAGTGTCACAATTTTGAGATGTTCTGATTTTTATATTCTTTTTACATTTTCTATCAAGATGTTGGTTTAAATATTACATATTAAAATCGGAAAGTACCAATAATGCATTTTGAGTGCTATGTTGCATATTGTTATTTTTTTCCCACTTTAATCTTGCAATACATCATATCATGCATTTTTTCTTTAACATTTTGGAAAGGTACTCCACAGCTCTTTCTCGTTGAGTTAAGCAAAATAACAACCATAAATTATTTGCAGTAAATTTTAAATTTCCATAAATTCATATTAAATAGTCAGTTTGTTGTATGTGGGCCTTATGCACGTCCTCTGCAATTTACTGCTAAAAAAATTATAGGTAAGAGAAATTCAGAAATATCAGCTGTGGCTTTAATAATAAAAAATAATTATTCTTACAGAAAAAGTAATGTGTTTAAAATTAAATGAACATAATATCAATTCTTACAATATTGTATGTGATGGAAATTGTAAAATCATTTCATACCTGAAGAATAAAATAGTTAGAATCACTCAGTTGACAATATAGTTACAAAAACATTGAGAGAAATGTTTTTTGGGAGTTGTAGTATTCACTATTTATCTTGAAAAAAAAAATCCCTTTAAAATATTTAGCATTCTATTCACACTGATTTGTATTAAGCTCACAGATTAATTTTGGCACTAAAATTTGAACACTCATTCATCTCTTTTCTCTGTCAGTTTTACTTTTAGTGTTCATAAGTCAATTTCACTTTCCTGTTTACCTAAAGATTTAATTTGAAAATTATTTTTGAGGTAATTATTAGGAATTTATTTAAAAGGGCGAAGTTGAATAAGTCATTTAACTTAAAAGTTGAATGGATCATTAGAGATGAGTGTCAGTAAACAATTGAAATCTAATATGCAACCTTTGCGTTACTGTCTAAATCATTTTTAATGGTCACTTTTCAAAAGTTTATTCCTGATTATGTATTGAGCTAATCCTGTTTATTTTGGGTTCTATAATTTACTGTTTACAACCGTGCATTCCTGTTCCATTAGCCTTCCTCAGTGGTTCCCAAACTTTGATTTCTTGGGTAGCAGTCATTTTTATAAATTTTTAGATGGCTTGCAGACCCTTTGAAAATAATTATAATTAATATATAGACTGCTGTTATAAAGACACTTTTTAGACAAATAAACTCTTGTGAAAGTGACAGCTAGATAGTAACTGAAACTCCTTTGAGTGTAGGCCCTTAAATATATAAAAGATTTGTGTCAGCACTGTAGGCCTAAATTTTCTATACACATGCTGCAAAGTTCTGAGAAATCAGTTTGCCTATTCCATTATTGCCATTATATTCAAGTTTATGTGTCAGAGAAGTTAAATCAAATTTCTTGACAAGAAATGGCAAATGACCAAAAACTTCAATTCATTGGAAAAAAACAACCTGTTTGAGAACCACTGCTCTACCCTAGCCTGGAGTGAATTCTTTCTCTTGTGTCTTGCACTATTGTGGTATGTGCCATTCATGCAGGTGGACGATTTGGGCAGCATGGAAATTGAACTAGAGAGTTGCGTCTCGCAGGGCAAAGAAGTCCCTCCCAACGCTAGTTGTATGTACCCGCTGTGTGTACCCACAGCGCCCCACCCGCAAACCCCAGGGCTCAGTGCGGAGGACCTCCCAGTAAGGCGGTAGACTTGTTTTAGGCATGGCTGCATGACAGGACACTTCAGACTAAGGGAGGCAAAGTGATGTGGGCAAGGATGATGGTATTGAACTACTGTCTGATTGCATATTACACATGTAACCTCAGACATTTGCTTGACAGAATAAAGGATTTGAAATGTTTGAAGAGTGAGACTGCTTGGGTGTCTCAGCACTTGCTCTAACCTTAGGTGTTGACTGTTCATTCTTATCAATGCTTTTTGGCAAGTTGTATGGCATTTGAATAATGGTATTAATTATATGTATTCTCAGAGCAAATAGTTTTTCACCAAAACTGAGCCTGTAATTATTTATTGTTGTGTGGCATTAAGGACAGAGAATTTTATTCTCTCTCTCAATTTTTTTCTCATAAAAATTAATGAATATATTAGACAAATGCAAAATATTGATGGTAAATTACTAACAAAAAATTAAGAATTGCTGTTTTTGTAGAATTTTTTGAGATTATTTAGTGAATTTCTTTTAGATTATTTCTACTGACCTTTATGCTTGTCTAGCAATGTTTAAAGCACTAGTTGGAATGAACAGCTACTCCTCTGTTGCAAACAGGCCATTTAATGTAATGATATTTATTCCACTTCATTAGCTGTTTTAAAATCAATGTCTTGTGATTGTCTTGAGAAATATTTATAAATTACTTGCTTTACTGCTAATAATTGGAGGAAGACTATTTCGCCATGTCCTAGAGAAGCATGAAAATGGGAACGTTAAGTTAAAGTGGATTTCAGTTCCTTTTTAAGTTTTCTCTTTATTAGAACTTGTATTGAAAAAAAGGTAATTATGTTGCAAGGCAATGCAATCAAATAGGATGGGGATGCTATCATTTTTTCTCTGCATGACTTTGTGAAAGAAGTAGGTTCTAAATCACTCCTCTGAGCAGCAAATATTAGTCTTATTCATAAACAGGAAAGGGTGAAAACGTTTACTATAAGGAAGCAGTAAGTGAACTGTTATTTGTCCTTAAATCACAAAATATATTTAAGGTTGTGTGATTATGTTTTTATTAATGCTTAAAACAAAATGTACTATAAAGGTAAAGACATTCACTGTAATGGCAGTCTATTTGTATTGATTGATACAAGTGGTATTGTATTTCTTCACTTTGAACTACTTCATTGAAAATTGGTGAAGTAGAGTGGAAATACATCCACAATACACTTGTGTTCATATTATCCAACATCGACTAGAAAGGACGTAATTTATAACTTCTAAACTCATGACGTGACATTTTTGTTTGTCTTCATGCATAATACCAATAATGTTTAAAGACATTTCTAAAATAATTTCTCGGTGAATAAATTATAAATTTGTTTGTGTTTTGTTTATGTACAAATATTGTAACATATATTGTTACACGTATTTCAAGCTTTCAGTAGTACAACAACTTTATCAATATTCTGATTTTGCGAAAGCACCCAATGGTTAATTAAAGAAAACTTAAATAACTACAATTGTAAAAAGAGAAGTTTTTTGTAATTGAACTTCAAACACGTTTTATCCATTAAGAGCTTCCTGCACTGTTATAATTTCTTTTTGAAAGAGCTAATTTTTTCACATGAATAGTACACATAGATTTTGAAGGAATTATTCAGTTTTCTGATTTGTTTTTCAGAAGTCTTTTTTAAAAAATCTGGTAAAAGGAAAATTCTTCATGAAATTCGCAGTGCTGCAACTGGGTCATATTTCTCAAAAGACACATTAATGAAACTTTTTATATTTTTGTCCTATTTATAAGAAATAGTAAAATGTAACGGTGCACAGTTGGTGGAACACAGTAACGGTGCACAGTTGAGGGAAAGTTGTTTCCAGTATCACTTTGTAGTATTGTCACTTTTGAAACAAAGATGTACCAAGTGCAAAATGTTTGCACAGATCTAACTAGTCATATTTAATTGCAATTCGTTTTTTTCTTTTCAAGATAGTAAATGTAATAAACTACTTTCTTGTGATTGGAAGAAATTTCAAGTTCGTTTTCATTTTGTGTGCAGCCATAAGGAAATGACTTTGATGACTTGGATCACTGACCGTAGAGATAGGATCATATTGTAGAATGTCAAACCTCCTAAAATGATTGCATAAATCAGAACTTTAATTAAAGAATCATGTGGTAAAATGCCAGTTTGAAATGCTTGTATTCAGAATTGTTCAGACGAGTTCATTAAATGTTTGATTTTTTCGATTTCTATGTATCCTATTTTATCGTACAAAAATATTATTTTTCTATTTAAACTGATTTAACATTTATTTGGCTTCAGGGTGGTTAATTCCACATTTGCCTTCAAAAAAATAATTTAAATATTTTGTTGCTAAAAACAATAAAAACGTTTCAAATCAAAAATCTAAATACAAACTTTCCTAAGAAAGAAACATACTAAATGTGAGAAATAATGACTTCAAGATATAAAAATTTTGTCAAAGAATTTCTGTTTGAATTTATCAGGCAATTGATTATTTTCTTTAAAAATTATTTTGAAATGTACTACTTTTATTTTACTAAGGACAAATTGCAGGAGCACTCACTTGTTTGGTAAAACCAACAACTGCCTTCCAAACAAATTGTGTATTTGGTCTCAAGGAGTGACAGAATGTAGATATCTTTGATTTAAATAATTAGCTTCGTTGTCTTCGTCTTCCGTAAATAAAGAGTGATCATCAATTATTGTTACTGTACATCCTATTATGTAGTAAATTATTTTTTTTCAGATTTCAGATGATTCATTATACAGTCAAGTAGATCACACTGTTTTTGGTCTGATTCTGTACAATGCCATGTCAAAAAAGGAATCAGATAGGTGCTTTTATTGATATAATTTATTTTGTAAATTTTGAGTACCATTATTGGCTAATTTATAATTGCATGAGTGACTAGCTCAAGATATTTCCTTACTTGTTTTCATTCTTTTATTATTGTTCAGAGTCCTCCAAAAAAGTTTTTAGAAAACTTTTGATAGCTGCTTAAACTATCCCCAATGCATGTGAATCCATTGCTGCTATTGTTGATGAGATTGTCATGACGAGAGTCCTTGCTCTGCCCAGATCTTGCATTGCAGAATCGAGGTTAGAAGCCTTATATGTTATATGTGTGTGTGGAGCAGGAAACTCCAGGGCAGAGCCTGTCCCTGCTGCCACCAGCAACTGCTGGAGGCATGTCTGCTGCTTCGAACCGCACGCCAATGCGGGACGTGGAGCCTGAGCGGGACACACGAGAGGGAGGCCCTGGCACTGTTGGGCAGGATGCCAGTAGGGAGCCCCCAGAGCCCAGGTGAGTAATTAGCTTCGGAGTGGTTTTGTCTTGTGAAGAAGTGTAAAGAAGTTGGAGAAGCTGGGAAAACACAGGGAAATTGGCCAGAAAATTTGTGTGGAAAATGCAGGAAATGGCTTGACATGCCTGATTGCAACGGGAATCTGTATTCTACTAGAACAAATTATGAAGTCTTGATTTGGACATTTTTTTGGAAATTACTTTCACATTTGTTTATAAATGGGGATCAGTATTTTTGTATTAAAAAACAACAAAATATGTATATATTTTTTCCAAAATTCGTAAGAAAAAATAGAAAATATATAAAATAAATGTCACTATAGTGTTGAAAATTGCTCCATACAAGCATTTTCAAATTTTTAATCCTAAAAGCTGCTGATCAGGTATGAAAAAGGAATTCAGAGCTGTTAAAAGGATGTTCTACCTCTATCTGCAAAAGTAATTGTACACATAGTAATTGGAAACTGCATAATACGAATCTAATTCAAAGTATAAAATACATAGATAGTCCATACAATGTTGTTTGCGAGGAACCAGTGTGCATGCAAACAGTCACATCACTAGTGATGGATCCCGGTGAGGGGGAGGGGAGTTAAGGAAACATGCATCCCTCCCTGCAATGTTGTGTTTCTGATTGAATTCAATTTAATGAAAATTACAAAAAAACCATTACCACTTATGGATCATCTCATGTACTTCCGTAAAGGTCGAATGGGCAAGATTTCATGAACAAATTCTATGCCTCGGATATGTTTCTCAGCAAGGTGCAGGAAAAACAATAAGACAATAAATAATCTCTAAACAATATTTGTCAGATTGAGTTATGCACAGGCTCTACAAAACATGAACAAGCACATGATTGAGATAACCTCTGCTTCACAAATGTCTGTACATTCGTTATTTTTAGAAGCAGGGGAAAGGAGAAAATTTGACAATTCATAGTGCAAGCTCTGTGTTAAGTCAGCAGTAGATGAATGCCCTAAAGATCATATCAACCTTGGAAATTTTTGTAGGTTTCTGTTCAACTTCCTCTTTCTCTTTTATCCACTAATGATCTCTGTGTGCCAAATAATCTTTATCTTTGTTGTATTTCAGTATTTCTTCCACGCACATTGCATGTTTCTTGCTTTTTTGTGTGTTTCCTTATCAATCTATGGTTTAGTATTTAACTTTTCATTTCCTGTTTTCTAATTAGAGTTTTTTTTTTTTTTTTTTAAAGATATTCAGGAATTCATGTTTAAGCTTTGTTTTGGCTCTAGTGCCTGATGTACCTTGTACCCTACTTAACTGTATGGAGATTAAAATCTCCAAATATTTTGCCTGAGTTTTCATTTCACTAATTCTTGATATTGAATTTTGAAGAAGATATGACTAATTCAGAGCCAGTAGTTGGGAGTCTGTATATTCCCCCAGGGATAATTTAAGTCACCAATTTTTACTTCAAGCCATATCCAATATAATGATTACCTGCAGTAGCAATATTGTAATGTGTATTGAATGAAATGTTTCATCAGCTTCTATAACACTATATCTACCCTTGGTTTAATCTACCTTTTTCTTATCCATCAATGTGCACTAAGGAATATTCATCAATGTGCACGAACATGTCTACAGTATCCTCTTTTAACAATATTTCTGAGATAACCAAGTTTAATATGGTAAACTTCTATCAATGAACTGATCAGATTGGGCATAAGAGAGCTAATACTTGTATAGTATCCCAGTGTCTTAATGACTAGGTTCTCTCTGAAATTATGTTTTGATATGTTCAAACTCTTTTGTCAATGTATATCATTTGAAAACCATTTTTCAATAAGATTTGTAGAATACTTTTATGACCAAAATGACATTAAATTTTGCCTCTCATTATTGGACACACCCAAACTTGTAAAAGCTGTGCTGTAAAATTTCCTCTAATTTTGAAAGAACCTTGTCATTCTGAGGACACATAATATTGGTGGTTGGAACACTGTTTTTATTACATCTGCCTATCATAATTTTCCTATTTTTTGACATTTTGACAACCCTTGAATATAATGATATGTTCTTCATAATTGTCCAACCTTAGCAAGATTTTGTAGCTAGTTCGTCACATTACCTTGCATGCACACAGTTAGATGTTCCTTACTTTTATTCCTTCTGAAAATTTTCTGTTGCCAATCACTACTGCTTTTAATGTGTCTTGGTTACTAAAGACTAATTTCAAAGGTAATGGACCATTTCCAGCATTTTGCTTACATCCAAGTTGAATGGCACGTAACACACTATTTTCTGACATAATTTCTTTCAAATACTTTCTCCACTTTCTCCATGTCTTGCATGAGATGAGCTTTTGAATCTATCCCTTAGGGTTTCCAAAAATGTCTGTGAAATTTCATGCAAAAAATTCGGAATTACAAAAGGATACTGTAAAATAAAACACTTAACGTAAACTCTTGGGAAAATCTGGGAAAACATTTTGAAGCTTAGTGGGCAAGCAACTCGTTTCTTTGTCCTCACTTTGGTAGACTCATGTTTCCCCTTGACAACGTTGAACCTACAGTTTATGCCCATCCCACCATTGAATATTGTTTTTCAGTGTTTTATTGTATTTCAACTGTGAAATATATTGTCTATGTAAATTAAAATTAATGCCATAACTCCTGCCTCTCTGGCAAGTAAATCATTGTAGAAATAACGTATACACACATTTGTTGAGTTAAATATACGTCAATTAATATGTCATCTTGTTATAACGAGTAGTTTTCTAACATGTATTAGTAATTTTTTCTAGATTATTCTTATTTCCATTAGATGGTATTTTATTATGACTCCTTTAATACTGTTTTAATTTTATCATTTTTAATGTTTGAAAAGACTTTTTTAACAATAAATCTGTAACTAGTGTCCCATAAAGGACAGAGGTCTACTTTTCACTAGGAAGGTTAAGTGAATTAAGCATTATTACATTGGAGGAAATGTCACATCTTAAACTTTTTAATTTTAAATTTCGTAAAACACTTCTCACATCAATCTAATTTCTGAACTTTTATTTTCACTT
This sequence comes from Gryllus longicercus, assembly GCA_038098605.1. Classification (NCBI taxonomy): domain Eukaryota; kingdom Metazoa; phylum Arthropoda; class Insecta; order Orthoptera; family Gryllidae; genus Gryllus; species Gryllus longicercus. The sequence goes on along the minus strand of JAZDUA010000062.1, from coordinate 1,427,469 downwards.
GTCACTGTATTACACATCCCCATTCTTCTATTCTTTTCTTAACCATAATTTCCAAATTATTTCTTTAAATTCTCTTCCCAGTGTGACTTGCATCTTATTCATTCCTTCTATTTCTTCTTTGGTCCTAAGTATGGAAAGTATCTGTTTGCTAATCTCATTATGTGACTAGCTCACTTCCATTTTGGCCTTTCTGCTTTCTCTGTGACATATTTCAGGTAGTTCTTTTCTTTTACAATGACATTCCTTGTTTTGTGTTATTCTCAACTGTTTCCTTCGTGTGTGTGTGTGTGTGTGTGTGTGTGTGTCTCTCTCTCTCTCTCTCTCTCCTCTCTCTCTCCTCTCTCTCCTCTCTCTCTCCTCTCTCTCTCTCTCTCCTCTCTCTCTCCTCTCTCTCTCCTCTCTCTCTCCTCTCTCTCTCCTCTCTCTCTCCTCTCTCTCTCCTCTCTCTCCTCTCTCTCTCCTCTCTCTCTCCTCTCTCTCTCCTCTCTCTCTCCTCTCTCTCTCCTCTCTCTCTCCTCTCTCTCCTCTCTCTCTCCTCTCTCTCTCCTCTCTCTCTCCTCTCTCTCCTCTCTCTCCTCTCTCTCTCCTCTCTCTCTCCTCTCTCTCTCCTCTCTCTCTCCTCTCCTCTCTCTCTCCTCTCTCTCCTCTCTCCCTCTCTCTCCTCTCTCTCCTCTCTCCCTCTCTCTCTCTCTCCCCTCTCTCTCTCCCCTCTCTCTCTCCCTCTCTCCCCTCTCTCTCCCTCTCTCTCTCCTCTCCTCTCTCCCCTCTCCTCTCTCCCCTCTCCCCTCTCCTCTCTCCCCTCTCCTCTCTCCCCTCTCCTCTCTCCCCTCTCCTCTCTCCCCTCTCCTCTCTCCCCTCTCCTCTCTCCCCTCTCCTCTCTCCCCTCTCCTCTCTCCCCTCTCCTCTCTCCCCTCTCCTCTCTCCCCTCTCCTCTCTCCTCTCTCGTCAGTGATGAAAGACATGTTTACTAAAGTTTTCTTTTATATAAAAAAAATCTTAAATCTGGGTTTTCATTTTAATTCCCTTGCGATTAGAGGTAACAAACCAAACAAAACTCTAAATTGAATTTGGGAAAACAAATTTTTGATGGATCACCATTAAAAATTATGTAAAAATGGTTTGTAACACTGTATGTAAAACAGATTTAATTTTTATCTCTTTATTCAGAATGTGTTATTTTGCTGTTACAGATCTATGCTTGGATCTGGTATGGAGGATCGGCCACCTGATGAAGAAACTATGGACAATTTAGACTTTGAAGAAATTTCAGATGAGGAGTTGGATCCTGAAGAGAGCAAAGCTGGTATTGGAGATGCTCTTGGAGTTGATTGGGCAAGTCTAGTTGCAGAATCTCGCCCAAGAACCAAACCTGAGGCAAAACCTGGATCTGCTCGCCGGCGCTGGGAAAGCCATCGAGTTCTTATGCGTTTAGGGATGTCATTCCGATTTACAGGAACAGAGGTTGCTGAAACAATTGTATCCAAAATAAAGGAAATGAATGCTGAAGGTGAGTTATTGTGCTAACAGAATTCACCCTCACAGTATGCATCTATAGAGTTTTCAATGTGCATTGCCTTTGGTTTGTATGAATGTATGTACTTGGCACGACAGCCCGTGAATGGGCTCAGGCCTCCCTGCCTTGCGGCCATGGGTTAAGGGGGTAGTGTGCTTAGCAGGTAGACAACCCCACGCCATATTCCGGTCTTCTCAACCTGAGAAATGAATTTTCTCATCGTCACAGAGCAACATGTACTGGCACATTGCAAGGAAAACGCACACTATAATCTTGACTAGGCTGGGAATCAAACCCATGGACACGTAGTGGTAAACGAGCACGTTGACCGAGAGCTACGAGCCTATTGCCTTTAGTTTACCAGTTTGGCATTTCCCTAACAACAGGTTTGAGGTCTTTTAACTTTTTAAACATGTTTAACAGTTAAAAAAATGTACCATTATCCAAATTGCTGCATTCTGTTAAGTAAAGCCTGGTACATTGACAACATCACTAAGGTGTTGCATGTATAGACTAAGGTTCGACAGTGGTAGACATTATCGCTGTCAATCTTCTGATGTTCTCTCAGGCTTGTGGTTATCCTGGTTTGAATCTTAGTCAGTGACCTAGAAATCTTAGAAAACAGTTGGATGTAAGCAATGCACAGCAGTGGGATCTTTGTCTATTGTATTGTAGTCTCATCAGTGTCTAGAATGCTCAAAATCTGTGATTGACTTCCTAAAGACTTAATTACATTTAGAACACCCATGACTCTGCGTTTCCAGTGCCTCTTCAAATAGCATGCAGTTGCTGTTTCTGTGCCATTATTTCTTTTGGATTAATCACCTTGAATCCTGAGGGTCTTCTTTTAAGGGGCAAAGAGCAAGTCTTTCTTCAAACGATTTCAAATTCTTCAAATGAACTCGCTCTACACACATGTACACATTCATACACACACGCTCATGCTTTCTCACTCTCTCTCACACTCTCACAGACGCAGACACTCTCACAGACACAGACACTCTCACAGACGCAGACACTCTCACAGACAGACACTCTCACAGACGCAGACACTCTCACAGACGCAGACACTCTCACAGACGCAGACACTCTCAGAGACGCAGACACTCTCAGAGACGCAGACACTCTCAGAGACGCAGACACTCTCAGAGACGCAGACACTCTCAGAGACGCAGACACTCTGAGAGACGCAGACACTCTCAGAGACGCAGACACTCTCAGAGACGCAGACACTCTCAGAGACGCAGACACTCTCAGAGACGCAGACACTCTCAGAGACGCAGACACTCTCAGAGACGCAGACACTCTCAGAGACGCAGACACTCTCAGAGACGCAGACACTCTCAGAGACGCAGACACTCTCAGAGACGCAGACACTCTCAGAGACGCAGACACTCTCAGAGACGCAGACACTCTCACAGACGCAGACACTCTCACAGACGCAGACACTCTCACAGACGCAGACACTCTCACAGACGCAGACACTCTCACAGACGCAGACTCTTTCCTCTCACAGACGCAGACTCTTTCCTCTCACAGACGCAGACTCTCTCCTCTCACAGACGCAGACTCTCTCCTCTCACAGACGCAGACTCTCTCCTCTCACAGACGCAGACTCTCTCCTCTCACAGACGTAGACTCTCTCCTCTCACAGACGCAGACTCTCTCCTCTCACACACGCAGACACTCTCACACACACAGACACTCTCTCACAGACACACACTCTCTGTGGCGCCTATAGGCGTCAAAGGAACCTTAGAATGCATAGTACTTACAAAGACTGACATTACAATATGAGCGATACTCAGGTGGAGAACATTTGTTGCAACTCGTAAATATTGTTTGAAGCAGGTATCTTAAAAATGATATTAAAATTGATGAAATCAGGAAAATGCATTTAAAATCATGTAAAAAGTAAAAAAAGAATTATTTATCAAAATTAAAGGAAAATGCAAAAAAAGGCATACAAAGAGGTCATTTTCTTTTGTCATTACATAAAATTAATTTCTATACGAAACGTCATTGCTCTAAAGTGAAAAGAAAAAAGACTTTTCGTTAAATACTGCCCTCTAGTTATCACATTTATTTGCCTAACAATATTCCCTTCTAAAAATCAATTTTCTTTGTTACGCTTTTGTTTGGAGCTTTGATTCTTTAACAGCTGCAAACTGTCCAATATCCACATGACAAATGTGGAAGAGGAGAGAGCAGCAAGTTTCTAAATTTGGAAATATATGTGTATATTCTTAGCAAAAAACTTCTCAAATTTGGAAACTTGCTGCTCTCTCCTCTCCCACATTCATGATATGGATGTTGGAGAGTTTGCAGGTGTTAAAGAATCAAAGAAAAGAAAAAATAGAAAACCATGTGCAGAAAACATACTTCTATCAAAGTAAATTTTTTCATTTCATCTTGTGCAAAATGCATGTTTTTACTTGGATTGAACCAAGGGTTTCTGAGGCTTTGTCAGTCTGTATCATGTAACAAAATCTGAGCAATAACTTTTATTCTTTTTACACATACTACAGTGCAATTCATACAGAATCTCTCTTCACCAGCTCTTTCCAAAGTATTGGTCTGGCAGATTCACTACGCGTATGAAGAAGACCTCTGTGAATTCAATTGGGTGTTATGTATCATCATCAGCAGCAGCAGCAGCATGGGTTAGGCTGATTTATCCAGTTTCGGCAAAGTTGTCTAGAAAAGACTCTCTCTTCTTTGGTCTTCCTACTTCTCTTTTTCCTTTTGGGAGATAGTAATAAGCCTGTTTGGACTATCTCTCATTGTTAATTCTTTGTAAATGGTATATCCAGTTTTTTCTATAGGTATTTATTTTTTCTTGTAAGTTGGTAATTCCCAATTCTTCTCTTATATTCTCATTTCTGACATGGTCCATTATTGTGTATCCTTTCACATACCTCAGAAATCTCATTTCTTCTGCGTTAATTCTCCTGTTTTCTCTAGATGTTGTTACCCATGTTTCACATCTATACAGGAGAGTAAATATGGCCATTGTTTTATAAAGCTTGAGTTTGCTTTCTTTTCGTGCATTATTTCCCAATGTCCATTTGATAGTGCTGCAGATAGCCTGAAATTTAAATATTTTTTGTTGCATATCAATATCATTAAGATATCTAATGTTGCGTGCTAAATATTGGATACTTGTTCGATAGTGATGTTTTTTATTACTATTTTTATTCGCATGGGATGTTTATCTCTGAATGCCATAGCCTTAGTTTTGTTGGCTATGGGTATTATACATATGCATGATATTTATCGCATTTCCAACTTATTGTTATGTCAACGTTCACGATTCTTGTTTTGGAAAGTTAATGTAAAAACCTACACTTAACCAACTAGAATTAATCTGTGAATATAAGATGACTCTGTATTTTTGTAATGAGATATTTAGTAAGAAACCACCTCCTGTATATTTGGATACATACAGAATCTGCCAGATTCATTTGACTCCACTTCCTTCTTTCTTTGCAGCTGAGAAGAAGAAAGAGGGTCCTGAGGAAGGGGAAGATGTGTCCTCAAATCCTGATGAAAGTGTTGATACCAACTTCCTGCACCCTGTGGCCTCCATCCACGTGAACCTGCGAGAAAAGGCAGCAAAGCGGCGTGCCCTTTTTGCCAGTGCAGGACCCTACAAACGTGCTCTCTCTGCACGTCGAGACCTAGCTATAAGGTAATTTTGGTTATGGAGGAGCACTCTGTATGGAATTTTCTGTAATGTTTCTGTGTCCCTGAAAATGATACCAATGAAGGGCTCCACTAAATTTTTTGAACCAGGTGGCTACTTTCTGGAAAATCAGGAAAATTCATGGAAGAATTAGAGAATTTTTGTAGAAATATTAAAAATTGAGAATTTGGAGATTATAAAACTAGGTATTATACCTTAAATTTTTGGACATAAAAATGTTTTCTGAAGAATTCATTTCCTTATAAGCTAGTTATTGATCAGAAAAATTAATCCAGAAAAAACTATTTTAACAGGAACTCCTTCCAAAAGGGAAGGAAACACATGGACAAGACAATTGCAATAGAAATTGAAACATGAGCAAAATAGACTTTTTTTTTAGCTTCTTATATCACTTTAATTTTTTTTACCCACATTACACTTATGAATATTGACTTTAATCATTCTTGTGATTTTCTGTAGATAGTGAAGACATTTCACGAATTTTTTCAGGCATTTGTATCCTATTTTGACCCTTATAATCAACAAAAAAGAACAGAAAATTGGTTTAATTATCTTTTCTAATAAATGTAAAATAAAAACAAATTGGAACATTAACTAATAAACTGTAGATATAATAGCATGTGAACTAATAAAGCAAAACATAACTTTAAAAAAATAAATAAGAAACTTTTAAATTACTAATTATTTATATTGAGCTGTCACATGCAAATTATAAGATAAATGGTTGAAATTTTCAAAACACCTTTAGAAAATAACAAGGATCAGTGAAGTCAATATTCATAGGTGCAACGTGATTAAAAAATTTAAACTGATATAAGAAGCTAAAAACATTTATTCCCATTTGTTCAAAGTTCTCTGGGCAAACTTATTAAATTTTGACAAAAAAATGTTTTTTTAAATTTTAAGTACAATTTTCAACATAAAAAATGTTTATCCCCAGGGCACTTTTGCCTATCTTATTTCACTACCCCCTTTTGGTTACTTGCTTTTAATTGTATGAAAATCTATTCATTTATTCAGTCATTCAAATGACATTGTGTGCATAATTTAAATTTTCAATGTAATGTTTGATTATGAGTTGTTCATCATGGTACTAGCTTCTGTTATTATGATTAATCATATCAAAACCCTGGTATTGAAGATTTTCTGGTGTAGATATTCAAAGTTCATTGACTTTTTCTTTTGTTACAGGCGTCAGCTGTGCAATCTCCCAGTCAAAGAAACTTTGAATGATATTCAACCAAACCCAGACCAAGATCTTTATAGACTTAGTGTGCAATTGTTTGAAAGAAGTCTTTAAGATAAAATGTTGTTTCTTTCTCTCTCTTTTTCTTTCTTTCTTTTAATCTTTTGTGAATGGAATACCTGAAGCTGATTGGTGAAGAAAATAATATTTGAAAAGGGCACAAGTACACTTGATGATAGTTGTGTAATAGACATGTGTGTGTGTGTGCTAAGAAATTATGTGTAATTTTTTCATTGTGTAACATGGAAATGTGCTACACAGGATTTGTTCTGGAAAGAACAGTTCTGTATATGTTCTGCAATGGGACATAGAAGATCTCAACAAGTACAGTGACATTGAGAAATCAAGACATTTTACATGAAATACAACTATGAAGTGCATGCAATGTGCAGTTTGAGCCCTGTTTGTTTCTGAAGATAGTACGTGATAGAAATATTTTTCAGTTTATGTTTATTTAACAATTTTTTTGTACAATCAATGTGCATTAAATGAAATCATTTAAGTGATAAAAGTGTTTATATTTTGTATTTTCAGACCATCATGCATGCAATACATTTAGTAGACAGGAAAGTCCATATTCTTTTCATTAGGCATTCTTCATGAGGAGTTGGTTCATGGAACAAGTTGTAATGAAGAATTCCTAATGAAATGTTTTGAGAGTTCATATTCTGTTTGAAATCAATTTATCTCTTTTGCTCTAGATTTGTGACTATTTGAGTCCAGGCAGTTGTCACACACACACACAAATCTTTGAAGATCGGAACAAAAATTGAATCTAATAATAGGAATATCAGATTTCCTTGAATTTGATGATCATGGAATTTGTGTAGTCATTACACTTGCTTATTGTATCCCAAAACTTCTCTCAGTAGTATTAGTGGTATTAGTAGTTTTAGTTGTCTTTGTGTGACTGCAGTAAATATATTCATTTATATTGAGAATTGTATTTAGAGTTTTGTTATGAGCTATGGATAATTAGTTTTCTGATATCCTAGATAGTCTTGGTACTAATTACCAAGCCCTGAATTTTAATATTCTAAATATCAGCAAAGTTTACAAGCATTTATGACCTGAAACACATAATTATTACCTAAAACAAACAAAAATTGACTTCATAAAAGTTTATTTCTACAACTTCTCTTTGATTATTAGTTTCTCACAAACTACTTACTTGGCAAAAAAACTGAATTCTTGTGAAAAGTTGTGATTTTACAACAACAAAAACTTGTATTTCATCTGACTTTTTGATTTTGAGTATTTCTTGACATGTCTTTCTTTTTATTGATTTTACCTACTAAGTGGAATGGAAGGTGGAATAGTTTTTTGTGATTGTATTACCAGTATTTTCTCATTTATTTTTGTCTGTTGCTCTCTTTGATTTTTCCAACTTGTGTCAGTCTTCTCTTTCTGGGAACTCCTTTAATTTTCACTTTGTCCTATCCTTACATATATACAGAGTAATATATGTAGTACGGAGAAAGTTATGTAATGCTGCAAAAAATCAATTTTGATATTTCAACAAAAATGCATGTTTTGGGGTCCTCTCATATCAAAATTTGGTTTTTGCAATACGTCCATCTGTGAACACCACTAGTGCCTAAACCATACGTAAGATTTTTAGGATGGCTCGAATCGAGGTGCTGTGATTTTGAAAACTTTCTGTATAGGGGGTTCTTTTCACAAAGCCCCATGGACATTTTCAAAATTTTCTCAAAAATGGCTCTAAACTTTTTCTTTAAATTTTTTGAAAGAATAGAGTAACATTCTCTTATGAAGATGTCACATAGGTCCATTTTTCACTATTATCTCTGAATTTTCGAAAATTGCAAAAGTTTGGATTTTTTTCAGCATGATATGAGCAGTTTTTAAAAAATAACAAAAACCAGATTTTTTCGAAAACAGCTCCAAATTTTTTCTATAAACTTTCAGTTGGGGTAGTGCTAAATGTACTCTTTAAGATGATGTAAATGTCATTTTACTCTTTTTTTGTTTAAAAAATTACATAAAATTTAATTTTTTTGCCTGTCTCTCGAGTTGTTAATATTTACATTAGCGGCAATTTGTTCACATTATTGTATTTACGATTACATGTGCTTTAAATAATGTCATATTTCTCCAAATCTCAACAGTTCTCCATGAAAATGAGCTCAAAATCTGCATTTTCAGAATTGGTCAAATAATATGTTCTCAAAAATGACTTCAAATATTTAAATAAAAATTTCCACTCAGGATCAGGTTTTACTGTTCTTTAATATTATCAAAGTAATATTTCAATTCTAGTATTAGTAAACTGAAAATTGAGAAAATTTTAGAAAAGTGTACTTTGGACATCAATAGATGGCAGCTGGTGAAAGTATGAGACAAGACAGAAAAGCTGGGCCAGACCAAAGAAATTAGAAAACTAACTAGCATGAGAAAGTGCATGCCATTCTGGAGCACCACTAGTTCATTTTTGTTCTAAACTCTGTTCAGTCCTTTCACTTTTTTTTTTATTTCATTTTACAAGGTGTCTGGAAAATAGGAAATGTCAGGGAAATGTTTTAGACCAATCTGAAAGTAGATGTTCTGTAAGTTATATTTGTGCAATTAAATTTTTTGCCACAATGATTAAGCAGAATAAGGTGCTCGGATGATCCCAATCAACCTCACATTTTCAGTTTTCAAGTACAATGGTTAACTCCTGTCATATGCTGAAATGTCAAATTGGGATATGGCGAAACCCTCAAATTCCACCTTTCAAAATTTCTCCGAAGTGAGAGTAAACATAACCAGAAACAGAAAAAGACATTTTTCTCAAAGTAAACTTTAGATGAGATCTGTCGTTATTATTCTGAGTGCCTGAAATACTGAGTTGTCATATTTGTGAAATTAGAGAGCTGACATCATAACTTGTGCTCGTCTTCCCTTAACTGATTAACACACAAATTAATTTTGGGTGTGTAGCACTTGCTCATTGTCTTCATGTCCATAACTGCTAAGTCTTTATTGAGGCTCTTTGGTACTATGCTTGTGCAACATATAGTGCTAATCCATTGTTGTGTGGCTAGATTATACTACCGGAGCCACTCCCAAATTGTCAACAGCTAGTTGTATAAACATTTTGTTTTTCCTTAAAAAAGTAGCAAAACTGTTAGTCCTTAGCTGCTTATGCCCCATCAGCTTCGGTGTGGACCAACAATCATTTGCTTTACATCAGCCTCTACATTTTAGATTACGTTTCAGATAAAGATTCAGACAATCGCAAGTCATGAATACACCCTGGCCAGGAGTGCTTTAGCCATCTCAGCTAAATCAACATGTGTTCAGAACTTGCTTAATTTTTCCTTTCATCAATATCTATTGAAGAAATAAAATTCACAAATTATTGCAAGAGAAGCAAATTTGAATTGGTCAGAAATGAGCCTCCTTAAATATGGGTACTGGACGTAGTATGAATTATTAAGGCCCCATTATACCGCAACTTAAGCAATAAATAAGAATGAGCAAAATAATTCGTTAATTGAATTGAGAGAACACAGTATTGGGCTAAGTTAACATTCTTTCATATTCATTTTTCTTCTCTTTCATCTACTGTTCCGACGGTGACAGGATTTTCGATACTACCTAGATAAATAGGTCGAATTAATTCGCTATATGGAGAATTCTAGTTGCCAGCTGCTATGATCGATAGTTTTCCGTGGTTTCTCCGATCTACATCAGACGAATGCAGGAGTAGTACCTTAAGAAACGGGCCACGCGATTTTTCCTTTTTCTATCCTCACCCCTAGCACACACTACACTACCACATATTCCCGGAGAGTGATCGGTAGCTTAGAGCTTGTCCAGATGGGGCGTTATCCCGCTGGTGGGAATTGCCTGGTTGGTGAAAACCCCTCTAGGGGGCGAGCAGGTCGGCGCCAGATCTCACCATACAGCGTGGAAGACAGCCACCTCACGATGAATAAACATGCACTACAATTACGAGACTAATGACCTTAGCCGTTGACAAGCACGAAATCACTAATCAGTCACTCCATCCTCTTATGTTTCTTCTCCATTACCTTATCTTACATATTTTTTTTCTTTCTTACTCTTGTACTTCTGTCTTCTCCTCCCATTGAAGTGAGTTGGTCCACTTTCTGATGGGGGATGCAAAGAAGTTCTCACATGTTCTTGTCTCACGTTCTCTTGCCAACTTTCACCCTTCTTAACTGTCCTCTATATATTAAACTCACACATTTGCTTGCTGGGCATAGCAACTTGAGTCAGAGGGAATAGGTATCCTGGTGGCTGAGAGATCTGCCTGTATCCCATTTGCTTTCCTGGTGAGACATCCGCCAGGAAAAAATTTTTAGATTAACATTACCTATATGCCAATACATAGGCTTTGACCTCAGCCTTTTGTAGACGGGCTGGTAGAAACTCACCCAATTTCAGCAAATCGACTCAAACTAGGACTTGCTGAACTTCACGGTGAGTTTACGATGGGTTTGTCATGGCATTTCCTTGTGTTGCACTTAGAGTGTCCCTTTGTTGGGCTCCATGGAGGAGGCAGGGCCACACGGTGAACTGTTAATTCTCTAAATCAACATCAAATCCTTCCCCTGCCCTCTTCCTCAAGGAAAAGGAGGTTGACTTATCTTCTGCAAGTTCGTTGACAGATCAACAAAGCCTCGCTTGTTAATGTTTTGAATCATGGAAAAAAAGAGTAAGTAATAAAGGTTAAAAGCAAATCGAGAAATTTGAGATGCTCCACGCAGTTTTTAGTCAGCGCATCGGACCATTCTGTTCGAAAGTTGATCGGACGATCCTATAGCAAAACTCTTAAGAATGAACGAACTGTCCAGTCCATCCTCTGGATTCAAGTGGATATCTATTCGTGCACAAAATCCAGTTAAAACGTAAACCACGAAGATTTTTTAATTGAAACTGAGGACAATTTGAAAACCTTCGAGACAGAAGGGGCTACCGTTCCAACGGAAGGAAGAAATTAACGAAACGCAGGTCTCCAGGTTAGAGTATAAACTCACTCTGCTTTAAAACTCAGCAAGGGTGTGGTTTTCATGACTTCTCTGAAGAAACTGAGAAAGATCTAAAAAGTTTCCTGTCGGAGGGGATATCTGATATCTACAAGATACAGCAGGAGTTGAATGGGATACTTTTCCCCCATGCAAATTCTTATCGACCGCTGTTGGCTTCCGGGATTTTTAATGAGCGCATGAGCGTATGTTAAATCCTCAACACTTCTTGACGAGTCAGAACCAGTTCGACCATACCTAGCAACTCGCAGTGCGGTTTGCGGAACTGATATTCACAATTGGTCCTCAGTGCAATGCCGTGTTAACGCAATTCATATTTAATTCTAAATCCTTCAATATATATATATATATATATATATATATATATATATATATATATATATATTGTAGCGATCCAGATGTCATCATGCTAGAAAAATTAAATATAACGAACTCGACCACCCAGAATTCTACCGAGAGTTTAAACGGATTGCAATGCACGCGTAGTCTCACTTGTCGCGGCAGGCTATTACCGCCTCCTGCCCATTAAGCGAGCCATCTAGAGGACTACCGTCGACAGATACTGTGCACGTGTGCGCGGCCAGCTGCAGATTTCGAGACCGTTCACTTTCGGGGGAGCCCAGAGCGATACTTCTGTCATCGAACGCGCCCCCCCTTACGCAAGCAAGGGCCAGAGTTCTAGAAGGTTCGAGAACAACCCCGCATGCTCGCAGCACGCACAAAGAGTGGAAGTTTCCTTCGCTTCTCACGCTGCGATTGGGTTAAAATATTTCACTACGCAACAACTTCTGACCAATAGCGACACTGCTATCAAAGGGAACTAGGACACATAAGAAATTGGGGTGGGGGAAGAGTTAACCTGGTGCGATTTCGACGGAGAGAACGGCAGAAGGGATTTGAAGGCTAGACAGGACAGTCGGGGCAGAAGTTTCTCTTGGGGGGAATATTTTTCGGTTAGAGGCAAGTTCACCTCTACCGGACTTAGAATTTTTTTAGTACCAGCTCGAGCATTGAGCAGACTGTAGTAAATAGAGGAACTTTTCTAGAGTTTGATAATTCGTGTTCTTGAATTATTCGTGACGGATTTCTTAATTTTCTGAAACCGGACTTGTAAAAGACTGTCATAATAATCAGAGGAACGCATGGTTGTTACTCCGCGCCTGAGGTCGGGAGAAAAATCCCGGCGATCTTCAAGCACTTCCAGTCGCCCAGACATCGCTGCCAGTTCGCCCAGACATCGCTGCCAGTTCGCCCAGACACCGCTGCCAGTGGTGGCATAATAACCCGAGGGTCGCCCAGCTGACGCACGCGCCGAGAGGGTGTGAGGGGACTGCCGCGGTCGCGTCCTTGCCCAAGGCCGCCGCCCCCCTTCCAGACGCCAGAGGGTCCGCCCGGGCACACAAAGAATTCTACAGGGCTGAATAACCCGAGGGTCATTCAACCCCAAGACTTATGTAATGCAGTGTCGCGCTCGGGCACGTTAAATTATCATCCTGTAACTCATGTAAATATTAGTTGTAACAAGTTGATTTTCTTCCTAGTCATAAGCTTTACTGATTACTAACGCCTAATGTTCTTTCCTTATTTTTAATCGATCTCTTCAATTTTTTTCCATTGTTAGTTTATAATTGTAATTTCCCTGGCGCATTTTTTTTATTATCATTTTTGCCCAGAAATAAATTGAATCATTTTACCAGTGAACAAGTGTTTATTTAATTTGTGTTTCTATTGTACTGCATAACAGTTCCTTCCATCACCGATCTGAGCTAGTGGCAGGGTCGCCAACCGGTTCCACAGGTAATCGGTTCGGTTACAATATACATATATATATATATATATATATATATATATATATATATATATATATATATATATATATATATATATATATATATATATAAAGTTATGTATGATTAAACTATACGCCAAACATTGGCATAACAGAATGACACATTGGCAATGTGTTGCACATCATTGGATAATATTTATAGGAATACGCATATTCTGTTGCTACACACCGTGGCGGGTACGCGCGCACCTTTTGTGCTGACCGTGCCTTCGCGTTGTCCTAACACTCCCTCGCCGCAACCTTCGAGTGTTCGGAGCAATCCAGCACTGTCTTGTTTATTGGTTGTTGTTGTATTTTTGTTAGTTTCGTAGTTTGTTGGGGGAAAATAAATGTTGTTTTTTGATTTGTTTTTTACGAGAAACGTAAAGCGTTTTGATTGGACTTCCGCTTCAATTTGAATGGTGATTTTCAGCAGGATTAGGACCTGGATCCCATCCATACCCGGGACCGGGAAAACGAAATATATGTGTGTTTGACGTCCCAATGAATTTATGTTTAGTTTTTGCGTGTGAATAATGTTAAAATGAAACAATAATAATTGATTTAAAATTATTTATAAACAATACAAAATTCAATGTGATTTGATAGGATTTTCTTTACATTTCAGCATCGAAATGGGGGGAGATTAATAATAATAATAATAATAATAATAATAATAATAATAATAATAATAATAATAATAATAATAATAATAATAATAATAATAATAATAATAATAATAATTATTGAGTCACATATACAATTACAATTGTGTATGACGAGTCAATATGATGCCTTGGGTGGAGAGAGTGAAGTTATATTCAGAGGTGGATTTACGCATAGGCACAGTAGGCACGTGCCTACGGCGGCAAATTTTTCAAGGGCGGCAAATTTTCGAAGGCGCAAAATTTTCTTGATATTTACTAAAACAAATTTTGCTTCTCCAAAAACTATAACAGCATAAATTATATTTTTATTTTAAAAACCTTTCATTTATAAATTAAGTTTGAATTTCAAATGGGGACATTTTCAATGTTACAGAATAAAATGAAAAGAATTCGCCAACGACTTCTGATTGGTTGATTGATCAGAAAGAATTACATTCTTAGAGTAAGGAGTTTGAATTAGCCAATCAGAAATCGCTGACTGATTTCGCCACGCATTCATATTGCGCTATATAGAAAGTAGCGACATCTATTTACTCTTGAGTTAGTTCTAGAAGACGGATCTGGAAATAACCCTTTTTCGTTATTTTGTTACTATTGTTGTGTATCGTTTATTGCAAGAGCCTGCTGAGTAAAAATGATATTTTCAAGTTTTAAAATGCGTGATTATCGAAAAAGGCTCAGCGGAAGTCAATATGCAAAAATCCGAAAAGAAAATGAAGAGAAATGTCAAAATGAAATTGATAAGACAAAAAAAATTAAATAATTGAATTCTTTAAACCTATATGTGAAACTGATCACTGCTGCCGTTCATTCGACAATTCTATTACTGAGTACTATATAAAAATATAGACTACTATATAAACATATAGATTAGATAACATATTTAGTGTTCAGCTTGTATATTTTTTCCATGGACTAATAAGTTGTGGTAAATAAATGTTAACATTAATATATTTTTAATGCAGAGTTGTGTTGCCAAAATATTCTCAAAATGCAAAAAAATGTTTAGTACAATGATTAGAAATTAAATATTCTTGACGTGTTGTTGTATTCGTTAAAATGAACTATTTCTTAATATAGAATTTAAATAAATTAGCATAAAATATGTTACTATAATTATGTTACTAAACTTTATTTATATAATATGTAATAATACATACAATATTTTGACTCTTTTATTTATTCAGGGTTATCACTGAATCTAATAATGATACTGCAAAGTTCCAAACAGCTAAAAATGAAATGGTTCCTCAAGCAATTGAAAATATAACTGCGATTGATTATGAGTCGACGATTCAACCGATGTAAATAGTTTAAGCATTTTTTTGTATAATTAATTAAACCTTTATGTATATAAATATTATAATCTTTCTAGAATATTTGTTTACAATATTACAATACATTATTCTAATAATTTATTATTTTCTTTTTTAATTAAATAGTTTCTACCGAATGTATACAACTGCAAGAACATAAAATTGATGAAACCATAACTTCGACTGATCGGTTTTGTTGGAAAAGCGATCCAGCTTTGTGGTCTATTAATGAAGCTACACGTGATTATGTTGCCAAGCATGGGTTCAAACAAAACAGAAACGCTGACTTTTCTAAATCAAGAAAAGAGTACAATGATGGCAAAGTTCGTTACTTAACGTCAAATATGTTTGAGTATACGCATATCAGTAAAGAAAAAATGGGTTGATCCGGAGTGTATGGTGTCGTTCACTGACCTTCGGTTCCTTTGGTTCACTGATTCGGTTCACTAATCTCGTGATTCACAAGGTTATAGTTTCACGGTTCACTTCTATCACTGGAGAAAAATCTTGATGGCATTGATTCAAAGCATAAATATATACACAATTTGGTTGATCACAATTTAACTATGTCACTTTTCCAAATTAAGTTATACATTTTTCCAATTACGAAACATTTTTTCTTCATGACGATACATTTTAAATTTCAATTCACTTCTAAAATTTCACTTCACAACACTCTTTTAAATCACAAAATTAAGACTTTAGCTTGCATGGTTGAAATAGACTTGATTTACTAATTAAACAGCCTCCTAACAACACATTTATTTGTTACTATGACTACAAAATTATTTACTTCATAATTTGATGAATAGTCATATTGCGAAGAATTTTGTGGCGTGGATTTGCGTGTTTCATTGCCATTTCAAGTTCCTGTTTAATTGTTTTGTGTGTCTACCGAGATGGAAGGTATGAATTCAGAATTTATTTATGATTTGCGCCGAAAGGGAAGTTTGAATGTGATTCAGTTGTGTCAGAAAGTGGGTTTGCTTGCGTCTCGACGTGTATGTAATGTATGCCAGAAAGAAATGAAGTTTATTGAGAGAAAGGATATAACAGATGGGTTTGAGTGGATTTGTAGAGAAAGATGCCAGAATTTTCATTGTGTGAAAATGTCTGTACGAAAGGATTCTTGGTTTGAGAGGAGACTTATTAATTTACTGAACTTTAGTTCATAAGAAGTAAAGAGTGTGTATTTTTTCAGATATAAGCAGATTTGGTGATACGTTGATGAATCATTGAAGTTTTTCGTGTTATAAGGATGTTCTACGTAATTAGTGCATAGTATTTTTAATACTCTAAAAATTCTATAATTTCAGCGATTACGTGAGTTAATTTTTTATATTTTTTCTAATAAAATACTGCTATCTTTGACATATAGTATTTGTTGAAAAAATAGTCTGGTTGATTTTATATTATTAAAATGGGGGGTTTGGGGGGCGATAGCCCCCCAATAATAAAAATGTTTAAATAGAAAGTGTTAGTGAAATATACTGCGAATTCTAGAGCATATAAAAAAGTGTTAAGTAGATAACATGCTTTTTTTGGTAATTAAAGTTTGGCTTTGAGTAGTAATGATAGTTTAAGTAGCATGTGAATGTTAAATAGAAATTATAATTCTTGCGATAACATAGTGACCATTACAACATGCGAACAATAAACAAGGATTCGGTTCAGTGAGTCGATTCCCCTCTAGTGAACCGGTTCAGTGAACGACACCATACACTCCGGATATACCAAAAAATGCCTTGCAAGTGGCCTGTTTACTCTGAGAGCAATGGAACTGTTTTCTGCGGTGTTTGTTTATTGTTTTCAAGCAATTCAGAAGTAAGAACAAAATTATCATCGGAGGGATTCAATGATTGGAAAAATGCGCATACCAAAATAAAAGAACATGATAATTCTACATGTCATAGAAACTGTACGTCTGCATAGAAAAACAGACAGCGGACTGAAAACCAAGTGAATAAGCAGCTGCTTGAACAAGTTGAAACCGAGCCAACTTATTGGAGGAATGTTCTTGAGCGTGTCATTTTAGTAATAAAAACTCTTGTTTCAAGAGGGCTTCCTGTGAGAGGACATGTCGAAAAGTTTGGAAATAATCAAAATGGTAATTACATGATGTTGCTTGAGTTAATTTCGAAATATGACCACTTCTTAGCAGATCACATACAAAAATTTGGTAACTGCGGAAAGGGAAATACATCGTATTTATCCACCACGACGGTTGAAGAACTAATAGGTATGTTAGCTAAAACATTTAAAGATGAGATTCTCTGAAGCTTTCGAAGTGCCAAGTATTTCTCCATAATTGTGGGCTCTACACCAGACCTAGCACACGTGGATCAACTCGCTATAGTTATTAGACATGTGGGAAAAGATGGTACACCAAAAGAGTCATTTTTGGAATTCCTTCCAAACACAAAGGACGCTGTTCGACGCTGTATGTAATTTTATGGAAATTAACGAACGGTACATTAATAATTGTCGTGGTCTGTCCTACAACAACGCGTCAAAAATGTCCGGTCTTTGCACAGGTCTTCAAGCCCGTATGAAAGACGTAAATGCTCTAATTGTTCTGGTCATTCTTTAAATTTAGTTGGTACAAATGCAGCTGAATCATGAACTGAAGCATGTACTTATTTTCTACTTCTTCAAAATTTATATAGTTTCTTTAGTGCATCTACATCAAGGTGGGACATACTTCGAAATTTAGTAGATGAAGGATCCAGTGCATCCTCTTTGAAAAGTCTTTCAATTATGCGCTGGTCAGCTAGATTATGCATGTCAGGCTCTAAAACATCGTTAGCAAAATGTTTTAGATGCCCTTCAAATTACATCTGATGATTCTACGCAAAATCCGTCAACGCGTGCAGAAGCTAAAGGTGTTATTGTTGCTTTAAATCGACTTGAAACCTTTATTATGACCGAGGTTTGGGGATTCATTTGAGACCGCTTGAATGCGTCGAACAAACAACTGCAAAAAGTCGATATTGATTTAAGTTCCGTGGTTGGTATTTACACTTCGCTTGTAGAACTTTTAAAAACAGAGACAATTTTGAATTTTTTGAAGAGAAGGGTACGAAGCTGTCAAACACTGAAACGAAAGAATCGGAAAACAAAAGAAAAAGGAAACGTAAAATGCATTGTGATGAAACTAACGAGAATGCAGCAGAACTGACCGCACGAGACAAGTTTAAAATCGACACTTATTTGGTTATTGTTGATAAATTACTTGCAGAATTGAATAAGAGACTTGAAGCGTATAAAGATGTATATGACAAATTTAAGGCTGTCATTGAAATAGAAAAATTATCTTTGATGGATTTGAAAAAAGCAGCGATATTTTTATGTTCACAATTTCCCCAAGATCTTGAAGAATCGCTTGTTTCTGAACTTATACATTTAAGTTCGTATTTAAAAATCCTTGAAGATGTTAACCCAACGAATCCTGCAGCTTTATTAAAGTGGTTACGGAAAGAAGAATTAGAATGTATTTATCCTAACGTTGACATTGCACTTCGAATCTTTTTATGTATTCCGGTGGCCAATTGCACAGCAGAACGTTCATTCTCTTGTTTAAAAAGGATTAAAAATTATTTGCGTTCTACAATGCAGAGTATCGACTGAACTCCTTAGCGTTATTGTGTATCGAAGAAAATTATCTCAACGTTTTTGATTATACTATAATTATTGATGAATTTGCTCACCAAAAGGCACGTCGCAAAATTTTATTTCAATAGACAAATTAGCTACAATTAATAAAACGTTATTTCAACTATATAAAAAACCCCATCCAAAAAGTTAAATGCTATATTCCTTGTTTATAACGGTAAATCGAAAATTATAAAAACTGTTACAACGTCGTAATATTCTAATCGTTCAGTTGTTGTAAATAAAAATCTACCATATTAATATTTAATACAAGCTATTTATTTGTCTACTTTATTAGAGTACACCTTATGATTTCAGAAATATATGAATCTGAAAGTAAGGCCCGTTGACGAAAGAAAACGTTGCAATTCTAGTTGTCATGTTTTAGTTTCCTTTTAATGTTATCGTTTTAGTGTTGAAACGGTAATAATGTTGAACGTTACTTGCTATGAAGATACAGTTTATATCCAAAATTAGCTAATCCAAAAAAAATATTTAATTTATGAAAACAATGTGCAAAATGTAATGTTACTTTTAAAGTTAAAACGTTCAAATTAATGGGGAATTGTTACTGAAACGTTACAATTTGAATTGTAACATTAATTTTAAATAGGGGGCGGCAAATTTGATGTGCCTACAGGCGGCAAAAATATTAATCCGCCCCTGGTTATATTACTGTTCAGGAGCAAACAAGGGGCCATCTCAGCATTTGCTCAAAGGACTAGGGAAACTGAACAAAACCTGATCGAGATGGGGTCATTGGCCTAGATATACAATACTTGTTACAGTTAGATTAAGATATACAGTAGATAAATTATCTGCATTAATTAACATTTCAATATGATATTTTAATGCTACTACTTATAATAATTATATTAATAATAATTACATTAATAATACATATCAAATATGTTTGCAACTACATCAAATTTAACAATAGTAGTACATATTATATTTATAACTCGAAATGGTGAGGAGGCAAGTTTTGACCAGTTTTTTTCTTCTTCTATTCTCCTTCTATTTCACAGGATGTGATATGCAGTTCTTTTTTCTTTGCTTCAGCTTGAAACAGTTCACACGAAACAGAAAGTCTAATGGAATAAGAAATTCTTATTTATTTATATTTTTTAAGGGAAATGTAATTTGAAAATTCCTTTACACTGTAGAACATGTTGTTGGTGAAAGTAAAAATAGGGGGCCCCCAATTAACCTAGGCCCAAGGGCCCCAATCCTGTTAAAACGACTTTGCCGCAGTGTTATCTATCCAATTGTAACAAAATCATCGCGTTTTATAGGGAAAGTGATGAATAAACTTCGAGCCTTCCAGAAAAAGTCCTTCCTTGAATCTTGTTGGCGCTAGGTACCGGATCCAAAACCCGGAGCTCTAAACAGTTTTCCCAGCGCCCTGAGACAGCCCATAACTACAAGTGGCCAAACCGAAATAAAGAAAATAACAAACTAGGTGCGACGATCCACGTTATTGCCCTATAAGATTTATCTAGTTGTGTCCAGAATACTTCGACGACAAAAGACAAACCTAGTGAAAATAAATCAACCGAAAAACCTCCCGCAGCTGTATTCCTCAGTGAAATCATGCAAAAAAGACACAGTTTTTGTTTTGAGCGGAAACTTTGAAATAGTTTTCGAGCTTGTTCCAGAGTTCTAAGAGACTAAACATTTTGTTATTTTTTTACATTTGAATTTGTTGCTGAGAAAATATGAAAAATGTTTTTATGATAGTATACATTATTTTATTATTTTTCATATATTTTTCAATCAGATAAAATAGTGTTAGGTTGACGAAAAAACTTCACATTAAAAAAAAGTTGCTTCTGAATAAAACGGGTATTTAGTTCAAAAGACTATTTATTTAACTGTTTCCAATACAAAAGAACGGAGAGAACGGAGGGCCTGTTCACTCGCGCACGTACAATGCCAACACTAACAAAGAGCTACCAACATGGGGCGCGAGAGTTCTCGTTGAATGATACAGATGGCGCCAGCACTCGAAGCACGTAAATTCAAACAATCCAATACTCCATCCAATTGAGTGCTTAAATCTCATAAAATAAAAAAATTAACACTTTCTCATTCCCAAGTTAAAAATAAGTTTATGGAAATGATCTCGAGGAGTAGGCTTGGTGAAGACGTCGGCTAGTTCTAGATCTGACGGCACAAAACTAACGCTGATAGTCCCCTCTTCAAGCTTCTCACGGATATAATGATACTTGATGTCCACATGCTTTGTCCGTCTATGGAAGACTGGATTTTTCACAAGACAAAGCGCTCCCTGGTTGTCCATCTTCAGGTTTGTTGGTTCCTGGACTGGTTCCTTCAGTCTCACGTGCGGATCTGCTGGTGTACCAACCGGAGCTGCATCTTGCATGTGAAACTTCTCGATCATCCTGCGAATATAACTAGATTGGTGAATAAGTATACGACGATTATTACCCTCATCGGTCTCGTCCAATATCTCCATCCCGACAAAATGTCCGGGTTCCATGACCGTGATCTCGAACTGCTTCACCAACTCATCCAAGAAACTGTAGAGCGATGCTTCATCTGAGGACATGACTAGTCCGTCATCGACGTAGAGAATCAGAATTATCGTCGATTTTGAACAACTCTTCCTGTAAACACACTTGTCTGCTTCTCCTCGTCGGAATCCTTGGTCAAGCATGAACTGGTTAAACTTTTCGTTCCAACACCGCGATGCCTGCTTTAACCCGTATAGTGATTTTTGTAGTTTGCATACCTGACCGTCACTTATATTAGCACCCTCTGGTGGATCCATGTAAATTGTCTCGTGTAGGTCTCCATATAAGAATGCTGTGCGTACATCGAACTGTAACATCTTGTAATTATTCTTCACTGCTGTAGCCAATAAAATTCTTATCGAATCATACCTAGCAGTAGGCGAAAAGATCTCGTCGTAGTCAACTCCTTTCTCCTGGGAAAATCCCTTGGCACATAGTCTGGCCTTGAACCTTGGTTTGTTCGATGTTTGATCTTTAACAGAGAAAACCCACTTCGACCCGATGATCTTCATGCTGCCAGTTCGCTTCACGAGTTGCCATGTGTCGTTCCTTTTCAGGGCACTGAGCTCCTCTGCGATCGCCTTTGACCACTCTCTTGACTCACTGCCTTCCATGGCCTCCTTGTAAGTCAGCGGTACATTTACCATAGCGAAATACGCTGTGTATCTTCCTGGGCGTTTCAATTTGTCTCGCTTCCTCAGATTGTAGTCCCTGGCGTTGTCGACGACTGTCCCTTCAGAAACAGCAGACATGTTTGAGAATAGTTCGGCCCTGTACGACATGTGGGCAGATGCTCCGCTGTCCATGATCCACGTATTTTCCATGTTGACACCTTCAGGAAATTCCACGTTGAATGAAGTATGCTCCTTGTCGCGATGTGATGACTTATGCTTAGGCTTGTTCCTGCAGAACCGGGCGATGTGGCCCCTTTTCCCGCACTGATAGCATTTGATGTTTTGTTTCACCTCCTGGTTTTGATCGACTGATTTCTGCTTGCTCGATCCACTTGATGACGGCTCTCTCAGCTTCGTCGACCTCTTTGATTTCGTCGATTGATTTTTGCCCGATGAGACCGTGAACGCAGTTTCCATTTGCTCAACCAAAGACAGGTTTGCTTCTTCGTCAACTAACCTAGACGTCAGATTTCTCAGCGTTTGCCTGTCTTCGCTAACTGATAGCCACGCCTGTCGAAAATTCAAAAATTTCTGCGGCAACGTGCTGATTATTTTTGTCATTATCGTCGCATCGCTTACAGTCTCGCCAATATCCTTTAATTTCTTCGCTAAGTTTTCGACATTCGCAATGTGTTGAGAAACGCTGTCACTATCTTTCATTCGATATTGGTGAAATCGTTCGTGTGCAATCATTTTGCTCGACTCAGATCGTTGCAAATATATCGAATCAAGCTTATCAATTATTTGATGAGATGACTCACAATTCTCAATCAAGGTTATCTGCGCGTAGTCTAATGCAGATGTCAAAATAAACATTGCCGTTGCGTCATTTTTAATCCATGCCTTCTGCGTCTTATTGTTATTTTCCGGTTTCAGTTCAGTTCCATGGACGATTTCGTAGAGTCCTTTTGCCCGAAGTGCACAGTTCATTTGGAATCGCCATTGATTGTAATTACTGCCATCAAACTTACTCAGGCTATTCATGTCTAATCTCTCACCCATTGTGACGTCACTCAATTGCCACACATGCGACGAACGCGACCTCTAGCGAGATGAACACGAACTTGAACAAGAAACGAACACGTTTCCACCACTAAATTCGGGGTTAGGTCCTTCGCGATTAGAAATCTGACTCACAGATTGCAATCGACACTTATATGCACGTGGCGAGCCCTCCAAACGGTTAAAGCCTCCTCGATAAACTGCGCGAGTCACACAACGAATGCGCGCACAAGCGAAACGAACACGCTTCCACAGCCAACTTCGAGGTTAGGTCCTTGGCAATTCGAAATCCGACTCACAGATTACAATTGGTCACAAATAGTCTTGTTTTTCCACTTCAAGCGTTCACTGGGCCCATAACCTTTTGAATAAAACGAGTATTTTGTTCAAAAGACTATTTATTTAACTGTTTCCAATACAAAAGAACGGAGAGAACGGAAGGCCTGTTCACTCGCGCACGTACAATACCAACACTAACAAAGAGCTACCAACATGGGGCGCGAGAGTTCTCGTTGAATGATACAGATGGCGCCAGCACTCGAAGCACGTAAATTCAAACAATCCAATAGTTGCTTTGCTTTAGATTGGAGGGGGTGATGGGACGGGGGCTAAGAAATGTTAGATTTTAGCTTAACTACTCATATGTCATTCAGTTTTAGGGAACTTTGACGATCTTATCCAGGAATACCCCTTTTGAAAGAGATACGGAGCCACGACCTCAACAAACCGAAAAAAGGAAATACGAGCACCGTAGTTAACAAACGTAACACGAAACACAAACCTCGACAAACGCACAACTCAAACATACTAATGTCCTAGAAAAATCCGCGATGAAAATAACACGTTACAATAACATTCTTATACAGTATTTGACGGGCATGAGTCAGGGGCAGATCCAGACGATCATTTGGGATGGAGAGTCATTGATTTTTTTAAAATCTTTACTAATAAAAGTGAATTTAACGATAGCTAACCGACAACGACGACATCACAATAATGAGATAAATAGATACGAAATTTGGGAAAGATTAATACAACACAAATGGGGAAAATACACAATTTAAATAATGCCCTGTTAGATGCACCCCGATCATCATTTTTCGCCTGTAGGATTGGTTCCTAATAGGTTCAGGTCTGAAGCTTCAGCCATACAGCTGAGATGTGGCAGAACCCACAGAATAGCAGAACCTTCACGTATCATACAGTACAGATCTCTCCCCCTCTCTCTCTCTCTCTCTCTCTCTCTATATATATATATATATATATATATATATATATATATATATATATTGTATATATTTATAAGACTGCTCGGGGGAGGGCGCCAGGTTCTGCTCCTGAAATGTAACTGAGTGGAAGAGTTGGGAGGTCAAGAATGAGCAATTGAGTCATTGGTGACAAACAACTGTTTATTCCTGGCACCAAAAGCTACCAGGTAAATTACAATGTCGCAATTGGCGACGCAAGTTCTTTTAATACTAAAACTACTCTGTGAATGAATTACAAGAGGTTACTCTGATGGGCCTGAGCGCGGCCACTCGCAGTTTTTCGCTGTTGTAATTGTTCAGTGAGACGGCATCGTCTCATAGTTTCACCAATGGCTGCTGGTCTTCGTGGGCGGGCCGAGGCGGCGGCCTCAAACAGAGGCGGCGGCGGCTGTCCCAGGTCGCTGAACTCCAGCGGTGCGTCTCCTTCTCTGCAGGACGCCGAATCGAACAGGCTCAGAGGGGCGAGTGTCCACGGGCGCTGACGTAACGGAGAGGGCTGTCACTTAGCCCGGGACGAGAGGCGGCAAGGCTGGCGGGCCGAAGCGAAAACGGCGCGGGATTCGGTAGTTTCCCGTCCGAGTTTCCTCCGCAACAGTTTACAAGTCGCGTCCCGATCGTGAATGACTGTATAATTAGGCACGTTTAGCTACCAGGGAGTATCTTGGAACTCTCCCGTAGCAACAAAAATTTACAAGTCTCTCTCGAAGAAATCTTACAAGTCTCCTTCGGAGAAATTTAACAAAGTCTCCCGAAGAAATTTAACAAAGAGCGTCTCTCGAAGAAATTTTGAAGTAGTCGTGTCAGAAAAATCTCAGAAGTTGTGCCGAAGTAATTTTACAAAGTCAGTCTGAAGAAATTTTAACAAGTCTTATTCCTACTCTGCATCGCGTTTATAAGAGAATTTCCTTTCCCCTTCCCAAATTGTTCCTAACACCAAATTTCCCCCCTCCCTCATGGCGAAGCTTCCCATTGGCCGAGGGTGACTGCGTCGCAGGATTCTGATTAACCAATCTCGTGTCGATTTTTCTGTAGTTTTCCGTAAAAGCTTTCTGTCTGTCGCTGGCTTCGCTCTCTCTCTTGCTTCCCTTTTGTTAGTTACTCCGGGAGCTGATCGCAGCTGTGTGGACACTTGCGCGCGAAAAAAGCGCATTTCACGGATTCCCGACGGCCGGCAGGGGCTACTTGACTGCCTACTGTATTTAATTTGTTAATGGCCCGTGCAGGGATTCGGGTGTCTACCCAGGCGCGTGTCGAGGCGCGTGCCAGAACGAATGTGAGTGGTTAGCATTGTTCGAAAAAGGTTCTCGCTTACTACGTGTCGTAAATGCGTCGTTGTCTTTAATTAACACTCGGCCTATCCTTTCTTTGGGGTTCGCACCCTCCGGTCGCGCGGCCGGAGAAGGGATGCGGGGGCGCGCTCTATCCCAGGAGAGGGCCGGCGAACGGCTCGAAAACAAGAATGGCTTTTATGACTGCAGTAAACCAGCTGCCTTCTGGACAAAAGACCTATGCGCGGTCGGGGGGTGGGCGGCATGACGAAAGGACCCTTTCGCTGCGAGGGCCTCCCCTCTTGGCCTACTTCTGAGCCGCGGCGCGAGCTATTCCCAGCTGCAGGAATTATCGGTTATTGGCGATGCCATAATAAAATTATATTTAATTAATCGGTGACGCCACAATATATATATATATATATATATATATATATATATATATATATATATATATATATATATTGGTGATTGTGATTTTGCGGATGGACGGTTGGAAGTTTCTGAAGGTGTTGTTATGGGGTTATATTGTAAGTGCGCCTTGACGTTGTTAGGTTGTCAACACTGTGTCACTAGATTGTCGTTGCGAATCAGTTGTAGTCAGTTGAATTTTATGTTCAGTGTTCAGTTTTGATATCAGACACAAGAGACACTATTTTGTATCCATCTTAATCCACATTAAAGTTTATCTATTTAAATTAGTTACAGTGTTCTTTATTGGCCTCATAACATGGCGCAGTCTGGAAATATTTTATTTATATACTGAAATATGGAGATATATTCGGCAATTGATGATATCAATATCTCTGTGAAAAGTGAGGTTATATGAACACGAGTTGAATTGTGGATTGCGAATGAGTACAGCATTCGTTAATAGGTGTCTGATATTAATATGTATGAGAGACGTATATTGATATGAAGCTATAATGGAAGGTTTGAAGCCGCCACGGTGTTTAAATTTGAACTCTTCCAATATGTCAGAGGAGTGGAAAATTTGGAAACAAAGTTTTGAGACGTATATGGTGGCATCCGGTGGCAATGAAAAAAGTGATTTGGTGAAGATTGCTATTCTTTTACACGTTTTAGGTGAAGAGACAATGCGTATTTATGATACGCTTGACATTACGGAAGATGAAAAAAAAGGTTTATGCCACAGTTATGACGAAAATTAACAACTATTTTGTACCTCAAGTTAATACCAGTGTAGAGACGTATAAGTTTAACTGTCGTGTGCAAGGACAATCAGAAACTTTTGAGTTTTGTTACGGATCTGAAGAGAATGAGTGCACTTTGTGATTTTGGTAATGCACGTGACAGACTCATAAAGGACAAAATAGTGCAAGGTGTATGTGACCAAAATCTAAAACGAAAATTGCTTGCTGAGGCAAACTTAACCTTAGCCAGCGCAGTTGAGATGGGTAGAGCAGCAGAGCAGACACAACAACAATTGGAGACAATGGAAAGACAGTCATTATCTGTCGAGACCATTCAGAAGAATAATGAGCAATACGCGAGGAAGTCCACGGGAAGCTCCTGGCAGGGAAACAAGGTACAGCAGCCGTCAACGAGTAAAGCCTATCAAAAAAAGGGGTCAACTTCATCACCAGTCAGAGGATGTGGTAAATGCGGACTTAAACATGAGTGGGGACAGTGTCCGGCATTTGGTAAGACGTGTCGAAAGTGTAAAGCGTTAAATCATTTTGCGAGAATGTGTAAAAGTAAACTAGTGTATGAAGTAAACACAGACAGTGAGGACGACGGAGATTGTTTCATGGGTTCAATTCAAGTAGAAAAAACAGTAAATAGCATTGATTATAATAAAAACGACTGGTATCAGATTGTAGAGTTAACTGATTGTGACAAGAGAGTGAAGTTCAAACTAGACACGGGGGCACAAGTTAATGTGTTGCCTATGTCTAAATTAAAGCAAATGAAAGAGGAACAAAACATAGTTCATAGTAATGTAACGTTGAGAACCTTTGCCAACACAAAGATACCAGTTGTTGGTAAAATCACTTTGCAATGCAAAGCAAATGACCGTATTAAAAATTTAGAGTTTCAGGTTGTAGATTTTGATAAAAGTTTTCCAATTTTAGGTTTGAAAGGAATCGAAAAGTTAGATTTATTGCAAAGGAGTGTGAGTGAAATCAAACTAAAAACTGTTTTTTCTACGCATCGGGATTTATTTCGGGGTATTGGAGATATATAAAAAAAAAATGTAAAATTGTGTTGAAAGATGATGCCGTACCGAAAGTGTCCGCGTGTAGGAAGATCCCATTTAAACTACGAGATAAAGTAAAAGATGAGTTAAATCGAATGGAAAAATTAAACATTATACAAAAAGTGACAGCGCCTACAGATTGGGTTAATCCTATAGTTGTTGTAAACAAACCTGATAAGAATGTCAGAATTTGCTTAGATCCGTTTGAATTGAATAACGCGATTAAAAGGGAACATTTTAAACTACCAACATTTGAGGAATTAACGGCTGATTTGAACGGAACAAGATTTTTTTCGACGCTTGACGCTCATAAAGGGGTCTACCAAATTCGTTTGGAGGACGAAAGTTCGGATTTAACGACTTTTAATACTCCTTTTGGTCGGTATAAATTCTTAAGATTACCTTTTGGCCTATCTTGTGCTCCTGAAATGTTTCACGCCACTTTTACTGATATTTTTAAAGATATTGAAGGAGTAAAGATTTATATTGATGACATTTTAATGGCAGCAAAAACTCAAATAGAACATGATAAAATATTAAAACAAGTATTGGATAGGGCAAAGGAAGTAGGAGTGAAATTTAATAAAGAAAAATGTATATTTGGAGTCAGTTTGGTTAAATTTATGGGACACATTTTGAGCCAAGATGGTATTCAAATTGATAAAGATAGAATAAAAGCAATATTGGAAATACCGGTACCAGGCAATAAAGCGAATCTGAGCAGATTTTTGGGTATAGTGACATTTGTATCAAGATTTATACCGAATATGACTGATTTGACTTGTACTTTGCGCGGATTGTTGAAAAAAGACGTAACTTGGAACTGGTCGAATCAGTGTCAAACAGATTTTGACAAGCTGAAAGAGTGTTTATCGCAGGCACCGGTATTGCATTATTTTGACGCCAATAAACCGGCAACACTTTCAGTTGATAGTTCGCAGAATGGTCTTGGAGCAGTCTTACTACAGGATGGTTGTCCAGTGATTTATGCTTCTAAAACATTAACTGATACTCAGCAAAAGTATGCCCAGATTGAAAAGGAAACTTTAGCGATTGTTCATGGCTGTGAGAGATTCCATCAATTCATTTATGGTCAAAAGGTTGTGGTGGAGACCGATCACAAGCCATTGGTTTCTATATTTCAAAAACCATTGGACAAGGTTCCTCTTAGACTTCAACGATTGAGACTTAGGCTACAGGGTTATGATTTAGATGTTCGTTATAAACCGGGAAAAATGTTATATATCGCTGATGCTTTATCGAGTGCGAGTATTGATGATGTAAATTTCCGGTTGAATGACGAGTCTGATTTACAAGTTAATTTGTTGAATGTAATGTATAACGTAACTGATGAAAAGTTGAACAAAATAATTAAATATACAGAAAAAGATGATGAGTTACAAAAACTAAAAGAAGTAATACAGAATGGGTGGCCTGTAGAAAAACGATATGTTCCGCCGGAATTAACTCCATATTGGTCAGTAAGGTCAGAATTGAGCGTTTATAATGGCTTAATAGTAAAGGGGCTACAGATTGTAATACCGCGACTACTGAGACGTGAAATGATCGACAGAGCACATTATAATCATATGGGCGTTGAAAAGACGACAAATAGAGCACGTGATTGTATGTACTGGCCAATGATGTTTAAGGAAATTAAAGATAAAGTTGATAGTTGTTCTGTCTGCCTTTGTAATTCGAAATCTAATCAAAAAGAAACCCTTGTAAATAGGGATCTTCCTACGAAACCGTGGGAAATTGTAGCGATGGATATATTTCAATTTGAAAAGAAAGAATACCTGCTGATAGTTGATCTGTACTCAAAATACCCAGAAGTCGCGCAACTTAGAAATATGTCGTCAGAATCGGTGGTAAATGAATGTAAAGCTGTTTTTGCTAGACATGGCAAGCCTGAGAAAGTCTATTCAGACAACGGGACAAACTTTGTGAGTAGAGAATTTCGCAATTTTGCTAAGGAATGGGAATTTGAGTGTACGACTTCGTCAGCAGGTTATTCACAGTCAAACGGGTTTATAGAACGGCATGTCCAAACGATTAAAAATTTGCTTAAAAAATCACTCAAAGATAATAAAGATATTTATTTAACACTGCTGGAGTATAGAAATACGCCGTTAGATAGTAATTCGCCATCGCCGGCGCAATTGTCATTCAATCGTAGACTTAGAAGTATGTTGCCTTATACAGATAAATTACTAAAACCTGAGATTCAAAAGGATATTGTAATAGAAGCGCAAAATAAACAATACATTCAGAAATATTATTATGACAAACAAGCGAAAGATCTAGTTCCGTTGCAGGTAGGAGACAGGGTTCTTTTGCAAACAGAAAAGAGAAATTGGAAACCAGGTGTGGTACGAGAGACAATGAGTAGACCGCGATCATATAAGGTAGAGCTTGAGTCGGGATCGGTGTTAGAGAGGAACCGCAGATTTCTTCGAAAAAATAGTGCTGTGGTTATTGATAAAAATAGATATAATGATATTTCTGAAAATAATGTTGATAATGAAGAGAATGTTGAAATTGAAGATAGTGTGAGTAGTCCTACATCGGAAGCAAATGTTAAAGTAGACAAAGTTGTAACGAATGATAATTCGCCGAACAATGTAAATGCTGAAAATATTGTTGTTGACCATAGTAATGAACGAAACATTGTAAAATCAAGTCCAGTTAGTAGACCTAAAAGAATTACTAAAAAACCTTCGTATTTGAATGATTATACAACGTAACTTCAGGGGAAGATGTTATGGGGTTATATTGTAAGTGCGCCTTGACATTGTTAGGTTGTCAACACTGTGTCACTAGATTGTCGTTGCGAATCAGTTGTAGTCAGTTGAATTTTATGTTCAGTGTTCAGTTTTGATATCAGACACAAGAGACACTATTTTGTATCCATCTTAATCCACATTAAAGTTTATCTATTTAAATTAGTTACAGTGTTCTTTATTGGCCTCATAACAGTTGTCTATTGTTGTCCAACTGTCTGTGTTTTGAACGACGTTAGGAGCGAGTTTTTGTGCGAATGCAATAAAGCAACATTATTAACGAGTTGCATGCGTTATTTCATTATAACAGCATTATAAATTTAGAAGAGAATCAAACTTAATTTTGCGAAATTACTTTATTGCGAAGATAGTACGGATATTTGACATCTGTGCGGGAAAACGGTGGCCGGTTTTCCGTTTGCTACTACCTCTTCACGATAATCTTGCTGCGATTGGCTGAATGTGAGATGATGCTGTTATTCGTGCCATAAAATGTACATTATTTAGGATTTCTTGCGACAGAAAATATTGTTAATAATGGCATACAAAACAGTCGCCTTTTAATGCTTGCGTAGATTCACCCACAAAACGATAAATATAGCGATATTGCAGAAGTATAAGAAACAATTAGACTGACTATGTGGAGTTTTAATCTCTTCAAAAACTAGGGGGAAAAATATGGAAGTGTTGAGAAAATGCAGGGAAGAATCACATGTAGTTGTAGAAGATTTTGCGACAGAAGTTTCGGAACCAATTGAGAATTATTTCATATTATTGTTAGAGAATAACGCTGAAGATCAGCATTCAGGTGATTTTCTATGTGCATATTAGAGAAAAAATTAAGAAAAAACGGGAAATATACAGCTGTACGGGAATCTAATTATCCAGAGTCATTCCTACCTGCTAGTACTTTTTACGGCGTTTAAAATTTTGAAATTGCAATATTAGCAGTTCATATCCCCTATGTAGGTAACATTCAAGACCATTGCATAGGACAAAAGAAAATATATTCATCCATGGCCAAAGGGTGTTGAGAACTTTTTAACAGAAGTAAAATATTATCAGCTACTACGATTCATTGGTGTGTCCAATTTATTGTAAGAAATTATTTGAACATGACATACATTTTCATCACTTGAAAATACTTTTAAAACAGTTTGCAGCATCCTCGATGCCATATTCAACTATATCGTATCAATATAATAATTGAATGAATGAATGTAAATTCATTATATTGTTGCTGTGTAATTGGACATCTTAGATTAATACCATTCATCCATGGTGACATCGCCCAGGCTGTAAACTATTTTTAAGGAACAATATAAACTTAATACACATTCCATCTACGCTACCTTGTTTTTCTAGGCGTTTATTCCACCATACTTTCCCGCCAAAAGTTGTGACGTCATTGTGGATAGCTCTATACTATCCAACTTAAGTATAATAACTTTTGGCAGATATCAGCTGTGTCGCGGTCTTCGGGAGCTTCGTTAAGACTTCAAATTTTGGAATTCGACAAGGTCACGAGTTGGAAAGAGTTAAAGACATCGCCATATAATCGTGAGCTCCAATACTAAATTTTAAGTTATAACGAAACTCCTGGTTGGATGAATGGATCCAATGTCTATATCTGCTTCCAGCTCAAGACTTTCAAGTGCCACTATGTTTATAGCCGAGTGAATATCGCCCTGGGAAAAGTTAGTTGTTACTCTTTTTTTGTATACGTTTTGTGAACTTTTGCGCATGATAAAATATTTATGGTGGCCACACGGCGTGAGTATTGTTAAAGGCAAATCTGAAAATTGGCCAGGCACTAATTATATACCCCCTTCGCTGTGTGCTTTGGAGGTTAGTAGAGTTTTTCTAAGTGTTTAAAATTGTCGGTTTTTGTTCATACATATTAGATGGATTGACTTGTTTCCATTTAATTTCGAGGATTACTTTACCCGTTCAGGTTAAAAATCTTGAAAAACCATTTGTAAACCATATAAATATTTCCATATAAACCATTTGTAAATCATATAAACCATATTTCAAATAAAATAGCAAAACATGTAATTCTGTGTATGGAAGGGTTAATTAAAAACTCTAAATTAGACACTTATTATGTTTTCTTGTTTCAGATAATTTGAATAATGTCTCGTCTTCAACTTAGTTGGCAAGAACATCATAGTACCCTTGTTTCACTGGTGCAATCCTTTTGGGATAATGACTTATTTGTTGATTGCACTTTGGCAGCTGAGGGCAAGTACTTGAAGGCTCACAAAATAATTCTGTCAGCTTGTAGTCCTTATTTTCAGGTGAGTCTTTAAAACAAAATCTGCTTGATCTGGATGGATCTGAATTATGTGATGCATGATGATGGTGGAAGTACTTCATAATTTTCATGAACTTCATTACTTCAGTTTGTGGATTGTGATCATCTAAAGTTGAATATGGTGAGATATCTTTCATGTGAAAGTCTAAGTTGCGTACAGTATGTCTGGGAGTCAATATTTTTTAATTTTCTCATTGCAGCAGTTGTTAATATGACTTCGTGTTGCAGAAATGAAATGAGTTTTAGAGAAAGTAATGTGATTATTACCTGGCTAAGAAGGAAATTTACTTTTAAATTTCCAGAATTCTCTTTGGAATGGCATAGTGCGAGTGGTCACGTTCTGAGATAACAAAGTGAACAATGGATTTTTCCTCATATACCTGCTGTCAGGGAATCTTTGACAAACTCTGCCACTGTTTCACTGCAACTTTCATATGCTTGGGTGTGATTTTCAAGGTTGCAACAAGTATGATATTGTCGCTGTAGCTTCGGGTTCTTAATGTTGGTTGTCTGCACCCCATTCACTTCCCAAAAGCGTTACAGATTCCTTTAGTTGGTAATAAAATTTCTAAAATGCTGTCATATCATTCTAACATGGGACTCATAACATTGACGAGATGTAGAACACACAATTTAGTGAACACTTGCAGTATAGTGAAGGATAGCTGTGTGCTAGTGTGTCAAAATGTCTATTCAGCATATGTGCAAAATCCATCCTCTTCAGAAGAAAATATGGAATAAATTCTTGTCTTTTATTTTCCCTGTGTGTTTGTTGTTGGTATTTTATTTCTTGCAATATTTTTGTTAAATTATGCTTTATTTTTTTTGTTTTGTTTCTCTAACAAAATTATATTGAAAATTTACTTAAGTTATGTGGTGATTTTTTGCAAACATTTATAAGACGGAAAACCTGCCAAAATGAATATATTTGGAAGGAATGGTGATGTTCGGTCTAAGATACTTTGTTTACTGTAAAATCATTCCATTTAATGTTTATGAACACCACTTTCTTCACTTAACAAAAATTCAGTTTTTTCATCTCTTTCACTAAATCTAGGATCATTGTCAAAGCCATCAATTGATTCCTGATCTTACTCGCATAATATTTTCTCAACCTCTTGTTTGATTGGTATATATATCATGCGAGTCCCCACTGTGTTGAATTGTTAGCATTTCAGAGCTCACTGGTTCAACAGACAATGTCAAACCTCATTAAGAAAGAAAAGGAGGGAGGTATAGATATTTTGAATAAAGATCCTTCAGATAGATGAAATGAAGAAAAGAAACACTGTCAAAGGAAAGAAATATCGTGTTGCATGGTAGGGTATAAGTGACCAATTACCAAAGTTGTGGCTATATTAAATTGTAAGCTTTATTTTCAACATTCATTTTTACACTTAACATGGGTACACATCTTGCCTTTCTTGATGGTATACATCTTGCCTCTTTTTTTAAATACTGTAAATAAGAGTTTCTTGAAAAATTATTTGTTTTGAACATTTATTTAAGATAGTTGGTAGTAACATAATTGGTGAAAGAATCGGTTTGATATTAGTATATTATATTAAGATATCTTAGAACTGAAATATTTCTTTGTATGAGTAATACTTTCATTACTATTGGTCTTACCAAGAAAAAGAATGATTTCAATTTTTTTTGTAATTTGTTTAGAAGTTATTAAATGACGGTGATTGTTGAAATAATGACCAAAGAAATGTATAGTACTTTTTGTGTCCTTGCTATTTTCAGAAGAAACTTATTTTGGGTATTGTATATTATGTAAAAGGTACTAAAAATATTAATGGACTATTTCAGTTGATATTTAGCCAAGAAAATGAAAAAAATCCCATTGTGATCTTGAAAGATGTGCAATTTGAATGTTTAAAGTCGGTATTAGACTTTGTGTATTTTGGAGAAGTGCAGGTTCGTGAATCCCAACTCAGTACCTTTTTGGAAGTTGCAAGATCATTGCAAATCAAAGGGTTGGATTCCAATGACAAAGAAACTGTAAGTGTTGATTTATTTTAATTTTTAACACTCCTACCTTTGGAGTATTTTGGACTCTTAATCATTGTTCAATTGCACTTTGTTTTGTATTTTCAGTTGCAGAAAAAAGCACATTCCACACGTTCAAAGACTAAAAATAGCACATCTCGGTCAATAAAGTACGAGGCTTCAGATGAGGTTATTGATGTTGAAGATGATTGCAAAATTGTCAGTGTGGTTGATAGAATTGCCAAGGCCAGTTCCTCACAGCCATCCCATGCTCCAAGCTCTTCTCAGGCTGAGGATGCAAGAACTATCACCATTGAATCTGCCTACAGCATAGCCACTAGTGCCAGATCTGCTCCAGTGTTGAGTGATTCAGTGAATGCTGAAGTTCTTCAATGTCCTCTTGACTCAGCAACTCCTCCAATTGCTTCATCTGTTCCTGATTCTGCTGATGCAGTGCAGTCAAGTAAAGTGCTGGAGTCCAATGATTTGAAATCTGATCCTGATAAACATTCTTTACCCAAAGAGAATACCTCAACTGATTCAGTATCTGGAACCAGAACCATTCGCGGAGAATCCAGTGTCATTAGTAAGTCATGTTTTCGTTTTGTTATTCAGTGGTATTGTGCATCTGGAAAACCAGAACACTTAAAAAGAGAGAACATAATTTTTTGTTCACCTTTTATTAAAAATTTAAAATGTGCAGTTTTCATTTTCTTAGCTTCGATTCTCAGCCAATTTCATGCAACTTAAACTGATTGTAAATTATAAAAGTGTAGATTTGCTTAAAAATTACTAGTTCAGTTAAATAATATTTTTGTTTTTTGTGTTTTGACTTTGAGCGCCTAATAACTGTTTTGCCGTAGAAAAATGTTTGTGGAGAAACCAAATTACAGTGCTGGAAAATTCAAAAACTTTAGAGAATTTGAAAATTTCAAATGCGCAACAATCCTGCATTGTGGTTAAATCTTAAGTTTCTTAAATTGTTTTCTTCTTGTTAGAAAACATGACCTAGTTTTTTGGTATGTTGTTGTTTATTCCATCTCCTAGCTTTTATCAAAAAACTGTTATGTCTTTTTGAGTTTTAAATGAAGAAAAATTTAATAAACATTGTTGATTGCAATTAATGCATTTCTAAAAAATAACATTAGAGTGTTATCTTAGAAATAGCAAAGTATATTACTGACTCATTTCCTGACACAAGATAGTTTGTAGTTCTGATACATATGGTATTAGGAAAGTCGCTATCTTATAAGAAATTGTTCTTCAAATTTTGTTAGAAATATTTTGGAGATACTTAATATTGAAAAGGAAGGTTTTTAAAAAAGTCTCTTTTCACACTTACCTGGGTTTTCTTGAAAATGAAAACTATTCTATTAGTCTGGTTAAACTTAATTTGACAATCCTTTCACTTGGGAAGATTTTATGTGAACCGAATGTTACCAAATTGTATGAATTTTCTTAATGTTTCCAAATATATTCTTAATGTTTATTGTGACTTTCCAGCAAACTGTACAAAATTGCAAAAAAAATCATCTGTCCCATTTTTGTTCAAACATAATTGTTTTTACCATTCATGCATTTTTAGTACAGAACCAATGTGTGCGGGGTAGCTGAGAAGAAATGCGTAGTTCATAACTTAAAATTGGAAAGAAGTAATGAAACAAAACAAATGCAGCATAAAATTTCATTTTATTATTTACAAAATCATCTTATTTTCCATGTAGTCACCATTTACGGCGACACGTTTTCCTCAAGGGTGAACCAGTATCATCTTATCCCATAAGAATGCGAATTACCTTTCCGTAATCAAAAATCTCAGTCTTCCAGTTTCACTATCTGAGGTTAAAATGAATACCCTTGATCTGTCTTGAATCCTGGAATGAAGTGAAAGTCACAAGGTATCAAATCTGAATATGAAGGATATAAAGTGGATACAAATGCCAGCTTCATTAGAACCTCAGTGACTACATGCAAAATGGGTGGCTGATCGTTATGATGTTGCAGAATATGGCTCCATGTATTACTAACATTACACATACATCTCCCAAGGCATTTTTGTGTGATGCAACAGTTATTGTTTTTTTTCAAATCATTTCATTTGCATGCTAGTTCATAGAAACAGGTTGACTTCTGATACGTTCATCCTCGGTACTCACTTCCCCAATTTTTGTCGCAAGAAACTTTATTACCCACCTACTCAGTTCCTCGATCAGCAGCTTTATGATAAGAATTTCACTAGCTTTCACTTATTTAGTTGTTAAATACTCAATTACACTACAATGTTTTAGACATATTGACTTACTTGGCAGACTCTGCTCCATACAGAAAATGTGAGGGAATGAGTAAATGATAATGGTCATGTTTGTAATTACTTTAAATTCTGATGTACATAACTACAACACCCGTCAAAAGGATAACCTACACGTTCCCCACTGTGAAACTACACTTTATCAAAAAAGTACCCTAATAGAGGGCATTACACTTTACAACAAACCAGGCAATGATATCAAAGACATAAACACAATTCATACATTTAAAAGTAAATTGAAAGCTTTCCTGCTTAACAACATGTTCTACAGTGTAAAGGAATTTTCAAATTACAACATTTCCCTTAAAAAATATAAATAAATAATAATTTCTTATTCCATTAGACTTTCTGTTTCATACAAACTGTTTCAAGCTGAAAATGATCCTGTGAAATAGAAGGAGAATAGAAGAAGAAAAAAACTGGTCAAAACTTGCCTCCTCACCATTTCAAGTTATAAATATAGAATGTACTACTATTGTAAAATTTGATGTAGTTGCAAACATAATTGATATGTATTATTAATGTAATTATTATTGTTAATGTAATTATTATTGTTGATGTAATTATTATTATTAATGTTAATTATTAGCAGATAATTTATCTAGTATATAATATCTTAATCTAACTGTAACAAGTATTGTATTTCTAGGCCAATGACCCCATCTCGATCAGGTTTTGTTCAGTTTCCCTGGTCCTTTGAGCAAATGCTGAGATGGTCCCTTGTTTGCTCCTGAACAGTAATATAACTTCGCTCTCTCCACCCAAGGCATCATATTTACTCGTCATACACGATTGTAATTGTATATGTGACTCAATAAATATTATTATTATTATTATTATTGTTATTATTATTATTATTGTATTATAGGAACTAAATTATCAGGTTAGAGCATGTTCTACACTGCATTGTTTTGTTTTCCTGGCATGTTTGACTGTGCATTACTTCTCAGCCTGTCTTCGAATTTCATGATTCAGAGAACTCTGTAACTTCTCATTTGTAACAATGTTAAACGTGCTTAGCAATAACAGGCGTCTGCTAATTTTCAGACACTTCTGGAACTGAAGAGGGAGCAAATAATGGTTGTGTCATGCCAGATCGTTCTGATAATTCATCTGGAAAAAGAAGAAAACAATGCAGCTCCTCAGGTAAAACATTTGGGGTTTATTCTTAATAAAGATATGAAAGAGGCAAACAATTTGTTATGTTTATCACTGTGTTCAGGTTTTGATGACCTTCAGAATTCTATTTTCATAAATAATTGATTTGGGCTAAACCACAACATTACAAACTAATGTTTTCAAAGTCTTTTAGAAACTGTGAAGACATCTGATGGCATTCTTTAATGTATTTTGAACAATCAGTTTATAGTATAAAATCATTTTTAATATCAAATCTACCTGAGATTTGAAAATGAAATCTGAAAAATCTTATGACAAGTGAAAATATATGAAAACATGTAATTAACCATAAAAATTTGACCTGTGTAACACAAACCAAATGTAAATACATGTTAATACATAACTCATCGATGTACCACATGTGTAAGAGGCGTGAGACATATCAAAGCAGGTAAAAACATTGTAAACAATTTAGTTACATTTTTCACATCTTTCACATCAATTGTGAAATTTAGGCAAAATATTAGAGATTGTTAGATCAGAGCAAGCCTTTTTTGACTTTAAACAACATTTTTTGTGGATTGTATTATTTTACTAGTGCAAACCTTTCACATTCCATCCACCAAATTTGATGTATAAAAGGTAAAGATGTTCCATACAACTTTTGCGCCTTTTCTACATTTTTTAAAACAGTTCAGGTGTACCATATGACTTGTATGCCTTCTCTTCCTTTTTAAATCAGTTCAGATGTATTGTACAACTTGTGCTCTTCTTCTACCTCCTTAAATGGGTTTAGATGTACTGTACAACTTGTGGCCTTCTTCTTCCTTCTTAAAAGAGTCCAGATGTAACATTCAACTTGTGCTCATCTTTTTCCTTCTTAAAAGTGTTCAGATGTACCGTACAACTTGTGCGCCTTTTCTACCTTTTTAAAACAGTTCAGATGTACCATATAACTTGTATGCCTTTTCTACCTTTTTAAATCAGTTCAGATGTATTGTACAACTTGTGCTCTTCTTCTACCTTCTTAAATGGGTTTAGATGTACCATACTACCGTACAACTTGTGGCCTTCTTCTTCCTTCTTAAAAGAGTCCAGATGTAACATTCTACTTGTGCTCATCTTTTTCCTTCTTAAAAGTGTTCAGATGTAACATTCTACTTGTGCTCATCTTTTTCCTTCTTAAAAGTGTTCAGATGTACCGTACAACTTGTGCTTATCTTCTACCTTCTTAACAGTGTTCAGATATACCATACAATTTGTGGTCTTCCTTCTTAAGAGAGTCCAGATGTACTGTACAACTTGAGCTCATCTTTTTCCTTCTTAAAAGTGTTCAGATGTACTGTACAACTTGTGCTCATCTTCTACAGGGTGCGGCAGCATAACTTCCTTTTCTAAAATGCGCGCCATTCAGTTAGTTGATGTCATAGCGGAGCGCTAGTGGTCTCGTTCAAGAGGGGGTACTGTAAAGTTTTGTCCCGACACGTTTCAGTCGCCATCATGCGTTGGAATAGTGAGGAGCGTGCCTTTGCCGTTGAGGCCTACTTTTCAAGCGGATGTTCGGTTATTGCAACACAGCGTGCATTTCGGAATCGCTTTAATTTAGCCCAGTTGGCTCCCGTCCCAGACCGCAAATCAATTGTTACATGGGTCACTACATTTAGACAAACTGCAAGTGCAACAAAACGAAGAACTGGAGTCCCTCGGCCCGTTAGATCACCTGAGAACATTGAAGCAGTGAGAGCGTCAATGTTGCGATCACCACGGCGTTCTGCGCGCAAACACGCATCTGCCCTTGGACTATCCGATCGTTCTGTGAGAAGAATTCTTCGTGATGATCTTCATTTTCATCCCTATAAGATGGCGATAGTGCAGGAACTTACAGAACGTGACTTCAATTCTCGGATGAACGCGTGTGAGCTTCTTCTTGATGTCGTTCCCGAGAGTGCTATTGTTTTTTTTAGCGATGAAGCCCATTTTCATTTGTGTGGGTCGGTTAACAAACAAAACATGCGCTACTGGGCTGACACCAACCCTCGAGAATTGCATCAAAGGCCTTTGCATTCACCCAAAGTCACAGTGTGGTGTGCAATTTCCTGAGCTGGAATTATTGGTCCCTGGTTTTTTGAGGAAAATGAGGTTACAGTGACAGTGAATTCGGACCGGTATGTAAACATGCTACAGAATTTTTTTTCCCACGGCTAGAAGAGTTGGATTTGGGGGACACTTGGTTCCAACAAGACGGTGCAACAGCACACACTTCAAGAGCATCGATGGCTGTTTTGAGGGAACACTTTCCAGAGCGCCTTATCTCAGTTAGAGGCGATTTGGAATGGCCGGCACGCTCTCCCGATCTGTCCCCTTGTGATTTTTATCTATGGGGTTTTTTGAAATCCCTTGTTTATGTGAACCGTCCAAGAACCCTACAAGATTTGAAGACCAACATCGAAGAAGAAATTGCCAACATAACACCAGCTATGCTAACAAGAGTCATGACAAACGCCAGATATCGGTTTACGCAATGTATGGAGAATGAGGGACGTCACCTAACATATTTGATCTTCAAAACAATGTAAATAAAAACTTTAGACATGTACCTACATTATAAAAAATAAATAAATATTTTGCGATGCACACAATAGGTTTTATTGAGTTTTGAAAAAAGGAAGGTGCTGCCGCACCCTGTACCTTCTTAAAAGTGTTCAGATATACCATACAATTTGTGGTCTTCTTCCTTCTGAAGAGAGTCCAGATGTACTGTACAACTTGAGCTCTTCTTTTACCTTCTTAAAAGTGTTCAGATACCGTACAACTTGTGCCCCTTTTCCACCTTTTTAAATGGGGTCCAGATGTACCATACAACAGTGGAGAATTCTGATTGATTTTTGTAATTTTGAAACAAAAAAAATCTGAAGTAAACCTATAGTGGGCATAAAATTCAAATTCAAAATACTTCTTTTTCAAAGTATCCAATTGTACATTACATGTACATGTCCAATTGTACATGACCATAGAAGACTCATCAGGTGTTTTTATATAGAATTTACTGATGGTACGTCTAAGCGTTTAAACGTAAGAAGTAGACATGTAAACACGAATGGTCCTATGACTTAGGACAGACTTTCTCGTAATATTTCTTACTTACGTACAATTATTATAATTTTTTGCTACATTACTATTACTATTATTTCTGGTGTTTCATGCAGTCGCCCGCCCCGCCGCGCCCCGCCCCGCTCCTTTCCAGGCCTTACCACCTACTATTCGTCAGTACATTTGCCCCTTTGTACATTTGAATCCCAGACTTTCTACCTGTTCTGCCTGGTTCACTGCCCGTCCACTCCGTCGCCTTCCCGCCTGATCCTTCGTCTGCCCGTCCCTGGCCCCTTCGTCTGCCCGTCCGCCGGCCCGCCCCTTCATCTGCCCGTCCGCCGCTTCGTCCGCCCGCCCGCCGCTTCGTCTGCCCGCCCGCCTCTCCGCCCTTCTCGGAACACCCGTCCCTCCCTCCGTCTGAATGTGGAATAATTTCAATGCAAATTTAACAACTGACTCAATATCCAAGAATATATATTAATTCTTACTGTTGTGTGCCTCTGCTTAGGGCCTACCAGAAGAAGAGTGTTAAACCGGTCAGATCCAGGACAGAAATCACTCAAGCTTCAGGTATCTAGAACAGAAGTAGCAACACCGCCCAACACACCTGGGCATTTAACCCCAAGTGAGAGAGTGAAAGTAACCCCAAGGGAACGTAACTCCAAGGAAGCCACTTCTGTTACTCCCAAGGATGCTGTGGAGTCATCAAATGAAGCAGAGTCTACTACGCCTAAATCAAGTGTCAAATCCGGTGAAGCATTGTCCAGGGTACTTTCTATTGTGTTGTCAAAGGCCAAAATCCCTGAGTCAGCATTTGTGCCAAATAAGGGTGTCAAGCTACAGGCACCTACTCCTGCTCCAGCTCCTGCTCTATCTCCATCTCCTGCTTCAGCTCCTGCTTCAGCTCCTGCTTCAGCTCCTGCTTCAGCTCCTGCTTCAGCTTCTGCTCCTGCTCGAGCTCCTACTCGTTCTCCTCCAGGTGTCCACCCGCCCATCACATTTTCTGGTCCCAATGCCAAACGACAGCGTAGATATTTGAAGAGGCACACTTGCCCTGATTGCAACAAACAGTTTTTGA
This sequence comes from Gryllus longicercus, assembly GCA_038098605.1. Taxonomy (NCBI): domain Eukaryota; kingdom Metazoa; phylum Arthropoda; class Insecta; order Orthoptera; family Gryllidae; genus Gryllus; species Gryllus longicercus. Next base: position 1,384,863 of record JAZDUA010000062.1, on the reverse strand, counting down.
GACCCAGTTATCTTATAGTCCACAGAAGAAGACACACTGGTGAAAAACCACACATTTGTCCCATCTGCAATAAATGTTTTGCTCAGCCAGGTGGTCTCAAAAGACACAAAACTTTGCACAGTGGGGAGCGTCCATACACATGTGAATATTGTCTCAAATCTTTTAACAGATCCACTACTCTGAAAACACACTTGCGCTTACACACTGGTGAACGTCCTTATGAGTGTCCAGACTGTGGCAAAACATTTGTTGCTCACAGCCAGTTGTGGTCACACAAACGTGTGCATATGGAAGGTAATTATAAGTGTGATGCTTGTGGTGAGAGTTTCAAACGAAAGCCTCTCCTGATACAACATTGGTTTCTTGTTCATGAAAATGGTGAAGTGATACACACAGTATTGTAGAGGCGATTCTCTGGAGATATTTGCTCACGTGTGCATGCAGGATGGCAATGTTCAAAGAGTTCTCATATTTTTAAATTTTGAAACTTTTTATTTTGAATGTTATGTTATTGCTTGTTATTGCTTTTGGTACAGAGCTCCAAATAAAGTGCATTATTCCTGGATTGATAGAACTGTTGTTACGAGGGAAGTATCAAAACTACTGTTACAAGTTTTCTTAGGGAGTGAAAGGAGAGAAATATGAAATGACAAACCGAGTCTAATTAACATTATTTAATTAGTAAATGAATTAATCTTCATCATTAAAATTAGGTTAAATAAAATCTTGTACTTGCCACAGGCATTAACTAGTTCTAATAAAAGCGGGCGATTGAAGCCCTAGGGCCAAAGGCCCTCAGGCTATTTGTGGCCGCTTGATTATTAGAACCATTATAATGCCCTTGGTTGATAAATAACTTTATCGTGTTCAATATTTTAAATCCCTGATTTCTCCCTTCTTTCTTACCTGACAAGTTGGGCAATTGTTATTCAAAATTATGGTATGGTGGCTTTCCAAGCCATCTGGGAACACTCTAAATGAATGGTTCTGCAGAAAATCAATTAAATTTTTCAAAGCATCATTAAAGTTATAATTTTATTCTCCTTGTATATTTTATTTATTTACTAGTAAAATATGTCATAAAAGAATATAATGGATAAGGGTGTACAAAAATGTAGTTGGCCCACTATCGTTTTAGGCTGTGCATTCCTATAGATATACGATCAATACTTATTAAATATTTTTAAAATTATAGTGTATCTCTGTTAAGGCGCGTTTACACAGAGTTTTCTCTCCAAAGGTGCATAGTCTCTTAACTTTCATGAAGTTAGGAGATAAACTCTCTTAGATGGCTTTACACGATTTGAAATATCTCCTGAAACACGAGTCTCCTAAGTCTCTTTTCGCAATAAATAGTTTTCCATTTTTTGGGATCTTTAATTGCGTGAGATATTTTTCTTAATAAAAAATCAAAACCTTCTGAAGTTATGAAGTTTTTGTACGTTTTCCAAAAGATAGTTTTAATCCTCTGTAAATTAAAACTTGTTTTATTGAATTAAATTAAAACTAATTTATTGTTCCTGAAAAAATTGTAATGCAATTCAATTGCGGCGATCGTGTGCGCAATCGGCGGCGATGGTGTGACGGTTAGCGTACCGGACTGTTATAACCAAGCTCGCGGGTTCAAACCCGATCGAAGCCGTGGATTTTTAGGGCGACAAAATCCTTCGTACGCCTTCCTTCGGAGGGGAAGTAAAGCCGTCTGTCCCATGTTAGTAGATTTACTTGCATGTAAAAGATCCTCAAGCCTAAACGACGCCTCTGAGCTAAATTCAAAATCGCCTTTTTCTCGCCCAAGTAATACCCCCTTTCTCTGCTAGTGGAAAGGAGCGTAGCGAAATTTGCGTGGTCTGACGGAAGAGCGGGCCTGATGGCCCGAGTCTCGCCACGTAAAATAAGGCAAATTGAATTCAATTCAACAGGCAGCAAATAAATATTTTTTAAAAAATCCGCTTTTGCAACTCCATCAAAGTTTTATAAATATTAAACTCTTCTCTTCTCAAAAAAATCACTCACACTTGTCTCTTTCTTTTCCTCCGCTTCTTCAAAATTGTGAAAATGACACAGGCAGCTGCAAGAGTTGTTGCATTCTAACCTCAAACTGCTCGTCGCTGCTTATTCAATGTATCTGCGCTGGAGAACATCCAGACATTTGTATCAAGTGTAAACAGCAAGGAGATATTTTTCTGGAGATTTCTCAGGAAATGACTCTCCCGTGTGTTAGGAGACTCGCATTTCGGGAGATATTTCGAAATGTATAAAGCTGTCTAGGAGAGTTTATCTCCTAACTTCATAAAAGTTAGGAGACTTTGTCTCTTGGTGAAAATGCACCTTAAGATAACATGTCATGAAAGCTTGAAACTCTTCATTATTAAATGATATTGACTTATTTATTGCCTACTTTAAATTATCTACTAAGAATTGAAATTATGAGAATGAGATAGATCTAAGCCAAGTTTTAAAAAAAGTAGTAACTTGTGCATTTCAATCTGAAATTTAATATTGAAGACACAAACAAATGGAATACAGTGTGTGATTGTGAATGTTTCCAATGTTATCAAATGACATCACTTCATCCATGGGGGACCTTGTAGCGTGTGAAATTGCAATATTGGTTGAGTGTTTTTGAGATTGCTGGCAATTCCTTTGTCTCTTGAGGGTTTGTGCTATTATTGTGCAGTTGTTGTGTTATATGGTTTGTTTTCTGAATTGTTTCTGCTTTTTTGTTCTTTTTCTCATTTGACTAGTGGTGTTGATGAGTAACCAAGAAACTTGTTTTCATGATAATAAATGAAGGGGACTTGGAAATGATGAAAGTCCTGTTGGAAGATTTTGAGAAAATTGATTTTTATAGTTTATGCATTATATTCAGAGGTTCATATTAAATCATTCTGAACAATATTTTCATAGATATTTCACTGAAATTTCTTTTTATTTTTTGACAATGCTTCTACTAACATGAATGTAATGGAAAAATATATTATTGATACAAGAATGCTAATATACTTGGGGGGAAAATGATCAAAATCCTGTACTGCCTATACCCTCATTCGTCACATCAAAATCTTTGTTGCTACTGACCATCTGAGATAGCTCAACATCAATATTCATAGCTTGTTGCATCTCTGACTGAAATGTCTCAGGATTTGATTCATTTGGTGGCATGTCTTCGGCACTAGCTCTAAAACTTGGTCAAATTCAACTGATGTATGGTGAATTCTTGCAGCTGTGATTGGTTTTGCATGGTTTTTCAGATGAATACCAGGTAAATGCAGGAGTAGTAACTTAAGAAATGAGCCACTGACTGGAAATGATCGTTCCTTCCTCATCCTTGCCTCCTCTGCTTCCTTTACATATACATCTTCTCCCATATTATTTCAGAATTATAGGTGAGTTTTGTGGCTCTCACACTCAGCCAATCCTTATAAATGAGATCTCTAAAGAAAGAGAATTTCACGGAGACATAACAAATTGCACTTTATCCTTCCAGCAGGCATGCCTAAAATTTTTTCACCAGCAGCTGTGTTTGTAAATTTTACATTTTTGAAATATCTCTTGAATAAAACAATGTTAATGTAGAACAATGTAATTTTATGTTCCATTATAATATCTAAGAATGCTACATTAGTGTCAGACAAACCTAGAAATACTATCATTTCCGATTGCAAAGTGTAATTTTAATATCTATCGCGTAACAATATACTTTCACTATATGGTGAGCTTGGTTTTTTGAAACTGCTGTACACTCTGTCCCGCCATTCTAAGCATTAGCATTTACCATCAAAAAATATATTTGATGATGAACGTTCTTATTTAGTATCAGAAAGCTCTTGTTCTGATTAAGTTTCATGCTGATGCTCATCTGTTTTCAATGCTGTTATCTCTATCCAATTCATGATCTTTCTCACGATCAGAGTGTTTCTGAAGAACATTCTTAATTTCATTCACATGATTACTTTCTCTGGATATTTTACACAAAATTTTGATTAGGCCAAATTATATCACTGTTTTGAAAAACAGCGGACGTGCTGTACACTATTGACTAACCCTAATAGAGCGTTACAGAAACTGAATATTGGGTATGAACTAGACAGTGGCTGCAGAAATGCATTACGAAAGATATCTGCAAGTAATATCAAGAACGCAGAAGTCTTTGCCAACAATGAGTTGACAGCAAATCCAAAAAAGCTGATCTTGCCTTAACATTTACGCAAGAACATCCATTGAAAGGTTATCTTTAAAAATGTGAAAGATTTGTTTAAAAAATGCATGTAAATATTAATGTCAAATGCAACTCCCAACACTCCGACAGTGTTGTTGAAATCTTTATAGTTATATAACCCCAAAATAAAGTGTTCTAAGACCTGAAAACCAGGAATTTTGAGGCCAATGGCCTTGAAGAAATGATCATCATACTGTAATGTACCTTGGACTTCTCAATCATCTTGGACTTCTATTGAAAGTGTTATGAATTGTTCCAAGAACATCTCTCTATAATACAAAATAAACCTTTTTGAAAATTTGTTTCAAATATCAATTGCATTGTTTTCTTATTTGATTTTTTTTAAGTACATTGAAAGTTACCTTTATATATTTTTGAACAATTAAACATGTTTCGTTAACAACTTTCCCTTTTCATATGGAAATGGAAGATAAGGGAAGAGGGTGGCATTGAACATGTGAGAGCTCTTGCATGGATATGCTAGTTACACTTACACTCACTACACTACCCTACTGGTCTGTCTTGACTGAGGCGGTTGCTCTTGAGGGAGATACCTGGAGAGGAAAATCCGACATACTAACATGTTTGTCAGAGCCCAATATTACATTCCAGTGGAGGAGGAAGACCCGCACCTTCCAGCTATATCAGGTAGTACACCTAAGGAAGGTAGTACACTAATGAGCAAAGCAGTTGACATGTCCTGAAATGGTTAAATTCTCACCAACAGTGTTGAGTATTGTTGAGCTGAGCATCAAAACTGTTTGAGAACTTGCAGAAGACTTTTTGGCTTGCAGGGTGCTGATGGATTTGGGTCACTTTCAGACGGCAAGTAATTCAGTTCTTGAATCTCAGGAATTTCATTGACTCTGTTCAGTTCATATGAACCAGAATGTCCGAGGACAGCAGCAAGTACAGAATCCTCTGGGACATTTTGAAGGAAAAAAATAAAAAATAAAAAAAAATAATCGTATCGTGTATCCACCAATGGGTGCCTCCTGCAACCTTCGATGTCAGAACAATCACAACAATTGCATATTACCATTCATCTATCTTATTTTTGTGTCTCCTGAAGTACGGAACAGATGACACTGCAGTGAGTGTTCTCATACTAACTTACGCTGTCATGTTTTCCGATAATTTTGTGTTTGCTCCCCAGTAAAATTTTGGAAGTATTGCTTTCTTTCTCAAAGCTTCAAATATGAAAATTATATTTTTAAGTAAATGGGATGAGACAATAATTAAGTGCAGGATGATCTTGATTTTTTTTCAGAATTTCTTGTTGGTTTTGATTCCTATATACTATTCTCCCATCTAATTTTCTTTTACTCAAAATAATCATGCTTGCTTGCATTTTTTAGTTGCATGTCAAACTGTTAAAACAAAGTCATCAAACCAGATCAGTTTCAGTAGCAAGATTGAAATTGTTCTTTTTTCATTTAACGCTTTGAAAGAAACATAAGAGAGAAACACTTTTGATTTTTGAAATATCTTCATAATTATGTGCATTATCTTACTCTTGTGTTCATATTTCAAAAAGTAACTTGTATTGTAAACAACAGGATTTTGCAGCATTTTCCAACAACTGTAAAAGTTGGTTTTTAGCCGCTTGTCTTTGCAAAATGCCCATTTCTTTTCAATTTTTCAAAATTATGTCCAAGAATTTTTGTAAAAACTGAAGAAATCTTAGTCTAGCATTTTGTCAAAGCTCAATTGGTTCAACCAAAGTAAATAAAAGGTTTTGCGACATTTTTGTGTAATCAGTATTTATTTATTTATGAATTGCAACAAATGACAGAGCATGCACCAACCTCAACATGTGGTTGTCATGAGCAGACATCACATCATTACATCACAATATTTGAATGGTTCAGACAATGGACTAAATCAGTTACTTTTACATAAATGTTTTAATGTTATGTAATTTATGCTTTGTTGTTGACTAATTAATAAGCAAATTAATTAAATTTTGAAAATTTAAAATACAATTAGATATCTGTTCAAGAACACTCCCAAACGCCAGAGAAATTGGTTTTAACTATATATAACAGTAGCAACCAAAACTTCAATTTCAATTGATAGATGCCTACTTTCTTGTAAAGTTAATGGGCATTGGAGATATCTTTTGTTAAAAACATAATGGAGGCAAATGAGAGCTACTGCAATTTTTGTTTTGTAAATTTTGTGTGATTAATATTATGCAATGAACTTGTGAAATTTCTAGATTTCCCAAAATAACTCTCCTATGTATGTCTTACCTGTTTTCTCTGTGTTATGATGTTGAATTTTTCCATTGAAATGTAGTCTTGAAATTCGTGCTCCTTCTCAGTGTGTCAAAATTTGTGATTACTCACGTATTTTCATTCTACCTAAAATTCCAAAAATTCATTTCTTTTGAGGTTTTCAGAAGGCAGTTCTCTTTTCATTGTGTTTCCAGTATACTTTATATTTCAGTATATTTTTTCAATATACTGTAACGTACTAGCAAACGAATCTCGTGGCAGCTATTTGAGGACGTTAAGGGATTAGTAACAGAAAATCGCCTCGCCAAAGGAGGGAGAGAAGGATTTTCCCTAAAAGCCAGCACGCGGCAATGGGAGACGCGAGACTTTGGGGTCCTCCGGTCTTGAGACGGACACCCAAACCTCATGGCGAGGGAAAGGGCGTTGCGGGGGCGGCGTGACGTAGTAGTGACGTGAGCCTCGAGTACATAAGGGAGTGCACAGAGCTAGAATGGGTGGGTTCTGGAGACAGAGAACCTCGTGGGAATGCACAAATTTGGCGCCATGATGGTGCAGCGGCGAGCAGGGCTCGCGAGGCAAGTCACCTGTTGACGAACCTGTGGAGGACTTTGTGTCTTTGGGTGACTGCGGTCACGGAGCGATGCTGTGTGCGTGCTCCGAGGTGAGGAGTGGTCGAGTGCCACGACTCGCGACCGATTCTCAATCGGGTAAGATCGCTCCTGCGATCGAGGCAAACCAACAGTTGGTACGTCGGTACGGACCTTGTGTCCCAGTGTGACATCCGGTCACGGAAGCTTGGCTTTGTGCGCGCTTCAGATGTAGGAGTGGCGAGTGCCGCAATTGCAACCGATCAACAATCGGGTTTCGATCGCTCCCGCGACCAGGGGATATATGATCTATCAGAACTCGGGTGTAAAGTGTAAATTGATTGTAAATATTTGTTGTCTTTTCTTTGTAAATAAATATTTGTTATATGAAAGCTCTGTGTCTGTGTTCGCCGTATCTATGACGTCACAATCCTCTGTATCTCAGCTCACAGAGATGTATTAGAATACAGAGGGAATAGAAATTTATTGTCACTTTACATGTTACATAAGTTTACTTTTGATAAAATCCTTGGTGACTTCAAATTAACTAATTACATAGCTGTATGTAATGCTTGATAAATATATTAAAATGTATATAATGAGTAATAAAATTGGTGTGTTTTGTGGTAATTTGCTAAGTACTGTTACAAGTTAATAATTAAGGAAATTCTGCACGGCATGGATAGTTATAACTAACGTATCACCTATAACCCACAGTACTATAGCCTACAATCGAAACAAAAACAGTATGAAAGCTGAATCATAAAATACTTAAAATGTGTAAATACAATAGATACATTATTTACTTTACATTTTTTAAATACATTGAAGATTTACAATATTGTAACATCAGTAATATTAGGGATAAATGACTATTAAATAGAATATGTGACAACCTAATCCAATTCTGTACCTCTTTGCCTTGTTATTTCAAGCTACTATCTTAATTCTCAAGTAGATATTCTGCTTTGAGGTGTTTATTTACAAAATGAAAACAAATATCCAGCAGGAATTTGTGAACCATGATTTTAAAATCCCTAGCATTTTGTTTGTATTAAGGAAATAATATAATGTATAATATATGTAGTCAGTATTTTGTCGATAAAGTTTGATGTTAATTTTGACCTGATTCTCATGTTGTGGTAATGTATCATTGATTTTTTGTAGTTTTGAAGTGTCGATTTCATTCACACAATTATAAATAAGCAACGTAGTGGTAGGACCTTCAGACACATGAAATGCAGTTGTAACTTGAAGTGCAAGACTTACTGGAAAGTATTCTTATCACCTTTTCCTGAGTAATGAAATTTATTTTGTTAAAATTGTGATATTATCCACACACGTTTTCTTAAGCCTTCATTTCGCTAGGGGAGTGGGGAGTTTGATTTTTTTATTGATAGGACTCTTATATGAAATCTGCACCTCGTTTTATAATGCAAACTATTTTCTATTAGACAGGAGCAAACACGTCTGGTTATCAGAGTTTGTCAACAAAACTTGTTGCTATCGTTCATTCTGAATACAACTAATGTTAGTAAAGGAGTGGGGGTAGGTATGCCAGGGCTCAAGAAAGCATGTGTGTATAATACCTCAAAATGAAATTCCTTAAGTTACTAGAGGATGAAAATTATCGAAATAGAGTTTAATGATGTCTTTAGTTATGAGTTTTTAAAGTTCTAATGATGAAATTGATCGTATTGAGTTTTCTATATTAAAAATCTTTAAAAGCTTTTCAATTTCATGTTTCATTTAATAATATCACTGTATCCTAACCAGCTTGGGATTGGAAGCGGGGATGTGGTTTTCAATAAAACACTCATATTAAATTTAACAAACAAACATATTTAATATCTAAAGTAATGGGCTTGGATGATAGATGATATTACATGAAATTTATTACAAATTTGAAACGTGCGACCTTTCTTTTAATTTTGATGGTTGACTCGACACTAAAATAAAACTGGTTAGGCCGCCATAAATGCCGATGCTGATGGCATCTTTCTCTCAGCTTCTCTCAATTATTGTCCTACCGCATTTTAGCGGGAGTAAAGCTGGTGATTACCGTTGTTGTTCCGGCAGCAGAACACACCCAGCTGGTGGTGGTGTTGACCGACGGGTGAGGGCGGGTCGCCCCCGTCAGCTGCAGCCAAGACCACGGCCGCGCTCGTCTCCGCTGCTCAGGCCGGACCCAGGGATGGAAGCCCTGACCGTCAGGCACCCAGGCGTCGGTGATGATTGATTGGAATTCATCTAATTCCCGAATCGAGCGATCGCGGACGGTCCACTACCGTAGCGCGGGCTAAGCCGTCCTGTGGCACGTAACAGTGCAACTGCGCACCGTTGACTGGCATTGACGTGCGAGTGCAGCACACCGCCAGCGAGAATAATTTCCAAGTGCCAGAGACTGTCTCGAATGTTACTGTTCGACATTTTCAAGATTGAATGTTCTTTAGCTGAACCTTTTTGTGCGAAATCTTGAAAGTGAATGCTTTTGGAACTGAACCTCTCTTCGCGAAATCTCGAAAGTGAATAATTTTGGAGCTTCTCTCCCATCTTAACGAGAGCTCTGGTATCCCCCTTCTTCAGTGAGCTTCCTCGTGATTGACAGAAATCAAAGTTTAGCGGAGCATGGTGGGCGAAGCTTCGACCAATGACTCGACGATCCACGCAACAGACGAAAATTTTCCGTTGAATTTTGTCGTTTAGCGCTGCGGACGTAATCTCTTCGCGGTCGGCGAGAATGTCGTTATGACCTAGATCGCCGGGTTGGCACGTGCGCGTCAAAATTAGTTATGTCGTAAACATTTTCTTCAAGTGGGTGTGTCGATTGCAGGCGGCCCACTTGACGCGCGGTCGCGTGGAGGAAAGACCGCCCGTCCTAAGTGCTCGGCGAGGGCGGCGCGGCGCCGACAGAGATTCATATCGGCGGCGGCGCGGAAGGCCATAAACGACGCAAGTCTCTCAATAGCAGAGATGAGGGGCGGCGTGGTCAGATACCGCCTTTTCAACGGCCGCTGGCCGTGCTAGATGACCGTTGATTTATGATTTCATCGATAAACCCTCGATGTTAAATTCACGGCAGGTCGTACACTACAAAGAATTTAGTTCTTGATGTGCATGTAGGCCTGAGTGAAACGTTGATGCCCGATTACTAACGCACGTTGTAGATTAACACTTATCTTATGTGGAATGGCCAAAGCGCTTGTGTGCCGTTTTGATAAGATAGTTTTGTTCTATGACATGCGTCAGCGCAATGCTTGTGTGCAGGGCCCTTAGCCCTTATATTTATTACTACTGGAAAGTTGATTTTTTTGTTGAAATGCCATCACAAGTTTTCTTGTTGATGACAAGGCCTTGCCAAAAAGAAGAAGGAAAATCATCCACTTTAATTTTGCCTGTTAATTCATATACATTGCTAAATAAGAAACCTTATGTACTTTTTCTATCATACAATGTTTTTTAGGTATGTGAACTAACAATTATTAGTAAAAACATTAAAAACTGAATGTCTGCTATACAAATTGCTTTAATTATCGATTAGTCTAGTAAAAACGATGATAAAACACACATTAAAATGTAAAATATGTGCCAAAAAGTATACTATTTTGGACACAATAAATGAAACATATTAAACTTATCAGTTAGCTCATCCTTAACAGTGGCGAATCCAGGGGGCAGGCCCTTCCCCCAGAAGGCCAAGAGTTTTCGTTTATTACCTTCCTTTATTTGGCAAAATTGATTTAAATATTTATGTTATAATTAAATAATTATTTAAACGATATTGTATAGTACCATATATACGCTACAAAGACAATATATACCGTATAACAACAAATTTGTTTATTATTTAACAAAAATCTATGATGCTCCCACGCCCAAAATGATCGGTTGGATCCGCCTCTGGTCCTGAATTAATATAAATTGATCCTCTTAGTATACAGAATGTCCGGGAAGGAAACTTCGAAAATAAGCTCGTAAGACAATTTTGAACATATTTTCTCTAATAAACTACTTGAATATTCCGAATTGCTGAGCCGCAATAAGCACTCAAAAGTTGTTTCAAAAAATGCTTTTTAGGCAAACATTTGCATTGCAAAAGCATATAAATCCTCCAAAAACATGTGAATTATTTATTATTTACAAAATAAATTAATATATTTGCTCAGAAAGAAAAATTAACCGAGAAAAAAGTAGTCGAGTTGTGTAAATTGTGTATTTCTGTGTTAATTTTCCTTAATGACATAGTATCTTCCACACACATTCGTATTCACCACGCTCGCAGAATAACTGATGGGATCGTTGCACACACACCGTGTGCAGGAGAGGACCTTGCTTTTACAACGGTCAAATTTATACAAAAAACTCGTCTAATATAATTTTAAATCAACAAACCTAACACCGAAAGAAAATAAATTATCTAAACGTAATGCTTTCAATATTGTCAAAAATTCACCGAACTTGTGTACTATCAATAACACACTACATTCGTAAAACAAAAGTTGCAGGTATTGCGTTACGATCACTATTGCCTTGGAACTTATTAAACTTGAACTTCTGCTAAATACGAATAAAAAAACAAACTGAGTAATGATACAGAAGCACATTAACGTTCTTTCGTTCGACTTCGCACATTTATATTCTTAAGCGTGTAAATACAAATGAAAGTGACCTTTTAGTTATTTTTTTTCTCGCGAATAGGCGAGGCGCTCGGACGCGAGAACTATGACACCTGGAAGCTGCAGATGCGGGCGTTACTCGTGAAGAACGATGCGTGGGACTATGTGAGTGGCGTTGCAGTGAAACCAGAACCGGGAAACGACAACGCTAACGCCATTAGAGTGTGGAAAACAAAGGATGAAAAGGCTTTATCAGACCTGATACTGTCAATTAGCGCAAGTCAACTGAATTTGGTAAAGAACTGCACGACATCACGCGAGTTATGGCTAAAATTAGAAAATACATTTCAATCTAAAGGGCCTGCGCGAAAGGCAACCCTACTCAAAAGTCTCACTTTACACAAAATGAGTGAGGGGGCAGATGTTCGTGAGCACCTTCAGGGTTTCTTTGATTCAGTTGACAAGTTAGCAGATATGGACGTGAATATTAATCCGGATCAATTGGCGATAATGATGTTATATAGTTTACCATCAAGCTATGAAAATTTCAGAGTCGCTATCGAGAGTCGAGATGAACTGCCTACGCCTGAAAATCTACGCACCAAAATCATCGAAGAGTACGAGGCCAGGAGAAACGGAGCAACTTCAAGTTCATCGCAAGGGGCTATGTACGTCAACAAGAAGAAGATGAAGAAACCGAAGGAAAACAAGAAGGACAAAGAAGAATATAAAAAGGAAGGGTCGTTTAAATACAAATGCTACAAGTGCCACGAGAAAGGTCACAAAGCCGCAGATTGCCCAAATGACAAACAGACAGGAGGTAAAAAGATGTCGAATCTCTCTCTCTCTTAGCAGTCGAAGAAGATACCGAGAGTTGTCAAGCTGTGAGCGGAAATGCAAGAGATGTTTGGTGCCTAGAGAGCGGGTGCACTTCGCACCTTTGTAAAGACGTTAATGTTTTTAAAAGTATTCAGGAACAAAAAACTAGCGGATTGAGGTTAGCCAACAACGCATCGACCGACATAAAGGGCAAAGGTGTTGCTGAAATCGTGACCTGGCAAGACGATGAAAAATGTAACGTGACCCTGAATAACACACTCCATGTACCAGAACTTAGGATGAACTTGTCGGTATCGAAAATCACGGACAGTGGTTACAGAGTAATTTTCGAGAAGGAGAAGGCTATGGTAACAGATACAGAAGGCGCAACGAAGCTGATCGCCAATCGAGTTGACAATCTATATTTCGTGAAGGGCGAACCATCGGAGGACTGCAATTCCGTAAAACCTGTTGGTAAGGATAGAGAAGCTCCTAGGGCATCGAGTTCAGCCCAGGTTTGGCATCAACGAATGGGCCACGTCAATTACCATGACCTTCTTAGCGCATCGAAAAACGGAGCAGTTCGAGGAATGGACTTCGAACACGTGCCTGAAGATAAGAACTGCGAAGTTTGTCTTCAGGGGAAGATGACCAGGCTTCCATTTTCAAAAGAATCGACCAGAACCACGACCAAATTAGAATTAATTCACACCGACATTTGTGGCCCGATGCGCACCCAGTCAAACGGAGGATCTACGTATTTCATCACGTTTATCGACGATCACACACGTTGGACAGAGGTGAGATTTCTGAAATCGAAGGGACAAGCTCTCGAAGAGTTTAAAAGTTTCAAGACATTCGTAGAAAAGCAACACGGCGTAAAAATTAAGAGTATTCAATCCGACAATGGTCGGGAATATGTCAATAAAGAATTCGATGACTTTCTGAAGGCAGAGGGGATTCAGCGCCGATTGACGACTTCATACACACCGGAGCAGAACGGGATAGCGGAAAGGAAAAATAGATCCTTGGTGGAAACGGCCCGTTGCCTCATGTTCCAGTCCGGTTTGAAGCAATCGTTTTGGGCTGAGGCGATTTCTACAGCAAATCACATACGGAATCGATGTCCAACGAAAAAGTTAAAGGGCCGAACCCCGTATGAAGCCTGGCTCGGTAAGGTACCATCGGTCAAGCACTTCAAGGTGTTCGGATGTCGTGTATTTTGCTTGAACAAAAATCCGACGAAGGGAAAGTTCCAGGTACGAAGTCAAGAAGGAATATTCATCGGGTACTCTGAAGAATCCAAGGCGTACAGAGTATGGATGCCTAGCTCTCGAACCGTTGAAGTGACCAGAGATGTGAAGTTTCTGGAAGACAGCGTCAAGGCACCGGAAACAGCTTCCCAAGAACCTGATCGGTCGAACGAACATCATGGCCAGGAGTGGGTTGATATTGAGATCAACACTGAAGATATCTCGGAACAGCCCAACAGAGAAAACGACGATTTCGAGACGCCTGCAGAATCCCCTTTCATGACACCTGTTGATTCTGAGGATGAAGGTGGATTCAGAGGATTCCCAGAACGTGCTGAAAACGATGAAGATGAAATCGAAGAGCATGTAGAACCGGTGCAGCGTCGAAAACGTGGACGTCCTTGTATTATCCGGACAGGAAAACCCGGAAGACCACGAAAAGGGTACGTCGAAGACGAGATTGAAGAGACTGAGTCCGCTTGCACGGCCGAGATTTCCTTGAACAAAGCTGTTTCAGGTCCGCATTCTATGGCTTGGAAGGAAGCCATGGCGTCTGAGGTCAGGTCGCTGATCAAGAATAACACTTGGGAGTTGGTGAGGCGACCTAAGCATTCGAAGGTCATTGGAAGCAGATTCGTTCTGCGCAACAAATATAAACCTGACGGAAGCATCGAAAAACCAAAGGCACGCGTCGTGGCACGTGGGTTCTCACAGGTTCCTGGGATCGATTTCCACGACACTTTTGCCCCTGTGGCAAGGTTGAGTTCGGTACGAGCTGCCGTAGCTGTTGCTGTCGAGAAGGACTTGAAGATCAGGCAGCTTGACATCACAACAGCATATCTGAACGGGAACGTCGAAGAGGACATCTATATGGAGATGCCTGACCATTTGAAAGAGATATTGGAGCTCATCGTCGAGACTGAGAAGGAAAATCAATTCGTGAGAAGAGAAGCCGAGAAGATGTTGAGTCGTCTTCGTAAGTTCGATGCAGTATGCCATCTCAACAAAGCCATCTACGGACTACGTCAAGCTGGGCGAGCGTGGCATAAACGGCTAAATGAGGAACTTCGTGCACTTGGGGCGACGCCTTCGGAGGCAGATCCTTGTGTTTATCGCGTCGGACAGGATGATAGTACATGCTACGTGATCGTATACGTCGATGATATCTTGGTGATGTCTTCGAGTGATACCGAAATCGATCAAATCATCAAACGACTTGGGACGAAATTCGATGTTAAGGACCTGGGTGACCTCAGATATTGTTTGGGGCTGCAATTCTCCAGAGGCAAGAACCACATGGCAGTTTGTCAGACAAAATATATCGATGACCTACTTGAAAGGTTTAATGTGATCGATTGCAACCCTGTTTCTACTCCCTTGGATCCTGCCGTCAAACTCGTGAGAGAAGAGAGTCATTGTCAGTCGGATGCTCCTTATAGAAGTTTAGTAGGGGCTTTGATGTACTTGTCTGTAGGGACGAGGCCGGACATAGCGCACGCTGTGAGTCACTTGAGTCAGTTCAACGAGTGCCACGGGGATTCGCATTGGAAGGCCGCCAAAAGGGTGCTTCGTTATTTGAAAGGGGCTAGAGATATTGGACTCGTTTATCATCGATCAAGAGGACCTCCGGAAATGTACACTGATGCTGATTGGGGCAACTGTGTTGTCGACCGTAAATCATACACAGGCTACGTTTTTATGGTCAGTGGGGGGGCCGTAAGTTGGGAGTCCAAGAAGCAGCAAACAGTGGCCTTATCGTCTACCGAGGCCGAATACATGGCACTCTCAGAAGCTACGAAAGAGGCCTTGTATATAAAGCAGCTGATGAAGGATTTTGGAGTAGATCTGACTACGGTAATCATAAAGAACGACAACAATGGTGCAAAGCTGTTGGCTGAGAATCCGGTGTTCCATGCTCGTACAAAGCATGTAGAGCTGAGACACCATTTTGTTCGAGATGCTGTTGGAAGAAAATTGGTTGAAGTTCAGCACGTTCCGTCCGAAAGGATGACCGCAGACATATTGACAAAGGGTCTCTCTAGCACAAATCACAAGAAATGTATGAAGATGCTTGGATTGGAACATTTTCACGTTCTGGGAGCGGATCTTACATTGCAGTTCGAGGGGAAGTGTTAGCGAAGATACCACTAGATGGTGCGACCTGCACCGTAAGAAGATAGCGACAGTGGCCCCGCCACTTCTTCCAGTTGTGTTAACCACCGCGACCGCAGTTGCTGTTCACGCGTCGTTAAGCACTGATCGTGTTTCATTGTATTTGTTTCATATCGGTCAATAAAAGACCTTATTGTGTTATTTAGAAGTGCGTGTTTCATTTGATAGCCCTCCACAACTCTATCATTAATTCTGTCAACACTAATATTGTTTTTAAAAATCTAAGTACTTATGATATTATAAATCAACCATTCATTCTAAAAATTTGGAAACAATTGTGAAAAGATGTAAAAGGAAAATATAGATATACTTCAATTATAATAAATTGGACACCTCTGTAATTATTAAACTAAGACATCCTATCTTAAAATATATAAAATGGAATTTTGATGTAATTGTGTCATCATTTTTTGCTAATTTGAAATATTCCATAATATTTACATATTATTTAAGGGCTTATTATTTTCTTTTTTATATTAGAACAAGAACAAAAGGTAAGGTTGCTGTTGATGATTTTGACAAGAGAGTTATTCGAGATACAATCCAGCATTTTTATTCAGTAGAAAAAAACTGTTCCATCATTAGACAAACTTCTACCTGTTCTGCGAGAAAAGATTAATTGGAAATGGGGGAGAAGCTCTCTTGAAAAAACATTGCACAGCATGGGTTTTTTTTGGAGAAGAGTTCAAAATAAGAGAACTTTGCTTCTGGAGAGAGCCGATATTGTGGATTGGCGAACTCGTTTCATTGTACAAATGAAACATTTCCGAGAGAATGGGAGAGAAATTTTTTACCTAGACGAATCATGGATCGACAGCAATCTTACTGTGAGAAAATGCTGGCAAAGGAAAGATGTTATTGGTGTCACTGATTGGGGAAGTACATCTAAAAGATTTATTGTTGCTAGTATTGGTTCCAAAAATGGATTCATTGAGGAGGCTCAATTAATATTTAAAGCCAAATCAACAACAGGGGATTATCATGGTCAGATGAACTCAGAAAATTTTGAAAGATGGTTTTGTACAAAAATACTTGACAATCTGCCTCCTGAATCAGTAATAGGGCTGGACAATGCATCGTATCACAGCAGACAGGTAGAAAAAACCCCATGCAGATATGACACCAAAATAACCATGGTTCAATGGTTAGAAAATAAGGGCATTTCATGTGATATGTCCATGAGAAAAGAAGCACTATTTAAAAAAATTAAGGAAAATAAGCCTGCTCATAAGACATGTTGTAGATGAAATTGCAGCAAAAAAAGGCCACACAGTAATTCGTCTGCCCCCATATCATTGTGATTTGAACCCCATAGAACTTGCACGGGCTAAAATCAAAAGATATGTCAGAGAGCCGAACATTTCAGGAGATATGTCGGCAGAAAATTTGCTTAAGCTCACTAAATCAGCTTTTGCACAAGTATCACTGTTAAATTAACTCTTGAGAACTACACTGCATTTCACTTTTATTTATAACAAAATACATATACATAAACTCTTATTGAACGTCTTTGACGGTCTTTTACAAACACTACATTGCTGCACAGTAAGACAAAAGGACGAATGAATATGATCATTCGTTTACATACCAAAAACAGATGACGACAGTATCGGCACGTTCACAAACCTCAATCTCTCAATATAGAGTACATTTCCAATAATATACTAGACGCAGATGGCGACACTGTCGACATGTTCACAAACTTCAACCTTACAATATAAATGTATATTTCCAACACGCCTCCTTACATTTATATACATACTATCTTAAATTCAGTTAATATTCATCATATTCCTAAAATACACAAACTTGTCTTTACACAAAGCTTTCGTGAAAATATCTGCCATGTTATCATCAGTATTTACTTTGACTATATCAATTAAACCATTCATATACAACTCGTTGACAAAATGATAATGGACTTCAATATGTTTTGAGTTTTTTGTAAAGTTACCATATTTAGCGATACTCAATGCTCCTGAGTTGTCTTCGTACATTACAATCGGTTCATCAAAATTCAAATCAAAAATTTTCATTACATCTTTTAGAAATTTCACTTCACTCGCAGCATCTGATAGCGCAACATACTCTGCATACGTCGAAGCTTTTGTTACACTTGATTGTTTGCGAGACTTCCAAAATACAACATTGTCAAACATACGGATCACATAACCTGTCGTAGATTTACGATCTATATTGTCACCTGCCCAATCTGAATCTACATAACAATCAAGAACTTTTGCATTTTCGTTTCTACAATAATTCAATTTCAGGTTTCTTGTCAAATACAGATATTTTAAGATTCTCAGACAATACTTATAGTGTGTGCCGTCATAACAATTCTGAAACCTGCTCAAATAATTAACAGAATAACTGATATCTGGCCTTGTTCCTGAACTAATATATAACAACGCACCAATCAAATTTCTATACTTTATATCATTACGCAATTCCTGAGTTGGTTCTAATTTCAAGTTAACTTCCATCGGTGTAGCATATAATTTTGAGTCTTTAATCTTGTATTTTTCGGCTAATGAATTAATATAATTTTCCTGACTCAAGCTCATTTTGTTTTTCTTGTATTCGTAATTTATATCAATTCCTAAATAACTTTTAACCTCACCTAAATCTTTCATACTAAATCTATTTGACAACAAATTTTTGATTTCTTTAATTCGACTTTTCTTTACACAACAAATGAGCAAGTCGTCAACAAAAATTATCAAGTAAATCAGGACATTACTTTTTCGCAAAACATAAAGGCAATAATCATATTCACTTCTTTGGAATCCTAAACTTTTCAAGAAAGTATCTAAACACTCATACCAAGCTCTCGGACTTTCTCGTAAACCGTACAGTGCTTTCATCAATTTGCACACTCGATTTGTGCCGTCTTCGTAGCCTTCAGGTTGTTTAACATAAACTTCTGACATGATTTCGCCATTTAAAAAGGCTGTTTCTACATCCATTTGTTCAATAATTAAACCAAAATGACAACAGTATGACAGTAAAATCTTCAAAGTTTGCATTTTAGCTACTGGTGCATATATATCATCAACACATTCCTTTTGTTGAAATCCCCTAACAACTAATCTTGCTTTGTACCTATTATCAAACTTTTTAGTAAAAACCCATTTAACATCTATAAGATCTTTGCCCTCTGGCTTACTAACTAACTCCCATGTGTCATTTTTCTTCAAACATTCAATTTCCCTATCCATAGCTTGACTCCAGCTTTTCGATTCATTGCTATTAATCGCCTCCTCAAAACTAACCGGGCTATCTGCACTACATACGTTAATATAAATAAAGTTACTTGTATTATCATCCCTATAGCGTTGTGGAGTTTTAACCACTCTACCCGACCTTGTTGTTTTTTCCTTTAGCGCTGCTTTTGGAGATTCGATTTCGACTAACCTTTCTTCGTCCTCGCTGTTATCTTCAGACCCAGTTTCCCAATTTTCACACCCAGATTCATCTAATCTTTTACTCACGGAACCATTATCCTTTAAACCTACACATCTAATATTTTCTTCAACAACCTCTACATGCCTGGCCACAACAATTTTATTATTTATGAGTACCCTATATCCAACGTCACTGTAACCTAACAGAACTCCCAAATCTGCTTTTCTATCCCATTTTGACTTTCTCAATTGTTCTGGCACCCTTACAAAGACTCTACTTCCATACAATTTTAAATGTGTGACATTAGGCTTTTCTCCAAAAAATATTTCATAAGGAGTTTTCAATTCTGCGGTATTTGCAAGACATCTATTTTTCAGATACGCGGCAGCACAAACTACTTCTGGCCAAAACCTATTGTTAACTTTTGCTTCGGCTAATAAACATCTTGACATGTCCATGATTGACCTATTGAACCTCTCAGCAGTTCCATTCAACTCATGCACATATGGCGGGCACGCATTTAAAACAATCCCCTTTTCCTTGATGTATTGATATATATTATTATTCATGTATTCTTTTCCATTATCACACCGCAATTTCTTAATCCTTTTCCCAGTAAGATTTTCAACCTCATTTACATACCCAACTAAACAATCATATAATTGGTCTTTAGTTTTAATTGTGTAAACGCGTGCAAGTTTACTATAATCATCAATAAAAGAAACAAAGTATCTTTCACCATGCATACCTACTGTTGAATGTGGCCCATTTAGATCTGTGTGAACAATTTCTAGGATTTCTTTAGCCTTATTTCTGTTGTTTTTAAAAGGAACATTATGCATTTTATTTTCTATGCACACTTTACATTTCATAGGTTCAGACTCGACGTTTTGAGGGATTCCATCTACTAATTGATGTTTGCAAATTTTATCTAAATAATTGAAATTTACGTGCCCCAGTATCCTATGCCACTTTTCCTTTATTGTCATATTTTCTTTATTGCAGAAGTTTACGTTAAATTCCCCTTTGTTGATCACACTTGTCACTTTATATAACCTATCTTGTTTCCATGCAACTGCAATTAAACCCCTATCTTTACTAAAAACTTTTGCGCTGATGCCTTTTGCAATAATATCATGTTTCTCTGTGACTCTTGAAAAACTAATTAAATTCCTATCTAGATCTTTAATGTAAAATACATTTTTCATTTCAACTCGTTCTAATCTGTCAAACACTAAAAAATCGCTAATTACATTACCAACTTTAGTTGCCGTTAAAATCTTTCCGTTCGCGATTTTTACATTAATCGGTTCTTTTAACGTTACGCATTTAGAAAAATATTCCTCGTTATTAATTATATGATCTGTACAACCGCTATCTAACAACCAATTAATTTCAATCTGACCTGAATCCTGTGTTACACTGTTTACTTCCTTGGCGAAGACCTCTGTCACGAAACTGCTTGCGCCACTTACATTCTGATAAAACTGTTGTTCTCCACGGTTCCTACCACCATGGTCGTTCTGTCGGTAAGATCGGTCGTGACCATAGCGACCGCCTCTGGACCCACGTGGTCCTCCTCTGCCTCCGCGATGTCCATTTTCATAACTTTGGTTGACATAACCTCCATAGTTACCTCGTGCTCTTCCGCCACGTCCCCGGGAACCTCGATGATTCTCAGTTTGTCGACATTCCCTCTTGAAGTGTCCTGGTTTACCACATCCGTAGCACACTTTTTGGCCGCTCGCACTAGGTCTCTTCTCCGAGATGAATGCATTTGATTTTACGCCCTCACTGTCCTGGTTCTCCTTGATGCTCTTCATCCTTATTTTTGCCTTCACGTACTCCGCAGTCCGGTCTTCCTTCTTCAAAACATCCACTAGATCTCCGATATAACTTAGTGACTCGGGCAGCGTTTTGAGCATGTAATTTAGTTTCTCTTCTTCGCTTACCTTGGCCCCGGCTGACTTCAGTTCGTTTATGTATTTCTCAAACACAGTGAAGAATTCATTTATGTCGCTGTAATTCTTTAATCTGAGTCCATCTAGTTTGTTCCTGCAGACAATCTGCAACGCTGTTGACTCTTTGGAGTATAGCTCGTCAAACTTCTTCATAACCTCGAAAGCACTTACTTTATCATTCACGAACTCTAGCTGCTTGTTAGTAATTGCACTAAAAATGCAATGCATCGCCTTCAGGTTCTGTTCTTCCCATTCTACGTCCTTGTCTTCTTCTCGCTTCGACCTCGTGGTCACCTCATGGCATTTTTTTAATTTCAAATAGATAGTTAACCTCGTTTTCCAGTTTGCGTAGTCCTCTCCATCAAAAGCTGGAATGTTCAGGTCGTCCATGTCGCAAACTTCCTCGAATCGACGGACACTGGGCTGAACTCCAATATAACCTCTTCAGCAATTCATCTGCATCCGGAAACCACGCTCTGCTACCATGTTAAATTAACTCTTGAGAACTACACTGCATTTCACTTTTATTTATAACAAAATACATATACATAAACTCTTATTGAACGTCTTTGACGGTCTTTTACAAACACTACATTGCTGCACAGTAAGACAAAAGGACGAATGCATATGATCATTCGTTTACATACCAAAAACAGATGACGACAGTGTCGGCGCGTTCACAAACCTCTATCTCTCAATATAGAGTACATTTCCAATAATATACTAGACGCAGATGGCGACACTGTCGACATGTTCACAAACTTCAACCTTACAATATAAATGTATATTTCCAACAATCACCATCAGACTGGGAAGGTTATTGTAGACATGTGCAAAACCTTGAGGTGGAATATTGGACCAATGATGGCATTTTAGAAATGTCCATTGATGACATTATTATTAACACCTCCTCACGGTCCAGTGATGAGAGTGAAGATTTGCATTCATCAGAAAACTCTGATTCTGATTAATTTGACCATTACCCGATTACGACACCAAACCCGGACTTGACATTAAAAACCTCGATTATGACTAACTTGCTCTCAAAAGGTAGGGTGGTTGGGAGGGCAAGTGGGGAACTCGATGTGTAGACACCTCCACTTGGTGAGTTCTGGGTAATTTCGACAAAAATGCTTGTCAAAATTAGCGAAGATCTACACTATCTGACTGCTTAAATACATTTTCATTCATCTAGTGTCCCTGCTGTTGCCTTCCCAGGGCGATGACCTGGCCGCACAAGATGCAGGTTTGACTTTCATTTCACAGACGTTGGCATTACTTAAAATACTCTAGTGGCCGACTTCGTAACTAATACCCCCACTCCTCCCGAAATCGTCAATCCATCGTTCCTGAAAAGTTGTACGAATAATACTCTTTTTTTGTATACGTTTTGTGAACTTTTGCGCATGATAAAATATTTATGGTGGCCACACGGCGTGAGTATTGTTAAAGGCAAATCTGAAAATTGGCCAGGAACTAATTATATACCCCCTTCGCTGTGTGCTTTGGAGGTTAGTAGAGTTTTTCTAAGTGTTTAAAATTGTCGGTTTTTGTTCATACATATTAGATGGATTGACTTGTTTCCATTTAATTTCGAGGATTACTTTACCCGTTCAGGTTAAAAATCTTGAAAAACCATTTGTAAATATTTCCATATAAACCATTTGTAAATCATATAAACCATATTTCAAATAAAATAACAAAACATGTAATTTTGTGTATGGAAGGGTTAATTAAAAACTCTAAATTAGACACTTATTATGTTTTCTTGTTTCAGATAATTTGAATAATGTCTTGTCTTCAACTTAGTTGGCAAGAACATCATAGTACCCTTGTTTCACTGGTGCAATCCTATTGGGATAATGATTTATTTGTTGATTGCACTTTGGCCGCTGAGGGCAAGTACTTGAAGGCTCACAAAATAATTCTGTCAGCGTGTAGTCCGTATTTTCAGGTGAGTCTTTAAAACAAAATCTGCTTGATCTGGATGGATCTGAATTATGTGATGCATGATGATGGTGGAAGTACTTCATAATTTCCATGAACTTTATTACTTCAGTTTGTGGATTGTGATCATCTAAAGTTGAATATGGTGAGATATCTTTCATGTGAAAGTCTAAGTTGCGTACAGTATGTCTGGGAGTCAATATTTTTTAATTTTCTCATTGCAGCAGTTGTTAATATGACTTCGTGTTGCAGAAACGAAATGAGATTTAGAGAAAGTAATGTGATTATTACCTGGCTAAGAAGGAAATTAACTTTTAAATTTCCAGAATTCTCTTTGGAATGGCATAGTGCGAGTGGTCACGTTCTGAGATAACAAAGTGAACAATGGATTTTTCCTCATATACCTGCTGTCAGGGAATCTTTGACAAACTCTGCCACTGTTTCACTGCAACTTTCATATGCTTGGGTGTGATTTTCAAGGTTGCAACAAGTATGATATTGTCGCTGTAGCTTCGGGTTCTTAATGTTGGTTGTCCGCACCCCATTCACTTCCCAAAAGCGTTACAGATTCCTTTAGTTGGTAATAAAATTTCTAAAATGCTGTCATATCATTCTAACATGGGACTCATAACATAGACGAGATGTAGAACACACAATTTAGTGAACGCTTGCAGTATAGTGAAGGATAGCTGTGTGCTAGTGTGTCAAAATGTCTATTCAGCATATGTGCAAAATCCATCCTCTTCAGAAGGAAATAAGAAATAAATGCTTGTCTTTTCTTTTCCCAGTGTGTTCGTTGTTGGTGTTTTATTTCTTGCAATATTTTTGTTAAATTATGCTTTATTTTTTTTGTTTTGTTTCTCTAACAAAATTATATTGAAAATTTACTTAAGTTATGTGGTGATTTTTTGCAAACATTTATAAGACGGAAAACCTGTCAAAATGGAAATATTTTGAAGGAATGGTGACGTTCGGTGTTAGATACTTTGTTTACTGTAAAATCATTCCATTTAATGTTTATGAACATCACTTTCTTCACTTAACAAAAATTCAGTTTTTTCATCTGTTTCACTAAATGTAGGATTATTGTCAAATCAATTGATTCCTGATCTTACTCGCATAATATTTTCTCAACCTCTTGTTTGATTGGTATATATCATGTAAGTCCCCACTGTGTTGAATTGTTAGCATTTCAGAGCTCACTGGTTCAACAGACAATGTCAAACCTCACTAAGAAAGAAAAGGAGGGTGGTATAGATATTTTGAATAAAGATCCTTCAGATAGATGAAATGAAGAAAAGAAACACTGTCAAAGGAAAGAAATAATGTGTTGCATGGTAGGGTATAAGTGACCAATTACCAAAGTTGTGGCTATGTTAAATTGTAAGCTTTATTTTCAACATTCATTTTTACTCTTAACATGGGTACACATCTTGCCTTTCTTGAGGGTAGACATGTTGCCTCTTTCTTTAAATACTGTAAATAAGAGTTTCTTGAAAAATTATTTGTTTTGAACATTTATTTAAGATAGTTGGTAGTAACATAATTGGTGAAAGAATCGGTTTGATATTAGTATATTATATTAAGATATCTTAGAACTGAAATATTTCTTTGTATGAGTAATACTTTCATTACTATTGATCTTACCAAGAAAAAGAATGATTTCAATTTTTTTTGTAATTTGTTTAGAAGTTATTAAATGACAGTGATTGTTGAAATAATGACCAAAGAAATGTATAGTACTTTTTGTGTCCTTGCTATTTTCAGAAGAAACTTATTTTGGGTATTGTAAATTATGTAAAAGGTACTAAAAATATTAATGGACTTTTTCAGTTGATATTTAGCCAAGAAAATGAAAAGAATCCCATTGTGATCTTGAAAGATGTGCAATTTGAATGTTTAAAGTCGGTATTAGACTTTGTGTATTTTGGAGAAGTGCAGGTTCGTGAATCCCAACTCAGTACCTTTTTGGAAGTTGCAAGATCATTGCAAATCAAAGGGTTGGATTCCAATGACAAAGAAACTGTAAGTGTTGATTTATTTTAATTTTTAATACTCCTACCTTTGGAGTATTTTGGACTCTTAATCACTGTTCAATTGCACTTTGTTTTGTATTTTCAGTCGCAGAAAAAAGCACATTCCACACGTTCAAAGACTAAAAATAGCACATCTCGGTCAATAAAGTACGAGGCTTCAGATGAGGTTATTGATGTTGAAGATGATTGCAAAATTGTCAGTGTGGTTGATAGAATTGCCAAGGCCAGTTCCTCACAGCCATCCCATGCTCCAAGCTCTTCTCAGGCTGAGGATGCAAGAACTATCACCATTGAATCTGCCTACAGCATAGCCACTAGTGCCAGATCTGCTCCAGTGTTGAGTGATTCAGTGAATGCTGAAGCTCTTCAATGTCCTCTTGACTCAGCAACTCCTTCAATTGCTTCATCTGTTCCTGATTCTGCTGATGCAGTGCAGTCAAGTAAAGTGCTGGAGTCCAATGATTTGAAATCTGATCCTGATAAACATTCTTTACCCAAAGAGAAAACCTCAACTGATTCAGTATCTGGAACCAGAACCATTCGCGGAGAACTCAGTGTCATTAGTAAGTCATGTTTTTGTTTTGTTATTAAGTGGTATTGTGCATCTGGAAAACCAGAACACTTAAAAAGAGAGAACATAATTTATTGTTCACCTTTTATTACAAACTAGCTGACCCGGCGAACTTTGTTCCGCCTTAATGGCAATAAATAAGCAGATTGTGTTTTTTTTTATTGGAAAAAATACAAAAAAAAATTAAATAACTACATTAATCATTCATTATTATTTCTGTATTTTAGTACATAGGTTGCTCTTCACTTAAGTACCTTGTGATACACGACATTTTTTGTTTTATTATCAGGCGCAAAAACACACAACGCAGATGGTCTTCCGACCCGTGAACATGCCACGTATAATTGACCATGGGAAAAACATGAATGTTCTAGATTTAAACCACAAACTTTTAAGGATTGGCCTTGTGATTTGTTGATGGTCATGGCAAATGAAAGACGTATCGGAAATTGAAGTCTTTTAAATTCAAACGTAATATCGGTTGGGATCATCGGGATCCTCGGAATGAGAACTTCCTCACCTTTGAATTTTCCTATCATTATCGTAGCGTAAATTACATTGTTCATCAATTTACTAACCACCAAACGCGTACCGTTGCACAGTTTTGGTTGGTTTATGTTTCGAAGCATGATTACTACGGAGCCAACCTTTAGGCGTAAATTGTGCGGTGGTAAGCCAGGCACGTCCAAAGAGTTTAAAAATTCAATTGGAGAGTTGGTGGCTTCATCTTCATTTGTGACGCAGTCAATAGATTTGAATGAATGCATTGTTCCAATGATCTTATTTTGAATTATGTAGTTCAGGTCATCTACATCTTTATTCTTAGCCGCTAAAATTGCTTGCTCACTCAACCATTCATTATTTTTGTAGTTAGAAATAATATTTGGAAATACATTGTTGATAAGTTTGTCTTTTGATGAGACAAAATTACAGAAATTATTTGGAAATGATATTAATCCGCTCGATTCATCGACAGGTACTTGACCATTACCGATAGTCAGCAATTGCTCCAAGAAATCTTCAGCAGATGTATCATTAAGCAATGTAACTCTCATGTTTGTTGTCAGTTGCAGTTTCTTCACATAGCGCCATAGATTTGACGATTTGAGGCAAGCGTTTATTTCATCGGCAGCCGTAGATCTTGCCGCAATACTCGCAAATAAACCTCTCCACAATACTCGCAAACAACGCCCATTTGCCCAATGCAAACGCTAGGATGCAAGCTGTAATCATTGCTGCAATCGTATCGAAATGCTGCTCGATTCAAATCAGCTAAATATCTTGTTCTGCGTCGCAAATTATCTATTTGTTGCCTTCTGTTGTTCGCTCGACGATTCTGCATTGCCAACCGAGCTGTTTCACGGGCTGCTTCACTTTGCTCTCGTGATTGAGAAGCACGAAGTCGAGCCATACTATCACGGCGCTGTTCACGTGCAATTTCTTGTTCTTCTTCAGTCCTTTCATTTGCAGTATTTTGTATTCTTCTTACATTACGGCTTTGTCGGGAAAGATTCGATCGTCTTGGTCGCGGCATTATTAATTAAACTTCACTTCACTTCAATCCACTTGTTAATTATTTATTTAATAGAAAAAGTTTTAATATTGATTTCTTACAAATATCAAATTGTCATCCATACGTCATTATATATCTGTCATTTTAAGTCAATTACATAGCTGTCATTTGCGTTTTGTTATTCCAAGTCTGATTCTTTTTTGTTATACCACGTTTTATAGTGACTGACGTTTCATGTCAAGTCACACGGGAACGCTGTCGAACGGGATAAAAAGTATCCTATGTCCGTCTCCTGGCTCTAAGCTACCTCCCTACCAATTTTCAGCCAAATCTGTTCTGCCGTTCTTGAGTTATAAGTGGTGTAACTAACACGACTTTCTTTTATATATATAGATTTAAAATGTGCAGTTTTCATTTTCTTAGCTTTGATTCTTAGCCATTTTCATGCAACTTAAACTGATCGTAAATTATAAAAGTGTAGATTTGCTTAAAAATTACTATTACAGTTAAATAATATTTTTGTTTTTTGTGTTTTGTCTTTGAGCGCCTAATAACTGTTTTGCCTTAGAAAAATGTTTGTGGAGAAACCAAATTACAGTGCTGGAAAATTCAAAAACTTTAGAGAATTTGAAAATTTCAAATGCGCAACAATCCTGCATTGTGGTTAAATCTTAAGTTTCTTAAATTGTTTTCTTCTTGTTAGAAAACATGACCTAGTTTTTTGGTATGTTGTTGTTTATTCCATCTCCTAGCTTTTATCAAAAAACTGTTATGTCTTTTTGAGTTTTAAATGAAGAAAAATTTAATAAACATTGTTGATTGCAATTAATGCATTTCTAAAAAATAACATTAAGAGTGTTATATTAGGAATAGCAAAGTATATTACTGACTCATTTCCTGACACAAGATAGTTTGTAGTTCTGATACATATGGTATTAGGAATGTCGCTATCTTATAAGAAATTGTTCTTCAAATTTTGTTAGAAATATTTTGGAGATACTTATTAAAATCTCTTTTCACACTTACCTGGGTTTTCTCGAAAATGAAAACTATTCTATTAGTCTGGCTAAACTTGAATTTGACAATCCTTTCACTTGGGAAGATTTTATGTGAACCGAATGTTACCAAATTGTATGAATTTTCTTAATGTTTCCAAATATATTCTTAATGTTTATTGTGACTTTCTAGCAAACTGTACAAAATAGCAAAAAAATCATCTGTCCCATTTAGTTCAAACATAATTGTTTTTACCATTAATGCATTTTTAGTACAGAACCAATGTGTGCGGGGTAGCTGAGAAGAAATGCGTAGTTCTTAACTTAAAATTGGAAAGAAGTAATGAAACAAAACAAATGCAGCATAAAATTTCATTTTATTATTTACAAAATCATCTTATTTTCCATGTAGTCACCATTTACGGCGACACGTTTTCCTCAAGGGTGAACCAGTATCATCTTATCCCATAAGAATGCGAATTGCCTTTCCGTAATCAAAAATCTCAGTCTTCCAGTTTCACTATCTGAGGTTAAAATGAATACCCTTGATCTGTCTTGAATCCTGGAATGAAGTGAAAGTCACAAGGTATCAAATCTGAATATGAAGGATATAAAGTGGATACAAATGCCAGCTTCATTAGAACCTCAGTGACTACATGCAAAATGGGTGGCTGATCGTTATGATGTTGCAGAATATGGCTCCATGTATTACTAACATTACACATACATCTCCCAAGGCATTTTTGTGTGATGCAACAGTTATTGTTTTTTTTCAAATCATTTCATTTGCATGCTAGTTCATAGAAACAGGTTGACTTCTGATACGTTCATCCTCGGTACTCACTTCCCCAATTTTTGTCGCAAGAAACTTTATTACCCACCTACTCAGTTCCGCGACCAGCAGCTTTATCATCAGAATTTCACTAGCTTTCACTTATTCAGTTGTTAAATACTCTATCACACTACAATGTTTTAGACATATTGACTTACTTGGCAGACTCTGCTCCATACAGAAAATGTGAAGGAATGAGTAAATGATAATGGTCATGTTTGTATTATAGGAACTAAATTATCAGGCTAGAGCATGTTCTACACTGCATTGTTTTGTTTTCCTGGCATGTTTGACTGTGCATTACTTCTCAGCCTGTCTTCAAATTTCATGATTCAGAGAACTCTGTAACTTCTCATTTGTAACAATGTTAAACGTGCTTAGCAATAACAGGCGTCTGCTAATTTTCAGACACTTCTGGAACTGAAGAGGGAGCAAATAATGGTTGTGTCATGCCAGATCGTTCTGATAATTCATCTGGAAAAAGAAGAAAACAATGCAGCTCCTCAGGTAAAACATTTGGGGTTTATTCTTAATAAAGATATGAAAGAGGCAAACAATTTGTTATGTTTATCACTGTGTTCAGGTTTTGATGACCTTCAGAATTCTATTTTCATAAATAATTGATTTGGGCTAAACCACAACATTACAAACTAATGTTTTCAAAGTCTTTTAGAAACTGTGAAGACATCTGATGGCATTCTTTAATGTATTTTGAACAATCAGTTTATAGTATAAAATCATTTTTAATATCAAATCTACCTGAGATTTGAAAATGAAATCTGAAAAATCTTATGACAAGTGAAAATATATGAAAACATGTAATTAACCATAAAAATTTGACCTGTGTAACACAAACCAAATGTAAATACATGTTAATACATAACTCATCGATGTACCACATGTGTAAGAGGCCTGAGACATTTCAAAACAGGTAAAAAACATTGTAAACAATTTAGTTACATTTTTCACATCTTTCACATCAATTGTGAAATTTAGGCAAAATATTAGAGATTGTTAGATCAGAGCAAGCCTTTTTTGACTTTAAACAACATTTTTTGTGGATTGTATTATTTTACTAGTGCAAGCCTTTCACATTCCATTCACCAAATTTGATGTATAAAAGGTAAAGATCTACCATACAACTTTTGCGCCTTATCTACATTTTTTAAAACAGTTCAGGTGTACCATATGACTTGTATGCCTTTTCTTCCTTTTTAAATCAGTTCAGATGTATTGTACAATTTGTGCTCTTCTTCTACCTCCTTAAATGGGTTTAGATGTACCGTACAACTTGTGGCCTTCTTCCTTCTTAAAAGAGTCCAGATGTAACATTCAACTTGTGCTCATCTTTTTCCTTCTTAAAAGTGTTCAGATGTACCGTACAACTTGTGCGCCTTTTCTACCTTTTTAAATCAGTTCAGATGTATTTGACAACTTGTGCTCATCTTCTACCTTCTTAAAAGTGTTCAGATATACCATACAATTTGTGGTCTTCTTCCTTCTTAAGAGAGTCCAGATGTACTGTACAATTTGAGCTCATCTTTTACCTTCTTAAATGTGTTCAGATACCGTACAACTTGTGCCCCTTTTCCACCTTCTTAAATGGGGTCCAGATGTACCATACAACAGTGGAGAATTCTGATTGATTTTTGTTATTTTGAAACAAAAAAAAATCTGGAGTAAACCTATAGTGGGCATAAAATTCAAATTCAAAATACTTCTTTTTCAAAGTATCCAATTGTACATTACATGTACATGTCCAATTGTACATGACCATAGAAGACTCATCAGGTGTATTTATATAGAATTTACTGATGGTACGTCTAAGCGTTTAAACGTAAGAAGTAGACACGAATGGTCCTATGACTTTGTACAGACTTTCTCGTAATATTTCTAACTTACCTACAATTATTATAATTTTTTGATACATTACTATTACTAATATTTCTGGTGTTTCATGCAGTCGCCCGCCCCGCCGCGCCCCGCACCGCTCCTTTCCATGCCTTACCACCCACTATTCGTCAGTACATTTGCTCCTTTGTACATTTGAATCCCAGACTTTCTTCCTGTTCTGCCTGGTTCACTGCCCGTCCACTCCGTCGCCTTCCCGCCTGACCCTTCGTCTGCCCGTCCGCCGGCCCCTTCGTCTGCCCGTCCGCCGGCCCGCCCCTTCGTCTGCCCGTCCGCCGGCCCGCCCCTTCGTCTGCCCGTCCGCCGGCCCGCCCCTTCGTCTGCCCGTCCGCCCCTTCGTCTGCCCCCCGCTTCGTCCTCCCGCCCGCCCGCCCGCCCGCCCGCCCGCCCGCCGCCGCTTCGTCTGCCCGTCCGCCTCTCCGCCCTTCTCGGACTGCCCGTCCCTCCCTCCGTCTGAATGTGAAATAATTTCAATGCAAATTTAACAACTGACTCAATATCCAAGAATATATATTAATTCTTACTTTGTGTGCCTCTGCTTAGGGCCTGCCAGAAGAAGAGTGTTAAACCGGTCAGATCCAGGACAGAAATCACTCAAGCTTCAGCTATCTAGAACAGAAGTAGCAACACCGCCCTACACACCTGGGCATTTAACCCCAAGTGAGAGAGTGAAAGTAACCCCAAGGGAACGTAACTCCAAGGAAGCCACTTCCGTTACTCCCAAGGATGCTGTGGAGTCATCAAATGAAGCAGAGTCTACTACTCCTAAATCAAGTGTCAAATCTGGTGAAGCATTGTCCAGGGTACTTTCTATTGTGTTGTCAAAGGCCAAAATCCCTGAGTCAGCATTTGTGCCAAATAAGGGTGTCAAGCTACAGGCACCTACTCCTGCTCCAGCTCCTGCTCTATCTCCATCTCCTGCTTCAGCTCCTGCTTCAGCTTCTGCTCCTGCTCGAGCTCCTACTCGTGCTCCTCCAGGTGTCCACCCACCCATCACATTTTCTGGTCCCAATGCCAAACGACAGCGTAGATATTTGAAGAGGCACACTTGCCCTGATTGCAACAAACAGTTTTTGAGACCCAGTTATCTTATAGTTCACAGAAGAAGACACACTGGTGAAAAACCACACATTTGTCCCATCTGCAATAGATGTTTTGCTCAGCCAGGTGCTCTCAAAAGACACAAAACTTTGCACAGTGGGGAGC
This sequence comes from Gryllus longicercus, assembly GCA_038098605.1. Classification (NCBI taxonomy): domain Eukaryota; kingdom Metazoa; phylum Arthropoda; class Insecta; order Orthoptera; family Gryllidae; genus Gryllus; species Gryllus longicercus. Next base: position 1,352,574 of record JAZDUA010000062.1, on the reverse strand, counting down.
GTCCATACACATGTGAATATTGTCTCAAATCTTTTAACAGATCCAGTACTCTGAAAATACACTTGCGCTTACACACTGGAGAACGTCCTTATGAGTGTCCAGACTGTGGCAAAACATTTGTTGCTCACAGCCAGTTGTGGTCACACAAACGTGTGCATATGGAAGGTAATTATAAGTGTGATGCTTGTGGTGAGAGTTTCAAACGAAAGCCTCTCCTGATACAACATTGGTTTCTTGTTCATGAAAATGGTGAAGTGATACACACAGTATTGTAGAGGCGATTCTCTGGAGATATTTGCTCAGGTGTGCATGCAGGATGGGTCAAAGGCATCATGGCCTCCCTGACAATGTTCAAAGAGTTTTCATATTCTTAAATTTTGAAACTTTTTATTTTGAATGTTATGTTATTGCTTGTTATTGCTTTTGGTACAGAGCTTCAAATTAAGTGCATTAGTCCCGGATTGATAGAACAGTTGTTGCATGGGAAGTATCAAAACTACTGTTATAAGTTTACTTAGGGAGTGAAAGGAGAGAAATATGAAAAGACAAACCGAGTCTAATTAACATTATTTAATTATAAAATCTTGTACTTACCACAGGCATTAACTAGTTCTAATAAAAGCGGGCGATTGAAGCCCTAGGGCCAAAGGCCCTCAGGCTATTTGTGGCCGCTTGATTATTAGAACCATTATAATGCCCTTGGTTGATAGATAACTTCAATATTTTAATTCCCTGATTTCCCCCTTCTTTCTTACCTGACAAGCTGGGCAATTGTTATTCAAAATTTCCAAGCCATCTGGGAACACTCTATTTGAATGGTTCTGCAGAAAATCAATTAAATTTTTTAAAGCATCATTAAAGTTATAATTTTATTCTCCTTGTATATTTTATTTATTTACTAGTAAAATATGTCATAAAAGAATATAATGGATAAGGGTGTACAAAAATGTAGTTGGCCCACTGTCTTGTTTTAGGCTGTGCATTCCTATAGATATACGATCAATACTTATTAAATATTTTTAAAATTATAGTGTATCTCTGTTAAGGCGCGTTTACGCGGAGTTTTCTCTCCAAAAGGTGCATAGTCTCCCAACTTCATGAAGTTAGGAGATAAACTCTCTTAGATGGCTTTACACGATTCGAAATATCTCCTGAAATGCGAGTCTCCAAACCAAGTCTCTTTTCGCAATAAATACTTTTCCATTTTTCTTGCTTTTTAATTGCGTGAGATATTTTTCTTAATAAAAAATCAAAACCTTCTGAAGTTATGAAGTTTTTGTACATTACTTCATCGTCCTTTGTAATAATATTATATTTTTATTACATCCTTTAATAAATAAAAACTTCAAATTACAAACTAATTGTATAATTTTGTTATATAAAACTATAATTGCCAATCCGGTGGCCGAGATCGCTAAGTCAGTAGTGCCGTAGCGATCTGGGACCGAAAGATTGCAAGTTCGAGTCCTGCCTCGAAAATTATGTTCATCCTTTCACCCTATCATCATATCGTGTCATCCTCACAGTTTCCATACTGTTGCAAGCAATAGCGCTCGCTAATGACCGAGAAGTTGATGCGACCTTAAATAACAAAATAAAAATTAAAACAACAACTATAATTAGGCCTTCTCTTTCATATATGCCTGCTCTACAAGGTGTAATGCCTCTTAATAAATTTCAAATAATTCAAAATAATCTCCGCAAAATTTTACTTCTTTTCTAGTTTATATCATATAAAAAAATTTACAGAGAACTTAAAATTGATTTATATTATTTATACTTAACTTCACTAAAAGTTTCTAAAACAAATTATCAACTTCACCCATTTTTTTAAACCTTTACGTTAGGTCAAAACTATTTTCCTCATCCTGGAATTCGACGTTTTCCAAAAGATATTTTTAATCCTCTGTAAATTAAAACTTGTTTTATTGAATTAAATTAAAACTAATTTATTGTTCCTGAAAAAATTATAATGCAATTCAACAGGCAGCAAATAAATATTTTTTTAAAAAATCCGCTTTTGCAACTCCATCAAAGTTTTATAAATACTCAGCTCTTCTCTTCTCAAAAAAAATTACTCACACTTGTCTCTTTCTTTTCCTCCGCTTCTTCAAAATTGTGAAAATGACAGGCAGCTGCAAGAGTTGTTGCATTCTAACCTCAAACTGCTCGCCGCTGCTTATTCAATGTAGCTGCGCTGGAGAACATCCAGACATTTGTATCAAGTGCAAGGAGATATTTTTCTGGAGATTTCTCAGGAAATGACTCTCCCGTGTGTTAGGAGACTCGCATTTCGGGAGATATTTCGAAATGTATAAAGCTGTCTAGGAGAGTTTATCTCCTAACTTCATGAAAGTTAGGAGACTTTGTCTTTTGGTGAAAATGCACCTTAAGATAACATGTCATGAAAGCTTGAAACTCTTCATTATTAAATGATATTGACTTATTTATTGCCTACTTTAAATTATCCACTAAGAATTGAAATTATGAGAATGAGATAGATCTAAGCCGTGTTTTAAAAAAAATAGTTATTTGTGCATTTCAATCTGAAATTTATTTGATTGATTTATCTGAAATTATATTGAAGTTCCTCTTCATGAAGATTATTGGAGAAGACACAAACAGAAATGGGCTACAGTGTGTGATTGTGAATGTTTCCAATGTTGTCAAATGTTGTCAATCACTCCATCCATGGGAGACCTTGTAGCTTGTGAAATTGCAAGATTGGTTGAGTAGTGCTCTCAATTAGTATTGTTCTTCACTCTTCCTTTTGTAGGAACAAGTGTCAAATTTGGATGTGTTTTTGAGATTGCTGGCAATTCCTTTGTCTCGTGAGGGTTTATGCTTTTATTGTGCAGTGTTTCGTGTTATATTGTTTGCTTTCTGAATTGTTTCTGCTTTTTTGTTCTTTTTCTGATTTGACTAGTGGTGTTGACAAGTAACCAAGAAACTTGTTTTCATGATAATAAATGAAGGGGACATGGAAATGATCAAAGTCCAGTTTTTTTTTATTGTGACCAAGTGATTTCTATAGTTTATGCATTATATTCAGAGGTTCATATTGAATCATTCTGAACAATATTTTCATAGATATTTCACTGAAATTTTTTATTTTTTGACAATGCTTTTACTAACATGAATGTAATGGAAAAATATATTATTGATACAAGAAAGCTAATATACTAGGGGAAAAATGATCAAAATCCTGTACTGCCAAAACCTTATTCGTCACATCAAAATCTTTGCTGCTACTGACCAGCAATGTTCACCATCTAAGATGGCTCAACATCAATATTCATAGCTTGTTGCGTCTCTGACTGAAATGTCTCAGGATTTGATTCCTTTGGTGGCATGTCTTCGATGCTAGCTCTAAAACTCTCAACTGCTGTTTGGTGAATTCTTGCAGCTGTGGTTTTGCATGCTTTTTCAGATGAATACCAGGTAAATGCAGGAGTAGTAACTTAAGAAATGAGCCACTGACTGGCAATGATCGTTCCTTCCTCATCCTTGCCTCCTCCGCTTCCTTTACATATACATCTTCTCCTATATTATTTCAGAATTATAGATGAGTTTTGTGGCTCTCACACCCAGCCAATCCTTATAAATGAGATCTCTAAAGAAAGAGAATTTCACGGAGACATAACAAATTGCACTTTATCCTTCCAGCAGGCATGCCTAAAATTTTTTCACCAGCAGCTGTGTTTGTAAATTTTACATTTTTGAAATATCTCTTGAATAAAACAATGTTAATGTAGAACAATGTAATTTTATGTTCCATTTTATCTAAGAATGCTACATTAGTGTCAGACAAACCTAGAAATACTATCATTTCCGATTGCAAAGTGTAATTTTAATATCTATCACTTAACAATATACTTTCACTATATGGTGAGCTTGCTTTTTTGAAACTGCTCTACACTCTGTCCCGCCATTCTAAGCATTAGCATTTACCATCAAAAAATATATTTGATGATGAACGTTCTTATTTACTATCAGAAAGCTCTTGTTCTGATTAAGTTTCATGCTGATGCTCATCTGTTTTCAATGCTGTTATCTCTATCCAATTCATGATCTGTCTCACGATCAGAGAGTTTCTGAAGAACATTCTTAATTTCATTCACATGATTACTTTCTCTGGATATTTTACACAATTTTGATTAGGACAAATTATATCACTGTTTTGAAAAACAGCGGACGTGCTGTACACTATTGACTAACCCTAATAGAGCGTTACAGAAACTGAATATTGGGTACGAACTAGACAGTGGCTGCAGAAATGCGTTACGAAAGATATCTGCAAGTAATATCAAGAACGCAGAAGTCTTTGCCAACAATGAGTTGACAGCAAATCCAAAAAAGCTGATATTGCCTTAACATTTATGCAAGAACATCCATTGGAAGGTTATCTTTAAAAATGTGAAAGATTTGTTTAAAAAATTGATGTAAATATTAATGTCAAATGCAACTCCCAACACTCCGGCGGTGTTGTTGAAGTCTTTATAGTTATATAACTCCAAATTGTGTTCTAAGGCCTGAAAACCAGGAATTTTGAGGCCAATGGCCTTAAAGAAATGATCATCATACTGTAATGTATCTTGGACTTCTCAATCATCTTGGACTTCTATTGAAAGTGTTATGAATTGTTCCAAGAACATCTCTCTATAATACAAAATAAACCTTTATTGAAAATTTGTTTCAAATATCAATTGCATTGTTTTTTTATTTGATTTTTTTTAAGTACATTGAAAGTTACCAATTAAACATGTTTGACATGAACAATTAAACATGTTTTGTTAACAACTTTCCCTTTTTATATGGAAATGGAAGATAAGGGAAGAGGGTGGCGTTGAACATGTGAGAGCTCTCACATGGATATGCTAGTTACACTTACACTCACTACACTACCCTACCGGTCTGTCTTGACTGAGGCGGTTGCTCTTGAGGGAGATACCTGGAGAGGAAAATGGAGCGGCGGCGATGGTGTCACGGTTAGCGTACCGGACTGTTATACCCAAGCCCGTGGATTTTGAGGGCGACAAAATCCTTCGTACGCCTTCCTTCGGAGGGGAAGTAAAGCCGGCTGTCCCATGTTAGTAGACTTGCATGTAAAAGATCCTCACGCCTAAATGACGCCTCTGAGCGAAATTCAAAATCGTCTGTTTCTCGCCCAAGAAATACCTCCTTCCTATGCTAGTTGGTGAAAGGAGCGTAGCGAAATTTGCGTGGTCAGACGGAAGAGCGGGGCTTATGGCCCGAGTCTCGCCACGTAAAATAAGGCAAATTCAATTCAATTCAAAAAAAATCCGACATACCAACATGTCTGCCAGAGCCCAATATTACATTCCAGTGGAGGAGGAAGACGCGCAACCTTCCAGCTATATCAGGTAGTACACCTAAGGAAGGTAGTACACTAATGAACAAAGCAGATGACATGTCCTGAAATGGTTAAATTCTCACCAACAGTGTTGAGTATTGTTGAGCTGAGCATCAAAACTGTTTGAGAACTTGCAGAAGACTGTTTGGCTTGCAGGGTGCTGATGGATTTGGGTCACTTTCAGAGGGCAAGTAATTCAGTTCTTGAATCTCAGGAATTTCATTGACTCTGTTCATTTCATATGAACCAGAATGTCCGAGGAGAGCAGCAAGTACAGAATCCTCTGGGACATTTTGAAAAGAAAAAAGAAAAAAATCGTATCGTATATCCACCAATGGGTGCCTCCTGCAACCTTCAATGTCAGAACAATCACAACAATTGCATTTTACCATTCATCTATCTTATTTTTGTGTCTCCTGAAGTACGGAACAGATGACACTGCAGTGAGTGTTCTCATACTAACTTAGGCTGTCATGTTTTCCGATAATTTTGTGTTTGCTCCCCAGTAAAATTTTGTTGTGTAGCTTTCTTTCTCAAAGCTTCAAATATGAAAATTATATTTTTAAGTAAATGGGATGAGATAAATGGCATAATAATGAAGTGGAGAATGATCTTGATTTTTTTTCAGAATTTCTTATTGGTTTTGATTCCTATATACTATTCTCTCATCTAATTTTCTTTTACTCAAAATACTCATGCTTGCTTGCATTTTTTAGTTGTATGTCAAACTGTTAAAACAAAGTCATCAAACCAGATCAGTTTCAGTAGCAATATTGAAATTGTTCTTTTTTCATTTAACGCTTTGAAAGAAACATGAGAGAGAAACACTTTTGATTTTTGAAGTATCTTCATAATTATGTGCATTATCTTACTCTTGTGTTCATATTTCAAAAAGTAACTTGTATTGTAAACAACAGGATTTTGAGGCATTTTTCAACAACTGTAAAAGTTGATTTTTAGCCGCTTGTCTTTGCAAAATGGCCATTTCTTTTCATTTTTTCAAAATTATGTCCAAGAATTTTTGTAAAAACTGAAGAAATCTTAGTCTAGCATTTTCTCAATGTTCAATTGGTTCAACCAAAGTAAATAAAAGGTTTTGAGACATTTTTGTGTAATCAGTATTTATTTATTTATGAATTGCAACAAATGACAGAGCATGCACCAACCTCAACATGTGGTTGTCATGAGCAGACATCACATCATTACATCACAATATTTGAATGGTTCAGACAATGGACTAAATCAGTTACTTTTACATAAATGTTTTAATGTTATGTAATTTATGCTTTGTTGTTGACTAATTAATAAGCAAATTAATTAAATTTTGAAAATTTAAAATACAATTAGATATCTGTTCAAGAACACTCCCAAACGCCAGAGAAATTGGTTTTAACTATATATAACAGTAGCAACCAAAACTTCAATTTCAATTGATAGATGCCTACTTTCTTGTAAAGTTAATGGGCATTGGAGATATCTTTTGTTAAAAACATAATGGAGGCAAATGAGAGCTACTGCAATTTTTGTTTTGTAAATTTTGTGTGATTAATATTATGCAATGAACTTGTGAAATTTCTAGATTTCCCAAAATAACTCTTCTATGTATGTCTTACCTGTTTTCTCTGTGTTATGATGTTGAATTTTTCCATTGAAATGTAGTCTTGAAATTCGTGCTCCTTCTCAGCGTGTCAAAATTTGTGATTACTCACGTATTTTCATTCTACCTAAAATTCCAAAAATTCATTTCTTTTGAGGTTTTCAGAAGACAGTTCTCTTTTCATTGTGTTTCCAGTATACTTTATATTTCAGTATATTTTTTCAATATACTGTAACGTACTAGCAAACGAATCTCGTGGCAGCTATTTGAGGACGTTAAGGGATTAGTAACAGAAAATCGCCTCGCCAAAGGAGGGAGAGAAGGATTTTCCCTAAAAGCCAGCACGCGGCAATGGGAGACGCGAGACTTTGGGGTCCTCCGGTCTTGAGACGGACACCCAAACCTCATGGCGAGGGAAAGGGCGTTGCGGGGGCGGCGTGACGTAGTAGTGACGTGAGCCTCGAGTACATAAGGGAGTGCACAGAGCTAGAATGGGTGGGTTCTGGAGACAGAGAACCTCGTGCGAATGCACAAATTTGGCGCCATGATGTTGCAGCGGCGAGCAGGGCTCGCGAGGCAAGTCACCTGTTGACGAACCTGTGGAGGACTTTGTGTCTTTGGGTGACTGCGGTCACGGAGCGATGCTGTGTGCGTGCTCCGAGGTGAGGAGTGGTCGAGTGCCACGACTCGCGACAGATTCTCAATCGGGTAAGATCGCTCCTGCGATCGATGCAAACCAACAGTTGGTACGTCGGTACGGACCTTGTGTCCCAGTGTGACATCCGGTCACGGAAGCATGGCTTTGTGCGCGCTTCAGATGTAGGAGTGCCGAGTGCCACAAATGAAACCGATCAACAATCGGGTTTCGATCGCTCCCGCGACCAGAGGATATATGATCTATCAGGACTCGGGTGTAAAGTGTAAATTGATTGTAAATATTTGTTGTCTTTTCTTTGTAAATAAATATTTGTTATATGAAAGCTCTGTGTCTGTGTTCGCCGTATCTATGACGTCACAATACTCTGTATCTCAGTTCACAGAGATGTATTAGAATACAGAGGAAATCGAAATTTATTGTCACTTTACATGTTACATTAGTTTACTTTTGATAAAATCCTTGGTGACTTCAAATTAACTAATTACATAGCTGTATGTAATGCTTGATAAATATATTAAAATGTATATAATGAGAAATAAAATTGGTGTGTTTTGTGGTAATTTGCTAAGTACTGTTACAAGTTAAGGAAATCCTGCATGTCATGGATAGTTATTACTAACGTATCACCTATAACCCACAGTACTATAGTCTACAATTAGAACAAAAATTGTATGAAAGCTGAATCATAAAATACTTAAAATGTGTAAATACAATAGATACATTATTTACTTTACATTTTTTAATTACATTGAAGATTTACAATATTGTAACATCAGTAATATTAGGGATAAATTACTATTAAATAGAATATGTGACAACCTAATCCGATTCTGTACCTCCCTTGTTATTTCAAGCTACTATCTTAATTCTCAAGTAGATATTCTGCTTTGAGGTGTTTATTTACAAAATGAAAACAAATATCCAGCAAGAATTTGTGAACCATGATTTTAAAATCCCTAGCATTTTGTTTGTATTAAGGAAATAATATAATGTATAATATATGTAGTCAGTATTTTGTTGATAATGTTTGATGTTAATTTTGACCCGATTCTCATGTTGTGGTAATGTATCATTGACTTTTTGTAGTTTTGAAGTGTCGATTTCATTCACACAATTATAAATAAGCAACGTAGTGGTAGGACCTTCAGACACATGAAATGTAGTTGTAACTTGAAGTGCAAGACTTACTGGAAAGTATCCTTATCACCTTTTCCTGAGTAATGAAATTTATTTTGTTAAAATTGTGATATTATCCACACACGTTTTCTTGAGCCTTCATTTCGCTAGGGGAGTGGGGAGTTTGATTTTTTTATTGATAGGACTCATATGAAATCTGCATCTCGTTTTACAATGCAAATTATTTTCTATTAGACAGGAGCAAACACTTCTCGTTATCAGAGTTTGTCAACAAAACTTGTTGCTATCGTTCATTCTGAATTCAACTAATGTTAGTAAAGGAGTGGGGGTAGGTATGCCAGGGCTCAAGAAAGCATGTGTGTATAATACCTCAAAATGAAATTCCTTAAGTTACTAGAGGATGAAAATTATCGAAATAGAGTTTAATGATGTCTTTAGTTATATGAGTTTTTAAAGTTCTAATGATGAAATTGATCGTATTGAGTTTTCTACATTAAAAATCTTTAAAAGCTTTAATTTCAAGTTTTATTTAATAATATCACTGTATCCTAACCAGCTTGGGATTGGAAGCGGGGATGTAGGTTTCAATAAAACACTCATATTAAATTTAACAAACAAACATATTTAATATCTAAAGTAATGGGCTTGGATGATAGATGATATTACATGAAATTTATTACAAATTTGAAACGTGCGACATTTCTTTTAATTTTGATGGTTGACTCGACACTAAAATAAAACTGGTTAGGCCGCCATAAATGCCAATGCTGATGGCATCTTTCTCTCAACTTCTCTCAATTATTGTTCTACCGCATTTTAGCGGGAGTAAAGCTGGTGATTGCCATTGTTATTGTTCCGGCAGCAGAACCCGGCTGGTGGCGTTGACCGACGGGTGAGGGCGGGTCGCCCCGGTCAGCTGCAGCCAAGACCACGGCCGCGCTCGTCTCCGCTGCTCAGGTCGGACCTAGGGATGGAAGCGCTGACCGCCAGGCACCCACGAATCGCGTCGGCGATGATTGATTGGAATTCATCTAATTCCCCAATCGAGTGATGGCGGACGACTCACTTCCGCAGCGCGGGCTAAGCCGGCCTACGGCACGTAACTGAGTGCAACTGCGCACCGATGACTGGCATTGACGTGCGAGTGCAGCACACGGCCAGCGAGAATAATTTCCAAGTGCCAGAGACTATGTCTCGAATGTTACTGTTCGACATTTTCAAGATTGAATGTTCTTTAGCTGAACCTTTTTGTGCGAAATCTCGAAAGTGAATAATTTTGGACCTTCTCTCCCATCTTCACGAGAGCTCTAGTATCCCCCTTGTTCAGTGAGCCTCCTCATGACTGACTGAAATCAAAGTTTAGCGGAGCGTGGCGGGTGGAGCTTCAACCAATGTCTCGACGATCCGCGCAACAGACGAAAATTTTCCGTTGAATTTTGTCGTTTAACGCTGTGGGATTAATCTCTTCGCGGTCGGCGAGGATGTCGTTATGACCTAGATCGCCGGTTTGGCACGTGCGCGTCAAAATTAGTTATGTCGTAAACATCAACGTAAACATCAACGTAAACAAACATGTCTTCAAGTGGGTGTGTCGATTGCAGGCGGCCCACTTGACGCGCGGTCGCGTGGAGGAAAGACCGCCCGTCCTAAGTGCTCGGCGAGGGCGGCGCGGCGCCGACAGAGATTCATATCGGCGGCGGCGCGGAAGGCCATAAACGACGCAAGTCTCTCAATAGCAGAGATGAGGGGCGGCGTGGTCAGATACCGCCTTTTCAACGGCCGCTGGCCGTGCTAGATGACCGTTGATTTATGATTTCATCGATAAACACTCGATGTTAAATTCACGGCAGGTCGTACACTACAAAGAATTTAGTTCTTGATGTGCATGTAGGCCTGAGTGAAACGTTGATGCCCGATTACTAACGCACGTTGTAGATTAACACTTATCTTATGTGGAATGGCCAAAGCGCTTGTGTGCCGTTTTGATAAGATAGTTTTGTTCTATGACATGCGTCAGCGCAATGCTTGTGTGCAGGGCCCTTAGCCCTTATATTTATTACTACTGGAAAGTTGATTTTTTTGTTGAAATGCCGTCACAAGTTTTCTTGTTGATGACAAGGCCTTGCCAAAAAGAAGAAGGAAAATTATCCACTTTAATTTTGCCTGTTAATTCATATACATTGCTAAATAAGAAACCTTATGTACTTTTTCTATCATACAATGTTTTTTAGGTATGTGAACTAACAATTATTAGTAAAAACATTAAAAACTGAATGTCTGCTATACAAATTGCTTTAATTATCGATTAGTCTAGTAAAAACGATGATAAAACACACATTAAAATGTAAAATATGTGCCAAAAAGTATACTATTTTGGACACTATAAATGAAACATATTAAACTTATCAGTTAACTCATCCTTAACAGTGGCGAATCCAGGGGGCATGCCCGTCCCCCAGAAGGCCAAGAGTTTTCGTTTATTACCTTCCTTTATTTGGCAAACTTGATTTAAATATTTATGTTATAATTAAATAATTATTTAAACGATATTGTATAGTACCATATATACGCCACAAAGACTATATACAGTATAATAACAAATTTGTTTATTATTTAACAAAAATCTTTGATGCTCCCACGCCTAAAATGATCGGCTGGAACCGCCTCTGGTCCTGAATTAATATAAATTGATCCTCTTAGTATACAGAATGTCCGGGAAGGAAACTTCGAAAATAAGCTCGTAAGACAATTTTGAACATATTTTCTCTCATATACTACTTGAATATTCCGAATTGCTGAGCCGCAATAAGCACTCAAAAGTTGTTTGAAAAAATGCTTTTTAGGCAAACATTTGCATTGCAAAAGCATATAAATCCTCCAAAAACATGTGAATTATTTATTATTTACAAAAGAAATGAATATATTTGCTCAGAAAGAAAAATTAACCGAGAAAAAAGTAGTCGAGTTGTGTAAATTAGGGGCTTTTGTATTTCTGTGTTAATTTTCCTTAATGACATAGTATCTTCCAAACACATTCGTATTCACCACGCTCGCAGAATAACTGCTGGGATCGTTGCACACACACCGTGTGCAGGAGAGGACATTGCTTTGACAACGGTCAACTTTACACAAAAACTCGTCTAATGTAATTTTAAATCAACAAACCTAACACCGAAGGAAAATAAATTATCTAAACGTAATGCTTTCAATATTGTCAAGAATTGACCGAACTTGTGTACTATCAATAACCCACTTCATTCATAAAACAAAAGTTGCTTCCATACAGCAGAAAATTGATGATGATGGCTAAGCCATCGAAAGCTTCTATTTTAATAAATAATATTGTTGGCAATGACGACGCATATAATTATCACCTTTCGTGTATAGACATAAATTAGCAATGTCTATGCTGGACACTAGGATAGCACTGAAGCCACGAAACTGCGCGCGTCGCATCTTACTATCCCTCTGTTGTACGTAAGTGTCAGGCAGTTGCGTTGTATTCTCATTCTTTTTACTTTCTCGCACTTAACTAACGTAAGAAGAGGAAATATTGTAATCGTGCGCCGGTAAACGGCGAATTTGGCGACACAAAATCTATTATTATCGGGATCTGGTAACAAAACAGTGGATAAATCCATTTGATAAATAGAGGAAAAAATTCCTCTAACACGTGGTGTAGCCAGCCATCCATGTTTTGATGGTCCTCCATACCGAAAACTCGATTGACGGCAAAACGTCTATGTCTGCCTGTCCGTCTGTGCACAACACTAAACCTTTCAACCGATTTTCTTCAAAATTGATATTCCCCAATCGTTCTAGCTGATGTCGCGGACCCTACAGTTTGATACCGAAATTTTAATTTTCGGGGATACTTTACATTAAGCCCCTTTTTTTACAGTTACATTTACAGTTTCAAAAGAATGGCACCAAACTTTTTGATTAAATATTGTTGTTAAATAGTGCAAAGGAAGTTGAGATTTCATTTAATTTGCAAAGGCAGATTTTATTTAATTTGCATCCGTATTCACGTATTTTTAAAAATACATTTGCAAAAACCTATAAAAAGTATTGCCTTGAAACTTATTAAAGTTGAACTCCTGCTAAATAAGGAGAAAAACCAAAATGTGAGTAATGATACAGAAGCACATTTACGTTCTTTCGTTCGACTTCGCACATTTATATTTTTAAGCGTGTAAATACAAATGAATGTGACCTTTTACAGTTATATATTTGCCTACAAAAGGATTTATTGCAGAAGTAAAAGTGAATACAAATTAGATTGGGTTTGTGCAGTTTGAATCTTGTGAAACATTAGGAGACAAAAATATGGAAGTAAGATGAAAGAAAGCAAATCAGGAGGAAGAATCAAATGTAGTTGTAGATTTGGGGACAGAATTTTCGGAACTAATTGAAAATGATCTTATTAGCGACAAACGCTGAAGAACAGTATACGGTTGATACTTTATATGAATTGTTGAGTATATTAGCCAGAAAAAAAATAAAATAAAAGAGCATACAAAATGGGAGCTGTTCTAATTTCTAACTATTGGCAGAATCCATACCTGCCACACCCTAAAATAAATGTTCGGACTGAAAGCATATATTATTGTAAAGTACCAAGTTGTTTGAATGTGCAAGGAACATACGTATTTTATGATTAAATAAATTATTTCCATTACAAATTCCCTATCATTTTTATATTCCGAATGTCCAAAAATTGGTGCTTCGTTGGTCCACGATGTGATAATAATCATGTGTTTTCCAGCATTACTTGTAATCTATGTAAGCGTAATCGGCACACAGAAAACTTTAGTCCGTTGTCCATGTAAGACGATTTTTTGTAACCAATCTCCAAAAGAAAAAAATTGACAACGCTGCGAAACGTTTGGATTATAAAATGTCACCGAGTGACTAACTTTTCTGTGATTCGGCAGTTCTAGCGTGAACATACAATATGACAGAGATAAAAAACTGCGCGTTTACAATTTTTGAAAAAGTGAGAAAGTGAATACGAATGACGTTGAGTAAAACTCTCTATTATATTATATTTTGTAAATATGTTTTTCAATTATAATGTAAGACGTTTTGTAACTAATGCTTGATCTTTCTTTAATACCAAGTGTACACTGAGGAAAAAAAGAACTTGGTTTCTCCACAGAATATTTTCTGTTATATTCAGTTATTAGAGTAATTTCACTTTTCTGTTATTATAAACAGGAATTTGTTGTTTTAATCATAGTGTCGGTGCCATTATCAAAAAAAGTATCGTTTTTTGCATAACAGAACAATTTCATTACAAATGTATGATAAGCGCTCAAATAAATGCACAGCCACTATCAAAGTGTATACGATTTAAAATATTAAAAAAGTTTTTTATTTTTTAACTACAGTTCAGCAATCGAAAAAATCTAAAAAAATTTCTCAACGTTTTGTGTTTTAAGAAGAACTTTTAAGATTTTTTCAAGCCTGTTCCAGGGTTCTAAGACAGTAAAAATTATTTTTTATTTTTTTAAAAATTTTCATTTGAATTTGGCTCTGAGAAAATATCAAAAAATGTTTTTCTGATAGTATAGATTGTTATTTTTGATATTTTTTCAATCAGATAAAATGTGCGTTAAGCTGACGAAAAAATTAAAATAAAAATTCCCTTTCTGGTTGTAGAGGGGTATGGGTGGTGGGACGGGGGCTTATAAATCTTTCAGAAATATTATGTTTATGTTAGAATTATAGTATAACTACTCATATGCCATTTAGTTTAGGGGAACTTATTACGATCTTATGGCTGGGGGATCCTTTGCCCCCTCCTCAATAAAAGATCCCGTCTCTGTTGTTGCGCCATTATCTCTTTGATTTTTTCATTTTGATAAATCAATGCCTTATTCTTTTATGCTCTCATTAATATCAAAATGCACCCAACTCCTCTATGTGCTGATTGATCTTTGACTTTCTTGAATCCTATGAAAGATTCATTAACTTTTATTTTAATCGGTTTGCCATATTCATTTTTATGGATAGTTACATATCGTAAAATTTGACTTCATTGGTCAACTTGATATGTCTTGCGTTGTGCCCGTTATTATAAACGAGGGGTACAACAATAGCTCACACTGTCTCGCAATATTTCTTTATTTGCAATTTTTGAAATTCAAAGAGAAAATGAGGCCCACTTTTTTCTTTTAAGCGTCCTTTATTCTATTAGTGGAACAAATTTTGACCGGGTTTTTGGTAAAATATTTTTTTTAGAAATTACATAAATTTCAAGCATATCACGCGAAATCTACATGTTTTCACAAAAATTGTACATATCCCTTTATAAAGGGCTAATTTTGATTATGATTACTTTTAATTATGATTTTATCAGACACTGTTTTAAATAAAATACTTATTATTTCGTTTTGAATTTGGGGTCTAGCACGAGGCCTCTGGAAGTGGTCTTGTCAATCCCTACGAAACGCCGCTTTGTCCAATGCTATTAATACCCGTACAAGAGAAGTCAAGGTGTCGCGCCCCGCCTTCTTACCTTCTCCCGCTTGGCTTCACTTGTAGCATATTTCTAAATCGTAATCATATCCAAACCTCCATCCTGGAGCCCCAAATTAAGCTTTCTCATTGGTCAGAATCGTGGAGGCTTTCTAAGTAGTTAGACATGTGCTCACTGGGAGTCGCTAGTGACACACGACCGTGTGAGCTGAATCGCCACCCCCGAGGGTGACGGTTGAACCAAACAGTAATGAAGGATTCTTCGAGTTCTGTCTCGTTACAACTTTCTCTTTCCTCAGCAGAATACATTTTATTTAATTATATGTGAAGGGAATGTACGAATAATGTTCAATTACGACAGAAGTATTAAGTGACTGACTTAATGGGAAACGGAACAATTTGCTGGGACCATTAAAGAAATTTACAACGGGAAAATCTGAATAGAATACAGAAAAGAGCGTGCCATTTTACTTTTCAGAAAAATAGGATGAAAGCGAAGTGAAGTCATTAGAAATTGGGATGGTTAAAAAAATACTTTGTGCCTATATGAAACCTATGCCAGTTATCCAGCATGGAAAGAAATCTCCAGCCGACTTGGTACATCCATGTACTTTAGTTAAGGAAATCACACGCACAAAATACAGTTGAGGACTCAGAGAACATATGTTGGAAAATTTTCCTCTACTTACAGAACTATTATGTACTGGCATACGTTGCCTGGGAAAGTCAATAGTTTATTTTATTAATTCATACGCAAGGCAGTCGTATCTATTTCTGATCAACACTACAGTAAAGAACTTTAACTAATTCTTTGAATACATTGATAATGTTTTACAATACGATGTTATCTTTAATGTTCAAACAATTACTTTCGCGAATAACATAAAACATCGAGATGAATCTTGGCTAGGTGAATAGTACGATGTAAAAAATATTTCTTACAGAAGTATTTCTTACACCGTGGTAAAGCCTTCGTTAACAAGTGTTCGTTTGTGAATGAAAAAACGCATGTGCTCCAGAATGCCCTCGACAGAGTCAAGTCTCCCAACTCACGCCGATTCTCAACGAAATACTTTACGGGATCGGTGACACTTGCGCAATGTTTCCATGCAGGATGTCTAGGGCTACCCACTGAATAGTTTTTGAACTCCGTCTCCAAATACATGATAAGGTGTTCGTATTAAAATCTCTGTAAATTTATTTCTATAGCATTAAAATTAACTATAAATTTATATTTAAAATATATTTAATTTCTTATATTGTGTGATTGGAATTTAAAAAATGTCAGACAAATATTGGTTTCTCGAATTTGTCCATAGTCTCCAGTTCGCTTTCCACAACCCCTCCACTTCAAATTTAATAATTTTGGCCCCTCTCAAAATGGTCTCCGGAACCGCCACAGCTTTTAGTAGTGACCAGTACTTGATTTATAAAGTGTTAGGTCCCCGAAGGCATCCCGCACGTCGTTTATACCAATAATTTTATTTAATTTGTAGAAATGTTACAGATACGAAATGTAAAATTATTTAATTTTGAGTTTACGAAAGTCGGTCGAACTAAAAGTGAAAGTTTGCAGGTTGTTTGTCATCTACTTTCTGTTTGTTTTTTTCCATATTTTATTCCCGAGTTACCAAAACGCCGTTCCATGGCGTTCCACTAGAAATCAAGCCCTGATAATGACTGTGTGCATATGATGAAATGACTAATAAATCCTGAAGCAAATGTTGAAAGTTCTATTTTTCGACCATTGTTACGTGTTATTTCTTGTGACACCCTATGCTCACTAATAGGGGACTTACCCACGTCCACCAAAACCATTGTGTTATTTTTTCTATCTAATAATAATTCATTTGAAATTCATGATGCGTAATCTTGAATGCCAAACTGCCGAACTTTTTGTAACACAGAATGAATTGTCGGTGATATATTTTTTTCTTGCAAACAAATGCACCAGTAAGCTGATATGGCTATCAGCAGTTCCTTTCTTTTATTGAGATCTATAAATATTTGTGTTTTTTGTGTGGTGGTGTTAACATTTTTTGTCTCTCGGAAACGCGATGAATATGTTATTTGCTCACACTCTTGAAACAAGTTTATAGCAAAGAATACGGTAAAAAGGAAAGCCAGGACAAGCTCTATGCTTCCGACCGGTCTCCGGGCGTGTGTGGTAGTGCATGTAAGTGTTCGTAAGTTAGGAGTGAGGATAAGACAAGGAAGGGGAACGAAAGATCACGTGCGATCTGTGACCCGTTTGCTAGGGTACTGCTCGGCATTCGTCTGGTAGTGAACGGAGAAACAACGGAAAACTACCGATCAGACGTACAGAGCAGCCAGACGATAGAATTCTCCTCTAGGCAACGACTGAATTCGACCTTTGACTTAAATATATTTTATCCAAAGGTTTTGAAAAAAATAGATTTTTTGTACTAGTATTTTAAAGTTTTAAAATATAAACAAATTCACAAAAGAATAATTACAGATTTTAATTGAAGAAAAGTTTGATTTATATTTTTTGGAATTATGTCTTATCATCTAGGTAGTTTCGAAAAACATGCCACCGTCGGGGCTTGAACCTAGGGCAGAGACACTGCAGTGAGCCACCTCTCCCCGGTCTTAACATATTATAGGATTCCCTTAATCCGGAGTTTGTGCAACCTAAGCCCCCCCTTGATTCACAGCGAAGAAAAGAAGGAAAATTACTTAAATATATTTTATCCAAAGGTTTTGAAAAAAGCTAGATTTTTTGTTCTAGCACTTTTAAAGTTTTAAAATATAAACACGTTCACAAAAGCAAAATTACAGACTTTAATTGCAGAAAAGTTTGATTTATATCTTTAGGAATTATGTCTTAAATTCTAGAAGAGGAAAGTTGTAATGTATTATTGCACTGAAATGTAAGAAACAAATATTAAATACTAGAAATATTATAGACTTCATTAATAATTTTTGTAATTAATGACAACTTAATTATATCACTCAGTCGCCAGTGCATGCTCGGTTCTCGACCCCCATTGACCCCTTGATCATCACTGATCCCGTTGGGAACCCTTGATGTAAATGTAAGGTGGGCCTGGTTTTAGGCAGTCCTCTGCCACATCGAATTAATTATGAAAATAAGATAGATTTAATATCACATTCCTCGTCACAATGTCAACTAGCGATGATACAGAATGACACAGAATTTCTCGTACAGATGTGGAATTTTCTAATCTCTTTGTCTAAGTTAGAATTTCGGTATTGCCCCACCCTCATCCCAGCTGGTTCCTATCGGCACCAAAACATTTTTTTCACATTTTCTATTTTTTTCAGTAACCTACTTGTAGAATTGAAACATGTCTTTATGAATATAAAGGGTAAAGAATAAGGTTGAAGGGTAAAATATAGTTCTGTATGAACATTTTCATTGAAAAATTTCGACCCGATGAAATAAAGTCTATTTATATTTTTTCTCAAAAAACAACTCAACATTTTTCTTTAATTTTTTTCTCGGATAGTACAAAGGATACCTAAAAATGGCGTAGATCTCATTTTCGTTAAACTCACTAAATTTTCGAAAACTGCAAAAATTAGATATAAAATAAGCATGTATGTATGTGGTATTGTAGGACTACTAGCTTTCCATTTTCCGTGTACAGGGTAATACACGTAGTACATAGGATATTATGAAATGTAGTGGAATATCGATGTCGGGATTTCAACGGAAAGACACATTTTGGGTTCCCTTGATGCCGAAAGAACGGTGGCATTCCCGCAGCAGAGAAGGTATTGTAATGCTGCGGCAGAATTCGGCGAGTTTTCAACAAATGGACTCGTACTGTGGGCCTCGGTATCCAAAAAGTGGATAAATCTAGTTCCATTATGTAGCAAATTACTTCCGCTAACACATTGTGTAGTCAGAATTAATATTTTCTGGATCTTTGATACCGAAAAAATTGACAGCCGAACTTGTCTACCCGTCCATTTGTCTATAAGCAACTATATTTGCGCCCCAGTTGTTCACTGGATTTTCTCCAAAATTAATATTCCAGATCGATTAGGTAGAACTCGAGGCTCTGTGATTTTCAAAAGGATGTTTTGATTTTTAGTGGTTCTTTACAAAAAACCTTAATATTTTCAAAATTTTCTTAAGAATGGCTCCAATTTTTTGAAGAGCCTTTATTCCTCGCTTAGCGCGAGACGTTTAAAAATATAACCCAATTCTCAGTCGTAGAAATCTCTGAATTTTTGAAAATTATAAAATTTCTTTGCATTTTCGACGTCACACAAATGCAATAATGATGATTGAGATTTTTTTCTTAATGAAATCTGTTATTCAAAGTAGGTCTTGAAATAAGGCCACGTACAATTTTTCGGAAATTGAGTAGCTTTCGCGTAATTTTGTGTTAAACATGGACAATTTTTAAACAATTATATTTTCAAACACTACTCGAAAATACTGAAAATTAGCGTTACGTAATTTAGGGATGGCCCCTTAGGGTCGTTATGCACTGGATACCATGTAGCAATCGACAGCCAGATCGATCTTCTACGCATGCGCAGTTCAAGTTGCGCATCACTTTTGAGCATCTGCGCATGAGACGCTGTGCCTAATAACCTTTCCGCCACCGCGACGCCGTTCTAAACGAGTGTCTCAGGGCTGCCCTCTGCGCCCCTAGAAACACTCGTATAGAAACTATACATCGCGAATTATCAATGCCACTGCTGATAGATCATATCTAAAATATCGTTAAATTTTTTTTTGAAAGAGCAACTGACTCGGAAAAACCTCTCATTTCCGAGATCGCCTCATACCAACCCGATCAAAGGGCCACATATAGGCGATCGAAGCACTTCCTGGAGTGAGAGTAATCTGAAACAGAGAAATGAGACTTGAAACATAAACGTAGGATTTCCAAACACGCAAGGCTAAAGTCATTTTTTGACCTTCTGTTTTTCTTCATGTTGCAGGATTGGCCATAGATGCCCGTAAGGGTGGGAATGGTCCCACCGCGGTGGCGTGAACGTACATTGCAGTCTCCGTGCGTTCACAAAACTGCACAAAGGGTTCTGCTCGCCGTGCAGTCGCTGGGAGCCACAGGCCATGGTCCATGCTGAGTAGAGTGATTGTTGCTGCTGGGCTGTGCTTGAGCAGGTGAGTCCTTCCTGAAAAATCCATTCTTTCTGCTTCTCAAAATGTCTGTATGCCTGTCTCGGAAAAACAAAATCGCACCCTAGAAATAATCCCGAAATGATCATTCGCCAAACGATCTCACGTAACTTCCGTCCTTACAAATTTAAAATAGATCTTATAATTTAGCGGGGGTGGGGAGCACAATACACATAGACGTAGCATTTTCAAAATTTTCACAAACATTTTTTTAATATTTCCATTTCCTGCCTCAAGTAGATAAAAGTGTGTGCTTCTGAATATGACATAAATACACCTTTCATTAAAACCACTAAAATTTCAAAATTTAAACTAGTAATGCTAAACAGTACGTTCTTCTTTCTTGTATTATTTGTAAATTTGAAACTTTCGAAAACTCAGAGTTCAATGACAATGAGACCTGTTCTATTCTTTTGAGCGGTTTTCGAGAAAATGTTTTTATTACAATTTGCATTAACTTCAATCACAAATTTCGCTAAAACTACTAGTTTATTTAAAAATTTGGGTATGACATGTAAAATTCCGATTTTCACTTTCTTGCTACTGCTTTCGCCGTATAGATTATTATAAATATTGTAGGTATTGTAATGCTGCGGTTGAAAACGGCGAATTTTCGACAGAAAACTCTTATTCCATATTCAGATTTTCAAAATTAAAAAAGTGGCAGCAATTTTTTAAATTAATTTTCATCTCGGATAGCGAAAAGGACGCTTCAGAGAATGGTGCAGGCCTCATTTTCGCTTAAATTCCTGTTTTTTTTTCATAAATTGTAAAAATTCAATATTTTTGAGTTTTGAAGATATTTTTTTAGACATTTGTTAGAAAAAGGTCTTTAAAAAGGATCACGCTCAAAAATTCGAAAATATGAGTATTTTTTGCGTAATTTTGCGTCAAACACAGGGAAATTAAATATTTTGAACAATTATTTTCTCAGATACGACTCCAAATTTTTTCTGTACATTTTTTCGTCGTATCTCTTCAAAGAATAGTGAAGATGATGGTGATCGTCCCATTGTAGACGCATTATCTGTATTTGCGAAAATTGCAAAACGATTCGAAATTGTAAATTCGAATTTCGCGCGCTTCATTTGACACTTTCTCATTTCGCAAAATGGCAACACATTGGTTTCAAAATTCAATTCGACTTCATCCCAATGTTGCCGGTCGTGATGATCGTATGATATTCTTATGAATAGAAACAGATTGAAGGAAGGTGATATATTTATCTTAGAACTAAGAAACACACTTCCTTACTTTGAGAATTTTGAGTCGGTGATTATGGTATTTAAAAATTGAAAGCACACTTCAAAGTACTCAAAGCAGTCTTGTGTGAAATTATTCTTACTGTCTGTTTTATGTACTGTAAATACTGTAACAGTTAAATTTATTCATGTTTGTTTCATTAAGAAATGTCTACTGTTCCTGACAATCGAATTAAATTCAGAGATTTACCAGCCGCAATTTGTTTGAATTTGAGGAATTGGACTATTTCAAGTTATTGCTGAAACGGGTGGTAGTAGGACAGAAATTGCAATATTTAAATATCACGTAACTATTTACAATAGTGCGAGTGAGTACGTGCCGTTGTAGCATCGGTAATTATAGCTTGGACACGTGTGCTTCCAAAAACTAGCGGACAAGGGGGAGGGGAGAGTTCGTAGAAAAAATAATTCAAAAAATTCTTATAAATTATTTCTTTCTTACAAACATTGAAATACATATTAAATTAATCACTCAAAAATTTACTTAAAATTACTCCCAACAGAAATTTATTACTCTTGCAGTTTTTGAAATAATATTGTTAAATAAGTCATAGTTATGCAACCATTCACGACATTCAAATACTAAATTAGATAGTATAAACGGGCGCAAAACACTATTACCTATTAGATACTTAAATTCACATTCAATACTAATGTATTATTCCAAAGAGAAATTTATTAATGTTGCCGTGTATGAAATTAATATGGCATGGTTGGACAGTTATGATTCAGATTTTAACAATTTCACACAATTTATTTCTTACACGTCATCATTAATAAAGTTATCTAAAGGGTAATAAATTAGTATTTAATGTGTATTTAAATATTTAAAAGGTTTCAGTTGTTTATGCCCGTTCATACTCTCTAATTTAATTCTAGAATGCTGTGCGTGGTTGCATAACCATGCAGTTTTTAACAATATTTATTTCATAAACGGCAATAGTAATAAATATAAACTTGGCAATAGTAATATATATATATATATATATATATATATATATATATATATATATTCGTATTAATTTGAATCGATTTTGCTTATTTTTTAAAATTTGTTTGTGCCAGCTTGACAGTAACGCCAGCACAACCTCATTTATTTTATAAACGGCAAGAGTAATAAATTTAATTTTGGCGTAATAAAAGAGTTCTAAATATTCCATTTGGTTAGATGTGGTTGTACTATAAAGGTTGTACCAGCTTGACACACCCTCCCACTCGAGACAATGCGCAACCTTATTCCAAGGAAAGAGAACACCCGAGCGAGTCCATACGTGTAAGTGCCTAACCCACTGGGCACGGTTAGCGGCGGTTGTAGAGGCAAGTGCATTTTAGTCATGATTAAATTTTGTTGTTGGATAGTGTAATGGACATTTAAGAGAATGATGCAGGTCTCATGTTCGTTAAAAACTCTGATTTTTCAAAACTTGTAAAAATTAAAAAAAAAAATTGAAAAAATAAAATCGGTCTTCCTACAACTAAAATATTAAATATATAGTTTTCCCTTAACAAAATATGTTCATTAAAGATAGATTTTGAAGTAAGGTCATATACAAATTTTCGAAAATTTGAATGTTTTTTGCGAAATAGAGCGAATTTTTAATTTTTTAAAACAATTTTTTTTTCTCAAAAAACGGCTCGATAATTTTTGATGATATTTTGGTGGTAGAGAGTCTGAAGAACGTTTAAGAGAATGGTGTAGGTGTCTTGTTGGTTGAAAATACTGATTTTTTCGAAAATGGAAAAAATCTAACTTTTTCATATAACTATCCCCATATAACTTCCTATTTCTATATAACTACAATTATGAAGATGTATTTTTTTCTTAATGAAATGTGTTTATCAAAAAAGATCTTCGATTTTTCAAAATTGAGAATATTTTTTGCGTAAATTGGAAAAGAATTTGAAATGATAAATTGGAATTTCCAGCGCTGCGGTTGAGGCGGTGTCAAGTCTATAAAAGTAATTTGAAAAGCAGAGGCAGTTGGATATTCTGAAAATTCCTTCTCATTATTTAAGTAAATATTAATCAACTTAATATTACAAATCGCAGAACATTTGGTGCGAAAATTTATGTCTATATTAATTGCAATGTAAATGCATATTACGTAAGCGTTATAAATATTGCGTGGAAGAAAAGGATTTCACTCAAGCATTTGTTCGAAGAGCAAAGTAATATCCAGATTATTAATTTGGAATATTTTGATTTGAGCCTTCCATTCAGGGCCGGTGATCTTTCTAATTTTCTAAAATTTATATGATTTATCTTGATGAACAGGCGCGCGGTGTTGCAGACTTTTATTTTAGTTTTAATTACAAAGTACTTAATTTAATTATAACTATCGTTTTAATTATAATTTATTGTTGAAATTATTTTGAATGAACTTTTATTTAACGTACGATCATTTGAGATTCACTTTTCAGCTATCTGGCCACTTTGGTTATGAAGTTGCAATCTAACAGTAGGAACGTCGCGATGCGGCGTGAAGTTCACTGAATAATCTCTTATTGACAGGCGGTGTTTGTAGAAGAGTGTTTCGTGTGAAAGAAGGTGGTATCGACAGCCAGGACGTAGTGGATTAAATAGTGGATTTAAATTTTGTAGCATTTCGAGCAAATGCTGAGATGGCCCCTTGATTTGCTTCTGAACATAAATGTAACTTCAAATTAACTTCTCCCCATAGCACGTCATACACAGTTTTTAACTGTTTTTGACGAAAATAAATAAAAACAATAAAAAATTATTTCTGGCGTTATTACAAGGAAAGGTAAAAAGTGATTAGGGGCTGTCATTCGAATCTTGGAAAGAATTATTATTTATAATATTATGTAATCATTAACTCTATTTTACATTGCACTAATGTCAGAAGGCTAGAATAACGGCAGCCGTTAGTCCGCATTAATATAAACCAATTTACTGCTAAAATACGCGTTGAGAACACGCAGAATTCAATAGCAGAAAGCTGTATTCGTTTAAATATTTGACTTAAAAAATGTTTGTTTCGTTTCTTTAAGAATGTTTCAAATGGTAGTTGAAGTGCGTTCGTAGGCTTCCGCGGCCGGAGTCAATACATTCTTGGCTATCCGGGATGAGCCGCGTCTCAGTCAATTGTACTGACGTTTCAGCCATCTTGCTGTGGCCTTCTTCAGAGCTATACTGCTGGCTCTGGAGCAGTATAGCTCTGAAGAAGGCCACAGCAAGATGGCCGAAACATCAGTACAATTGACCGAGACGCGGCTCCTCCCAGATACCTAAGAATGTAGTAGTTGAAGTGTTAAACTGAAACTTTCATTTTACAATATTACATAACCATTAACTATCGCGAAAAAGTACGCGCTGTTGAATCACCACTAATTTAATTTAGGTAGGGGATTCATCAAATTTCCGTTTCGATTCACCTCTAGTGTGAGCCCAATTCAGAAAAATACCTGGGAGTCAAGGACGCGATTAATTAGAATTATAATATTACGAACATAGATTGTTCTATCAAAATAACGCCGTACGCCGTTTGTCGTTTTGTAACCAGAACATTTTTCTGACACAGTTTCATTTACCACATTTCTCTTGCTTGGCTAGTCTCTATGAAAGAAAACATTGACCTGTAGACCTATCCAGCTTATTAATAATTGCGGTCTCTGGCTGTCCACTGATTCACACAGCTCTGGCAATTCAGTGAAATTCGCCTTAATTTCAAGTGGGGTGACTTAGGTCATTAACCTTTGCCCTCTCCTCCGACCTCCATTTGGAGCTCGCGAGCTATGAAAATAGTAGATGCTAAATACTTCCTTCTTTTGCGGTCTGGGTGGTGAAAATATATAAAAAGGCGCATTTTTGCGATGTACTGGAAGTGTTTCTATGAATGAAGTACATACCATGAAGAAATTTCAAGAGTTATGACCGTCTCAGGTGGTTCAGGCTAGCAATTGATGTCACTGTAGTTACTCTGACCGGCTGGTCCAACAGTTCGAGTACCGCAGGTAGCAGTGATTTACACTTATGTGCACTACACTACCGGACGTATCTTGAGAACAATCGAGAGCCTAAGGGCTTGTACCGGCTGGGAGACACCTGTTGGGGAAAACACAGCAAGCCGGTCTGTGGGTCGGCACTGGAATTCGCCACCCAGCGAGGGGAGTATCACAACCACCTCACGCGATGAAACATGTATTGCAGTAATTAGACTAATGACTTTAACAGTTTGACGCGCCCTAAACATCAATCAATCAATTTATTAGCTCGCTTGAGTCCCAGGGATCCCTTAGGATTCATGAGTCCCGGACCGATGTACTGGCTGCACCTCCCTCTTTGGATCTAAAAATGACAAGGAAGAAATATTCATAAAACTTGTTTTTATTCCGTTTAAATTCCTACTATATCTCTCTTAAACGTACCACTCTTATAACGAGTTTAAAATGTGACTCTAGGACACAATTAGGAAGACGAAAACGAATTAAATTCATGGAAGAGTGTGAAGGCCGCGTCTAGCGCGGAGCGCTCCGCGCCGCACCCGCTGCGGATCCCCCGCGCCGGTCTGTGCGAGCCTTTAATCCAACCCCTCGATTTCAGTCGCGCGCGCAACGCCCGGCGCTCGGCCTGGGAGCGCGCGCCCCAGCGACAAGGCTCTTTGCCGTGGCACCGCCCCTTCCCGCGCCGCCGAGGGGGGCAGCTGCCGCCGGCCGCCAGGTGGCCCGCGCACGTGCCCCGCGCCGCGCCCCCTCTTCCCCCACCAACGGGGGCGGGGCGGCGGTTGGTTCTGGGCGGAGCGGGCCCGCGACACAGATGAGACGGAAGCCCGGGGGAGGAGGAAGACAGTGGGATAATCACAGGATGGAGTTTAAAAAGGGGACACGTGAAAAACGCCGAAACGGAAGTTCGGAGGTTTTTCCTTTCTGTTGCTCATTTGCGATCTAGGAGAATGTTTTTTCTAATTTTTGGAGAAAATAATTTTAGGAAAATATCAGTTTTCATCTTATGTAACTATCAACAACTGGCAATAACAAGCACCATTATGCTATCAAATATTTACTTTATAACAGTTAAATTACTAGAAATAATATTGGTGCAACACTCGATATGGAAAGATCGAATTTTCACGGTAAATTTCTTAAAACAATATACTTCTCAATTTGTATCTTTAACAATTTTCATGGATTTTTTTTCAAATTTTGAGTATGTTGTTTGAGTTTTTCAAGTGAAGGCTCCAGTTTTAGAAGGATAGAAGTTGCATCATTGTATAGAACTACGTAACTGTTAACAATAATGTGACGTATGAGCTTGACGCCAGTAGCTTAAAAAAGAAATGTCAGTAACCCTTACACCAAAATTCGTAGTCCAAAACACCTGATATGAAATATCCCGAGTTCTGAAAAAAATGTTAGAACAAATATTTTTGTACTTCATTGGTAATAAAACTATTGGCTTTAGTCTTGATAGGCTAACGGATTTAATTAATTTTTTCCTATTTGAAGGACTCTTAAAAAACTCTCAAGACACATTTTCAAAAATTGGAAAAGACAAAGTAATGCATGAAAGTGAAAGTGAGTAATATAATGTGCTGTTGTAGCGCCACTAGGTTTGCATGTTTCATTTTCCTTGTGTCACTGTCTTCTTCTATCTTCTTTAAAAAGTGTACGAACCGCCATTGGGAATTAAAACTGCTACTTTCAGATCTGGTTGATTAATTTTGCCGAGTGTCAGACTGATTCTCTAGTGCTCTTTTACATGACGCAATCCGTGCATATAGTGATAATGACGCAATCAAAGCATTAATTTGCTTGATATATGATTTGCTATATGATAGGTTCATAATACCTCGGTTCACTTTCTTTCTCGGGTCCTTATCAGTGCAGACTATGGGGTGGTGAAATGTAAAGCGAGTTACTCATATGGATCTTCTTATGGCTTCGATAGCGGACGTGTACCATTTCACGAGTCCCTTAGAACCCCAAAGCGCCTCCAAGAGCCTTGACGAAACAATGTGGACTTCAGTTTCATAAAAAAAAACCAACAATTTTAAACAAATCTATCATTTCTTCTCTCACCATCCACAGGAGTCATGTAATTGTAGAGCTTATTTGCAATGTGAAATATCTCCAACAAACAGTTTGTTTGGAAGGGAAACAATCGCATTTACTGGAATCCAATGAGCATCTTTTTGACCAAATGTAGTAATCAAAATCGTGGTACGCATTAAATTCGATGGCGCGTTAAATTTGCATAAATACGATATTTATACGCAACCCTATAGTTCAAGATAGGATTAAACTATTTTCGTATATATACTTAAACATTGAAGAAATGCAGCTTTTACACTACGAGGGACCATGATGGAGAAGCGTCTTAAGAATATATTGATATATGAAACTAGAAAATAAACGGAAATGGAGAATCAAATTTTGGAAATCTCTTAATTATTCTCGGCCGTGTGGATGACACAGCCCAATAACAGCTTTTTCGTAATCCTGTACTGTTATTATCGACTTAACGCAATCACACAGAGGAATGAAAAGCCACTCTTTACGGCCGGCGTCGGTTTAGCATCCGTCTTGTAATTGTAGAACTTATGCCCAAAGGAGTATCAGCTCCGTTAAAGGATCTACCGTCCGTTAAAGACAATTGAAACGAATGCATTGCAGCTAAAGATAGCGGATGAAAACACTTATTCCAAGAAATGACGTTTCTTCTGTATACGTTATTTTATAAGAATATATTACGAAAAGTATTATACGACATACGGCCGATATCACAAATAAGAGACCTAGCTATTTACGTGTTGTTTATCGGTCAAATGACATTAATATCAATTTTTCTTTACAAAACTACAGAAGTCAAATTGTCGGCACGCACTTCTAGTGTTGGCAGATGCCGCATGTGTTTACGGGACAGGGCGCCCGCGGGCAGGGAGGACGGAAGAAGGCGGCGAGGAGGTTGGTAGCAGCTG
Organism: Gryllus longicercus; assembly: GCA_038098605.1. NCBI lineage: Eukaryota > Metazoa > Arthropoda > Insecta > Orthoptera > Gryllidae > Gryllus > Gryllus longicercus. The sequence goes on along the minus strand of JAZDUA010000062.1, from coordinate 1,323,979 downwards.
CTGCGGGCTGTTTGCCGGCAGGTGCGGCGTGGCGCGGCGCGGCGCGGCGCGGTGCGGCGGGGCCAGGTGGCCGTGGAGGGGGGAGCAAACTAGGGGGCCGTGGCTGGAGGGGTAAGGGAGGGTCTGTGTGACACGGAGCGCGCCAGTCTGCCTGCACCGGGCGCTCCGCGACCTGTTCAGTCCCCACGCCGCGTGCGTCGCCGCGCCGGCCAGAACCCACCCGACTCGACGGGACTCGCACGCGCGAGTGGCGTGCGTGCCAGACGGACAGGCGAGTGAATGTGCGTGCTCGCGACCGGACGTCGAACCGCGACTCCAACAACCGGCGCCTCCTTTGTTCGGCGGAAGAAACTGCACCGAATCGCTGCCCGGAACCGACTTGTTACTGCGGAACGAAATACCGTGCTTATCCGTCAGCTGCACGCCTGGCATCACATCGACAGCGCGACATCGTTGTGCGGGAGAGTTTGTTGTCTGCCGGCGGCGGCGAGCGAGACAAGGGGCGTGCTCTCTAAGGAGTGGAGTGTGTGTGTGGGGGGGCGGCGCTGGTGGCTGATTCACGCAAGTGCAGCGGCCTTGGAGCTGTGCGCGCGAATCCCAGACGCGAAACCGGTTCCCGAAATCGAACGGAGAGCCTGCACTCGTCATTGTGGAGCCGCGAGTGATGTGTGAGCGAACAATTGCATGCCTAGCGGATGGAATGCCCTGACACGGAGTGGTGATGTCTCGCTGAAATAATACTACACTTCTCTCTAGTCGTTTGACGTTTGCTTTGAAGAGATACAAAGAACATTGTGTACCTTGAATAAGTGACTTCATCTTTTATATCTGTTTGCGTTTAGTGATATTACGAAGGAAGAAGATTTACAATCTTTTTCTCGTTTCCTGTTTCTCATATCAGTATTTCGTATTGTAACGATTATACAAGAACTACTTGTACCACGAACCATATTAAATAAATCTCAATAAACTAGTGTGAGATCTGAATAAATACTTATAAGCAGTGGTGTTTCGTGTACCAAAACTGCGTGGTGTTACTCACAAATCTTAAGTCGGTTTGTTTTGTAACATTCGTGAACTGACATACTGTTTTCACATCACCTACGTGTTACTTATTAAGAAGAGCACGCTCGACCAGACCCCGCTGGGACTAGTGCATATTATCAGTGTGTATTGTGAACCAAAATTGTGTTGTGTTGCTTACTAAACTTGAGTTGAAGTTGATTCGTTCTGCCTGCCTCACGAGCGGGAACTGTCATTCAGATCGTGCTGTTTTCACCCAACTCCCCAGTGGATTGGTTATTAAGAGGACGGCCGACCAGATCCCGCTGGCACGCCGGGTGACGCGCGGCCCGCCCGCCCGTGTCGTGCCTGGAGTGTTGATTCGCGCGTGTCGGTGCGCACGCGCACTGCCTGCGGCGCTGGACGGACAAAGCAGCATCGCGGCGCGCCGGCTCGCCGCCGCCATGCGCGCCATCTGGCCCCCGAAGGCGCTAGCGGTGGCGGTGGCGGTGCTGCTGCTGCTGCTGCTACTGCTCGACGCCGCGGCGCCGGCGGAAGCCCGGGGCCATCAGCTGGAGCGGCACGCGACAGCTGACAGCGGTAAGCGAAGGCTGTGGGAAGGGGGAAGGCCCGTTCAAGTCGAGCCGTATTCACCGGCTGAGGTGGCTCAGGGCAGCAAATGTTGGCGCCGCAGGGTCTCTGACCTGGTGGTCCTAGCGTTCGAGTGCTCACGATGGTGGATTTTCGACACTAGCTATACAGCTGGGTTGAATCCAACCCGTTGCCAGGAGAACACTAACAGCCGGCTGCTCTGATCGGTAGTTTTTCGTGGTTTCTCAGATCAGTACCAGGCAAATGACGGAGCAATGTGATGACAAATGGCCGAAGGACCGCGCCTGATCTTTCATTTTTTTTATTTTTGTCCCACTCTTCTTTCCTTACACACACATACATTACCTACCACACATGTCGGGAAATTAGAGTCTCATAATTTCCCTCTTCATTCGACAGGGAAGATTTAGAAAAGTATATCGTAAAAAAGAAGGGAAAATACCCACTTACAACAAGTGTCTCAATTCCTCGTTTAATTTCCAGATACATGAGGTGACACAGGTGAGGATTGAGTTATCGTTCCAAAGCAGTATTCTGCAAAATGAGAATTATTTGAATCTTTTACCACATTTATGGGGATTTTGCTCTTCTGGATGCCCTCAATATATGGCATGGGGTAGTCAGAATGTAGCTCAGAAAGTAGTAAGAAACTCAGTCATTATAAAATTAAATTGAATGAATATAGACAGAAACAATCTTCCACGTAAAATTAGTGTATTTTTGATTTTATCTAAAATTTAATCGCAATGTTAGAATTTCTCGAACAGTAAAGAAACACACAGACAAGAACAGTTCATGGGATGACCGTTCGACGTTGGGTTTTACTATGAATTTTAACTTTTAGAACAATTATTTTCAAAGTGCAGTGTTTTTGCACAGGTCCATGTACTAATTATTATTTCGATATAAATATAGTACTGTAAGGAGATATTTGAATAGAATTAAACAACAATAAATGTTACGAATAACCCTTTTCTGAACTTCATACTTTCAAGCAATATTTTCGAAAGGGGTGCGTCTGACATCGTGCCATGCGAGCCAAGGAAGGGTGTGAGATGTCAACTCTCTGGCGCAGCGTTTCGACAAGTAGGCGTCTCCAAGTCGGTTCAAGTGATGTTTCGCGAGAGGATAAGCTCACGTCACGCTCCGCAGATAACTTCCATTGCTTGTGAGGAGTGCTGAAATGCCTGCGTCTGATAAGAGACAAATAGCTCTTAGTGAATTTTCTGCCTGGGACGCGCATGCGTTTTTGCAAAATGTGCAACAATTATAATAATAAAACAATATAATGAAAATATAATAATTATTAATGATAATGACGATGATGTCATACGGGTTTATTAATAATTTTGTATATATCGAATTCAACCCCTTCGAACTTAGGGATTTATTGTTTGTGCTGTTAATTGTTGTTAGCAACGCGGATCGAGCAGAATGTAATTCGCGTAAAAGGCTCCTGGGTACAGAAACGTTAGGCCCTTTTCAAATAAGTTCCTTAGTATCAAATGATATCATAAAACTATCATGTAATTAATGATTTAGTAGTACATCAGTTGAAGAAGACCCGTAATAAATGAATAATAATCTGGTAATTGTGATAACTTAAGTGGAAAGTGTTTGGAAAGTGTCCCTTAGAAATAGTGTTATATATTATATCAAAATTCAATAAACCATTTGCATTAAATTTTAGTTTTTATTAGTATTTTAAAATATCCAAGTATGAACTACCTTAGGATATCGTTTCGTTATTGTCCCATCCTCTTCCCAACTGGTACGATCGGCCCCAAAAACAGTTTTTGGAATTGTTTTCTCAATTTTTCCGTTTTGTTGTTGTAGAATTGAAATATAATTTGAGGAATATTATAAAATAGTGAAACACTGTCTTATACGCAGATTTTCATTTAAAGATTTAGAGACGTTCTTCACAGTAAACATTCACAGTAAACATTTGTTTTTGAGACACTTCTTTAAAAATGATTTAAAGAACATGAAATCAGAAATGCATGACTGTACAAAAATCGTCCATTGTTTAAACTAATTGTGTTCAAAATGGCACATACTTTTTCATACTAGTTTCCTAACATTTCTACTGTCGGCTAACTTTTCGATTTTGCTCCAACCAGTTCTCAGCTGGTACCTACTGGCGCCTAAAATATTATCCCCCCCCCAATTTTTCGGTCCCTTATTAGTGGAATTAAAATATAATTTCAAGGATATTATAGAAGCTTAAAAAAAACTTTCTAATGTAAATTTTCAATGACAAATTTAGATGTTTTTGAAAACAGTCTTTTGAGCGTTTCCGAAAAATTGAAATTTCAGCTCATTTTCACATAAAAGTTTGAGTTTTGAGAAATTTCATTATAAATCGTTTAAAGAATTTGGACCTACAAATACAATAATGAATAAATGTCCGATAATGTTAATATTGACGAAGTAAGAATTTCAACCTACAAATACAATAATGAATAAATGTCCGGTAATGTTAATATTGACGACGTTTTAGGCGGCGTCAGGTAGCAGCTGCGGAGAGGGTGTGGCTATACTGAAAAGCTAGCCTAGACTGAAGAGATCAGAAAATTTACTAGTGCTAGAACGTCTGTGCTATTCTATGGTAGCCCTAGTTTACAGTTTATACGGTCTTCTATGTAACGAAACAGTTGCAGGTGACTCCAATGCAAGTGTAGACAAGTAGCTCCGGAAGAACGCCTGGAGACCATGGACTGACTAGTTGTATTTGCTCCGCGATCTTTAAGTCTTCACGTTATTGGTTGTTGTACTAGTAATTAATTGCGAAGTCTGATCAAGTCAAATGGTTAGGTAAGCAGCACGAAGACAGGAATTTTCTAAGTTATGTCATTTCTGTATTGCAGTTATCTCGTAGATGGGAGCTTGAATATCATATAAATATATCTGTTCATTAATTCAAAACGTGCATTACTTCCAAATTTGAAACCGACAGAAATGGCTCAGGGCAACAACCATTGCCACTGCAATGTCTCTGACCGGGAGGTCCAAAGGTTCGAGTCCCGACAGCGGCTTGAATTTTCTCTTCCCCTTTCTAGCACAGCGGCAGTTTAGCTTGGTGGACATGTGCCTTCCACACACAAAACAAATTAAAATTGTAGAAGAACGTAAAATGTGCTTCGTAGGTTCGCAAATCGTTTTGAATCGTGACACATCCATTCTTCGTGGAGTACTTTGCGGCTCATTCGTAGAGTAGGAGGAAACGGTCGTCGTTTGGACATGAATCTCTGGGAAGGAGTCACGTGCTGAACACCAACTGCAGAACAGCTCTCGAAAGAGCAATTTTAATTGGCCAATTTGTACCTCTGTTGTGTAGACTTAGAGATTCAACGTTAATAGTAATAATCATTACTAAATATTTACCTTATCTTTTTCATGTGTTCACGTTTCCTTGTTATATTATTTTTGCGGCGCACCCACCAAGTTTGGCGACAATTGTTAAGAGGCCTCTATATATTCTACTAACATTCTTCGTGTACCTTTCTTCAATGGGTAGGCAGGGTGCCTAGTCTCTCCTCAACGTTAATTGTAGTAATCATTACTAAAATATTCACTACACACAACCTGTTTTATAAGTATACGTTCACATTTCCTTGTTAAACTATTTTTGCTGCAAACCCATGACGTTTTGCGACACAATGCTTTGAGAGCCACTATTGATTGTACTACCCTTCTTGTCTTTTTATTTCTAGTGTACGTATATACAGAGTTCCCCTATACGTAGTATAGGGAAAGTTATGTGATGCTTCGGAAAAACGATTTCGAGATTTCACCATGATTAGGATTTTTTCCAAATTGAAGAAACCTGTGTCGATCTCGCTTGAGTTGAATCTTTGAGATTTTGAAAGAAAAATCTTTAAAATGTTGGGGTACTTTACATGAAGCCCCCGGACATTTTCAAAATTTTCTCAAAAACGGCTCCAAATTTTTTCTCTAATTTCTTACAAGAATAGAGTAAAATACACTTATAAAGGTGGCATACGTCCGAATTTGAGATTTAACACTAAATTTTCGAAAATTTCAGAAGTTCAAAATTCTTCGAGAGTCTAAAAAATAACAATAACAAGATTTTCGCAAAAACGGCTCCAAATTTATTCTTTAAACTTGTGGTAGGGATAGTGTTAAATTTATTCTATAAGATGACATAAACACCATATTGCTCTATTCTTTTGTTTTTTCAAAAATTACAAAAATATATTTTTTTGACTTGTCTCTCATGTTGTTAATATTTGTAATAGCGGCAATTTGTTCACATTATTGTATTTATGAGTACATATGCTTTAAATAATGTCAAATAAGCTTTCTCGAAAACCACCGTTTTCTGTGAAAACTAGCAGAAAACTCCGCATTTTCAGAAACAATTAAACGCCATTATCTCAAAAACCGCTCCAAATTTTTTCTTCAAACATTTCGAACAGATAATGGTAGATGCACCCTTTAATTTGACGTAAAGTTCATTTCGTTTTTTCTTCAAAAATTACACAAATGTACATTTTTTGAAGAATCTCTCACGCCTTTGATATGCACATTTCGAGCACTATTGTATTTGTGAGTTAAAGTACTTTAAATTACTTCAAACTATGTTTTTCGAAAACTCAAATATTTTCTGTGAAAAATATCTTTTCATTTCGAATTTGACGGACTGACAGACGGATAGGCGGACTGACAGACGGACAGATAGACGGACGTTTATGAAAAAGAAACAGTAATTGTTTGGACATCAGGGGACCCAAAATGATATCACGTTTATGACTCGGTATATAGGTACGATTGCCCGGACAAGCAAAGATTTGCCAACCTTGCTCGCTAGTTTTGACAGGTAGTTTTGAGTGTTCGATCAAGAGAATATAAAATTGTTATTTACATTATACCTAGACTCTCGCGTAGGTCTTGCAGGGTCAGTCTACATTGACGCACGTATTTTCTGTGTTGCAGGCCGGCCCACCTCCGCCCACGCTTCGGGCGACAGTGTTCGACGCACGCAGAGAGCGACAGAAGGCGGCGCCGCAATGGTACGTGCCATATCCTCATTACCCTTTCTACACCTCTGCACGCATTGCGAAGAACCTTCGATCCAAGTTTCAGTCATTACCGATGTTCCATGCTCAGCGATATTTAACAAGGATCTACTGATCGCATTTTTATTTTTTATTTTTTACATTTATTTTTTACTTCTGCAAATTTATAATTTAGAAATCTACAAAGATCTGCATATCACATAAATAGCCATGAAAGATATTTTGTAGTAAAAACATCGGTAAGATAACTCACAAAATATTGAATGAAGTACTGACTTATGCTATGTGTGTGCTCGAGAAGAAACAATGACTGCATTAATGATATAACCAATGCATATTGGCTAAGCAAGTATTGTAAGTGGTGTGTGAGGGTGAGTATTTCAGGTACCTGAGGGGGCGTGACTTCGATAGGTGTGACAAAAAAGGTGTGATGAGATCGCTGTGTGAATGAACGCACATGTGTTGCGTGTGTCGGAACAGTGGGAGTGGCTGATGGAAAACTAGGATGCCGTGAGAGGGCATGAGTGTCTTTGGCAGTGTCTAAGGCAGAAGGGGGTGCGTGGACAATGTATGAACGTGTGTGTGTGTGGGTTAAAGGTGTTTTGAGGAGTCGGCGAGCAGTGGGCGAAACTGTTGGCTTGGAGTGGTCAGTTTGAAACGAGGTGCCAGAGGATACGTGAGGGTAGTGGGGATATATAGATGCTTGCCTGAGAGGTTCGTGAGGATAAGTGTTTTGTAGGAACCTGAAAAATTGTCAAGACGTGGGCGTGGGTGGAGAAATGACGTGTTTCGAGTGAGGAGGTATGATTTGCAGGTACCTGAGGAAGCATGGTAGAGCTGGGGGAGGGTGGAGGATATACATTGGTTGAGTGTGAGAGCATGTTTTCAGCAAATACATTGAGGACGGTGGGCGAAGATGGAAGCACGGAGTGGGCGGTGTGTGAGGCCGTGTGTGTTGCTGCTGACGGAGAAGGCGTGGAACGGTGGACGTGGCTGGAGGAGAGGCTGGGCGGTGTGTAATATGTGTTTCTGGATGCGAGAGAGTTGTGAGCGTGTTTGGAGACATGTGTGAGTGGTGTGTGATACTGTGTGACGAGGGTGCCTCAGGCGGGATGGGAGAGGTGGACATGTCTGGAGACATGGTGTGTGCCATGTGAGGAAGTGTATGTCGCAGGTGCAGGATATGGTGTGGAAGCGGTGGGCGTTACTAGGTGGTATGTGAAAAAGTGTATAATTATAGTTGCCGAAAGTGGGGTGAGAGGGGTAGACATATCTATAGGGGTGAAATGTGCCTTATGAAGGCGAGTAAGTCGCAAGAGCCGGAGGAGGCGTGAGAACGGTGGGCGTGTCTATGTGAAGAGTGACGTGTGTATTGCAGATGACTGATGAGGTAGGCACGTCTGGGGTGAGGTGTGAATGTATGGCTGCTGCAGGTGCTGGATGAGGAGTGGGGGTGTCTCGGCGATTTATGATGTTTGTTGAAAATGACGGATGAGGTGGGCATGTCTGGGTGAGACGAGTGTCTGTCGCAGGTACCGGAGGAGGCGCGAGAACAGTGGGCGTGGATGGGTGGTGTGTGTTGTGTGCGTTGCAGGCGCCTGCTGATGTCGTGACTGGCTAGTGTATGAGAGTGTGTTTGTCGCAGGTGCCGGAGGAGGCGTGGGAGCGCTGGGCGTGGCTGGACGGTGTGTGAAACTGTGTGTCGCCGGTGCCGGAGGAGGCGTGAGGGCGGTGGGCGTGTCTGGGCGGTGTGTGAGTGTGTGTCTATCGCAGGTGCCGGAGGAGGCGTGGGGGCGGTGGGCGTGTCTGGGCGGTGTGTGAGAGTGTGTCTGTCGCAGGTGCCGGAGGAGGCGTGGGGGCGGTGGGCGTGGCTGGGCGGTGTGTGTGAGTGTGTTTGTCCCAGGTGCCGGGGGAGTCGTGGGGGCGATGGGCGTGGCTGGGTGGAGTGTGAGTGTGCGTTTGTCGCAGGTACGGGAGGAGGCGTGAGTGCGGTGGGCGTGGCGGGGCGGTGTGTGTCTATTGCAGGTGCCGGAGGAGGCGTGGGAGCGGTGGGCGTGGCTCGGCGGTGTGTGAGTGTGCGTTTGTCGCAGGTACGGGAGGAGGCGTGGGGGCGGTGGGCGTGGCTGGGCGATGTGTAGAGTGTGTCTGTGGCAGGTGCCGGAGGAGGCGTGGGAGCGGTGGGCGTGGCTGGGCGTTGTGCGAGAGTGTGTGTCGCAGGTGCCGGAAGAGGCGTGGGAGCGGTGGGCGTGGCTGGGCGGTGTGTGAGTATGTGTCTGTGGCAGGTGCCGGAGTAGGCGTGGGAGCGGTGGGCGTGGCTGGGCGGTGTGCGAGAGTGTGTGTCGCAGGTGCCGGAAGAGGCGTGGGAGCGGTGGCGTGGCTGGGCGGTGTGTGAGAGTGTGTCTGTCGCAGGCCCCGGAGGAAGCGTGGGAGCGGTGGGCGTGGCTGGACGGGCCCGAGCAGCGCGTGCGGCTGTCGTGGACGCTACGCGGGGCTGAGGCTGTGCTCCGCGTGGAGGCGCGGACGCTGGGTTGGCTGGGTGTGGGCTTCTCGCCCGCTGGGGGAATGGCTGGCGCCGACATGGCCGTGGCGTGGGTGGACGACGCTTCCGGCCGCGGGCACGTCGTGGTGAGTGCTATGAAGCATGTTGCTTATGTATCTTTGATATTGCTCTGTAGCAGAAAGAATACTGCTGAAGAAAACCACACGTAGTGTTTTTCTGGAAAATAGCGCGCCAAGTACTCAAGAACATCAAATAGAATTGAGTACTGTGTAGCTGGTTGCTAATTTTCCATTGGTTGGGCTCTGTAGCAGAAAGAACTGCTGACGAAAACCACACGAAGGGTTTTTCAGAAAAATATCGCACACACTACTCAAGAACCACAAATAGAAAACCCTCATTGCAATAATTTTAAAATTTTAACAAAACTGGCTCTGAAAAATTCAATGTCACATTTATACAGAAGGGTACGAGTTAGTAGTTCTTTAGAAACCAGAAGATACCTAGAAACCACAAAACGTTATCTTTACGTATCGCAACATACAAATTGTACGAATAGCACGAGTTATTCTTTGGAGCCTTGATGTCGCATGACCCCGGCGTTTTAAAAAACAGTGACGCACTGAGTGTGATAATTAAGTCGTTTCGGGCAGTATAAGAATCGACAGATTAAAACATTGAGATATTCGCATTTTTCAGTGAAATTCGAGACTTCTTCATTGGTGACGGGATTTTCGCGCAGTTCCTTGGTGTCTGATTAAACCAATAGACGCCTTTAGCGGATTCTGCAGAGTTTCCTCTCAATTTCTGCACGCAATGGAAATTAGAAATATAGATACTCTTGTGTTATGAAGTGTAGTCCATTCTTACAGACATGAAAATCCTGTCGTAATAGCATGCACATCAGAGTTATATTTTCTTCTGTAATATCGGTACAAACGCAACCAAACATGGGTTTGAAAAGCCAATTGAATCCCCCGCCGTTCATTAAAGATTTAAAGTGTTCGTTTGGCTGAGGGCAGCTTCCAATTTGTCCACTTCTTCAAAATAATTCCGATAATAGTGATAATTTATAGTAACTTCCTGATATTTTTGGCAACTAATATTTGCTTAGGAACAACACGTGCTCTTAACAATCACTAATAAAATATCAACTCGTGTATCGACAAAACACGACGGCTCATGTGCTTTTTAGACGCCAAATGGTGTACGTACGGTCTTCTTTACGGAAGACGTGGTGTACATACGGAGGACATGGTGTACGCAAGGACTGTCAGTGTTTTACATGATTTTGAAATGTGTCCCTGAGAATATGCAGAGGCAGTACAGAGGAAAATATCATGTCATCTGATAACTAATTTCCGCGAGTAGAGGTAGAATGAACGTTCTGCAGACGGCATTTCGGGAGGGGATTTCTGTAATTAATATTAAATAGCAGAACCTTTGCAATTTTATCGCGTAAAATAAAAAACTGTTGAAGAAAAAACTACATTGTACAGCCCCTCCAATTATTGTATTATGTTTTATGTACTTCTTTTCCAAGGCTAATGAAATAAAGGAGATTCGAAAACAATGCACTCGAAATTCATTGTGAACCAAGATGAAACTTGTTTCCGGAAATGTAATTGAAATGTTGTATACACCCAGAAAATTACCAAGATATGTACACGTACGTTGTAGTGAACCTTGCAAGAAATAATGCTATTCACCTGGCAATGCATCACCTATTGTCCTCGCGCACTTTGTGAAGGGACACGATTGTTGGACAGTACAATTATTTTCATTCACTAATCTTCGCATTTGTCGACCCGGTTAGCGGATATTGCTAAGGCAGTGGTGTCGTGGCGATCTCGGATCCAAGGATCGCGGGTTCGAATCACCCCTCGATCATGGATATATTTGTGATCGTCACTTCACCATCATCTTCCTATCACTTCATTAAAGAAGGGTTAATAATTCCCTGCGCGAGCAGGAGGCCATTGACCTTAATGGGATGTGCTCTCAGCTAATAAAACAAATCTTCGCATATAAAAACACGCAACCTTCTCGGAAAACTCGCTAACTCTTGCTTTTCTATTTCTCCAAAATTTCAAGCTTACTCGCGCTTGGTGACAAAACGGTAACTGCTTTCGATAGATCGATTGCAACTCGCGCAATAAAACGACGTAATTAGCAAGTAACGGCAGGTAACCACTCATTCTACTAATTTTAAGACATTATTAAAACTTTTTTACTATACAATCAGAGATCACATATAGGACGTAGTCGAGTGGTAACCCATGTAGAGCGCACTACTCTTCATTTAAAAATCACGAAATTTGATTGAGTTGTAATGTTAAAAATCATGTTAAACGAAAATCTTTGTGTCTTCAATGCAAAGATTTTTGTAATTTTTTAAATTGAAGTGGTTTTAATGAAAATTATCTAAATTATTAGCACATGTTCAATAAAACAAAATTGATATTTTAAAGCAATTTTCAAGAAACTGCTTGTATACAGGATGCTTAAAATTGACTTAAAGGCTTTTTTTTGAAGTTTCGTTGTTTCCAACCTTGACACCCTGGATATATCTTCCTATCAGACATAGATGTAGCGGGGCGTGCAAAGCCTGCAAGGAAAGCACATATTACGTGCCTGTGGGGAGGGGGGGCAAGGCGGGGAGGGAAAAAGCAGGGAGGGAGGGGAGGGGGGCTAATCGGGTTGGACAAAGCGCAGTGCCGCAACTGCTTCTGAAGCGCCGTGTCTCCTTTGCTGTGGGCGGCGTCCGCTCCGCCGAGCGCCGTGGCGGGGCGAAGGCGGGGCCGGGGGCTACCGGATTTCCGCCGTTCGCGCGCCAGCTGCCGAGCCCCCTCCCGCCCCCACCCTCGCCCTCAAAGTGCTGCGAGCACCCCGGAATCCGCCCTCGCGGAAGGACTTCTCGCGACACAAAAGCCCCTCCCCTCCCCTCCCCCTCACGCGGGGCCAAGGGCCAAGGGCTGAGGGTTCTTACGCTGAGCACCCACGGGCAAGCCCCGCTTCGCAGGCCTGCCCCGCGCCGCGCCGGTTGCCAATCTGTCGCCGCCGCTGTTGCTTTGTCGCGCAGCGGCGACGGATTTACAACCGGCGCGAGCCACACACACGAACCCTGCTTGTTCGTGCATATAGTCTCTAAGTTAGGCAAGTACCTTAAATAATGCCATATGTTTTGAAATCTGTATGTTTAAAACACGAAGAGTTTACGTTTACAAACAAATTAGTCTTTTGCTCAACAAAGTTTCCTGATTTTTGCTTTAAATGATCAGTAATGGGCTCGATATGTGTTATCTCTAGCTATTATTAATCGATTTTATATTACAAACACCACACATTTTAATAAACGTTTTAAATTAATAGGAAAACGCTTACATGACGTCTTTTATTTCTTACGTCGTTTTGTTGTGTCAAGATCTTAAAGACGAAGGTCCTTTACTATAAACTCACACTTCCCTCAAGACGCGTGTGTGAATTTGTAGTTAGCGAAGCAAAGATAGTGATTGTTTTAAATTTACAAGAGTGCATGTTTTAAATTGCAAACATTAGTGTAGATGTTCTGCTACTCACATTATGTTTACAGATTTACAGAGTTTGTAAATATTCATTTTGTTAGTCTTCGAAACATCATACTTCACACTGGTAATATTTAGGGGGAGGGATTTCCGTCTAATGCATTTTCCGTCTAATGCGTATGTTGTATTTTTCTGTTGTAACTTTTCTACTGTTCTTCCTTTCATCCTCGTTGCCACTTAAAAGTAAACTTAGAATTTATTTAAAAAAATCTACGTCCGTTATGAACATTCGGAATCCAAAACTGGGACACTTCTAGCGAAACAAATTTCTTAATTATGCATAAATTCCAGTCAAAACTTAAAACAATATTTTAACTAAAGTTTGTTACATCAGAACACTTTCTCTCTTTATTTCTAACTTTTGCAATTTAAAAAATCAAGGAGTTCAACGGAAATCAGACCTATGCCTTTTTAGTGTCTTATACCATGCTAGTAGAAAAATTAAAGAAACAAATTTGAAGAGTTTTTGAGAAAATAATAATATTATTTGGGCAAAATTACCCCAATTACCCAAAAACTACTCGTATTTTCAAAAAATTGAATATCACCTTATTTAAAGAGCTGTGATTGAAGAACAGATTTCATTTTTAAAAATCTTTATTTTCAATATTGCTGTTGTAAGAAAAGACTAATTTATAAAAAATATTTGCAGTTTTCGAAAGTTCAGAGATCAACGAAAATGAGAACGCGCCATTTCTTAGAGTTCTTTTCACCGTTCGGGGGAAACATTTAAACAAATAATTTCGCGACATTTTCGGGAACGTAAAAAGGATCGTAAGGAACGTAAGGGACGTAAAGGATAAAGGCCCTCGAAAACTCTAAATATCTGGTTCAAACTTGCAGGGCCACGAGTTCAACCAGATCGATCGAGGAATATGTTTTGGAGAGAATCTTCTGAACAGTTTATGCGCTAACGTTGGACGGACGACGAATGGACGGACATACATTGTGCCAACAACCAATTTTGGGTATCAAGGACCCACAATACGTGGATTCTGAATATACGTATTAGAGGAATTAATACATTACAAAGAGGAACGATATTCAACAACTTTTTTGATATGAGAGGCTAACAATACAAGTTTTTCCTTCGAAAAAAAAAACGCGATTTTTGGCACAGCATTAAAATACTGTGACAAAAGAATGGTATAACGTCTCTGTACTACCAAGTACATAGTAGATGAAAAAGTAAAAAAGAGTTCGGAGCGCAGTAGTCAAAATGATAAATCTCGAGAAAGTTCAAGTTTAAGGAGTAAGTTCTACTCACAAAAACGACCTCCACATAAACAATACAACAGAGTTTTTCCAGAGTCGCCCCGAGTCGTCACCACTAGAAGCGAAACCCGCAGAATTTTGCCTAAATGTATCACAAATTATTGAATGATGTAACCTGATAACGAACTTTGTACCGCTCGGCTGATGCTTTATGGAGCTAAAGCGATGCGCACATCACGCCATCTACATCAGCCTTGTTTCATCCTCACCTCTAATTGGAGCAGCCGCCGAGTTGGCAGAGCGCGTCCGCGGCGAGTGGATGGCGGAAGCCGCGACTGCGAAGAGGGGAGGGTGGCGGAGGGGGGGGGGAGCATCCGGGCGTCGCGCCGCGGGCGTCTCCGGGCGCGCAGGAGCCGGAGCCGGGGCCGGAGCCGGGCAGGCAGGGAGGGCGAAGCAGGTCGCTACAGGCCTTGGACCCCGGCCGCGCCCGCGCCCGCGCCCGCGCCCGCCGCCGCGCCACTCGCTAATCGCGCGACCGGGCCAACAGCTGGGGGAAGAGATGGCGGTTGCTACCTAAATACGATCGGATGAGAGCTCAGGAAAGCAACTGTTGCCACTAGAGTGTCCCTGGCCGGGAGTCCTATGGTTCAAGTTCCAAAGGTGGCGGATGTTGGACATTAGACACACAGTGGGTGATCTGGGCTGTCCGGGTGACGCCGCGTCGAAGGCTGAGTTGCCGACGTTTCGACCATCCTGTCGTGGTCTTCCTCATGGCTGGCATATCAGCCAGCAACTCAGCCTTCGACGCGGCGTCACCCGGACAGCCCAGATCACCAACATGACTCTGGCCGCGGAAGCCTACGACTTCATTAGACACACAGCTAGGTCGAATTTAGACATTGTTTCGAGGAGCATTATAGCGGCCTGCTGCTGTGATTGGTAGTTTTTCGTGTTTTTTTTCGATCAATACTAGGTGAATGCCGGAGAAGTACCATAACAAACTGATTGTACAAGATCTTTCCTTCCTCCTCCTTGACCTATCATTTCCCCTTACTTAAACACGCTTACGCTCCATTGCACGACCTCATACGTTGGAAGGCAGCCGCGGGCTTAAGTTTGTCCCGGTTAGGGCGATGCTCCGCTGGTGAGTGGTACACGATTGGGGAACACCTTGCTTGCCAACGTGTAGGTTGAGGCCGGATTTCAGCATCAAGCGGGGCAAGAACGCCACAACCTCCCTTGATAAAAACGGGCACTACACCAACGGGGTAATGGCCATAGTCTGGAAAGACAATCATATAGAGATTCTGGAGGTTTCTCACCACCGATGCAACATGAGTGTGGTACTTAGTTACAAGAGCCAAATGTCTCAGAATGAAATAGAATACACAATAAGGTTTCTTTTTGTAGATTACGGCCTAAAGTATATAATCTTTATCCTATAAGAGCTCGAAAACCAAGAATTAAAGGTCGAAAATTGTAAATCAGGGAGGAAAAGGAAAAAAAACCTTCCTGACGCTTTGTTCCTTGGCAACGAAGTAAATGAAGAACGAATTAATATAGCGACAATAGCAGCCGACTCACGATATTGGGAGTGCAAGTTAAAGACAGTTGTAGAAGACTTTTGGAGTTAGGTTTTATGAATATTCGTTGATTTTGACTTACTGATTCCATTGTCATTGACCACTATTAAATCGCTATTATAATATATTCATTTATATTTCTAATGTGTCTCTTTTACATTACAATTTACCAATATTTTTTTACAATGGGGTCAAAGGCATGCTTACGGCTTCTGTCTCTTCAAGAAAGTCCTCCAATACTCACATTTTCGGACAGTTTTGGAAACAAACACATTAAACTGTTTGAGAACACCAACGATTATACAATTAACTTATTCAAAGCCTTAATTAAAATATTTATTTTGAATTTTTTTAAAAATAATCGTTTTGTATCTCACGTGTTCTGTTCACGACTTTATTAGTTAGTTAACAACTGAGCTTCCCTACCACTTGGCTTGGCTGTCGACTTTCCGGCCTCGTCATTGAAGACTAACTTACAGGACTTATAAGATAAATACTAAAAATAACATAATAAATAATGAACGCATTTTCTATAAAAAAAGTTTTGTAGACTTTGAGATTACGCATTTTACGCACATATTACTTTATAACTATTTCTGTAAATCAAAGTTTTTATATATCGAATGAACCATCATGTTAGAGGAGGTCCGTCCATATTTGCACTCCCAGATGTCGTTCCAATAACATTAAATAATGGTTTGAATCCGTGGCAAACCTGTCAGGTTTGAATTTTTTTATGAGTTATTGGGGCATCATTTTTGACGACATATTCTTGAACCACAAGCAATAATTTGCACAAAAAAAGTATCTACCTCGCTCTATTTGCCCAACGAGTGCACACGAACGCGGAGACGCAGGGAATTATGTTATAAATTGTATTAGCATAGCCATCCCAAAATCGAGGGCCATCTCGAGGGAGAGGAGTGACAAGTGGCTGTTTTCCACGCCGCTGCTGCCGAGCGCCCGGAGCGCCGCGCCGTGAGGGGAGCAGGCAGCAGCAGCGGAGCGCCGCCCGGGCGTTGGGTGGCTGCCAGCGCCGCGTCGCGTCGCGTCGCGCATGCAAACTCGGCTCCCACGCCCCCACCCGCCCCGCCGCGCCGCGCCCCGCCCAGCGCCCGGCTCATTTTGTACAGTGGGGATGGGCGACTGGTAGAGGCGAAAAAATGAACAGTTGAAGGATGGAGCTGTGTTCAACAGAGGTGGAGAGATACATAGATACATTGATTCTGCAAATAGTTACAAAAAAATGTGGCAGAATTTGATTATGTAATAATAATAGTAATAATAATAATAATATCAAGAAGAAGAAGAGGAGAAGAAGAAGAAGAAACAAAATCGTGTCTACTTGTAGATGTTGCTGTGCCATGCGATCAAAATGTCGTAACCAAGGAGGCAAAGAAAAGTTTTAAATACAAGAGTTTAGAAATCGAGATCGGCCGAATATGAGGCGTAAAAGCACCGATAGTTTTCGGAGCTCTGGGATTTGTTCCACGAAATTTGTGTGAGAACTTGGCTAAAGTCCCAGGTCATTCAAAAGACGGAGAAGTGCAAGACGTTGCTTTATTTGAAACGCACCACATTTTGCGCAAAATATTGTTGAGACGCCGGTTGACCCTAGATCTTCTCCTTTGGAAGTTGGTTGCAATCTGAAATAGACTTTATAATCAACCGACCTATAACATCTTTAGTCATGAATAAGAGGAATAATAATAATAATAATAATAATAATAATAATAATAATAATACTAATAATGATAATAATAATATTTCAGTGATGGCGGATTTTCGACAATTGCCAAATATCTAGGTCGTATTCAGACGCTATGTGGCCTGGCATATGTTTGTTACGGTACTTCCCTGGCATTCGCCTAGCGAATATTAGAGAAATCACGTAATACTACAGATCAGAGCAGCGAGCCAATTAGGATTCTCCCCTAGACAGCGGCTGAATTCGATTCAGCTATCTAGCTAGCGTCGAAAATCTTGCATCTGTCGGGGCTCGACCCGTAGGACCTCCTGAGCTAGGATGCCTTGAGCCACCTACACCTGTCCCGTGCAGTAGATGGAGAGGCTGGTAGGTGCTACAGTGTTCACACCGTGCGTAAGTCTCGTCGGGAGAGGGGGGGCGGTACACACCGAAAAATACAGAGACGTTAAACAGGAATACATCTTAGAACATGCTAAGAATGTTCTAAAACTGCGCCACCACCCAAAAGAGTTTTCGTACAAATAGCGTCTAATAAAAATTGGTCACTTGATGAATAGTAGTTTGTCGTAGTAGTTTATCGAATAGTAAGTGTCGAATATCAGTGCGGCCGTCCAATGCGGTCAGGAATTACAGACAGTGCAAGTAACAGAAAGAAACAATTGCCTAATCAATACCTTCAGGAAGAATGTCCAGACATTACATTCTTACAGAGTATTTGATAATGAATGTCCTTCCGGTCCAACACTCGAGATAAATGAGGTGTCATTCGAAGCGTCCCGGTCTCCTGGTGAGGAACCGATCCATCTAGAATATTTTAAGAGATTCCCATTAAAAAAGAGATTTTTTGTTTTTTAACATCTTAAACTCCGTTTGGGTGGCGTTTACAGATGTGATTAATAGCTAATTGAATTTCTCTTGACAAGAAAAAAAATAGACTGGCAAAATTTTTAGCAGGTTTCCTTTAGGATATACAGGAATAATTCTGCAATAAACACTGTTTTTGATGGTTTCAGTGCAACTAAAAAAAACATGAATAAAACGCTGTGAATTACTATTTTCTCTTACCAATAATTTGACATGAATTGTTACCTCTTGATTCATCAGAGTAACAATAAATAAACCTAATTTTGTAATGAATTATCATTATATGTTAGGTAGTTTAAAAACCTAGGAACGAGTTTTGGGGAAGTTTTAAAACCAACTACGGATATGATTACGAGAACATTCGACAAGACGAATCGATCGACTATTTCAAATTGAAACATTTCAGAATATTTTGGAAGTATTGTAGGAAAATATTATTTAAATGTTTCAAATAATCTGCAGGGCTGAAACGTTGTCAATTACTAGTACTGATTATACGGCCTAACGTGAATCTTTAGGACGGATGATTAATTATTTGACGATAGTTTTTCGTTATATTGACGAAATTAAACCTATTCACCTACTGAAACAGAATTTAAAAAAAATATATTGTATCGATAGTTTAATTGCAACTCTGTGTCCATGAGTCGACTAGTCTGGCAACGTTTTTGTTATGAATGTGAACTTGAATAGACTCCCAAAAATGGTCAATATATAACCAATTAAGGTATCACAATGCAATTATTTATTTAGCTTGCACCTAATGTGGGAAAAAGGAGTTTCCGAAACGTTGTAAGAAAAATTATTATTAATAAATAACATAAAGTGATATCGTTGATCATTTTATAAACCAAAGATGGTTTCCTAGATTAAATGCAGAATGTAGGACGTAATATTGTACATACATAAAGTGAATGTTAATATAGGTAAGAAAACGAACTTTAATAAAAGTGGTCAACCTGAAAGCACCCGCCGCCGCAGGAGGCAGGCTGAGCTAGTTATTAGGTAATGAAGATCCTTGGAAGACGACCCGCTGGCGATGCGCCCATTGCGCCGAAGAGCGGGGGGGGGAGGGGAGGGGATCCCGGTCGCCGACCGCCGCTCCCCCCCCCCACCTGCTCCCCCTCCTCCCCACACGGTCTTCCGTTCCCGGCGAGCGGCGGCGCGCGGCGTCTTCCTCTGCCGTCTGCCCGTTCACGAGCAGACGCTGGGCGTCGCGACGCCTTGCCACGCCACGTTACGCCACGCCACGCGCCGCCACCCGCCGCCACGCCCGCTGCGCTGCAATGTGGAAGCAGGCAGGGGCGCGAAATCTCCACACACGCTCCAGGAACGTCCTAGTTGTGCCCGGGACGGGACTAGCTTCAGTGGTCAGAGACATAGTTATATTATGTGTCACGCAAGGCAATATTAATGTGAATAATAATAATAATAACAACAACAATAACAATAAGAGTAATGCGAGGGATTTTTTTAACCTCCGATCGAGCCTTAAAACCGCTAGCCAAGAACAAGGATTTGAGGAGTGCGCAGATGCAGTGCGAGATTGGGCATGTTTTTTTGCCATATCCTCTGCCCATACCGATGCCTGGATTTACCCCGCCCCCAAGTGTGTTGAATAATCTCCTCCTGAAATAGGACTCCTTACTAGCGATGGAATTAATGCACAATTATATGCTGCATTCATGATTTTCACACTTTGAAGTGTTCAAATGAAGGAATCTAAATGAGACAAATTGAACAAGCAAACTTTACTGAGAGTATTTTGAATTAATTCGAATTGTGTTGCGTAAGCAAAGATTGTATTCGTTTCATTATTCATTCTTCGATCGTCCCCTCCTGAGGTTATGAACGTTTTTCTCTGGAGAAAATTCGTATTCTATATTTTACTATGGAAATTGTACTTTACTCTAACACGAAAACCGATGACATTGATTTCGCAGAAATTGTTCGAGTTCCCAACGCAACACTTCACTCTTAATAAAGAAAATATACATCAGAAACATATACAATCAAAGGAAAGTGTACAGTTACGAATAATATCGAAAGTCCGCAAGTCAAATTGGACGCTATTTATATGAAAAATATTGAATTGTACACTCCGAGGACTCTCAAACCTGAAATACTGATGCAAATAATAAGTTTCCGAACATTTAAATAACCACTCATTTCGCCCTGTTGAGGAATTCCCTTATGATGAAATGCAGATCTGTACAAGTGATAAACTACTTGTAGCTTAACAGACGAATACTAATGGGGGTGGGTGTCAACGGAGATACCATCGTAGTTTTCCTTTCTGGCCTTACTTTGTAAGAAAAAGTATTGTATTCCTGCGTCGGAAATCGGTAATTTTTGTGGAGGAAATCGGCAAGACCTTGGAACCCCAAAAATGGATAAATCTTGTTCCTGTATGTTGTAAATTACTTCCTCTAATGAGTTGTGTAATCAGAATATTTTTTTGTCGTTACCGAAAAATCGATGACGATTTCCTGTCTGTCCGTCCATCTATGGTGAATGATAGTGCCTAACCAAGTTTTTGGATTAATCTTTGACTTCGGATAGCGTCAAGAGTGTTCAAAAGAATGGCGCAGGTCCTTTTCATTGATATCTATGGATTTTTGGAAATTAGAAAAGATAGAAGTAATACGAGAGAGTATGTAATGTAACATCACCAAAAAAATCTTCGTATTAGCTTATGCTTAATGCACGTGAGTGATGATTAGATTTACTCTACATTCCCGAGAAAAAACGTTTCAAAATTCCAGATTGCTTCTCCCCCGTGCAGGGCCAGAAAATCTAAACTTTTTGGGCAATGAATATTTGTTTCCTTTCGGATAACATGGTTCAAATTTATCACCACTTATCTTCACTCTTTTGTATATTATGCTGCTTCTTTGTTCTCAGCTTGACATGCTATTTTTTTCTAATTCATAACGCCATGTCGCAATTGCTAAAACTTATCTGAGCGTTGTTCCTTACATTGTATAACGTTAGTCACGTGATCAATAGAGTTTAAGGATGTCTACTTACGCCTGCCACTAAAACTATTTACGAAGAGATAAAGTTGTACCTTAGCCCTATGGTAAGACATTATAATTTCAAGATTCATCACGTTTCCGTTAGTGCAAAACGTCGCTAAAACTCCCTTTTGCGCAAGGATTGTCTTCAGGCGTCTCCACACATTCGATATTCCTCAAGTAGCGAACTACTTCTCGCCCAATCCCGAACAGCTGGTGTGCTGAGCGAGTGTTCGCTTCCTTTGATGTGTCCAAAAGACCGACACGCGGTGAGCTGGGTAAGCAGCAAATATTCGTTGCTAGGCAAATAGCAAGCGTCCATCCTTGGGATTAGGTGAGCGGTCGCTCGTTACTCGCTGAAAATCGAACGTTTGGAGCCGCTTTTAGAGAGATTATTATAAGAAGGAACCGCTTTGACAGCTACTGCTTGATCACTGCTCCAAAAAAGGACAGCATGTTATGCCCAAGTACTCATTTTGTCAGTGCGTTCGTTTACAGTTAACTCATTTGTAAATGGCTTCATCACTATCTCTTGCAAAGTCATGTGCACCCGGCATAAAGTTCAGTTGATTCCCGACCTGTTAAGGCGGCCCCTCCTTCACTGTGCCGGCGCAGTGGGCAATTAAACATGCGTCATTTTTTACAAATTACATACAGTCTGGTCTGTGTCTTTTCTGTATCGGCGAAAAATGATGAAAAAATGATCGTGTAAAACAGGCTTAAGGTAAGACTTTATCTCTTCGTAAATAGTTTTAGTGGCAGGCGTAAGTAGACATCCTTAAACTCTATTGATCACGTGACTAACAACGTTATACAATGTAAGGAACAACGCTCAGATAAGCTTTAGCAATGGCGACATGGCGTTATGAATTATAAAAAAATAGCATTCTAAGTTGAGAACAAAGAAACTGAATAATATACCAAAGAGTGAAGACAATTGGTGAGAAATTTGAACCATGGTATCTGAGAGGAAACAAATATTAATTGCCCAAAAAGTTGATATTTTCTGGCCCTGCGCGGGGAGTATGCAATCTGGAATTTTGAAACGGCTTTTCTTGAGGATGTAGAGTAAATCTAATAACTTCATTCATGAGCATTACGAATCTAATACGAAAATTTTTTTGGTCATGTTACGACATTATATAATCTCTCGTATTATTTCTATCTTTTGTAATACCCAAAAATCCATAGAGATCAACGACAATGACCTGCGCCATTCTTTTGAACATTCTCGACGCTATCCGAAGTCAAAGATTAATCCAAAAATTTGGTTTAGGTACTAGCGTTGACCATAGATGGACGGATAGACAGGAATTCGTCGATCGATTTTTCAATGACAACGACAAAGAAAATTTATTCTCATTACACAACCTTTTAGAGGAAATCATATACTACATACATCTCTTGAGAATGTTGATTCATGGGCAGATCGCCCGAGGCCCCGAAAATCAACGGGCCTGACGATGGGGCTGCTGAGAAAAAAAAATAGAAAAAGAAATTAAAACTCGAAAAAATCGTTATCATAGTTTTCTAAGTCACGGTACAGTAGTAGTAGACATTTCATAAAGATGTCAATTAAATTTTTACCTGAAATAGTTATTAATAGTCATTACTTATAAAGTAGGACTCTATGAAATAAATCTAAAGACACGAACATTAAAAGAGGGTCCACTAAAATTCATATATATTATTTCATGAATTGGACGAGTGATTTTATTAAACAAGAAACACAACAAAATATTGTAGTGTTTTAAGCTCACCGTGGAAATTGTCGTAATTGATCCCTAAATACTTCTACTTAAAACCAGGGCTTGATTTCTGGCGGAACGCTGGGGAATAATTAATTATTAAATTATAATATAAATATTTATATTAAATTAATCATTAATTTGGGGCGCGTTCCGGAACCTAAAATTTTATAAATCAAGTACTACTTCAATCTATTATTTAAAATATATTTTCAAAAACTTTTTCTCGCTTAAACGTTGTAATTTTTGTTCTTTGTTGAAATAAATAAAATAGCTCATAGTTTCTTGAAACAACTTTCAGATTTTAAATTTTTTGGTTGGAGGGGGCACGTTTGAGCATTGCTGCGGGCCCAAAATTGCCTAGCTCTGGCACTGCTTCTTAAGTCTAGTACACACCAAGTGACAAACTCCGACTATTACCTCTTCATATCCGTTTAGGGAAGAAATTACGATCTCACAGACTTCTAGAACGAAACATTAAATTGATTGTTTTGAATTTCGAAAAGTTTAAATTAAGCTGGTAAAAGATTCACCACTGGCAAGAAATCGGAGTGGACCTCCAGCCTGATAGATGCTGGAACGGTATCCCGAAATACAGTTTCTTTGAAATCTTTCTTCCAGCCATTTGCAAACGGATTTCAAAATCGGGTGAGTCCACCCTTAAAAAAAATACGAAATCTCTCGCTATCTTCTAATTACATACTGTTAAAAAGATTAGTGTCGACGGAAGTGCCTCCCGGAAAAAGGTTTCTCCTCTACTCCTCCAGTACGTCTTATTAAAAAATTTCTTTCTACTAAAATTAAGTTATTTAAGCACATATTCAACGGGCATAAAGCAATTTGTTGCGACATCTTTCGCCGATTTCTGTGGTGCAAGTGGCTCTCTAGGTGTGGACGTGCGACATTGAATCGCAACAGTCGAGAGACAGTGAAACTTGAAACTGTCCCCATACAAACTCCCGCCACTTTGTTGCTAGGTGTGTACGAGGCTTTCCAGTAACTCCTCCATATAGAGAAATTTTTATAAGAGTGAGCCAAAGTGACAGTTCGCTAAACAAGTGAACATCACGTGTATTTCAGAGAAGTATCTCTCTGCCGCGGCAGCTCTTCAGCCTCGTTTCTTTGTAAAGTGTTTGTTTACGGCTCCCGTAAAGATATACAGAAGTCTAAGAGATTCGCTCAGGTATATGCACGTACGTGAGTCCGGGAAATATTGAAATACAATTACGTATGTGGCGAAATGTCTTAAAAATGTCTCGTGGTGCACTATACTTTCGTCGGGCGAGGACATCACAAAAAGAAGCGTCGAAGCCATTTACAAGTTAGCCAACTTCAAACGCCCGAATGCAGGAAGGAGAGTCTAATAGGCTGAAGAACACAGCGATCACAGAACCTTCAGTTGTGTCGCAAACACTAGCTGTCAAAACGGCCCATTCCTATAAAAATCGCTCTCTACTTGAAGCGTCGTTTATGAACTCGCCCGCGCGGAGCGGAGCGCGGAGGCAGCCCCGTGGCCGCTGGGCCGTGCGCCCGTGATTAGTGGTGGCGAGCCCCTCCCCCTCCCCCGCCGCGGGCGCCCGGAAAGAGGAGCGGAAGGAGCCGCCGGAAGCGGGCCGGCCGGGTGCTTCCGGCGCCCCCTCCCCCCGGTGGAGCGGGAGGGGAGGGGGGAGGGGGGCTGAAGGAGACAGGATGCGCGCAGCTGGTGCTCCAGCAGGTTAGCGCAGCAAGGCCATGGCTGTGCTGCCCCGACGGGCGCGTGGTGGAATTCATGGTCGGCACGCGAGGAAGCGGGGAATTCTTAAGCAGGAGGTTTATGTATCTATATACGTATTTGGCGTTATTAACCCAGCCTTTGCCGCCTTTGCCAGGCCAGTACCCTGTTTTTCTTAATTATCCACGGGTAGGGGACATATGACGAGCGTGACGACATAATGTATCTAGCGTACTTGGCCTGCCTGAGCTTTTTATTTCGTCACACAGCTATAGAAATCAAATAGAATGTAATGGAAAAATGCAGTTCTATTTTTACCTCAAGTGGGAATCGAACTCAGTTTGCACGACGGAAAACTTACTGGCTGATAATGAGTCACACGGAGGGTAAGCAATTAGTGCTTACGTAATTAAGTTGTAGAGAAAACCACTTATGGAGAAATGTATTCCACAGTTCTTCCTTACAAAACGAAAGGCGATTGGGTGGGATCGGGAATCAACGTGTAATTAGATTTAGCTGTTTTCAAGATGTAGTTTTCAATAATTTTCCTAAAGAGGGCATCCAGTACACTTTACACATCGAATGTCTTCTTGTCCTGGCCATCGATTGCCATCCAACCCACTTACGCCTCCCGTCATCAAAGAACATCCGTGTTAAACTTATTCTCAACGAGTATACTGTTGCGTCGCAAGATAACTGAAACTATTTTGCCAAATCCTCTTCCATAGAAGAAGTGATTGCCGCATAAGAACATAAACGGGATAAGAGGAAGTCAAATGAGAAACATTTCAAGGGAATAGGCGTCTTCTCAAATGCAAATGAGTGCTCGCAAATGACCCACACATTTGAGAAAATGGACTGTTTGGAATAAGATTAGGTAATTTAAGGGACACTCATTTAGTGTGAATATCAGTCATTAATTTCTCCAATTTGAGGTAGCCGAACGGGCAGTAAACTTCCTCCAGCGTCCACATTATGGGTAAATTGTTGATGGAAAATGTTAAGCTTCTACGCTGATTTTACTAACATTTTCGAGGTGTCAGGTACACACACATAGCCACCGGAAGGATGATAGAGGGTTAAGCCCTAACTTCATTAATAGGCGTGTCGGCCGATGACGGTAGGACGGCCTTGGCCTGAACATTTCAAAACTGGCGCCATAGCCTTTCGAATTAACACACTTTATTTCTGTAAATATCAATTTCTTATTATTCTCTTTTTTGAAGCTGACAATTTAGGGAGTAAAACACATTTGAGGAAGGGTCTCTCCGAACGATGTGAACTTTGTGAATGGATTAACATAAAATCAAATATATTTATTATTTGTAGCATTAAATTTGTAATTCCGTATTCTTTGTAGTGTAATATTATTTCCTAATAAAATATGGCACATGTGAATTAAAATGTTTAATGAAAAATGGGGCGCAGACGAGACCAGAAATGTAGTTCCCCCCTTCTTGTTTTAGACTGCAGACATCTAAGGCTTCATTGATGAATTAACCCTTATCCACCCGGCGTGCCGGTATGGGTACACTGTACGAGTCTACAGATAGTTCATACTTTTTCATTATTATGTTGCAGAAATGTAATTAGAACTTCGCGTAGTTTTCCGTAACATCTTAAAAGGTACATTTCAAAAGTTTAGGGGAAAATATTTTTTGAAATAAATACAATGGCCTAAAGAACATTTTTAAAAACTAAGGCAAAGAAGTGTTAGACTGCCATTACCATGTGCATCGCGTATTTTATATGCAAGTTATAGCAAGAACCTAATTTTCTTCATTGGGTTTTCAACGAGTTATTCAGAGGCCTCTGCAGTTGTATTCCGTGACAGCCCAAGCGCACTGGGTTGAGTAATGACTGAAGATCGGTGGTCGCGTGTGCTAGGAACAACTGTCGCATGGCGCGCCCGCCCTTCTCCGCCACTTCCGTCCTCCCTTCCCCGCCCGACCCTGCTCGCCCTGCCCCTCGTCATTTCCGCCTCGCCCTCACTCTGCCACGTCCCGCTCAGCCACCCCATGGCCCGCCCCGCCCCTTCCCACCGATCCCTCCCCATCCCATTCCTGCCCCTTCCCACCCATCCCTCTCCACCCCGCCCGCCCCTTCCTAACCATCCCTCTCCCCCTTTCTGCCCCTTCCCACCTATCCCTCTCCACCTCGCCCCGTCCCTTTCCACCCATCCCTCTCTACCCTTTCCTGCCCCTTCCCACTTATTCCTCTCCACCCCGCCCGCCCCTTTGCACCCATCCCTTTCCACCACGCCCCACCCCTTCTCACCCATCCCCCTCCCCCTTCCTGCCCCTTCCCACCCATCCCTCTCCACACCGCTCAGCCTCCCCACGCCCCGCCACGCCATTTACATCCCCTTAACCCTGCCCAGCCTCCCCACGCCACGCCCCGCCCCTTCCCACCCATCCCTGTCCACCCCGCCCTGCTCCGCCTCGCCTCAACCCACCTCGGCGCGTTCCACCTGGTCCCGCCCCGCCCCGCCCCGCTCCGCCCCGCTCCGCCTTGAGCTCCGCGCCGCTTCCTCGGTCGCGGCCGCTGCTCCTGGCACGCGTGCGCCGTCACGCCGCACCATCTCGCGCTCCGACGGAGCGCGAAGGGCTCCCGCTCCCCTCCCCTCCCCTCCCCCCACTCGCTGCACCGTCCCCCTCCAAGGGCTCCGCAGCTGCAGCCGCTGCTTCTGGGCAGCCAGCTCCGTAACGCTTCGTCTGCAGTGACACGATGGAGTGAAAGCCGAATCCAATGGCCCGACGATGGCGGATTTTCGGCGCTAGTTTCATAGCTAGGACGAATTCAGCTACAGGATGAAGAATTCCAGCGGCCGGCTGCTCGGATCGGTTGTTTTCCGTGGTTTCTCTGAACAGTACCAGGCGAATGCCAAAGTAGTATCTTATCGGGCCACAATCTATCCTTCCTGATTTTTGTCCTATCCTCATTTTGCACTTGCACACACGTGTGCAGGCACTGCGCTACTAAACATGACGAGAGGCCTGTCGGAAGCTTAGAGCTTGCCTGGGCTGGTGATATACCTGGAAGAGGATATCCCCCGCAAACCGACTTAGATCGGCGCCGGATCTGTCGTTCAGAAGGTGACAACACTGCCACTTTGCAGGGTAAAACATTCACTATACTAATGGGACTAATGACAATTGCTTTTGACGTGTCCGGAAACATCAATCAATCAACCCGAATCTAAATGCGGCAGAGTTCTGTTTGGATTCTTCAAAATTCGGGAAATCCAGTAAAATAAACTTAATATGCCCATTGAAACACTAAGTTAAGTGATGCAGCGTGCTGCCTCAACACGACTGACGTATTTTTGCAACGCTGACGCAATATCGCGGTCTGAAGAAGTTTTACTTCCTTCCGCCAAAAGGTCTTAACAGAAAGGGTCTTAACCGAAGTCGGAAATGGAGAGCGAAAAAGTTTTAACTTTTCTTGATTTTAACGCATTTATTTGCAATTCAGCAATTTTTAATGTTTAATGGATGTTGAATGTGTGTTATATTAATTAAGCCTATTTAAATAAAGACAATTCGAATTAAATTGAATTACAATTAATTACAACACAACGGCCGCAGCAATAAGCGTCCTCTTCAGGCAATATGGGTGAAAAATATGTTTAATTAATATAATAGTACAATGATAATAGGTTGTGTCATGGTACTGCACATACGAGCTCTATCTCTAACATTTTCTTGGCTAATTGTAAAATGTAACGTCAAATTATGCTACCTTTCTGGAATGTTTTTTTTATCGGAATAAATAACCGAAGAACATTTTATTAATTCATTTTCTTGCGTCAGATCTTGTGCAATTAAATTTAATTCAGTATTCTTGTAACGAACACTCATTTTCACCCGTGTAATCTGAAGAGATTCCTAATTTATATCTGGAGTCGAAACGTTGTTGCGTCATTAAATTAGGTTCCATAAATTTTTAAAATAAAAATACATGACTTTTATTTTTTCTCCAGAGAATACTGGGAAATCACAATAGACCCAAGATTACGAACAGGATATTGTCTTTACATTATACTTCTCATAGATCGGGTATTTATTGTTGGGGTATAAAAGTGAGGATGAAAGTGTTGTGAAACTCCTAAAATTTGAGATAAATCTTCACTTTCCTCTAGCAATGTTAAAGCTAGTAGGAATAGAAAAAAATGTTTATAACCATTATCTTAGACAATTTTGTCACCTTTCATTTTGTATGTTGCAATCTTTCCGCTACGTTGCACGGTTCCATATACAAGTAAAACAAGAACAACATACTAACAATTTTTAGTCAAGAACTGTTTGGAGTGGTTAAGATGGAAATATGTTTAAAAAGTTCTATCTTCTAAGCCAAACCTACAAAGTATCCGGAGGGTACGTACAAGGTCCATATTTTATTTTTTACGTACTCTAAATCCATTATAAATAAAAGAGAATGTGCGTATGCGTGTCGCACATAGACGCAAAAATCTACTCGACCGATTTCCCTAAAATTATCGCACTTAGTTCTTATTCGAAATGAAATTGTTAAAAGAGTGGTTTGAATTAAATCGATCATGTGGGGCGTTGTTGATGATTTTTTTTGTTTATGATGACTCAAGCGCCTCCGAACTCTAAGCAACCCGCCGCACAGGCAAGGATTATGCGCGTCTTCACTGCACACAAGTATTCTGCCCCTGGGATTGTGAAATGTCGGCCGGAATTATTTCTTGAATTTCGGGCAATCTAATCAAATTTCTCCAAGATCGTGCCATAGCAAAGGCATGTCCAAATTAGCGGGAGAACGTTCCAGCAATAGGATATTTGACAACCATGTCGAAACCAGGACATGGCCATATTTGCGAGAAAGTCTTTCATCTATAAGAATATTTGTACAGCGCAGCGTAAAACGTGATAAACAATCACGTGACCAGTAGTATGTGATGTAAAATACACTTCAATAGTGAAGCATTGTCAGGTCTACTAGTACAAAATAAATTAGTAGCCTATTTTTAAGAAGTAGTTCCCAATGGCAAAAGACGGGACGAAAAGAAATACGGGACATTTCGGTATTCTGACAAAGTTTTTCGGGACAGCGGGAGCGAACTCGTAAACTCGGGGCGATCCCACATTTTACGGGACGTAACCGAACCCTAAATGAAATGTTTGTTGATTGAATTCGATTAGTCTTACTTCATTTCCTATAGTACTAAATGGACTTACTTAATGGATTACCTTTTGGACTTGCCGCCAATACCGTCGTCTTTCTTTGTCTCTCCTTCCCTCCATTCGGCCTGCGCCGTCGCGTGCGCCCCCTTTCTTCCTGCGCAGCTGCTCGCGACGGCCCCCCTCCCCTCCCCCGTCGCCTCCTCCGGCACGCGCCGCCGCGCCGCCCTCGTCTTGCGTCCGCGCGCAGCTGCCCGTCGGAACGCGCCCCCTTCCCCACCCGCCCTGGCGGAACGCGCCGGCAATAGACCGCGAACCGATCTTCTTTGTGCTACACCCGCGATGTGAGACAATAGGTGCGTCAGCGTGCTGCTTTTAGTTTCGGATGTTGTGAAACCGATTGAGGCTAGTTTCTCACTTCTACGTGCGGGGGCGCTGGACTTGACTTTGGGGTTTATGATGGCGTCACACGGGCATTATATTTGTTGCTTTTTTGCACGTAAATTCTGCAAATTTTGTAATAATTTAGTGTGAAAAACATTTTTACAAACGTCTCAATAGAAAATTACTAGAATTTTATGAAATCTCTCTCTCTCTCTCTCTCTCTCTCTCTCTCATATATATATATATATATATATATATATATATATATATATACACACAAAATAATATTGTCTTTATCTTATCTATGTATTTAAAACATGAAGGGTTTTTGTTTAGAAAGGAAAGCTTTCTACTCAACCAAATTTCGTGATTTTTTTCTTTCAATGAAAGTTAGTGGGCTGTAGATATGTTATTAGTCACTGCTAATTATTGCTTTTATACTTCAAACGCTGAATTCTAATAATGTATTAAAATTAATACAATAAATGTATATCTTCTCTACAGATTCACTACAATTCAATTGCAATACAACATAAGTATGTGCTTGTATTATCAGGTTGTAGTTGGCAATGCGAAGATAGCGACTTTTCAAGGTCGAAGATTTTTAAATGGAGCGGTTAATGAGTGTACATAACCGCAATGCCGAGTAATCGTCGTACACTTGGGTCGCATTTCAGAAAACGTGCTTATTGTAGTTATAAGTGATATATTACTTTCTTATTTAAGATGGGTAGAAGGATTCAAATGTTCCTTACAATATATAAGTACATATCTTCGAAGATAAATGTACACTTTCTGTACATGTTCAGAATGTTCACATGTTCAGAAACCTGTTTAACACTGTGTTCAGAATGAGTAGCGATTGTATTGTTCCAAAATTTGTAATTCCCCCAAAGGAGAATAGGAACGATGTGGAATAGGATTTTAAGGATTTTTAGGATTTTCGAATTTGCAAATAGTATATTACTTTTATGTTGTAACTTTTGTATAATTCTTCCATTCTTGCGATATAATCGGAGGGGTTCAGTTTGTATTATTTAATTAGATAAATTAAATCCAATAATTACTTTTTTATACTTGACATTATATAGGTATTGAATACTACTTCGATTGGTAAAATTTCAAACATTTATTTTATAAGAGTTTACAAGTTACCCTCTGATAGTGTAAGAATAATCCTTGGTATTTGATCTTATTACATTTCTCAGTATTCTGTTCACTGCTGAAGTGTTTTACACAGGAGAAAACGTTGCTGTTAAATTTCCCTTTTTTACCGTGGCTCAACGTCTACACATTAGTTTTAAATATCGTCAAGCTTGGAAATTGAACACAAAGGTACTTGATAAGATATATACGAATCACTACGACTATCACTCATTGCAACAGAACACCTTGGACTCATTTTCCAAACTTCTATATTTATTTTGTCACTCTGGTTATAACGTGGTCCATAACGTAATATTACGCGTCCACGTGTTCAGAAAAACAAACAAACACATCAGCTGCTGTCATTGCCCATCATGTTGCCAGCCTCATACCCAAGTCCTCCTAGGCGCTGCAAACGCTAACTATATGTTTCAGTTTTGTACTGGAAGTTGACATACTTATTGTTTTACACCGCGGCTACAGCTCAAGCCGTCTCCACAAATTCGGTATTCGGCGAGTAGCGAGTGACCACTCTTCGAATCCCGAGTGTGGATGTGTGGATGGGTAGGTTGGTATTTGCCGAGCGCCAAACAGTCAATGCTCGCCCTACCCGCAGTGCGTCGGTCGTTTGGTCACCTCAACGGAAGCATCAGCGGAGTTTATCGCAGAGTGAGCATCACCTCTGTCTCTATAGCGACTCTGACCGGGAGGTCCTAGGGATCGAGACCCGACGGTGACAGATTTTTTTATTGTAGTTACACAGATAGTAGTTTACACAGATTTTATTGTAGTTACATCAGAACTCATCTGCTGATTGGAGGATAATTTTAGCGGCCGGATGCTCCTTTGGTTAGTATTCCGATAAGTCTCTGATCAATATCACGTGAATACCAGAGCATACCGCCCCTCAAAAAAAGGGCCACAGAGCCCGCGATCATTCCTTCCTCTTCCATGCCCTTTATTTTTCTCTCCTTTTTCGTCTCAGCTGTTGCCCCATTTTAAGGGGAAAATTCTACGTGTAACACGGCGCAGGATCTCACTATCCAACGGAAGAGGAACACCGCCACCACCCGGGATAAAATATTCACTAAACTGACGGAATAATGACGATAGCAGTTGATATATCCGAAAAAATCAACCAGACAATGAGAGGAAGAGACCATTCGCCGAGCACTTCGGTTACTCGGAATTAGGCGAGCAGTCGCTCGCTTTTCACAGAGTGTCGAACGTATGGAGCCGCCTTGAGGCTGAGCATTCTTGAGAAGACTGGTTTCTCGACGTGTGCGGCAATGTATTGCGTATAAGTGTAAGGCTGTGTAAGTTAGCGTGAGTATAGGAGAAGGAATAGGAAGGAAAGATTGCGCACGGTGCCGGGCTCATTTGTGAGGATACTGCTTCGGCATTCGCCCATTGTTCATAGAAGCAAATGCGGAAAACTACCGACCAGAGGAGCAGGCCGCTCGAATTGTCCTCCAGACAGCGGCTGAATTCGACCTCGCTATCTAGCCAGTGTTGCCGTACCCTACAATCGTAGTCTCTACTCCTAGGACCTCACGGCCAGAGGCACCGCAGTGGCATCAGCCCTGAGCCGGTTTCGCGGCCGTCGAGTGCACGGGCCCCGCGGCGCCGTCCGACGAACCCCTCGGCCGTCTCTCCGCGCTCGCGCCGGGCGCAGCGCTTTCCAAGCGAAACTTTTATGACGGCGCCGCCACCCAGCGCCCCACTTTCGGAAGGGAAGTGCGATCCTTCGGACCCGTTTCACACGCGCGGCCCCGCGCGGTGCACTCCCTGCCACGGCCGCCTCGGACCGGGAGGCGCTAGGTTCGAGCCCCGACGGTCGCAGGGTTTTCAACAGTAGGTCGAATTCAGTTGCTGGCTGGACGAGAATTCTAGTGGCCGGCTGCTCTGATCGGTAGTTTTATGTGATTTCTCCAATCAACTCCAGGTGAATGCCGCAGAAGTACTCTAAAAGACGAATATAGTGGAGGACAACTCATAAAGGACAAAAAAGACCGAAGAATCTTTAACTTCAAATAAGATTAAGGAGATGTGCAAAATGTGGGAATCAGTGCAAAATTTTGTGGAAAATCAAGGTTTTGACAAGGCAAGCAATAGATATTTTCAATAATAATGTAATATCACATTTCCTTGACGTTCTGAACAGATATTTCTTGTCTTCTCCCCATCCCTTACTTACGCAAAACATCGCATACATATTACAACGGTTACATAACAGTTACACATGTCGCGAGCATCGAGTTCGTCTCGTATGGAGCGGTGCCTCGCGTGGAGAGATCTCTGAAGTTGAAAACTCCGCGAACCGATGTGTTTGTCGGTGCTGCATCTCACCAACAAGCGGGGGAAGAACACCGCCGCCTCTCGTGGTAAAAACTTGTAATGTAGTTACGTGACTTAAGAACTTGGCGGTTGAGGCGACCAAATACACGAGAAAATCAATCAATCCTACCGCGTTGACTGGGATATAGGGTTAGGTACAGTAAACTCTCGAACATATTCAATAAAATTCGAAATATGCCGAAAAGGGCGGATATCAATACATAAATGCTTAAACTGTTTTTTTTTACAGTAAAATGGCTATACGTAGTTACATACATCACAAAGCACCCTACAACTTTCATTTATTACTTCAAAAGCAACATCAACCGTTAACTGACTTTCTTTTTACTTGTTGAAACACCTCTTATATATTTGTGACTGAAGCGTGTCAATCACATGTAATTATCATAATCGCTATTGTAAAATAAGGAAATTAATGAGAATCATCTGCCAGCGGATAATTGGAAGTTTACTGTTGCTAGTTAAATTTGATCTTTTTAGGGTTTGATATCAGATGATCGAGGGCGTTTGGTCCCTGGGCTTTTTGTCGCCCGAGATTATTAGAACTAGTTAACGCCCGTGGTACGTATAAGACTTTACTTTTCACCCAATTAAGTTAACCAAACAAATTTCTCTCCGTGTGAAATATAAAAATGTTAAAAATAGTACTTTTTTGTATCCCTTCATGAAACAATTTCGTAGCTAAACTCCCCACAGATCGTTTCTGATGTGAACATTACGCAGTGAAATTCCGAAGCGACTCGGATGTTTCTTGCGAGAAGCGCTTTAAATGACGCGACAGCCGTTGTCCATCGTCACCAAGGTCTGCATTCCGCACCTCTAATTGTGGATTCTTAAAAAAACATGCGAGATAGGGACAAAATTATAATTTTAAAGTGCAGGACATTACTTAAAAAACAAACAAAAACATCAACAGACCGGCCTGCTTGGTGTCCGGTAAAAATCTGGGCGGTTGGGACGTCTGGTCGGGCCTCCTGTACTGATTCGGTTTCTCAGACCCGGTCCCTTTCCTCCGCGTCCTCCCACGCAGGGCTGCGTTCAATTGTTTGTCGCTTTGGCGTCTTCCGTGTGAACGCGCTCTCGGCGTGTTTCTCTACGCACGCCGCTTTGTGCACAGTCACCGCGACACGAGTCTTTGTGCTGACCGCCCAGCAGCAAGGCTTTTTTCCACGTGAATCGCCTCTAAAATCTGGGGAAGGGGGAGGTTAATCGTTTCGTGGAACCGCGTAAAGTCTCGTAAACACGTTACACGTAGTATTATTGCTTGTGTGTTGCAGCGGGGGAGTGAGTTGGTATGTAATGTTTCCGGGAGCGTCGATTACTGTAGTTTCGTGAGTATAATGCGTATTTTAGCCGGGAGGTGGCGATGTTCCTCCCACGCTGGAACGAAAAATCCTGCGCCGACCTACATGTCGATTGACGGTTTTCTCTTTCCAGGTGTCTTTCCCTGTGAGGAACCGTATCAGATGGGACAAGCTCTATTCTTAGATTTTTCTATAGTGGCCGAGTGGCCTTATAAAATTAATATTTTTAATCAATTCGGTAACGTCCTTGTCAACGGGGCTCATGGCCTCAGAAATGTGATTACCACTGTTAAAAAGATTAATTTTATCAGCTAAAAGGTGTAACAATGACCTAATGTCATCGGCCACTAGGCCCTACTGATAAATCGAATTTGTCTGTTCTCCCAACATGTGTGATAGTGTAGAGGATGTGTTTATGTGTATGGGAAGCGGGGAGGGGGGGGTCCAAAGATGAAGGAATGATCGCACGCAGTCCCTGTCCTGTTTGTTAAGATACTGCTCGGGCATTCTCCTAGAACTGCTAGGAGAAACAACGGAAAGCTAACGATCAATGTAGCTGACCACTAAATTTCTCCTCCAGACAGCCTCTGATTTCTCTCTAGCTAACTAGTGTGTAAAATCTGCCACCGGGTCCAGAACCCTGGACCTCCCAATAAAAGACGCTGCAGCTGCAATAGATGTGTCATCTGAGCCGGTTTCTTGGTAGCCGTATGAGATTGCGAACCTTATTTTCAAGGAGTCGTTTTGTAGATGGAAGAAACCCTTAGTCCGTTATGCGTGTATCGTGTGTGTACATTGTGCCGGCCGTGTGTAGTACGTAGTGTAGTTGAGTATGTATCGCGTGTGTTGACCGTTGGTGGCCTTTCAGGAGGTGTTTCTCGGCAGTACGTTGCTAGAACAGAGCAGAAGTGGTCTCGAGTGAGAGAATTGTCTCCGCTGTAATACACTGAAACTGTCGTTCTTCGGAAGTAGTAATGTTAAAATGGTATATTTCAAAATGTAGTTTTTCTGCCGAAAATTCTCCGTTTACCGGCGTACGATTACATAACATACGTACTTCTTAGGAAGTACTTTGTCAGTGCGAGAAAGTAAAAACCTGAAGCGCATGATAAAATGGATCGGTGTTTTACAAAACCCCATATCTTCATCACGTGTTCGGCGTGTATATGTAACTTCCATTAATACAGAGTATTCTAAGGTGTTCCATTTACACAAATGATTTATCTGCATGAATAAAAAGTTTGCTTCTGCGTAGGTGGAGAGCGTGTTTTAAAGACACAAATCGCGGAGTTTTTAAAGTTCTTCTGGAATCGGTCCAATGTTCATGAATCAGACATATATGAAAAGAAAAAAAAAATGCGTCTTAAAACCCAGTTTTCTGTGTCATTGTATCTGCGTATATTTTTTTCTTTAATCATACAGTAACTATAGTATGGATATTTTATTAGCTTTACAATAAAGTGAAAGGAATACTTTATGAAGTTTTTATTTCCAAGTTCTGCCAACAATATAACTTATTTGGTATACAGAGACTAAGATAAGGAGGAAGGAGAGATCATTCGCAATCCGTTGCTTATACTGTGAGGCAGGGCTGTCCAACTGGCCGCTCGTAGGCCGCATGCGGCCGCCTGTGCCATTTATTGCGGCGCGCGAAAAGTTAAAAGAACCCCCGAATATAAGACAAACGTGAAAATCTCTTGCCCCCATGTCCAGCGAGAATATTGCGCTTACCGCACGCACTCTGCCGGCTTCTACACCCCTTAATGTAAAAATAAGGTAAGTTTCGATTGAAAAAGTTTTGTTCTCGGATAGCCGAGAATTTAAAAAGTTTTGTTCAATATGAAGAGGGAATATAAGGAATTTAGTAGTTCATAAATTCAAAATCCAAAAGTGTATCCCGTGTCAGAGCAGGCGGACAGAGTGCCGAGACTAACAATATGGGGTCACGTGAGGATGGCCTGAGAAGTGAAAAAGGCCCTCCACCATATTAAAGGTTTTCGTTGTGATCCTTGAGGCCTTGGAAGTTGGACGCCCCTGTTTTAATGTAATCCTCTCGAATTCCTCTGGAAATACTTTGAGGGAATTATGAAAAGGACGTTGAAAGACTCTGGCCTTTAGAATTGCGATTTAGTCGGTCTCTTTCGACCTAGTTGTTCAGTTTGGCACGAAAATTGGTCCTAAGGCAATTAGTCCTGTAAGTGTAGTACATGATTTTATCACAAGATGAGGTGGTGTTCTTCTCTCGCAGAAATACGAAATCCGGCGCCGCTCTGCACGTCAGCTTAGGGGATTCTCCCCATACAAGTATCTCCCACGAGTGGGGCGCCACCCCAGCCGGAGAAGCTCTAAGTTTTCGACTGGATAGTAGTGTAGTGGACGTAAATGGAACTAACGGGTGAGGATAGGGCAATGACGAGGAAGAAAGATCGCGCGCGGTCCGTGGCCCGCTTATTAGGGTATTGCTCTCGCATTCGCCAACTATTGATCGGAGAAACCACGTAAAACAACCGATCAGAGCGACCATCTCCTTCAGATAGCGGCTGAATTCGTCCTAGCTATGAAGCTAGTGTCGAAAATCCTACTACCGTGAGGCTCAGACCCGGGGATCTCCCGGCCAAAGACTCGGGGTTTCGAAACTAGGACTTCCCGCACTACAAAACTTGTTGAACGTTTACTATACATGTGAAAGTTGAACACGTTTCGACGGGCAGGAGGGATTCGAGTTCTAAGTTGGGAGATTTTCGTACCCAGCTGCGAAGCCGTGTCGAACTCAGTCGAATTCAGTTAAGACCTTCCTTTGATTAATGAATAGTTATTTATGATACGAGAGGTAAAATTGAAATTTTATTTAGCGAGCAGGAAATGTTGCGACACCAGGTGGGTAGACTGAATGGTGCAATCTTGCGAATAAAATAAAATTACTTTTACCACGTGTGTGATGCACTATATTTTAGACAGTCTTACAAGACTTTCATTTTATTTTAATTTAAGAATACAAATTTCTTAATAATACCTTGAGATATTAAGATCAGTTTTCATTTATTTATTATTGTGTTCATTACTGAATATCAAGTGTTAACATATCTACCTAATTTTACATGTCTAGGTGAACCAGTGAATACCAAAGAATATTCCTCTACATGCCCATGAAATGCTAAAACCCCTGAAAGGCAGTAGTGCCGAGCAGATGGAAATATAATAAAAAATATGAAAGTATTATTTCTGGCCATGTTGTATTTGAACATTTAAACATTGATTGATTGATTGATGTCTTAATTTACGTGGCGAGACTCGGGCCATCGGGCCCGCTTTTCCGTCTGACCACGAAATTTCGCTACACTCCTTTCACTCACTAGCGGAGAAAAGAGGTATTTCTTGGGTGATGAAATACGCGATTTGAATTTATCTCAGAGGCGTCATTTAGGCTTGAGGATCTTTTACA
Source organism: Gryllus longicercus (assembly GCA_038098605.1). NCBI lineage: Eukaryota > Metazoa > Arthropoda > Insecta > Orthoptera > Gryllidae > Gryllus > Gryllus longicercus. The sequence goes on along the minus strand of JAZDUA010000062.1, from coordinate 1,285,615 downwards.
TGTAAGTAAATCTACTAACATGGGACAGCCGGCTTTACTTCCCCTCTGAAGGAAGGCGTACAAAGGAATTTTTCGCCCTTAGAAATCCAGTTTCGATCGGGTTTGAACCCGCCAACTTGGATATAACAGTCCGATACCCTAACCGTTACACCATCGTCGCCGCTAACATTGTCTCATCTTGAGCACCTGTGCCGGAAATTGAACTTTTAGCACGGTGTGCATACCCTAAAAGCAACCGCTTTTACTAGTGGCTGTGCGAAAATCGAATTTTGTCCGCTCGCTGGGCGATTGGGCCTTTGTGCGGCGCCTGTGGGAAGCGGGAGTGCTAAAGCGCGTTCCCAGCCTTGCGCTGCCGGGCCTTGGACGGGCCTTGCCCGCTGCTCACGGCCGGGCGGCGAGTTCGCCGACCCCGTGCTTCCTGCGCGTCCGCCACCGATGGGATGCATTACGAGGGGGCGGGTTTCGAGGGCCCAAAACATCGCCAAAAACGATCAACATAATGCTCTTAAAATGTTTTAAAATTCACTGTCAGAAACGCCATTAAATGATATGTAGATTAATGTATTGGACATGAAACTCAAGGTGCATTAAAAAAATGTACATTAAATTGAATGCACAAGTTAACATCAGTGTAGATTTAATGTAGAAGTTCTTCCGTTTCCCCTGCCCCTCATCATTCATATCGTATATTCATAACCAGCAGTCCATCAAGATCATTCATTCATTCATTCCTTCGAGATATGACCATAAAGCTTTGACTCCTAATGTACGTGTTCATTAAATTTAATGTGAGTTCATGATAATTACATTAACGTAATTTACATTAAAGTAATGCGGAAATTTCTGACAGTGTGCCCTAAAACAAAGAAAAACTAAGTAAAAAATTCAGATAAACAAATCAAGCTGTTGGATATGTTACTGATGTAATCGTAGCTACTTCCATTCGTTTAAGAGAATTCAGCTTGCAAACTTTTGGTTTGGTCTGTTCTTTACCACAAAATACTATTTGATTCCTTTCCTGCTCCTATTTAAAAGTATTTAGAGTTGAGTGCTCAGATTTATCATATATTTGTATTAAGAACAAAACAATGTCTGTAAAACAACATCAAAACTTCATGATGTAAGAAAATCGGTAACAGACTCAAACATCCCAAGTACTACATTAAGAAGAAAAGACTAAGTTATCACAATTTTAAGAATTTGCTATTTTTTCCTCACCCATTCTCATCTAATAAAAAAACCGACCCAGCCACCTATCCAACATGTGAAAGGATGTTATCAACCTCTCACATTTTCCTTCAATGTTTATGCTTCCAAAATCTAAGAAACTCTTTTGGTATCAAAAACAATATAAATGAAATATTTAATTCAATTGAAGGTTGTAAAAAATTATAAAATATCGTAATATTGCTTAATAAAATGGATCTCAATTATTGTAAAAAGATATTGTACTTAAGATTTTTATTCGACAGAATTTATAAAATGTATCTCCGATGTAAATTATTAGTGGTCGTTATTGACCTTAGCCGTTTGTAAAGCGACCTAAAATAATTAAAAAAAGTCCGTAAAAGTGTTTACATTAGGTCTACTTGAAGCATAGATCTGATGCTAAATGTTTATTAACAAACATACACACCACAAACCATTAAATATCACATACTATCAAATCATGAATTTGATTTTACATGAATTTTGATATTCCGCACATGTCTGAATTTCTGAGCTATGTAATTTTTAAGAAGAACTAAACATCCAAAATTGTAGTATATCCTAAAAGTCTCTAATTTTAATAAATCCTCTAATTTTGTAAATTACATCATAAGGAACATAATCCGGCTTCCTCCTTCTATTGAGTGATACCGCGTATGGGTTGTGTGAGATTTTCATGTGTTTCCCATTTATCGTAATACAATTTACAAAATTGTATGTTTTTTCCTCATATCTGCTATTCTATCTAGCACAAGATTTCGTGTAAGTGGCGTCTTCTTGTATATCGCCTATAAAACAAAAAAAATATTTTGTACATTTTATTCAAATCCTAAATTTTTTGAGAGGTCTTTACAAAAATGCTCGTATTCCAGAAACGCAGAGCGCTTTATTCTTCTACCATTTTTCTTTATGCCCACTAAGTGACACAATTAAGCTTTGTATGATTTTGGAGAAATTACTTTTGTTTTCAATTTTCGCCCCCATGCTCTCGCTGCGTTTTTACAAATATTGTTCATATTTTATTTGTCGTTCTTGTGTTTGTATATAATGATTTATTATTATTATTATTATTATTATTATTATTATTATTATTATTATTATTATTATTATTTTTCGTTAATCGGCCGACTAGGACCACGCATGCAAGCATCCTGCATTTACCGTGGCTCAGTTTTTATTTATTATCACGGTGGCAGGTGTTTGCGACAATTTTGGGGGGGACCAGCATTTTTAGCTGGATCCGATTTTTATCCCCCACGGTTGTTAGCCCTGGGGGTATGGAAGATGAAATGATGATACGATGATAATGGGGGTGAAAGGACAACACACACAGACATACACAAATACATCCATGCCCGAAGCAGGACTCGAACCCGCGATCTTCTGGTCCGAAACCACTCCGGCACTACTGCCTTAGCGATCTCGGCCATCTGATCGGCATTATTATATTATTATTATTATTATTATTATTATTATTATTATTATTATTATTATTATTATTATTATTATTATTATTATTATTATTATTGGTGTATTGGCTATTACTGACTATGTTACATGATTAACGTGTCTAACTTTTAGGGTCGGCTTTTTCAGCAGTATCCGTGAATACGATAAGATTATTACTCCTTGAAGTGTGAATTATGAGGTGATTGGATGATGATGAGGGGTGAGGGAACAATCACAAATACGACCATGCCTTACGCAGGACTCGAACCCTCAGTCTCCTCGGCGCCGACGATGGCTGCGACAACGGTTTGCGCTATGGGGGCCGGCTACAATGATTTTATTATCATCATTATTATTATTATTATTATTATTATTATTGTTGTTGTTGTTGTTGTTAATCGTGACTAGGAGGCCCCGAGTTTCGGCTCACTCTGTGAGTGAGCCGGGCGGAGGGTGCGCGTGAGTGGCTTGCGCTGCTGAGCGCAGACTCTGTCTGCCCGTGCGCAGGACTGCTTCGGGGCGGAGCGCGCGGCGGCGCCGCTGGTGGACGCGTCGCAGGACTACTCGCTGCTGCGCGCCGCGCAGAACGCCACGCACACCACGGTGGTGCTGCGCAGGCGCCTGGACACATGCGACGCGCTGCACGACCTGCCGCTCGGGGTGAGTGCGACGCGCAGCGCGTTCAACTGATGCTTCACTGTTTCTTACACCTTCACATGGAGCCACTCGGCTGCGCCACCGAGGAGAGACGCCCGTCTTCACATTGACCAGCGCCACTGAGCGTGAGAAAGGAAGGATCCGTGCGTCATTGCTGTGGGCGGACGCATAGTGATTAATAGGGAGAGGATTTTTATGCCCTAAAATCTTGATATATGTTTTTAAAAATATGCTTTTATGATTTAAAGTTTCTGAAATATGCACTTTAATATACACTTAAAATTAACAGTATTTTAACCTAAAGTACAGTTTTCTTGAAAAAAAATATCTGGAGAAACATGCTTGGAATAAAAAGGTACATTTTGGTACAAACAAAGGATATTATCTACCTTACTTTTCGGAACAAAGTATTTGAATATTAATTCACCATAGTGAAGTACATTGTAATACGTTTTGTTGCATTTACTCTGCTTGGTTTAAAAAATACGTTCTGAAATATCTTACTTTTGCACAAATATTTTATCATCTTTGGAAGAGAAAAAACGCAATTGCTTAACGTCAGTGTATTTTCATCTTACATTTTACTATATATTTACGGTTTCAGTGCTGCATTGCAGTGTAACAAAAACCATAGGCATATTGTCAAACGTAAAAGACTGTAGATTTTCTGCCAACAGGGTCTTGAACGTCGAAAAGCGTCTTTCCGTACCCAAGAACGTTAGAGGCACATTCTTGAAATAGCACAGAGCATTTAGTTACAAGTCTTCCTTCTTTTAGTCTCTATTTTGCTGAAATATGCTAAATAAGCACCTATAATTACAGAAATATATAACAACAGGAAAATTCTGCCAAATACGCACTATCATAAATTTACTTAGCATTCAGTTCTATCCAAATGCCAAGAAATTTCACTCAAGCAAGACTCATTAATATGCGAAATGATAGAAATACGCACCATAGTCATGAACATAATCTCAGTGGCGTGTTCGAGTGGCCTAGTGTGAAGGCTAGTGCTAATTAAAACAGTTCTCCTGGCGGTGGCGAGGTAGTGCTCCTGCGCTGCTGGTGGAAGGAGAGCGTCATTGACTACCGCAGCAGCGCTACTGCGCTGCATGCGGGAGTACCTTAATTGAAACCAACATCTTGTCAGCGGACGCGCCACTCGGAAGAATTGCTCAATGAATCTATGTGAAGTGGCTATTACACTCCGTAGGTTGCGCAGTTTGGAGGAACTGTTGTACTTATGGAGTATGGCACTTCCAGTGTTTTGTTTTGTTTTCATAGTATTGATAAAAATATAGTTTACTGAGCTGAAAGACTGTGGACTACTTCACTTACATGTTCTTTGAATTCTTTTCGTATACACCTGTGACAGATTTCGTAAGTGGCGATAGGGAAGTGGTCGTAGAATTCTCTTGGTCAGCTCGTGGCTGACTAATGTGATCGTTTAACAAGAAGCCGATCAGGAGGCTTATCACATTTACAGGAAACTAAACGTTTTATATGTTTTTCTGAGGCAACAGAATGCATGCTAGCTGACATAACTGGAACTTCTATTTTACTACCTTGAACCCTGTCTTGGCATCGAAGGTATGGTGTGGGAACCGTCGGATTGCATCCAGCGTCTAGGTTTCCATTTCACTCGCTTCCCAGTTAATCCTCTTTGACTTTTGGCTTTTTGAGAAGGCATATCCCGGTTTTATTCCAATTGGTGTTTTCGGAGCTGGAAGGAGGAAAGAATATAATTCAGTTTCCGTTTCGGTTGGACGTAACGCATGTTTACGTCCAACCGAACGGGATGCAATCGGTCTCTGCCAGTACGGGAGGGTAGGTGAAGATGGCTTATGAAAAGATGACCTCGAGATGCAATCGGATTTTGCTTTTATGGGAAGAGGCTTATGAAAATTTAGCTGCGTGATAGAATTCTGATTCGTTCAACCGAACGGGATTCAACCGGGCTATGCCTGGATGAGAGGATAGGTATAAGAGCTTAGAGAGAGGTAAGAGGATAGGTATGAGAGGATAGGTATAAGGCTTATGATTGGCTCCGGGATACAACCCTGATACATGCAATCGAACGGGATGCAATCGGGCTCTGCCAGTACGGGAAGGTAAGTACACGGCTTGTGAAAAGATGACCCCGGGATGCAATCGGACTTTGCATTTATGGGAAGATGCTTATGAAACGTTGGCTGTGTGATGCAATCCTGATACATGCAATCGAACGGGATGCAATCGAACTCTGCCTTTATGGGAAGAGGCTTATGAAACCTTGGCTGTGTGATGCAATCCTGATACATGCAATCGAACGGGATGCAACCGGGCCAGCCTGTATGGGAGGGATGCATAAGGCCTATGAAAAATTGGCTGCGGGATGCAATCGAGACAGGACCTTGCGCTGCCCGCAGGAGGACACGGCGCGCGTGGTGTGGGCGCTGGGGGAGTCGGACCCGGCGGAGGGCCCGGGCGGCGCCGGGGCGGCGGGGGCGGGGGCGCCGGTGCCGGGGCTGCGCGGCCACGGGCCCCTGCGGCGCGGCGCCCGCTCGCTGCACCTGGCCGCGCCGCCGCCGCCGCCGCACGCCGCGCGCGCGCCCGGCGCCGCCCCCTGGCCCGTGCGCATGCCCAACGTCACCGTCCCCGGCGACATGGACACGCTCTACTGGTGCAAGATCTTCCAGGCGCCGCCGCTCAACGCCAAGCACCACATCATTGGGGTAAGGCGCGCTGCTGGCTCTCTTGCTGTTCTCCTTTTTCCGTGATAGTGTTGCTACCACAGCTCATACCTTATTGTATTATTGGTAACGGTTACTTAATATTACAATATTACTATTATGTGTACCTCATTAATTGGGTGAAAACTCATACCAATAAGTCAAAATGACGTAAAAACGAATATTTTCAAAATTATGTATGTAACATTATTTAAAGTAACATGTATGTAAAATACAAAATTATGTATGTAACATTGAGTAATAGATTGCATTACAAAATACATTTCTAGTTTCAATAAAGAAGTTGAGAAGGTTCGAAAACAAATTTAACTTTTTGCAATTTTTGAAATTCTAGAAGTTTGAATGACAATTGGTCGTTTATAATATTATTAAGCAAAACTATGTAGAGGACAGATAGATGACATTTAGTTGAAAATGCAGTGAATGTTTGACGTACTCCATTGAAACAGAAATTTGTATCTGTAGACTACATGAATAGAACAATGATGAAATTGTTTAAAAATTATTTTGGGTTTTCAATCTCATTAACATAGCGTAAGATATTGTCTACACTGCAAATCACGGCGCAAGAAATTAGATTTTCACTTCTATGTGGTCTTGGAAGCGTTAGCGCCTGCCACAACACAACTCTCAGTGCATGCATGTACAGCGGGTTGCCTCCCATTCGCAGGGCACAGGCGAAAGAGGTGAGGTGCGAGAGAAAATTTAGCAACCCTATCTTCTCGTTGAGACAATCGACAAATCCAGACAAGTGCTACAAAAGTGTTGACGCAATCGTTTACATTACCGTTCCTAACTGTTTTTATCAGTTTTATGGTATATGTACTAGTGCCCATTTTGCAGATGGAAATAATCGACCTTTTTACCAAGCTTAACAATGATTTCGGTTATTAACTTCAATTTTCTGGAGTCCCCAAAATAATTTTTCCGTTTTTAGTAGATTATATAATTATAAATACATACTACACTCCAGCTATAAAATCAATGTCTGGGTAATGTACAGAAATTAATACAAATGTGCTATGCTTGCCTGAATATCATATGAAGTAAAACCTATAACCATCATCGTAACTGCTTGTTTCAACTATTGAAATTGAGGTTAAACGAGATAATTAAACTAACTTCCAGCCGGAATAAAGATATAATACAATGAACAGTAATTTCCATTTAAATTTGAGTATTCTCCCCAAAAGATGACAGATTAATATTTGTGGTAGTTAATAGAAGCCCAATGTTTATTATGAAGTAATTCTTATTACGAAACTGATTTTAATTGTTTTTAGTGGACCATGAATTATTGAAACCCTTGCGAATATAAAACTGATCATAATTTCGTTAAGTCTCACTATATAATCAAAGTGGATATGGATACATTATCTTTTCGAGTAAGATGTCTCATTCTCTGCTATGTTGCATGGAAAACAATTCCTTTGTTTTGTTGAGAATTCTCTTTATCTCTAACGCTGTGTAAGCAATGCCTGTTATTCATAATACCGAATATCACAGAATAAATGTTTTACATGACTAGGTCAGGACCATTACAGTGGCGCGATCTCATGGAGCACCTTCTTACAGGAACTAAAATACGAACTACTGCCAACGATACAACGTGCGTAACTGTTGCGTGAGTTGGTGGGTGGAAGTGTTGGAACTTTCTTGAGAGCTTTCGTATATGTATATATTAGGAATAATTGAACATTTAGAAGACACTTTTTGTATTTCTCACAAATAAGCCAATTTGTATGTGGGAAAGTTGGCGAGCCAAACCTGTACCCGGCGACACTACTACACATCGTATAGTATCACCATCCAGCTTTGTCCCCTGTTTTGATGGAGAGTTGCAAGGCGCTGGGTTTTACCCCCGCAGTTTTGACCATTTCTTCTAAGCCAGGCCATCAACGTGTGTGTGTTCGCGAGAAGCAGGCAGACGCATAATGTCACAAAAGATAGGATTGGTGCTCGAGCTTTCTTAAGAGCTTTCTTATATGTATATATTAGGAATAATTGAACATTTAGACGACACTTTTCGTATTTCTCACAAGTTAGCCAATTTGTATGTGGGAAGGTTGGCGAACCAAACCTGCAACTGCACCCGACGACACTACTACACTTCGTATAGTAGCACCCTCCTGCTTTGTCCCCGGTTTTGAAGGAGCGTTACGAGGCCCTTTCTTCTAATCCCGGCGTGCAACGCGCGTGGTTTGCAGTTCGAGCCGGTGCTGACGGCGGGCAACGAGGCGCTGGTGCACCACATGCTGCTGTACGAGTGCGACTGGTCGCTGGCCACGCCCGAGGAGCGGCAGGCGCACGAGGCGCACGCGGCGGCGCGCGGCCGCCCCTGCTACGCGCACGACATGCCGCCGGCGTGGGAGCGCTGCCTCACGCCCGTCGCCGCCTGGGCCGTCGGCTCCGAGGGTGAGCCCACGCTCGAAGCCACGGGCTTCCGAACTGTGCGTCGCGGTGGCTCATTAGAAATGAGCTTTAGATACGACTCACTTTAACCTTTGTGATATTTACGTCAACAAAATAATTTTGTACTATCGCACTGCATGTGCGCGGCGATGGTGTAAGGGTTAGCGTATCGGGCGGTTGTACCCAAGTTGGTGGGTTCAAACCCGATCGAAGCCGTGGATTTTTTAAGGGCGAAAAAAATTCTTCGGAGGGGAAGTAAGGCTGGCTGTCCCATGTTAGTAGATTTACTTGCATGTAAAGGATCCTCAAGCCTAAATGACGCATCTGAGCTAAATTCAAAATCGCCCGTTTATCGCCTAAGAAACACCTCCTTTCTCTACGGTTGGTGAAACGAGCGTAGCGAAATTTTGAGTGGTCAGACCTCATGGCCTGAGTCTCGCCGCGTAAAATAAGGCATTTATTCAAATACATGTTATTTGTAACGTACATCGCTTACTCATCTGTGTTCAAACTTTAGTAGCCCTATATTAATCCTGATATTTCGAACTTGTTACCGGGGGAAACTCGGTAAGTTTTGTTTAGGTCAAGGGAGTCGTGGAGCCGGTCCGGGTGGCCGAGATCGCTAAGGCAGTAGTGCCGTAGCGATCTCGGACCGAAGGGTCGCGGGTTCGAGTCCCGCCTCGGGCATGGTTGTATTGTGTTCGTCCTTTCACCTCCTATCATCATCATATATCATATCATCCCCACGTGGGTTGGCGTCAGGAAGGGCATCCGGCCGTAAAACTTTCGCCAAAACCAGAAAAACAGCGACCCCTTAAAGGGAAAAAAAGCTGAAGAAGAAAAAAAAGGGAGTCGTGGACGAAAAAAGTTAGAAATCCGTGCAATAGTTTAAACATGGGGTGTCCAACTTTCAAGCCCGCAAGGGCCACAACCAAAACCTTTCATATGGTTGCGGACCATGTTTTCATTAATTGGGGGGGGGGAGTAGGTGGAGGAAATGAAAGTATGCGTGATGTCAGCCCCACCAGGCATAACATAATGAAACATATTGGGATAATTTTGAATTTCTGAATGTACTAAAAAAGCCCTTAAACTTAACCTATTTTAGATGTACACGTAAGCTTCCGCGGCTCGAATTCATGAATTCTCGGCTATCCGGGAGACGCCGCGTACAGCCGAGAATTTAACCTATTTTACATTAAAGGGGGTTTTGACGCACTTCATTGAATACTAATATAAATGAGACTTCGTATCAATGAGCATATAGTGTGGCAAAGAGTACACTTCATGGGTACCCGATGATGTATCAGAGGGGATTGACACGGCCGAGTGAGCTGGGGGGGGGGGATCTCTGTATGCTATGAATAGAAACCTGCACAATATTGGGAAATCAGCTAATTTACTGAAATCTACACGTCCTCCTGTTCTCCTTGGTCCATTTTTCTCTCCACTTGCAATTCCTGTGTAGCGTTTGTATTGCGCTTGCGCAGGGGAGATGCTGCCGGAGCACGTGGGCCTGCCACTGGCCATGGGCGACAAGGCACGCTTCTTCATGCTGGAGGTGCACTACGACAACCCGTCGCTGCGCACAGGTACGTAGCTCCATCACATCGCTACTCCATCACATCGCTACTTCATCCGCCTGGTTCTATTCATTACAAAAATATAAATGTTACGAAATCTAGGGCTTGTCGGAGGATGATAACTTTGGCCAATTTCGATGCAATGGAAACATATAACAAAGTTATACACAAGGCATTGTCCCCTGATTGATAGGTAACTCGCCTTGCACTGCTGTTTGGCGAGTTCAGGAAACCCCTTTAAGTGCGTCAGCACCGATACGTGCTAAACATCGACGCACGACATGTTGCCTAATTAACAGGGGCAGCTGTGACGTGTAACATAGGTATATGACAACAAACACATTTCATGGGTGATCATCTTCGTCCCGTGAACATCTTCGACTATCCTTCATCCCGTAGGAGTTTGTAACATTTATTTTGTGACGTCTGTAAAAATCTAGTAAATAACATCAATACTACTTCCTGCAGGCCAACTGCTTAAGCGCGCTTGTTCTCGAAGTGAATTTGTGGACAGTAATGCTATAGATTTGCCTTCTGGTCACTGTTTATAAAAAGAAATGTTGTGCTATAACACCCATTTTGAGGATTCGTATTTTTATGTCGTAAAGTTAATCATGATCAAGCTTACATTCACAAATATTTAGTCATACATACACCGACTGAAAAACTATAGCATATTATTTATGTCTACAAACGGACACTTCAGCTGCTCAATGTCAAAAGAGTAGCCGTCATTCTTTTCAAAAATATCTTATGCTCACTATTGCATATACTGTGCGGTATTTCATAAGGCTTCAAATCAGATTTATTCGTGAATATCTTTATTAGGTTCAATGATTTCTCTAGCTTATAGCTCAGTATCTACCCACTTAAGACCAAAGAGCAGTACTGAAACATTATTTTCTCAAAATGATTCGTTTTTCACTTACCGTGTTTGGGCACGAGCTGAAGACATTCGTTAGCGTGATAATTATCATAAGATATTCGTCCACTGAAGGCTTTACATATAATATATACAATAAATGTTATATAAAAGCCGATCAGATGGCCGAGATCGCCAAGGCAGTAGTGCAGTAGCGATTTCGGACCAGAAAATTGCCAGTTCGTGTCCCGCCTCTGGCCTGCCTTCACCCCTCACTATCATCATCATTTCATCTTCCATACCCCCAGAGATTACAACTCTGGGGATAAGAATCGGATCTAGCTAATTGCTGAACCCATAATAATATTACACGCACCTGATACCGAGATAATGTTACTGAGCCCCGGTAAATACATTTCACGCGTGATCTAAGACAGCCTATTCGTGAGCCAAAAATATACATATAATAAATGTTACGTTTTACGTAACGTAATTGTGAGGCGTTCTGTGTTAACGTATGGTTTTGTGTGCGTGTGTTGGCAGCGGTGGACGCGTCGGGGCTGCGCCTGTTCCACACGAGCCGGCTGCGCGCGCACGACGCCGGGGTGCTGGCCACGGGCGTCACCGTCTCCCCGCTGCACGTCATCCCGCCCGGCCAGCAGGACTACCGCACGGCCGGCTACTGCAGCGCGCAGTGCACCGAGCGGGTGAGCCGCGCACTAACGAGGCGGAGACAACGCTTTGAGGGAGGGCGATGTGGCAATTGAGCCAGAGAGTTGATTGACGATGCTGGAGTTGAGATTAAGCCAGAGGGTGGACTTAAATGAAATGAATGGTGATAAAGTTCATTGGAAAATTCTTGGGTTGAATGAGAATGTTGTGTAGTTGATGTTGATTGATGTTGATGAATTTTTTCTGAAGCTGCACTAGAAGAAGCGCTAGTAAGGGGTCGCCGCTGTTCATGGCGTAATCAAGAGATTGATATGAATAGGGATGGTGAAAGTTGATTTAGTATATCTGGGTTGAAGCTGAAGTGGGGGTTTTGTTAGAAACGAACGGCTGCTGTGCCAAGGCAGAATCAAGAGGCTGGTTTGAAAGAGAATTCTGTATTTTGGATGTATATTGAAAGAAATAATTCTAGGAAATATATCGGTGTTAAAGCTCAACTAAGTTTGTCCGAAAGGAGCCGTTGATGTGCTAGGGCAGAGTCAAAAGTGGATGTAAATATGAATGCCATATCAATTGTCGTTCAGTAAAAAGGGACTGCATCTGCGCTGAAGCTGAGTTAGGAGGTATGCTGTATTGTTCATATTGATTGTAAAGGAACAGCAGCTTTTCTGAAGCTGAAGTAGAACGAATGCTGTTGTTACATATCGTGAACTTTCGTCATGCAGCAGTGTATGCTACTCTAGGCGCCCGCGACCGTGGGTATTTCCAATATAATTCTGCTGCTGCTGCTTTTCACTTGTTCAACAACGCAGACTGTTCCCATCAGTCTTGAAGTAATGTCAAATAAAACACTTTAAGTTCGAACAAAACGAAAATTATTGTTCGTAAGTTCTCGATGACTTATCAATGGGAAAACGGTTACCTGCTCCACTTTCGTGAATATTTTGTTACTTGTTCTTGAACCACCGATTAATTATGTCAAATATATTCCCCAAGGTTTCGCCAATTTTCTAAACCCTTGCAGACTGAACTAATTGGGTATTTTACCGCAAATTCACTTTAAATATCACGACTTAATCGTCAGGCGTCCATCACTTTCGAACTCTAGCCAGCCTCTCCCAAACAAACTTGCCGCCATAGTAACCCACTATATCATAATATGTCCTTCAGTACTAGTAAAAAATAGATGTGAACATTTATTTGTTATTTTATTTTTAGTATTCTTCGCTAAACAGTTCCATGTAATATTATGGACAGCATACTTTGTAACTGGTAGGTACGAAAATTACTAATAACGCAAGGGAGCATTGGTATTGATGGGTATTGATTGGCATTGATTGTAAAGGGACTGCAACTGAGCTGAAGCTAAATTAGGAGAAATCCTGTGTTGTTGACATTGATTGTAAAGAAAATGCAACTGTTCTAGAGTTGAAATAGCAGGAATGCTGTAATTGCTGTATTGATATTAATGTTGACTATTCCACTCGTGACATTAAAACTAATATTGTTTAACTATAAATACAAAATGGCTCAATCATTGTGGCTTATTTCGAAAAGTTTATCGTTTTTTATATTCGATTTTTCTTACAGCTTCTTCCTACTGGCCAATCACAAGTTGTGACTCATGTATCCTAGGAGGGGGTATATATCAATCGCTATGCCGATATCCAATTAATCGCGTGTGTAATATAACATAACCTCTTTGATTTTAAGATGCTTTCAGTTATTTTCAATATTTGGCGCATTTGGAACTCTGTTGGACGTAATTTCATTAGTCAAATAGTCCTATACCACTCGTGTGTTTGAGATTCTCAAATAAATCCCTCCCTCGCTTCGCCAGTCGGGGATTTTTCGACAATTTCCAAAACACTCTTAGTATTACCTATGATAATACCACAAGTGCTTTGGAAATTGTCGATAAGTGTGGTATTTTATAGGACTATTCCACGAGTGAAATTGTATCCAACAGTGTTCCAAAATGCACCAAATATTGAAAATAACTGAAAGTATATGTTAAAATCAAAGAGGTTTTATCATAGTTCACACGCGATTTATTGGTCATCGACATAGCGATCGATGTATACCACCTCCTAAGGTAGATTAGTCGCTGTTTATGATTGGGCAGTTGGTAGAAGCGGTAAGAAAAATCGTAAAGGAAAAAGCGATAAAGTTTTTTAGATACACCGCTCTGATTGGCACATTTTGTATGTATTGTTAAACACTAGTGGTTTTAATTTCACGTGTGGCATTCCCTATGATAAAAGTCCCCTCCCGTTCGCAGACGCTGCCGCGCGGGGGCGTGCGCGTGGTGTCGGTGCTGCTGCACTCGCACCTGGCCGGGCGGCGCCTGCGCCTGCGCCAGCTGCGCGGCGGGCGGCCGCTGCGCGACGTGGCGCGCGACGCGGCCTACGACTTCCGCTTCCAGCAGGCGCGCCGCCTGCGCCCCGAGCTGGAGCTGCTGCCCGGCGACGAGCTCGTCACCGAGTGCGCCTACGACACGCGCCACCGCACGCTGCCCACCTTCGTGAGTCACCGCGCGCGCGCCTGCCTGCCTGCCTGCCTGCCTGCCCGCCTGCCTTCCGACAAGCGGAATACAGGGGGTCTCGGAGTAATTGAATACAGGCTCTCGGAGTAACTGCTAGGGCTTTTCGAAATTATTGAATACACTTGTCTCAGAACAACTTATAGGGCATTTCGAAATAATTGAATACATGTGTCTGATAATTACTTCTAGAGAATTTTGAAATAATTGAATACAGGTGTCACAGAATAACTTCTAGGGAATTTTGAAATAATTGAATACTGGTGTCTCAGAATAACTTCTATAGCATTTCGAAATAATTGAATACACATGTCTCAGAATCACTTCTAGAGAATTTCGAAATAATTGAATACACGTGTCTGAGAATAATTTCTAGAGAATTTCGGAATAATTGAATACAGGTGTCTCAGAATAACTTCTAGAGAATTTCGGAATAATTTAATACAGCTGTCTCGTAATACCTTCTAAGGCATTTCGGAATAATTTAATAGAAGCTGTGTCATAATACATTTTAGGGTATTTTAGAATAAATGAATAAGGTCTATCTCAGAATAACTTCTAGGACACATAGGAATAATTGATTTCGAGTTGCCTCAGAATAACTTCTAGGGCATTTTGAAATAATTGAATACAGATATCTCACAATAATTTGTATGTCATTTCGAAGTAATTTAATGCAGACCGTTTCAGAATAACCTGTACAGCAAATCGAAATAATTGAATACAATCTCTCTCAAAATAATTTGTAAGGCATGTTGGAATAATTGAATAGGAGCTGTCTGACAGTAACTTATAGGATATTTCATGATAATAGAATACAAGTGTCTCGGATGCTACAAATGTCTAGGGCCTGTAGGAAGGTCCACAACAATAAATGTTTGCCAACGCACGCGATGAAAAGTTTTAAACTGCGAAGGTACACTTGTTGATCCTTTGAAATGACATGGTTCCAACTGTCAAACTCGAATTAACTGAAAATTGTTAGTGTGATGATGTTCTACTGACTTCTACAAGAAGTTGACCATTGTCGTGATAAAAACTATGAAAAAATATCATTGTAAAAATACTGCTGTGAAGAGATGACCGAAAAAGTGACGAGGTGAAACTTTGACATCAAAATCATTGACTCAAATCATTATCATTGACCCGAAACTACTGATAATTGTTGGAACTTTGTCATTCGAACGGTGGATGTGATATTTGCCCCTGAGTGTTAGGCAACTGCTCCCACACCTACCTACCTTCGTGAGTCACGACGTGCGAGGCCGCTGACGTCAGAGTCTTCAATAACATTGTATAGGTGGATTACAAAAGCGCATGAATTGCTTTTCTGAAGGTGAAATGTATTTATATCTTTCAATAAATTAATTATTTGGAAAAACATCTTTCTTTTCGGCTTTATAACTTCGCGATTCAGTAATCTTTGAAAAACATTTCTATCTATTTACATGCATCTATTATGATTTATCGACAACACAATTAAAAATTGACATAGTGCCTTTTAATGGAATCCATCTCTTCAATTTCCTTCTGTTAATTACTACAATTTCGAAGACATATACCTTGTAGTTATAATAAGTTCTCAGATAAAAATATTTCTACTCTTTTGCATGAAAACTCGTGCTTAGTGTTGGTGTTGCGAGGGGCCTCTTCTTGGCTCCGCCCCTGTGAGTGTGCGTTGCGTTGCATTGCGTTTCAGGGCGGCTACTCCACCAAGCAGGAGATGTGCCTGGCGTTCGTGCTGTACTACCCGCGCTCGCCAGTGGCCGCGTGCTACAGCATGACGCCCGTCAAGCACTTCTTCTGGGCGTTCGGCGTGCGCAGCTTCTACGGCCGGGAGATGGAGGAGGTGGAGCGGCGCTTCCTCAAGCTGGACGCCCCCGCGCCCGCGACCGGGGCGCACGCGCGGTGAGTGGCGCCCCCAGCGCTCCGTCACACCTCCCTCAACCCTCCCTCAGCGCTCACTCAACGCTCCATCACACCTCCCTCAACCGTCCCACAACGCTCACTCAGCGCCCCCTCAACGCTACATCTCACCTCCCTCAATCCTCTCTCAACGCTCACTCAGCGCTCACTGAACGCTCCATCTCACCTCTCTCAACCCTCTCTCAACGCTCACTCAGCGCTCACTCAACGCTCCATCACACCTCTCTCAACCCTCTCTAAACGCTCCATCTCACATCTCTCAACCCTCTCTCAACGCTCTCTCAACGCTCCATCACACCTCCCTCAACCCACTCTCAACGCTAATTCAGCGCTCACTCAACGCTCCGTCTCACCTCTCTCAACCCTCTCTCAACGCTCACTCAGCGCTCACTCAACGCTCCATCTCATCTCTCTCAACCCTCTCTCAACGCTCACTCAACGCTCCATCACACCTCTCTCAACCCACTCTCAACGCTCATTCAGCGCTCACTCAACGCTCCATCTCACCTCTCTCAACCCTCTCTCAACGCTCACTCAGCGCTCACTCAAAGCTTTCTTGAAGCTCCCTCAACGTTCATCTCGACTCTTACTCAACGCTCTTAACGCTTACTCAACGCCCCTTCAACCCTCCCTCAACGTTCACTTAAGGACCCCTCAACGCTCACTCAGCGCTCAAGCTTTCTCGACGCTCCCTCAACCCTCGCCCAACGCTCATTTAACGCTCACTTAGCGCCCCCTCAACCCTCTCTCAACGTTCCCACAACGTTCCGTCGACGCACCATCTGTTCCCCTCCCTCAACGCTCACTCAGCTCTCCCTCTACGTTTCCTCTACGTCCCTAATCGCTCCCTCAACGTTCCCTCAACGATTGCTGAAAACTCCCTCAACTCTCCCTCAATGCTTCCTCAACGCTTCCTCAACTCTCCTTCAACGCTCACTCAGTATTCCCACACGCAATCTCAACGCTCATTTACTGTTCCCTCAACGCTCCCTCAGCGCTCCCTCATCGCTTGTTTAACGCTCCATTAACGCTCATTTAACGCACCCTCAACGCTCACTCAGAATTCCCACACGCCCCGACAACGCTTACTCAATGCTCCCTTATCGCACCATCTTCGTTCCAACAACTCTTCTTCAGCACTCTATCACACCTGCCTCAGCCCTGCCTCAACGCTCATTTAACACTTACTCAATGCCCCATCAACCCTCCCTGAACGCTACCATGAAGCTAGCTCAACATTTTCTCCCCGCTTCCTCAAAACTCCTTCAACACTCCCTCAACCTTCCTTCAACGCTCACTCATATTCCTACACGTTCCCTCAACGCTCACTCAGCCCTCCCTCAACGTCCCCTTAACGCACATTCAACGCTTCTTCAATTCTTTTTCAGCGCTCCCTCGAGTCTTCCTCAACTCTCATTTAAGGCATTTTTAACTCTTCAGTTCTTCCTCAATGCTCCTTGACGTTGGTCAACATCCATAGACCGATTTGGATGGTTCGGGGGAAGAATCGTTGCCATTACAGTTTGTCAGAACGAAAAGGCCTAGAAGTGGAGTCCAGGCGGTAGGGGATCGCTAGCTAGGTAGCTAGGACGAAATAAGCCGCTGTATAAAGATATTTCTAGCGTCCGGCTGCTATAATTTTTTTGTTTTCTGTGGTTTCTCGGATCAATAACAAATGAAAAAAAAGTTCCTTATCAATCGGGCCACAGATTCTGTATGATCTTGCCTTCATCATTGTTCACTCACGAACCCATTACACACACACACACACACACTCTTTAGATTCACTACTCTACCACACACCTTATGAGACCTGTCTAGCGCTAAGAGCAGCTATAGTAGTATCTCACTTGTGGAGATACCTGGAAAGGAATATGGAGATACAAGTCGACATGTAGATTGGCGTCGGATCTCACGTTGCTGATGGGAAAGGTGTGTTTTTTATTTATTTATTTATCTTTAACTTTTCCCATCTTTCATCTATTTATAGTTAGATGATGGGAAGGGATTTTGTAACTCAAGAAAACGTGCGTAGATAATCTTCTCCCTCATACATCACACCGTTTTTACGTTTTTTGACTAAATAAATCTAAATATACGATTAAAGCACATACCGCTATCTGTTAGGATATAACACACTGCATTTACAGGACAAATGATCGTAGTAGTTTCTTTCTTTATCTCTCTCTCTTCGAGGCATGGATTTCGAGAGTAGGCGCGCGAGCGAAGTTATTTTTTGTTCCTCTGATTCAAATGTCAGATTGGTGAAGCCAGGATCCTTAGACTGACGTTAGACCAACAGTTCCAGAACCTTATGTTAAGGGAAAGAAAGATCTCCATGCGACTTAGCATGGCATTTAGTCCGTCACAACGGCTGCTACAGACTCAGATCTCTTCATATTAAATCATAGCTATAAAAACATTAATAAATGATGGAACTGTTCTTTTCACGCCGAAATTGTGGACTTTCTCTTCATATCCCATGCGTTTTCTCATTTCTCACTATTTCTTCTGGAAGTCAGTTTCCTTCAATTCTGGCTAATGACCAATGTAATGAGTTAATCACTGATGATTGATAGCAGAGGGCCTGCATCCTCTATGACTTCCTATAGACTCTGCCCTTTTCTCTAAAAAATATAGCCTAATTGTCCATTTTCTCTTTTTTATTACCTTCAATTACTGAATTTCCTTCTTCTTATTACATAATTTCATTTCCACAATGCCTTTCCAACTTATTGTTCCCCTTTTCTTCGACGCATCCACATTTCAAAGAGCTACATAATCTTTGTTGTATTTTCCTCAAAGTTCGTGTTTCCGCTTCACACATCAAAACACAATGCTTTTAATATTTTTTACAGCTCTCAATCAATTTTGCTGCACAGTAGTCTCTTCATAAATATCAACTTTCTGAAAGCCATTCCTATTTTGATTTCCGCATCTTATCTCAAAATTATAATCAATTTCGATTATTGGGGTCTTATGCACCACTATACATAATGTACACCCATGTTTCTACTATATTAATAGGGAATTTAATCACCCAAAAAGGTTTGTTCAACGGAATGATGTGTTTGTTCAGTGGATGGATGTGCGTGCTACTACTAGCGCTATCTGTGTGCTCTTCCAGAAACTCAGGCGACAGCGCGCGGAATGCGGCGACAACGACAACTACCACGACGACGACCACGACCCCAGCGCCCAACTTCGCCGTGGCGGATCCGGAGATGGCCATGGATGAGGACCTCAACCGGAAAGCCATTCAGGTAGAAAACAACGGTCGTTTGGGAAGTGCGATACACATGTCTGATTCCCTCAACCATTAACAGGATTTGCTCCATGAAAATTTATCCTTAAAGTTCATGCTATACCACGATTTCTTATTTATTTACTTATTTATTGTTAATTTCTAAAATACATGTATTTTATTGACGGAGTTGGCGTTTGATATTGAGGAGGTATACTTGCCCTGAAGCAAAGTATGGGATCTTGCCAGCATTTCCGCTAAATATCAAAGGAAGCTAGTTGAAAATCCGATCGAGAGAGAACTTTATCCGTATGTTGCTTAGAATATTTGAGTTTTTTGTTGTAAATAATAGTATACGACGTTTCCGGTGAAATTGAGGTTATTGGCTTTTATGGAGAGGTGAGAGTAGCTCCTTGTATATACCAAGTAATTAAAATAACGAGCTACAAGTGGCTGTTATTATCCTCTCGTACGATTATAGCTTGTCTCTCCGTTAGTGTAACTTGCGGTTTCCGTTTCGTTATCCTCCGAAAGGTAAAATGAATGGGCAATTATTTAACGCATTATTTGTGTCGGATAGATATATAGTAAAATTGTTGCAATTCCTTAGAAATTGACATTTCGTGTAACTGAAATCTCGTGATATTTCTTATTAAAATATTTTTAATCCAATTATAATTAATTCATTCAAACATTTCGCGGATTCTTTGGAATAAAGTCTCATTATAATGATTAAGTTTATTTTCATTGTATTGATTAATATTCTATTGTCTTCAAACCAAGATTTTTACTGGTTTCGGAAGAATGTAAAATCTTTGCATTATGTAATATTTCCGCTAAAGTATTGTAATGACGTGTGTGTGGATTTAATAGAAGATTTTTTTATTAGAGCAGTATATTAATATCCAATGAGGATTACTACATTGTGTATTGTAACGTGTTTTATTTTTTTCACAATACTAAACAGTTTTATCGACTTAACGCAAACAGAGGAATGAAGAGCTACTCTTAACGGACGACGTCCGTTAAGGATTTAATAGTCCGCCGCCTGTGAAAAACAATTCAAACAAATGAGTTGAAGCTAAAGCTGCGCTTTGAGTACACTTATTCAAAGCAATAACATTCGTTTATATTATTTTTCATTTTAAGTTCACAGAGTATAGAACGCATCATGGCAGATAACACAAATAACACGGTTGGTTATTTGATGATTATCGCCCTAACGGCTTATATCTATACCAGGCACCTGAAATGATCTTTGTCTTGTCACAAGCAAGCCATGGCAATCTCTTTACAAATAGATGTCTCCCTATTTTTTATATTCCTTTATCTACACGATGAGCCTTTACTGGACTATCAAATACATTTTTGGAGATATAGATTTTCTGATTCAACCCTCCATTGCCTTCACGACCAGAAATGAGGAAAATAACAAATTCCACGTGGAATTCAATTGACTCTTTGTTATTCTGTTCAACTGAATTGAAAGTATATAATGATAAATGTTAATAAATGCTTAGTAATACGTATTAAAATGTTAATTTTTGTGTACATTCTGAATATTAAGATTTAACGTACAACGCAGGGACTAGTTGCTGAGAATTGAAATACAGTATGAAGCTATTTTCACCTTTAAAACAATTTACAAAAGAGGAATCAGAAATTGAAATATCTGAGTTTGGATCATTAAAATAGTAAACCAAATAATTTGACGAAAATTAAGTACGTACTTAATTGTTTATGCTCAATTGTCGACAAATATTTTAATTTATTCTTCATATTCCAAACCAAATTATTTCAGGTAATTTTTATGGGCAAACAACGCCACATATTTGAATTACTGAAATAATGTTCACGAAGCTCCCTCCACAATAAAACTAGTATTAATAAGAGCAATTTGGCGAGAAAAATTTATAATACAAAATCGTAAAATTAATGAAAAACACCTCGCATTGTTCTTTAATTTTTAAGAAATATAAATATTGCCTTTTTATTTATTATTAATGCGAGAGTTTAGTAGAGGTTTTACTTTGACGAGTTACTCCCCAACATCTGATTCGTTAAATTCGTCGTAGAAATTATAAATAAAACTGAGAACACTCCTATTGGGTTTAAAACTATACATAGTGACGTCTGCTACTTTTTTGTTTATGTTTCATGTACATGATTGTTTGTGTTCATGTTCATGATGTTGGTACAACTGTTATTTAATTTGTTTACGCCACAGTGTGCGCAGTGTCTTAGTTACCGGCATTGAACAATTCTGTTCTGCCGTGGTCAGCCAACAGTCTAGATAAAAAACCAATTTAAAATATTTTGTCAATAGTTAAAAATAAGCTAAAAAGGTAAGATAACACGTGTATGTCTGGTGGTAAAATTTAAGGAAATGTGGCAAACCGATCCAGACATCAAAATGTTGTGTATGGTACTGATAAAAAGATGCCAGAGAGGGTCAGAATCCTAATAAATAAAAAAAAGGAATATTCATAGAGAAATCAGAGATCATAGAGTGTGAAAATAAATCCATAAATTTAAACCCTACATCTTTAGTCTAATAATTTACACACCTCTGCAATTCGGTCCTTAGTAAAAGAGACAAACTGTTGGTGCGCAGGCGCTGAAGAAGATGAAGGCGTTCACGGAGGAAGGCGTGGGCGGCGCGGGCGGCGCGGGCGGGGCGGGCGAGGCGGGCGCGGGCGGCGCGGGCGCCCTGGGCGAGCTGGTGATCGCCGAGCCGGCCGAGTTCCGCAACAAGACGTTCAGCGAGCACCTGCGCCAGCTGCCCTGGCACGAGAAGCTGCTCACCCGCTCGCTGGAGCACTCGCTCATCCACGGCCCGCACATGGTCTTCTGCCGCCTGCCCGACGACCTGCTCGCCATTGTGAGTACCTCCCACCTCCCCCCACACACAAACGCCACTCGATGCAGTGAAACCTTTGTTAAACGGCCACGTCGATTAAATGGCCACCTCTGCGTCTATTGTTTTCGGGGAACACATTGGTTTTTCCACGAGACACATAAATATTACCCACTTTCAGTGGCCTGAATAAGTGGCTAGGCACATTTTGTAGATTGACCTTTATTAAGCGGTCACTGTTCATCCACGGCCCGCACATGGTCTTCTGCCGCCTGCCCGACGACCTGCTGGCCATCATGAGTACCTTCTACCTCCCCCCACACACACGCCACTCAATGCAGTGAAACCTTTCTTAAACGGCCACCTACGCGATTAAATGGCCACCTCTGCGGCTATTCTTTTCGGGGAACAGATTGATGTTTCCACGAGACATAAATATTACCTATATTCAGAGGCCGGAATAAGTGGCTAGGCACATTTTGTAGACTGACTTGTATTAAGCGGTCACTGTTCATCCACGGCCCGCACACGGTCTTCTGCCGCCTGCCCGACGACCTGCTCGCCATCGTTAGTACCTCCCCCCCCCCACACGCCACTCGATGCATATACATTGTTGCAGTGAAACCTTTGTTAAACGGCCACGTTGAATAAGCGGCCACCTCTGCGACTATTTTTTTCGGGGAACAGATTGGTTTTTACACGAGACTCATTAATGTTACCAATTTTCAGTGGCCTGAATATTGGCACATTTTGTAGACTGACCTTTATTAAGCGGTCACTTTTCATTCACGGTCCATATATAGACTTCTGCTGCCTCCTTGCCATCGTTAGTTCCTCCTCCCTCTCTACTCGATGCACGCGCATTGTTGCAGTGAAACCTTTCTTAAACGGCCACGTCGAATAAGCGGTCACTTCTACTATCGGCATTTTTTGGGTGGGGGCTGAATTGCATTTTCCATGAGACGCATGTAAATATTACCTATTTTCAGTGGCCTGAATTAACGGCCAGACACATTTCGTAATTTCACCCTTATTAAGCGGTCACTGTTCGTTCCGCTTCTCCTCCACCATCGATGCACGTACAATTTTACAATAAAATCTTCCTTAAAAGGCCACGTCGAGTGAGGTCACTTATACCGACGGCAATGTATTTTTCGGGGAACTATTTCGTTTATCCACGAGACACAAATATTACCTATTTTCAATGGTCTGAATAACCGGCTAGACATATTTCGTAGATTGACCTTTATTAAGCGGCCACTGCTTATCCACGGCCCACATACGATCTTCTGCAGTCTGCCCGGCGATATGGTCGTCATTGTGAACCCTCACGCACACCTCTCGACGCACGCACATGGTTACACTGAAATCCGACTTAAACGATTACAAATGGTTAGGACAAAAAATGGCCGTTTTTGGGGGTGGCCGCTTAATAAAGGTTATGAGGTTTTAGAAGCGTAAATGAAATATAATTGTGCTAATTGCAGTAAAGTGAAGTATGTTTTCTTAACAGTTTTAATTATTATTAATAACAGAATGCAATACAAATAAGGTATTTAGGATCATTCACCTCTTCTCGGATAATATCAAATCACTACCACTGACTTCGCACGTATTCTCTGTGTCGAGAAACGTCCTCGCTAAAACCGACACAAAACTAGACTAGAAGATGGATCTTATGTATGGTAGAAACTAGCCCAATATTATACAAGCTAATATTCTTTATAATATTCTATGTTATATTAGATGGCATGAACGCCAGCGCCGTACCTCTGTCCGGCAGGTGTAAGGGTTCGAGTCGTACTGTTGTGGACTTTTCTACATTAACTAGTATAGAGCTAATAATAAGTTGAAATAAGCTGCTGCCTGGGGAGAATTTTAGCTCTGGTGGACTGTTTTTTCCCGATCAACACCAGGCGAAAGCCAGACCAGTACCCTAATGGGCCACGTACCGCGATATTTCCTTGCTCTTCCATGTCCTATCCTCACCCTTTACACATACACTTACAATTACGAGCACTACAGTACCACCATGTCCGCAGACTAGTCGGGAGCTTAGAGCTAGTATCGGCTGCTGGGGGAGATACCTGGGAGGGGAAATTATCGCTCAATGCGACGCCGAATCTCACCAGCGAGTGACACCGCCCCTCCCGAAATAAAAAAAAATCACTACCCTAAAGAGACAAATGTCAGTAGTTACATGTTCGGAAACATAATTCTAAACGTCATTTGACGCTACAGTGCTCTTAACCACCATCTGATCCATCATCATCGCGTAAACAGACAATGTAATTTGAGTAGACGCGTGGGTGCACGAGTTTCCAGGAACCACGAAGCAGACATTGGAACTGGGGCATTTCGTTTCACTGGGTTGAGACTGAGCGCAGACACTGAAACTGGATCATTTCTTTTCACCGAGTTGAGCCTGAACTAGACAAACCAATTACGTGAGTTGTAACGATGAGGGCGGTTGTGATCACGAATGAAGGCCGGCGGCGCAGGCGGCATTCCTACAAATTTATTTCCTGAATTGGAAAGTGGATGCACGGTAAATTTCAAATTTGTTTAAAAGCATTGTGGATTCCGGATGTATCCAGAAAGGAATACTTCTTAAACTCGTATTTAAGATCAAAGGCGATATGGGTTGCGCGGAAAATTATCGTGGTGTGAGCATTTTATAGACATTAAACAATCTTGCCCGCAAAACTTTTAATGGTTGTCAGAATGAATGGGTGAAAATATATAGCAAAGTCACAAAATTGTAGGGAGGATTCAGGAAAGGTTACATGACCATAGACAAGTTTGTGTTTACTGAATTTACTAGTAAAAAAATAGAGTACTTTCATGTTAACGGCGTAATTTATATTGTTGTTTTGTTGATTTCCAAAAGGTATTTGACTCAATTAATAAGGATTTATGTTCGGATAATGCTTAGTAAAGTAAAGTTTTAAATGTTTTTCAGAGCATGCTCAAAGAAATTGGTTTTTCGTCAATTGTGGTTTTGGAAGAAGAAGGCACAAGGTAAAATCGTTAGTAGGAGTCAAACAAGTTTGCCCCCTTTAACCTCTTTGAATCTTTTGTTTATAAACGATTTAGTGACGGGTAGATCAAGCGAACGGATCAAAACTAGATAAAGACTGTTATTTGTCAACGATTAATTTCGATGATCGCGAACTGTAAGAGGTTTTGCATAAGAGTTTAAACGTTCTCGGCAGCAAATTTAAAGTTCTAACAAATATGCGAAAAATGAAACTTGTTTTCAAGAATGAATTTGATTGGAGATAAAAGAAATGGCGCATGATGAGCTCCAAAATACAAAATTTGGTGGAAAATTTTCAATGAACGGGATAGAATAGTGACAGTTTCCCAAAGCAAAGGAAGAACTGTGCTTATAGAAATTGTTAGTGCACAAACTGCCTCATTTGCTTTAAAAGGTTTGAGACACTGTTTAAATCGCTAGGTCTTTCAGATTTGAATTACAGGTGAATATTTTGGAAGTAGATACACTAGATCGATTCGAAAAATCGAATTATTTTACTATAAATTAATTATTGAAATATCAATATAGCAAATAATAAAAAGCAATAGCAAATGTCAGAATACTGAGATATGTCGATAGTTTAGATTTTTGGAAGGGCTTTGTAATTAAATATATTAGTTATGCATTAGCAGATGAACATTTGGACACGGTTGTACGTGATTATGTTCTACTTATTAGTGAATTAGAGAACAATTACAGGAAGGCAAGCAGCACTATTGGACCTCCAAAATGAAATGCTTACGCACAGCACTGACAGATGACAGTGGTCGACAGTGGTCGTTGATGAGGAAAAGGAAAACATGAAGAGCTGTTAATCTCGGATAGACTTTCGGAAGTAACGAAGAAAGATATCCTAGCTGCGTCATCCGTAAAGAGCTCTCTCGCGATACAAATTTGCACTAGCTCTGCATGAAGTTGTGGAAGTTGTTTTCATACACTTGCAAGGGTTGCAAGAGACGGGTTATGCGAGACTTAGCGCTGGGGAGAGGAATTGATGTAGCGTAGAATGAAAGACTTAAATGGCAATGGTATCTACGCTTTGTCCTCATGGCTAGCTGTTGGTCAGCGTGGTCGCTTCCCATTACGCGGCCCCGGGTTTGTTTCCCGATGAGGCAAGATTGTAGTATGCGTTTTCCTTGCAATGTCCCACGATATGTTGCTGTGTGACGAGAAGAAAATTACTTATCTGGTTGAGAAGTCCGGAATACGGCCTGGGGATGTCTACGTGCTAACCACACGAACCGGTCAATCCATGGACGCGAGGCAGGGACGTCGCCGGTAGGCTTGAGCCCGTTCATGGGCTGTCGCGCCAAGTACATACGCTTTGAGGTGGTGAAAACTGTTTCTGACCACAAAAAAGTTTCTGACCACCAAAACACGGCGAGAGAAATGTATAGAAGCCGGGAACTACTACTGCCGTCGTGGGCATGTAATTCTAGGCCAGGCTTTATTGTGCTCTCACTTTATGAAAGAAATAGAAATATTTCTAGGAAAGGTTCGGGCTATTAGAGAAAGGGCAATTAATGTCTGGGGAAATAGTACTGGTTTGTAATAAACAAAGCAATGCGTATGGCGGTTAGCAAATAAGTGATCACATTACGGGTGTAGAAGATTATGTGCGTGCGGTTACTTACTTTCGGGGAGGAATTACTACGATCAGTGGCGGATATAGTGTCACATACACTATATATGAAATTCTTTCGTCATATACCTGTCATATACTATATCATCTGATACCCTTCAACGAAAATTCTTCATCCAGTTTGTCGCTCTCTTGGAATCAAATATCAGATATTTCCATTTAAGTATGACCTCACTTTTCTTCTTCTTTTAGTTAGAATCCATTCGCAGACTTTCCAGAGCTAGTCTTTCGTTCGACATTCTTCCTTGATTTCTCTAATAACTATCATAAAAATGTCGATCACGTACAACAGGCATCGTTCATTTCTTTAGCGACAAAAAACGTTGAAAACAGTGATGAATTACGCTGAAGAAAAGTCCAGTTTGCGCACTTTATTACACGGAGTGCTGGACCCTTTTTTTTTGTTTGGCTTAGCCAAAGGTTTGTGTACTGTGTGTTGCAGTGCGCACGCAATTTTGCGTTTTACTGCCATGTGTGAGTGGCTGGTGTGGGTTCGTGTCGGACCTTAGTCAATAGCCAAATCGGCTTTTGTGTTGCACTAAGCCCTTAGAATATCAGAGGGGAGTGTTTGTAAGGACGTGTCGGGTAAGGTTGTTTGCCCTATTGTAAGGACGTGTCGAGCTAACAGTTTAAGCGTTGCCGGAGCTTCGTCGGTTTGAAAGGCTTGATAAGCTTCGTTAAACGAACTGTTTGTGCTGGACCAAAGAGTGCGAGCCTATTTATAGCTGGGCGGGGCGGGCGGGGCGGGCGGGGCGGGGCGCGGCGTCGCGGAGCGGGTTTGGTGAACGGGGCTGCGGTTGCGTCACGCGGCCGAAGCGGAGTCTCCGCTGGCCCACTTGCCGCTTGCCTCGGCCTCCTGGAAACGGCCGCCCCGCGCCGCCGCTGTTTCCCAACGCCAGGAAGAAAGTGTCCCGGAAGCGGCGGCCGCCCCGACGCCACGCGACCGACGCACTTCGCCCTCCCTCCCCCCTCTCCCCCTCTCCACCACTGCCACCGCGGGCGGGGGACCAAACAACGTACACGAGGGCCTTTTTTCCACCGCCGCCGGACACTAACAAAGACGCACGTAAAGAAAAAAAAAATAATTTATTCCCGGATGTTATGAGCAAACATCGAAAATTATATGCATAATCACTGTAAATATTCACGGGAGAGACGTGTCCCGGGACATGGTGACTATTTCGTGTTTCCAGTCGCGTCAACCGCTATGGCCATTAGTCCCGTAAGTGTAGTGCATATTTTAATACTGGGAGGTTGCGGTGATCCTTCACCCCCACTGGATGCTGAGATTCGGCTCCGACCTTAACGTCGGCCTGCAGGGTTTCCACCATCCACGTACCTTTCACCACTGAAGCACCGCCCCAGCCGGGACAAGCTGTAAGATTTCGATGTGTGTGGTAGTACAGCTGAATGTTAGTGTGTAAGTTAGGGGTGTAAATAGAACAAGGAAGAGGAAGGAAAGTTCGCGCGATGTGCGAGGCCCGTTTGTTTGGGTACTGATCTGGCATTCTCCTGGTGTTGTGAACAGAGACGACGAAAAACAACCGATCAGAGCAGCCGGCCGCTAGAAGTCTCCTCCAGGCAGCGCTGAATTCGGCCTTTCTGTGTATATAGTGTCGTAAATGGTTCGTATTGTAGTAAATCCTGCCACTGCGACCGTCGAGGGTCGAACCCAAGGACCTCCCGGTTAGTGACACTGCAGTGACAATTTGTTTCCCCAAGCCACCTGAACCGTCGGGCACATTGTGAGTGGTGCCTAATTCGATTCCGGTGCCAACCCGGAAAGTTGGTAGCTCCGAGCTGGCAGGCTGGCCCTACTCATGCTCTTTTAGAAGCGTTGCGTTCCAGCATATCCGGATGCCAGCCTGACGCACCATCGATACAACCCAAACGGGACGGGGTAATCCTCAATGCTTGGAACCTGCTTTGGAGCGGATAAAATCCCCCTGATGATAAAGCAAGTGCGATCGAAGCGGTTTGCCGTCCTGGAGTGCACAATGTACAAATACAAACCGTGCGGGGGTCTTGCCGGTTCGAATATGAGGAAATTTGGATGTTCGGATTAATTCGCAAAATTTGAATGATTTCTAATGGCTGGAATTATTTAAATGGATTTCCCCCCCAAAAAGTTTCCAAGACTATGTTTTCTAAAATACATGAAGTGTATTCGAAATAAAAGAAATATTTTCTGATAAGTGGTTTGATGAACTTTTATTGCACAAGAAGGCAATTGCATGGGAATTGTTCAGAAAAATTACCTTCTACTTTTTGGGAAAACTGTTGTCAAAATTTAGAAAAAAAATGAACAGTAGACCCGCCGTATGCATACTACCTAGAACCGTCACACGGGACAAAAATGTCCCATGAAATTTTTTGCACACTGGTGTGTATCAGCTCAATATAACTCAAGAGTATTGGGAAATAATAAATGAATATTAGTTTCTCGAGGTAAATATTAAACAATACAAGATATTGCACTTAAGAAATATGAAATTAATTTAAATTACCAATTTTATTTTAAACGATGTAATATGCTCACAAAATTTCATGCTTACAATGTTGGTTGTATTCAGTTGATGATACGAGATTACAAAATCCACAAGAATTTCATATGTAGTTTAATTGTTATTTTGAATAATTTATCATGCTATTCATTGTTACAACAATCACAATAAACGTAGGTACCTCCACCTGTACATTTTTACAAATTGTATTCTTACACACAGTATCGACATTTTCGCTATAAAGCTGGAAACAAATGAGATATTGGCAAAGGTGGCCAATGAGTACCTTTATTCCAAGAAATAATACTGCTGTTTATTGAACTTTTTTTCTTAAAAAGAGATGGTGTATATTACCAAACATCTTGTCCAAAAAAAGGTCAATAACATAACAGACGCGGTGGAAATTTGTAAATCAAAGTGACAACCGAAGTTTATATCCAACCGAGTATGTTATATAAACTTCGGTTATCACTTTGATTTACAAATTTCCCCCGCGCCTGTTATTTGCCGTATAACGGTCTTTTGATGTTTGCCCGCTCGTGCCTTGTGTGACGGAGATGTGTGCGCTTGCGCAGCCGGCGGCCGTCTACCAGTTCCCCAACATCTCGGAGGCGGACGGCGCGGAGGGGGCGGCGCGGGGCGGCGCCTGCGGGGCGGCCCCCGCCTCCAGCGACGCCGCCGACGCCGACGCCTCCGCGGGGGCGGCGCTGGCCGGGGGCGCGTCACCCGCCCTCGCCCGCCTGCCCGCCGCCCTCGCCCTCGCGCTCGCCCTCGCCTACGCCGTCGCCCTCGCCGCCCGCGCCGCGTGAGGACGCGCTGGCCAGCGAGGATGGCGCGCGCGGAGAGGGACGGATTGAGGTACTTTATTTTATTTATTTATTTATTTATTTATTTATTTATTTATTTATTTATTTATTTATTTATTTATTTATTTATTTATTTATTTATTTATTTATTTATTTATTTATTTATTTATTTATTTATTTATTTATTTATTTATTTATTTATTTATTTATTTATTTATTTATTTATTTATTTATTTATTTATTTATTTATTTATTTATTTATTTATTTATTTATTTATTCATTCATTTATTCATTTATTCATTCATTCATTCATTCATTCTTTGGAATTGTACAATACAGAGATGAATGCATAAAACTACATTTGATAAGAATGCTGAAATCTACTGAAAATTTAGTTACCATAGTATTACTTACTACTAGAGTGGGGAAGGTTTCTTTGCAATATACTTTGATTCTAGATCTGTGAATCTGTTTAGGGAAGTGAGAAACGTTAATTTCTTCTTAATACAGGTTTTGTGTGTTGGATTTTGGCAGTCAAAGAGGGGATAAATTGGGTGTATTTCGGGTTTTTGAAAAAAGTGTGGATAAAAAATAATGTGGTTGGTTAAAGGTTATAACTGAAATTATTTGTGAGAATGTTGGTACGGTAGCACGTTATGTTGTTGGAGGTCTATCTCCAAAGATACATTCTACAGATTTGCCAATTTAAGATATTTCCTGCAGATTTACTAAGTAATTTTTAACCGTCATCCAAAATGCTGATTCCGGTATTCGAAGAAAGCCATTTGGATGGAAGGGAACAAAAGTAACCCCCAAAATTAATTTAAAAATAATTGAAGAAGAAAGTTACATGCTAAACAAAGCAACCATGCATTTATTATGTTTGTAAAGCCTACATATATGTATCAATAGATTACAATAATTTTTATAGCTCTTGAATTCACAGACCACACAGTTATTTCTCGGAACGGTTAATGGTTGTTGATCATTTCATTGAAAAGCTCCTAGTTTGCCAACGTTGTGTCCCACAACTCTGTTGCACACAGCAACAATGTGCCCCACAGCCCAGTTGCGGGAACAATATAGATACGAAATGTTGACAAACTAGGAGTATTTCAATGAAATGACCAGCAACCATGAACCATTCCTAGAATTAATAATATGGTCTGTGAATTCAACCTCAACCATCAACCTCAACAACAACCATCAATCATTCCCAGAAACAATTTTTATTGTAATGTACTGTGTATTAAAATATTTTAATTTTTTGTGGCATAGGAAAGGCACATATATTTTGAACATTTTCTGTTTGTGCGACTCTCCGCAGCTTCACAGATCACGACTTCATTTCTAAGAACTAGTTCAACGTTAACAACTGGTCTCTCCATTGATAGATACTAAAATAATATTGCAACGTGTTAATGAGGATGGGCTAGCTGGAAGAGATTGTAGGAGTTTCCATGAGGTGATTACACTTGGCGACGATTTCGGACATTTTAGAAAACATTTGATAAGCATGAAAGACGGTTAGGAACTTACGATTAAAAATTTAATTATAAAAGTCCTAAGTGAGGAAAAAACAACTCCTTTAACATTTCACTGCGCAATACTCGAGTCTTGGAACAGTACATTTACGTCTGTCTTTTTATCAATTCACATGCAATTTAAAATGTTATTGACCAAATAAGACTTCAACGTACGTTCACAACACAACAGAAAAAGTATACTCACAGTCGTTTATTATAAGTCTCTATATTTTATAGTTATTTAGTTATTTTTTTGTAAATTTTCACTTCCTTGCTCTTCAATTCAAATTCATATTATAATATTTTTGCTTTTTGCGTTTCACAATTCATCATAGCCTCCCACAATATTTTCAGCATCTTTTTTCTAAAAAGAAAAACAACAATTTTGCTACAATGAACCACAAGTTAACACACAATATAATATTACGGACTATTCATTTGCAACTATCAAATAGAAACACTTTTATATACAAAATTCTTCTAATGTTTACATTATTAAAAAGGTATCTGAAATGTTACCTGAACAAAGAAGAAAAATACTTCACTGTTCAGTGAGCCGTTGACCCTCTCCATCGGTATATGATTGTTAATTACCAACTTTTTAGGGCAGTAAATAATTTGATTAGCTGTTATTTTATAGATACAACATATTTTTTTAAAATATTTTAGGCATTTTTTGGACAAGCTGCCCATCGTATGGATGTGTATGCCTTATCCAACTGCTTATTTTGCTTGCAGGCAAATCCGGCCCTGCTCACGACGAAAGGGTTGAAGCACTCGTCTGCCTCAGCGAAGGGCGCTGCTGCGTGGGCCCAGGGTCAAGGATACGGCGCTCTCCCATTGGCTGCTCACAGCTATACACGGTGTCTCAACTTACATTTACGCAATGTTGGGCTGGATTCTTGGTTGTCCGAGAGACGTCGCTTCCTAGGCAGAGTTGCCAACATCTCATTGTACTGCGAGATTTTTTCGGAACGAAATTGAGAATGTCGCAGTGTAATGAAATGCGGCTTATTACGGACTACCAAGAATTCATTGGCTACGGCCGTGGCATCCTACACCTGCAATTTGCAGTGCATTCGATTCATTTCTGTTCAGTGAGTTGGCAGTGTCCATGTGGCATATAATCATATCATTATATGTAAAGCAAATTTTCAAAAAACGAATAGAAAGTTAATAGTCTCTTAATTTGAATGCCTCTTTTACGCGCGCATCTTATTGCGGCTGCAGCGCTTGTATCTGTTGCCCGGGGAGCAAACACTTGACGTCACCTTCGGGTCAGCTCTGTGTGTGGGTTAAGATTCGCTGGCCAGGCGTTTCGACTTCGTGTGCATGGCCAGCAGGCACGTAATTTAATGAGAAATGTAATGCCCAGCGCATTTCGGTTTTTGAGTTACACTCACTGCCTGCAACACATTCACTTTATTGGTCACCGCACAATCTCGCAGCAACCTATCGCTGAAAGTCAACATTCCCCGTGGACTTGACGCCGCTTTCGTATCCCACGAGTGGAGTTACAAATTACACGAAATGTCAGCAATATTTTCGCAAATTTCATCTGATGTGCTTTTCTTCTTATGGTACAATAACGCAAAACAGTTGCAGCGGTTAAGATCAGAGGATTTGAGAGGCTTCTATCAGCGACTGCCAATTTTTTCATCGTAGTCTACCGCAAATCCCGTGAGATTTGTGTATCGGGTCTTGGAATGTGTTCGAGCCAGGAGGCAGCATTTTTTCCACCTTCAGTGAGGTTATTGTCCTTTAGGTCTTCCAATGAAGTGGCAGTTATGAATTATCAGCATTCATACTGGAACAAAACAATTAGACATTTCACTATTTTGAAACGAATAGAAAAGTTCTTAAACGACGCAAAGTTAATGAGTTCTTTTATTACTGCTACTTAAAAAACAAAAATCACAGAGTGATAAAGTTCATAACTCCTTTCCAGATCCACTAAATTGTTTTTTGTTTTCATTTTCCATAGTCAATAGTCATCTTGAATAACGCAAACAATAAAAACATGCAATTAAAATAGAAAGAGGGGATTCAGCTATTCTCTGGAGAAGAAGTTTGAATGTTGTTAAGAAAGTTATTCATTTCTAAACTAAACATATTTGAATTCTTTGTTTTGTTTGAATGGACTGCATCACGAAGTACGCTTTGGGAAAGTTGCTCGTTGCACTCTCAGAGGTTCCATTGTTTTTTAAAAGGACACCTTTCAGCCCAGACGCTCGGAACCGCACGAAAAGATCCATTACACAAATCATTCGTCGCAGAAACAGTGATTCAAGTGTTTTCCATTCAAAACGTTCTGTCTGAATAAAAGCACCTTTTTTCCTTGCGGGTCATTAGTTGGCTGTAGAGTGCATAGTATACGTTGTATACTATTGCTATACGATTGTAGTAGTCATTAAAAATGTTCTCCAAAATGCAGCATGGACATGTTGCACAATATTGGGTATCGATATTTTAGGTATGGTGGGTATGGTGCGGACTTATTGACTTGAAAACTGAAGTTTAATATATTAACTGCTGAAACAGCCATCTTCATAAGTATGCTCTTTCACTCTTTCAAAATCTCTATATCCGAGGTAATGGCATGCGTTTGTCTTAACTTCATTATATTTGTTAATTATTATGCTACATAAAAAATTAACTCCATGCCCTCGGCTTTGATTACATTTCCATAT
The DNA here is from genome assembly GCA_038098605.1 of Gryllus longicercus. Classification (NCBI taxonomy): domain Eukaryota; kingdom Metazoa; phylum Arthropoda; class Insecta; order Orthoptera; family Gryllidae; genus Gryllus; species Gryllus longicercus. Next base: position 1,251,264 of record JAZDUA010000062.1, on the reverse strand, counting down.
TCAGCCCCCCTCGCAAGCCGCGTAGTCCGAGAGGCGAGAGGAACACCGCCACATCTCAATATAAAACATTCACTTCTCAACGGAACTAATAACCATAATAATTGATGTGACCGGAAACAGCAATCAATCAATTAAACGGTTCTGAAGTCTGAGGTCGAGGGTGTGACTTGTTAGTGATTCCGATCAGCTCGACAAAATGGCTCAGGAGGGCGTTGTGTGTACTTCTATGGTCGCGGGAAAGTGCAAGAGGGAGCGAGTACCGCAGGGTCAAAGTGTCTCTGGCTGAACCGAAGCCGGCCCCGCCGCCTAGGCAGTTTTTTGCTCGCAGTGTCCCGCTTTCACCATATTCCTTGACGGTTACTAGTTGGCAGGTTCAACGGGAGTGTCATGTATTGTTTTGTTCCCCGAAGGTCAATGGATTCGTTTGCGAATGAGAAACGAATTTTTTTGGTCCGACCCATTCTTAACCGCTGTTGGTGGGTGTTCGCATCCAACCCGACAGCGGGCGTGTGTGTTGCAGTCGAGGGAGGTCGCATGTGTGAAGGAATGTAAGGGAAAGACACCGAGCGATGATTTGCATCTGAAATGAACTTTACAATTTAACTAGGAAACGTGGTATCCTTAAAAATATGTAAATTAATTACGAAACTAGTTCACAAAGCCAATGAATGTACTTATACACAGAAATGAAAATTATTATTTTTAGGCAATTATATGTATCTTGAATTTTTAGGAAGAAATGCCTTTAATGTTTTTATTTATTTTTGCGAAGACTTAATTTTCATACCAGCTTTTTAGAGAGTAGTGACTTTTGTTTAGAACAATGTGATATTTGTCAGGCATCTGTAATTATTTACGTGTAATTAACAATTTTAGTTGGACTTGCAGAATATCTACACCAAGTAGCTCTTAAAGCGATGCTACTATGCATTATCACGGCTTGCGCAGAGGGAAGAAAGTAAGAAACTTTCCGTCTTCAAATCATTGTCAAATCTCTTAACACATTTTTGGCAGTCACATTACTTTTTAATATTCAGATATTTGTTTTATGTGTTTACAATGAAATCGTGAATCGTGTGGGTCACGTTTAAAGAAAATTCCTACAGTATTATTGATCTGGTTCGATTTAAATACTAGACTGATTTTTCTGAGATTTCATTTATTTGCATTTGATTTCTTCACAATTCACTTTACATGACACGGCCTTGCCCTGAAATGTTTTTGTAGAGAAAATGAATAGCGTGTTACGTGCATCATACTCACCGTGAATTATCTGCACTGTGATCCTTGTAATATCAGCCAAAAAGCAAACTCTTTGCGCCTGCATTTAGTCATTTTAATGTGAACTGATGTAAATTACTCCCTGCAATGTTATGTTGAACTTAACAGTAGATATGTAGTTTTTAGACGCTCTAAGCGATTCTAAGTTGTTAAGATTCTTGAAACTTTTTGCTGTGAAATGAATCTCGTCTAATTTCTGTTGTTACCTATTACGAAGTAAGAGACATATTGCAACTCGATAAATACTGAATTACTACATTTAATGTATGTGATGAGTGTTTGCATTTGTTATTTAAAGTTAGAACAAATTTTCTATTTATAGTATTAGAAATAAGTTTCATATTTGAAGAGGAAGTAGTATGCTTTGTATTCTTAAATGTAACATTCAAATTTGGCTGATTGGTTTTCATTAGTGTAATGCTTGATAAAAATCAGTCAGTGAAAAAATAAATAAAATAATTATTATTCATTTGGAGATAAAGACGTAATGAGTGATGATTGGTTGTGAGTAACTGTATTCTATACCTTTAATATTTTCAAGTAATTCGTATTTTTTTATTTTAGTTCACTTAGTGATATTTACGAAGTTTTAAATTTGTCACATATTTGATTGGATTTAATTTCCGAAAATATGTCCTAAAGGTACACTGAATTTATTGTTACGTATTTGCACATTTGCCTAGCTTTACCATACACTTGCATATACTTCATTTCAGTGTACGTATTGGGGTTGTAAACTTAATTATTTCACTTTGGTCAGCTTTTAAGACCAACCATTACATTTGTTTTTCCTGGAAATTGTCGGCAATTCTGTCTATTGTTATTTGACATTTTTTGTATGTTTTTTGTGATATTTTTCTACTTAATAAATTTTTCACATTTGCATAATATTTGTAGTTATCAGGTTTCTCAAAACCCTCACTTTCTGCATATTCCTGCACAGCCCGGCTTCAACTTCACCTGTGAAGTGTAAAGTAATTATATGCATCTAGTATTATAAGGAACTCGAATGAAATGACTCACCCTGAATATTGGGTCTTTATATGAGAACATTTCGTATTTTTAAATCGATGTTTAAAAGACCTATGGCGCATCGATGAATTTCAGAGTTATGAAAGATGCTAACGTGTACTTTAGCGTAACGTGTCTTGCAGATGGCCCGTGCAACTGCTCTTTTCATTGTACTCCAGTCTGCGAAATTTAGGTGCAATTCATTGACGTGGGTGGAGGTCAATTTGTAGTTCGTAAAATAAAGTAAAAAAATATTTATAATTAAAACGCGAATGGTTTTAGTTTAGAAAGCAATATGAACTTTCTACAGAACCAAATTTCATGATTTGTGTTTTAAATGAAAGGCAAAATGTCTCAGATGTGTTACAGCTTGCTATTTTTCACCAGTTTTGTAAAAATAAACACTATATTTCAGTAAAATTAATAGAATTAACCTTTATGTGGCGTCATTTGTTTATTATTTTGTTCTGCAAGTAGCAATAGTTCGTAATTTTGGATCGCGGTGAGGCAAATCTGCGGGTGTAATGTTATAGAATTAGTTACGTTTCCAAACTGTACAGTGACTGTGCAAACATGCGCATTAAAACAGAAAATGAATGTATTATTCACGATGTGGTCTCTACTTTTTTAAATACCAGGTATGTGCGTCCATCAAAGCTTTGCTACAGAAGTTTACATACAATAATCACTCTGTGATGCGCTTACCGGTTCATTTTACGAAATAATGTATTTTAGTGAAGACAATACTTGTGAGGCATTGCTTCAACAACAGTTCAAACTCATGTAACTAAAATGCATGGTGTAATTTAATCATTGTAACCAAAAATATAATTTATTCTGAAATATAATATATTTATAATATTAATATAAGTATAATTTTGTTTGGGAAAAGGAAAGGCAATGAAAATATTTAGGAAAGTAAAATATTTCTTGAGTTTATCAAACAATCCTATAGATATCTTCTCAGTCACCGCCAAATTTTGGCGGGTTTCCACTCGCATTTATTATTCCATTAATAAGAGGTAGATGTGCACGGAGCTTCAAATTCCCGTTCGCTTTTCACGTGAGGGAGCATCAGAGTTGCAATTATTCCAGAGAGTTGTTTCCTGGTCTCCGTCGAGTGCAGGTCAGGGCACAAGAAGTTGAAAATAATTGTGGCCAAAAGGAGGAAGTGGAATTTGTCTCAAATCGTCAATTGGAGTCACCCTACACAAAGATTCGATGTCATACATAACAAGCAGAGCTTCACGTAACAGGCCAACCAACATAAAAGCAAATAACGAGGACTTCCGAGCGATAATCTCCTTACTTTCGGCCACAAGTAGTGTGATGGGTGTAATGTGTGAAGTGCAACCTACATTTGAGCGGGCTGGGAGGCCACGGACCTGTCATTATCCTCAGCAGCAGTGGAGCGATCGGAATTGCAGTGCAGCGCCAGGGCAATTACAGTGCAGTACCTATCCAGGCCGCCAGGGCTGCCCAGCCAGCCCCAGGTGCTTCGGCTTACTTTGGAAATGCGTTCGAAATTACCAGTTGAACAGACTCAAGGTTCTTTTATGTTAATAATGTAGGCCGAAGGCTCTTCGTGAAACTGGACACGCGTAGTGAAGCGTCACATCGCCTTAGAACCTTTTTACTCCAGGTTACTCTATAGGTATTCTATTCTACATGCTTACCAAAGTAGGTACTCTAGTATGTTGGCTAAATAAATTCTTTTTTTAATTTTACTTCACTTAGTGATATTTACGAAGTTTTAAATTTATCACATATTTGATTGGATTTTTTCTCCGAAAATATGTTTTAAAGGTACACTGAATTTATTGTTACTTATTTGCACAGTTGCCTAGCTTTACCACACACAATTGCATACATTTCTTTCAGTGTACTTATTGGGTTTTCGACTTTATTATTTCAATCCAATACTAAATCAATTTTAAAATCCCTGGGATTGGTACAGTGGCAAAGGACGAGCGAAAAGGTCATCCATTTCCGGTAAGTAAACTATATTCATCCTGTAGCCTTTTCGGACAGTTCCTATTGACTGAAATGTAAGATGTGTAAGGTCACCGCCAGCATTCAGGCGTGTAATTTCATGCGTCGTAGGAAGCGAAAGGGGCAATTTGGAGTATGCTTTCGTGCCAACGCGTAGAAATATGTTCATATTCATTTCACAAACGTTTGCTTACTAGACAAATGACAGGGAGAGACATGTGCGCCGAGTAGAATTGGTTGATTATTTCGCGCTTCCGGGCGCGTCAACAACTATTTCTATTAGTCGCATAAGTGTAGAATAGGCTTTTTATCACGGGGATTGCGGTGTTCATTTCCCGCTAGGTGGCGAGATCTGGCGCCGACCTACACGTAGTCTTGCAAGGTTTCCCCCGTCTAGGTATCTATCACCAGAAGGGCCCCGTTCCATCGAAACATCCTAAGCTCCCGACTAGTCTCCTGACATGTGTGGTTGTTTAGTGCGTGTAATGGTGTAATAGTGCAAGTAAAGGACGAGAATAATACACGAAAAAATCGTGAGCGATTCGTGGCCGTTTATAAGGTTCCTGCACTACATTCGCCTGGTATTGATCGGAGACACCACGAAAAACATCCGATCAGAACGACCGGCCACTAGAACAGACAGCGGTTGACTTCGACCTAGCTATGTAGCTAGTGACGAAAATTCTGCCACTGTCGGGACTCGATCCGTAGGTCCTCCCGGTCAGAGACACTGCAGTGACAGCAACGCATACTCTGAGCCTCCTAAGACGGTGCAGAGTAGATGTAGCTGTTCTGGGCAAACCGAAACGAAAAACAAAGAGATTTCGAGATTTCGAGGAGAGTCGATACGTTCTGTTCAGGGATGTGAGCAGTTTTCTGACTTTCATTGATGTCAAATATAATTATGAGGGTGTGGTCCGTGAGTAACACGTAGAAATTGTTAGCATTCACAAATGCTGTCTACCTTGTGCTGGAGGTGTTGAACTCCTATTATTTTTGTCATTCCGCCAACTAGAGAATGTTCGCATGCAAGAATGTAGAATATCTTAATATCTACCTTAATTTACAAGCGCAATGCATCACTTATAATTATAATCATTAAAATGTTTTTTTGTGACGAGACACATGTGTTAAGACGATTGCTGTTCTTTGCGTGTATACCCACTCACTAATCTTCGCATTTAAAAAGTCAATATTCGAACTTAAATCACTCATTATCTTCACTTTTCCAACAATAATCTCTTGATGGTAGTAAATATCTACTTCTTTAGGCAGATGAATTGCAACTTGCAAACAAAACTACCTAGACTTATATAAAATATTGTATTGTGAATGGTCTTAAAAAAACAAAAAAACAAATGACGGCTGATAAGCCTTCGATCTATAAATTTTAACAAGTTATAAAATTTAAGTTTTCACTATAACAGAAATTAATCAAAATAAGTGATGGGACAACACGGGTCCACTATCTTTTATTCAAAGACAAAAATCACAAAATTGGATTACATAGATACCCTTCGTGTTTGAAATACTGTACAAATTAACAGGATCATCTGGTAAAGTACGAATATTAATTATCTAATTTTCTGTGTATCAAAAGTATCGGCATTCTGAAATAAGTTTTTAATTGTAGTGAACATTAATTAAATGACCATCTTCATAGTGTAGCTAATGGTTAGCTACGATCTGGAGGTTCCAATCCCCGATGATCCTGGGGAAGTTTCAGCTTACGATTGGGTCTGGAACGGTGTGTTCTCAGTCTCTTGACTACAAATTGAGAAGCTATCATTAACATGGCTTCATCATTGGTCTCGTAAATCGAGATTTATGTTAATGGGAATTGTGCTGAAAACGCATTACCTGTCCAAGCCCCTCTGGTAAGCAGAATGGGCAATCCATTCGACTGGCCTTAACTCATGAGTTGTCGCGCCAAAGATAATGAAAATTAAAATGTCGTCACCATACGATATCGCCCCTCTATAAACAGTGCAGCCATGGTCTTCTACCAGTGAACTATTTGTCAAGTGTGTTGTGTTTGTGTGAAACTAGTACTAAGTTTGTTCTATCTCTCCAAGGTGAGTGGTGATTAGATTGATTAGTGATTCCGGGCGCGTGAACGGCTAAGGCAATTAGTACCGTAAGTGTAGTAAATGCATTTCCTCGGCAGGTGGCAATGAGCTTTCTCCGCAGGATTGCGAGATCTACCTGTCGGATAGCGGGGATTTCGCCAACCAGATATCTCCAATCAGAGGGCACCGCCCCACCCGGAACACGCTCTACGATCCCGACCGGTCTTCCGGTATTTGTGGCTGTGTAGTGCATGTAAGTGTATGTAAGGGGTGAGGATATGACAAGGAATGGGAAGGAAAGATCGTGCGCTGTCAGTGACCCGTTTGTTAGGGTCTGTTCCGGCATTCATCTAGTGTTGATCGAAGAAACCTCGGAAAACTACCGATCAAGGCAGCCGGCCGCTAGAATGCTCCTCCAGGCAGCGACTGAATTTCACCTATGTAGTTAGTGTCCTGAGCCCTGAGGCACCTTTGCCGGTGATCATTTGCGACGCCATTGCAGTATGGCGTTGTAAGCGAGATGAGACTGTGGATGACTTTGGACATATTTCTGCTACCCAAAGCTAAGAGGTTTCGCTGGATGAGATGAAAATGTGTCATTAAACGACCACTAATGGAAAGATTCCTCCCCCTAATGGAACTTCCACCGTGACTCGCAAAATGATGAAAGAAAAGAATATGAGGTAGCATTAATTGCAAATGGAGTAAGGTACAATTACAATAAGCGTTCAAAAATTTACTCTTTTTAAACCTCTCCCCATCCTGTATAAAAAACTTCTAAATCCTCCCTGAAAACATCTATTTGAAACCACGTCTTTGAGTTATATAAATGTAAATATATTAAAAATTGGGTCAAATTTATTGACGCTTTTCCAGGTGGTTTCGCATCTACGCGGAATACATAAATATCTCCTACGCAGGAGACATAAATAATATGAGTTGTGCCATCAAATCTAGATTGGGTTGTGAAGGGGGTCATTTATAAATATTAAAGGATAAATATATAAATGAATTTATTGATAAAAGTAACTATTTAATTAACAGATTAACTTTTATTATGTATTTTTTAAATTATAAACAAAGTACATAAATAATTTATGTTCATTACTCTTTGATCTACTACTACCTTTTCTGAGAAACAGAAATTAAATGTTGAAGACAGTCTCGAAAATATTACATATAAATAATGGTAAAATGTTGTATTTCCACAAATAATGTATAATTTTTAAGCATATAAGTAATTATAAAATTGGCATCATGTGATGATTGCAATCCCGGTGAGCCTGGAGCCCTGATTTCGATACAGCATATGGTATTGAGTTGTGTATAGATCAGTTGCCAGGGGGAATGCCGGCTAAGCGGAAGGGGGGGAGGGGGGAGCACTCCTCCAGGAATGCCGTCCGCCGCCTGCATTGCGTAAGGCTGTGACGTCACTGCGCGCGCTGCCCTCGATGCCGCTCGGCTCAGTGGGGCAGACGCTCGTGCGCGGCCGGGGCCCCGGGCTCCGGTGCAGCAGGGGAGCCAGCAGGGGTTATTAATATCCTCTCTACGCAAAGGAAGTCGCGTAACTTCAGCCCCTCTTGCACTTCTGGACGATTAAAGACGTTGTTATGCAGTTTTCACAGAAGTACATGAAGGAAAAGGGCTAGTTTATACATATGCTCATTTCCATTTTATCGCTTGTATTTTAAGAGATATTGAGGCAATTTTTTAATATATATATATGTGTATATATATATATATAACATTTGGATATATCAAAAGCACAAAAATTGCCCATATCTCTCTCTCTCTCTCTCTCTCTCTCTCTCTCTCTCTATATATATATATATATATATATATATATATATATATATATATATATATATATATTTGACGAATCCAATCACATACATATTGTCAAATGTTATTACGTCAGTGTTTTTTAGTTATTTTGATTTTGTATGATTGCTGTTTAACGAAAATTTTTGAATGCATGGTTCTACTCACTGGGCCGGTGGACAAGGTCCCGCGCGCTCCACCTGAAAATGCACGCTCGAGAAAAGGTGTGTCAAGCTGGAACAGCCATGTCAGCGCACCCGAATGAAACATGTCCAATTATTTATTGCTAATTGCCACATATTTGAATCAATTGCCACGTATTTTCGTGACGAAAACGGGTGTGAGCTGGCTTGATACGTCAAGCCAGCACAAACATAAGTTAAATTCAGATCTTAGCTCATCGGATGACCTCAAATGAGTTATTGTTAATTAATAGCGACAATTTGGAATTAATTACCTCGAATTTTCCTAGTGAAAACTGGTGTGAGCTGGTGCAACGCCAGCACACACATAAGTTAAATTGGGAACATGGATCAGCTCGATGGAAACCCAGAAATGATTTATTGCTAATTAATTACGACAAATTTGAATCTGTATTTTCGTGGCAAGAACGGGTCGAGATGGCTTGACAAGTCAAGCCAGCACGCACATGCGTTAAATTCACGTCTGGCAAGTTAGCAAAGCCATTTGCACAAAACACATTTTCTATATAACGAGAAAATTTGGGCAATTTTTGTGCATTTCATATACCCAAAACAATTTTTTTTCAATGTTTTTTCTAAAAATTGAGGTCTTGTTGTTAAGCTGGCAAAGACAATTCAGCAAAAATATTTTATTTATATTCACAATTTGTCCAATTTTTGTGATTTTCAAACATGTAAATAATAATTTTACTCTGACCGTATTCAATTAATAAAAACGACTTCTAGAAGTCCCAATAGGCGCAATATCAATGTGTAAGAAGCCTCTCCAGAAAAACTATCCAGAAAAATTAGATTTTCTCGACACAACAATGACCACCAAACAATGCATGTTAAGCATAATTGTTTTGCGTTTTTTCACTTTAATATTACCCATTATATATATATATATATATATATATATATATATATATATATATATATATATATATATATATAATGTAGATGTTGATGATTGTATGTAGACTCCAGGACTCTGATCTTTACACAGTGGCTCTCTCTATGCAACCCGTTGCACACTGAAGTATGATTATTAACGTCTTCATTAAGTATTCCGTCCTAGCGATTGTGAAAATTTCTCCAGAAAGAGACAGATAAAGTGTGAGGCAGAGGAAGACAGAGACCCAAAGTCAGAAACAAAAAACTACAGAGTCAGAGAAAGAGAGACAGAGAGAGACATATATATATATATATATATATATATATATATATATATATATATATATATATATATATATATATATATAGGGCGAATGAACCCAGAAGGTGTTGAATTGATATACACAGGGAAAACCTCTTGAGGTTGCTCAGTTAAGAGGGCGAGTCCGGCGAACGTAAAGCTGGCCTTACATTAGCAATACGTTTCCGCAATATCTTTCAGCAATTTGCTTGCGCTTCTTGCGGTAATTTTTACATTAGCAAGAGCAAGGAGGGGCAATATATTGTCAGAAAGATCTGAGCAAGATCTTTCCGGCAAGATATTGCCGATCTTTTTACATTAGGACTATTTGTTGCCGTGTTTGGCGACGGCGCGAGGAAAATGGCACATGAAATTAAGTGAGGTTATACCTCACTTCCCGACATAACTAGTGGAAGGCAGAAGATGCGAGTTGCGGTCGCACTTATTGTGCTCAATGGGGAGATAAAGTAACGCCGACGATTTGTGAGGACATGTGACTGAATTTTAAGAAGAAAGGAAAAAGGGGCTTCTGCGAATGAGATAGAAGTGTCTGAATATTTTTCTTAAAACAAAATTATTTCGTGGATTTCGATTTCCGTAGGAGAAAAGTAATCTTCTTTTAATAAAAAGTACAATTACTAATTTGGTAAAAAGTTTTAAAATATCCATTTCCTACTACTGATGTATGATAGAGTAATCTTAAAATTTATTTAGATTAGATTAATATCTTAATAATTTTTAACGTAAAAAATTAAATAGCAGGGGACATCTATAACTAAACCAAAATTTGAGCCTTTGAATTAACCATAGAGGGAATATTTATTACTTCTTTTATTGTCGTAAACCTTTTTCATACACCCATTTTACGAAAAAATGCATATTAAAATGGAAATATTACGTCTATGTACTATCGTACATACTTCCTGCGCATGTGACAGTGGCCAACATTGGCTTTTTCCAGCAATATCCTGCTCATACTTCATTCCAATTCTAGCCCCAGCAACAGCCGGCAATATCTTTCCTAGGGTGGGAACACACGGGTTTACATTACGACCGGAATATCTAGCAAGAAATATTGCCAACATCAGAAATATTTATTGCTGTAATGTTTACATTGGCAACTTTTCTTGCGAAATAATGTTGCTCGCCATTTTCTTGCAAGTGTAAAGCCAGCTTAAAGGCGGCGTTTCTCCACTTCCATCGTTTACTTGATTTTCTACGGGAAATCTTCAAAGTCTTCTCGTGCCGCACTGATTGTAGATTCCATTTCCGTCTTTCGGGCCTCCGCAAGATATTTCAATTTTCTTTAATTACTTAAAATTCATTGACAATGGTCTCTAAAATAAGTTTATGGAAGGGAAAAAGCTTACGTTATTGCATTTAGATTGTGGAGAAGCGCATGCGTAATAACAATTAGATTTATAACATTCTGCAATTAAGTTTGGGAACTTGGTGGCAGAATGCACATTACAGAACTTAACAACTTTACAAGATTTACAAACTTTACAAATTAACGTAAACATTTCACCGTGCACTCTTTCATAGCACTCCACCTTACCACACTTCACTTCACTGTACTGCGGATCACTGAGCTGTAATGTCATTCTTACACACTCAGGTTCACAACGCCACTGCACTGCGCATAATAATAATAATAATAATAATAATAATAATAATAATAATAATAATAATACACCTTACATAGTAGGCTATTAATTGAATACTATTAGAGATATTTGCAATACACATATCAACATTCAGAAAACTAATTTATTTTTAATTTGCTCAGGCTTTGAGGAAAGGGATCGAAGATTGTCAGAGGCAAACCGTTTCAGTCTCTAATAGTTCGATTCGCGAATGAATATTTCCCAACGTCCGTTTTCTGAATTCTTGTCAATTTTGTGCATGGGATTCGCTCGGCCGAAATCTGTAGTTTTCCCTAAACGAATAATTTTACTTAATAACAAGTAATTGTGTTCGTGTTGACTTTTTGAGAGTTTTTACTTCAGTTCGTTCATTAATTGCCTGATTTTGGAAGGCTATTACAAATGGTTGCTGACATACATGCCACATTCCGTTTATGAACACTCATTCTAAATTCTGAAAAATATTCAATAATTCGATGGCATGGTAACACCCAAACACCTACGTTATTTCACGTTTACTTAATACTTCGCATCCCTAAAGAGGGAATCAAAACGAGACAATTGGAATATATTAAAACGAGTGGAGGTACAACAGCACATACTTTTTCACATTATTTCTAGATTTCCCTTTTTCAAAAATTCAGAAAGTTCAACGAGTTGTTTCGGGCTTTCTTTCCGTTTTTTAGTTTTTTAAATTTTCATGTTCTCTTTTCGTAATTTACGGGGCCCCTTACTGGTTCCGTGCTTAATTCATGCCGGGACTTGATAAGGAATTTATATATTATGGCTAAATATTATTTCATTAATATTATCTTATTATTCTTTTTCAAGGAAATCATCTTAAAAGTCAGTCATCCGAAGAAGAGAAATATGAAAGTGAAATGATTTTATCAATGAATTTTTTTAAGAATTTGTACCCCGTAAATATTTTTGAAACATTGAACATTTAAAAAACTAGAAAAAAAAAGCGTATGGTCATTTTTAATAAGAATACTTCCTTGGGTGCGATGCGATAAGTATGTGGCAATTGCTTTGAGCAAATTGAGTTACTTTTTTTAAAAATGTTCCGTTTGGGAAGTAATTTATTAAAGAAACAAAGTGCGTATCTGATTACTGCTGCACAATCACGGGGCAAGGTATGTTTTACACTGTGAGTATAACCGTACTTGGACTGGTTTGTCCGCACAAAATGGAAGAATATTATGACGATCTTCAGGTAAAACTAATTCAGCGCCGAACAGCCGTGGCGACAACATCACATCGCTCGCTCCGGTCTACTCAGTGCAGTTATTTAGTGAACTTCCTAAGTGAAACAGTGAAATACTCGTTGTGTACTGAAGTGAAGTACAATCAGCAAGTATACAGTGTGGCATAAACCAACAGTCGCTTATTAGTTACAATTAACGGTGAGTCCCCTTCAGCCAGTTGTGACCTAGGTCACAACATTGCAGGAGCTACGGCAACTCTATGCCGCAGCGAGAGTGCTATTGACAGCACCACCTGGAGCCCAGAGATTCAACATCTCGTATTCGGTGCCCATCGAAGCTGCCAAAACCTACAGTTTGCCTCAAATATGCTGAACGGGCAATTTGCAAATGTTCGAGGTGTCGATTGCAGCTCACATCATCTCACCGGGGCCGGAAACCTCCAGGTTAGTAACCTCAGCTCAGCAAATGATGCAGCTAGCGGCCAAGCAGGCATTCCTGACAATAACAGTGAATCGTTATTGAATATTAACAGTGCTAAAAGAAATCATAACTCAGGAGAAATAGACCTTCCCCCAAATAAGAAACCAACCACTTCAGAATCAACTCAATATATCAGTGGAAAACCGATTTGCCGAGCAAGGGAAGAGCAAGTATCAGATCGGGATAAAAAATTAGTTTACCAACGTCACTTCGCCCCAAGAAGACGAAAATCTAAGAATTCCTCCCATTTTTGTAAATAACATCCATAATATCTCGGAATTCAATAGATTCAACAAACTCACTAACCAATTTACAACAGATTAAAATGGAAACAGAATTGTTCAAAGCAGACTTCAGAACATCGATCATATATCTCATTGAAGCCAAGAGACAGTTTCACACGTACAAAGATCCGGCTAATAAAAATTTTCTGCCGTATTCAAAAACTTCAATATTTACATCTCCAAAATTAGAGCTATTTACCAGTTATTTGGAAAAATTCAAAAGTAATACCCTTCCCCAAGCCATTCAAGAATCTCACAAGCACTGGCAACTACAAACTCATAAGCCTTCTTCCCACTGTATCCTAGAAAAAATAATTCTTAAAAGACTTAATTCCCATCTGAACAAAAATCAAACAATCTTTAGGCAACATTTTGGTTTCACTAATAAAGTGTCAACTTCTCACAATTATTAAGAATCACGGAGCACATACACACTGTATTTAAAAAAAAAACTAGACATTTCGAAAGCTTTTGACAAAGTGTGGCATTCTGACTTAATATTCGAACTATTTAATTAATATCATTAATAGCTTCCTCCCAGATAGAAAATTTTCAGTCACAGTTAACAAACACACATCCAACCCCCGCAGAATTACAGCTGGATTACCTCATGGCTCACCACTATCACCCACGCTTTTCAACATATACACAGCCGACATTCCCTTAACATCACATTTGCACACCGCCCAATTCGCAGATGACACCACCCTTTCATGTCCAATCACTCAAGTTATTTAATCTGTAAACAAATTCAAACACATCTAAATAAAATTGATGATTGGTCTGTCAAATGGAAAATCAAATAAAAAATAAGTTAAATATTAAGTCAGAAAATACATATGATGTATATATATATATATATATGTATATGTATATATATATGTATATATATAATACTGAACTATGTGTATTCATTCATTAATAAATATATATTTAAAAAAATAAAACTCGAAAAAGCTAACAAAGCTACGGACAGTTGTTTCCTGTACGATCTCGGGAAATACATGAAAATGATTATGGTGTATTTGAGAGTTGAATGGCAAAATATCAGCGTGAACTGTTCAGTTCAGAAACGATAATTTTAGGTGATTTGTCTCTATTGCCGAAAGTTATTTACATTAAATTTCATTACATAAAAGAAATTCGATCATGTTATCTGGTATGCGGATGTTATCTGGTCCTTCGTCATATATCTATTACTGCTAGTAGCACCACTACTCAAGAAGAATTCGTGTCCATAAAAAGAAAATATTACCCGAATGGCGAATTTATATCTGTAAAAAAAAGGTGATACCTAACATTGAAATATGAGTGACTGATGAAAATTATAAATTCACAGAAACATTCCAAAATTGCAATTTTCGTACCAATTAAGGTTTATAACGAATTATTTTACTTCTTTGAGTGTTATGCCATTTACTTATTGTATTTGCTTGTATCCAACGGCGGCTCGTGGTCTTGCCATTAGGGTGGGCAAAGTCTCTCTTCTCTCTGCCATCCTCCCCTCCCTCCCTCTTTCCCTCTCTCTCATACACACATACACATCCATAAACAAAAGCATATATCACATGCATACATTTTACTCATTAACATAAATAATGACAATTAAACACAGTACATCTTATGAAGTCTGATAGCACGCTGAACGGCATTTTTCATCAGCTGTGAAGGCTGCCCGTATTTCTTTTTACAATCATCTACTTAGACTTAGCTGGGCAAAGACACCTCTGAAATATTTACTACCTACTAGAATCGGATTACCGCATATCTACTCAGCGCGTTCCAGATTCGTTGTTACAGGGGTGTTAAGTGTTCTATTGTACACGTTGATTCAAAACTTTTTTAATCGAACTATTTAATTGAGTTGAATTGAATTGATGCCTTATTGGCGAGACTAAGGCCATGAGATCTCATTTTACGTCTAACCATTCATTCCGTCCGTCTAACCACGCAAATTTTGCTACGCTATAGAGTATTTTCCATAGGCTCGTTGTACAAATTTTAGGCTAAAAGTACACGTTACCGAATACTTAAAACAATGTAAATAATTTTCCTTTTACACTGTGTGACGAAACACAAAGCCAATTCTGTTTCTTTTCAGCCAATTTTTCGTCACGCTTAACAGAAAAACGATCATTCTAACTTCGGTTTTTCAAAACGCAATTAAAAAACAGTAGCAAACTACGTATGTTTACAAAATGCATTTGGATTTTCATACATTCGAAATGTATTTGTAATTGCAACTCACTTCAAAATATAAGAGAATGTGGTTATAATATTAAATTAACACAATTCTTATGAATGCAACGCTTTCACGTGTCGCGCGTAAGCGAAGAACTGTTGCATTGGAAGGGATGAGAGCTCATTTCAGTGGAGAGATATCTCACACTTCCTTCGTTCAATGTCACACGTACTTCTCCTACAACCTTGTGCTAGCTGAGTGTTATATCTTCAAGACCTATTAAGGCACTCACTGAGATTGCCAATGAGCAGATGCATTGGCGATCGCACACGTAGCCAAATGCTTCTTTCGTCCAGAAAGCTAGAGTTGTACTGTAGGCTTACCCCTCCAGCCCCGCGGCAACCTACGATGTACTCTACGCTACTCTACTCGTTCGCATTTCGCGAGAGTGCGCCGGCTGGCTTCCACGAAGGGCACTGGCGGCGGACTGTCAATCGCTGCTTCCGAACGGTGCGTGTTTTGAAATTCCATGTTTCGCAAACGCTCTGAGAGGACTTGTATTCCCCTCATGTTTAGAGGTATGTACGAGAAAATGCACAGAGTTAATTTGGGTGTGCACATGCAAACGTGCGAATAGACACGAACCGCCACTGCTTGTATCTTAGATATAATCGAATTCATAAAAATATGTTGTGTTGGTATTAGAGCGGGACATAAAGTATTTAAGAGACCCTCAGGTATAAAGAAACAAAAAGGCCTGCAAGGGTATTACCAAAACGGTCTCCTGTTTTTCTCAGGTCCGTAAACAAATAACAATGAACTAGTAAACCATAAAGAACATTTTAAATTGTCGAGAACATGCCAAAATAGTAATTTTCGCATTAATTCAACAAATTAATGTTTATTTCAAGGTATTTGTCTTATTTGAGAATTATGCGATTTATTTATTGCAATATCCTGTTTCTTAATTTAATAAATCAAATTCATACATAAAAAGAAGAATGTTATTTGTTGTATGGAAAACGGGACAGTCATAAAGTATTCTAAAGGCCCGTGCGTGCTTTCTTAACTATTTCTATCAAAGAACGATATGTCCGACGCTAACAGACCCGCTGACTTACCATTTTTAGATCCATAAACAAACAAAATGAAGAAGTAAAGCCATGAGCAATATCACATAGGTTTATTACTAATAAATAAATGAATAAATATGGTTTTCACTCGGAGGCTGAAGTGACGATTTAAACAACTCAATTGTTGACATTTGTAAACTAAAAATATAGTATGTATATTTGAAAAAATGTAAATACTAAAATAGATGAAAAGAGGGACAGTAGAAATGCATAAAATGCCTGTAGTAGTCGTTTTCTACGTTGGGCGATTTTCATTGTAATTTCTTTACGTAGTTTGTGAATACATGAAGTTGTGTTAAGCTATATGACTCCCTGTCACACGCTTCCCGCGTTATTTTGCCGCTCTGTCTGTCCTGCAAACGACTCTCGTTTCGCATGACTGACCTTGCAAACAACATTTTTAGTGAAATAAATTGTGAAGCGTTTGTTAAAAAAGTCATACTCTTCCTCTCTTTACTCGACCACTGTCTCCACTGATATACTAAATTATCATGATCATTTTCTTTTTTCTTGAGGTCATTATTTTTCAATTCCTACTGCAGGTAAAACTCTCGAGTGTCGAGACATTTCAACAAACGAATAAACTTATTTTCATAGCGGTTATGATCCCTAGGGCTGTATTTAACTTGCAATCCAAATGTGGCCGAATTTTCTAGAAATCTCATAAATGCAAGGAAGTGCTTGGTTAATGTTTAAGATTTCAGCCATTTGGATGGCAGGTTCCGGTCGCGTTTTTGGTAATTGGCAGAATCATTCGCTCTACATTTCTTGCCGTTTGTGAATGAACGTGCTGTCTAAAGATCCTTTATGCATGAAAGTAAAGTTATAAGGAAAACGTACGAAACTGGCTTTAAGGGTCACGCCATGTCCTAAATGGCGTTCACTTCCTGGAGGTCACCTACTCGTTACAAAGGCCACTATCCTAAACTAGTGGTGCTTCAACAGCACATACAATCTCTTATTATTTGTAACTGTTACGTACTGTTATAATACTCGTTGAACCCACGAATGTTATTTATGATAAGAGTAGTAAAACGAACATTTTATTTTGCGAGTAAGAAATGTTGCGGCACTTTTTTAGACAGCCTTGCTGACTTTCCTTTTATTTTAATTTAAGTATACCAATCACTTAATTGTGTACTATTTAAGATCAGTTATAGCTGATCAAACGAAAGTATTTTGTTACGTTGATGAGAGACGGAGAGGTAATTTTCGGATCATTAAATACAGCCCACTTCTGAATACCGTGTGATTGCTTGGTAAAATTCCTTTCTCTCTTACCTCTCTCTCTAGTCTGAATCTAGCAACTCTCATCCATATTCTATACAAGAACGTGATGGGCGTTATTCTTCTGTAATTTTCTTGCTTATTTCTGTTCTCTCTTTTGCAAACTGGAATAATTACACCGTTTTACCATTCCTCTGGAATAACCTCTTGCTCAATTATCATACCGAATAAGGTTTCAATTCCTTCTTCCTTAGAATAGGTCTAGAATTCATTCGAAATCAAATCACAATCACAATCCTACTTTCTTTTTCTTTAATCGTTTAACATAATTTCTTTCTGTTCTATTTTGTAGCATTGTATTAGTATTGTTCGTACTAGTAGTATTGTAAAAGTAGTGTTGTAGTATTGCATTGTTATGTTGTTGTGGGAGAATTGATTTGTAGTAGAATTGTATTTTGTAGAATTGTATTGTAGTACTATTGTTGCTGAAGTATTATAGTTGTAGTAGAATAATTTTAGTACTATAATAATAGTAGTAGCCACTTCACACAGTGCGGTTGCCAGGGCTAAATCGCATGGGATAGAGAATTAAACAAAGACTTGCAGATGCATTCATTACATTAAGAATATCTCGCGGCTGTCCCAAATGCATTACATTCACAAGAATTTCGTTTTATTAAGAATTCCCTTCTGTAGGACATGAAAAATCGGTAAGTTTCCGCGTTGGGCAGATTCCGTTGTGTAGTGTGTTAAAAGCCATATAACTTCTTAGTCCAGATAAATTTTCCTGTTAAGGGGGGGTTTCCGGCTTGTTCAGGTTCCGTTTAGACAGATTTTACCGTAGTATTATTGTTCTGGTATTAGTGTAGTGGTATTGTGGTATTACTATTGTTGAAGTATTTTACTAGTTTAGTAGTGTGTTGTTGCAGTGGTCTTGTAGTAGTGTTGTATTTTGTACTAGTATTGTAGTAATAATAGGATTGTATTATTGAATAATAGTAAAACTGTTGTAGTAGTAGTGATACTGTAGTAATATTCTAATATTGTAGTAGTTTTATTAATATAGTAATATTATTATACTAGTACTATTGTAGTACTAATATTGTGGAGATAGTGTTGTGGTAGTAGTAATAATTGATTCATTAGTGGTTTGAGCGCGTATACCGCTAAAGTGATTAGTCTCATAAGAGTGGGCACGTGTTATTTTCCTCGAGAGGTGACTGTGATCTTCAGCAGCTGGTTGGTGAGTTTCAGCTTTCCGTCGGCTAGCAGCGTTCTACCAAACCATGTATCTCCGTTCAGCAGGGCATCGCCCCGTCCGGGAAAGGCTCTAAGCTCACGACCGGTCTCTCGGCATGAGTGGTAGTACATGTGCGCGCGTGTGTGTGTAAGGGTAAAAATAGGAAAAGGAAGGAAAGATTGCTCGCGGTTCGTGGCCCGTTTGTCAGGGTACTGCTCCGGCATTCGCCTGGTGTTGGTTGGAGAAGCCATGGTAAACATCCGATCAGTACAGCCGGCCGCTAGGTTTCTCTCAGGGGTCGTCCACAAATTATGTAGGATCTGAGGGGGTTTGTAGCAGCGTTACGCTGCGTTACATAGGGGTAGGGGGGTCATAGTTTAGTGTTACATGATGATGATTTATATATTTTGTGATATATATTATATGATATATATTTACATTATATTATATGACATATTTTATGATATTTTAAATCTCAAAGTGATTTTTGTTGATGTGATACGTTTTGAAATTCATGTATTCAAAACTGCTGCCCATAAACTAGGTATGTGCTGGCCGTGAATCATCTGAATTACTAGAACATTTTTATGTATTTAGGAGTGAATGGGTCAAGCCATCTTATTATGTTGTGCGTGTATACCAACTAAAGATAACAAGATGGACCCAATTTTTATAAAAAGCACTCCGATGACAAGAAGACCCAATAGAGAATATGTAATTTTCCTAACTCATCCTCGTCTGAGGAAGCATAAATTTTACAATGTAATGTGGGAAGCATCAGTCACGAAACTCCATTAAAGAACACTGACACAAAACAAGGATATTCACCTTAAAGAGTGGAGCGAGTCTTCTATCTGAGAAGCTTTCTTCATTCACAATAAGAGTAATGATATTTTGTATTTTACTGCTGATAAGTGTGAATTATTTCTGTTATTACTATTATATGAGTGTGAACTATTTCTGTTGCAAATAGTTTGCTAATATAATGAAAAAAGTTTAAAAAAAATGCAATACCTCAAGCGGCTTCGCGGCCAAGTTGCGAAAGATTATTACCAAAAGGACGTATAATAAGTAAACTAGCTTGCAGAACGTATTTCTTATAAAATAATGGACAATCCTCACACTTCTTTTCAAGTTTTTAAGCTACTCTGGCTGTCACAATAATGATTTTGATACTAAAAGATTAGGAATCAAGAATTTCACTTTGTTACTGAAGTTACTTTTCATTATTTGTTTGTTATCTGAAGGGGAAAAACCTTTCCGAACTCTTGATCGACCGTAAAATGTTTTCAAATTATTAACTTCATTTACTTGAAAATCACTGATATATGATATTCCACTCTTTTGCTCTGAACTCTTTAATTTTTTACTACCGATTTGCCCTGCCACATTTTCAATAATTACTCATTATCAGGGCTGGGATTCTATGACCTACAATTTCTTTGAAAATTACCTACAAAAAAACGTAAAAATAAGAAGAAAATGATCAAAAAATTTTAAAAAATGGAAAATGACCTATTTAAAAAAACTTTTAAATTTGTATGAAAATATTCACCTCTTCAATGAATATTACAACTTTATAAAATTTATTTATATAAAATTATGTTTAATATATGAATATTATTTATAAAATTTATTTATATAAAATTATGTTTAATATATGAATATTATTTATAAAATTTATTTATATAAAATTATGTTTAATATAAACTGATTAATGGTCCCGGGGCCGTGAACTTAGTCATAGCGTCTTTGTTGTGCACAACATGAGTATATATCAAATTGGCAGTAGTTGGGAGTAGAACACGCCATTTATTAGTAATCTTTGGGAAGTACGGTTTCACTGCCAGAATTTTCCATTAAGCCATAGGGAATACGCATGCATTTGAAAGCATTTCTGTGGTGATTGTTTGAAGCGTGGCTATTTAAGAGGAGCAAGGAGAGTTAAAATGGGAAAGTGGGAAATTATTTATCCCTTAAAGTATTTGCCCGATCTGTTGTAGTCATAAAAATAGTCATAACTAATTTTTAAATATTAAGATTAAAGCCCATGGAACTTGCTGCTATCTGTAAAGCTAATTGAGAGGGCGATAGTCACCATCACACAGACATTAACGCAAGAAATGCATATTAAGACGTATAATTAAATTAATTACATTGTTACAGAAAAAATAAGCTTAATATGCTGTATAGAAGCATATTTTAAAGAATTTAGTGATGAAAGATATAGTTGAACTTTGGAAATATGTGCCATGATTGATAGTAATGTAGATAATAGTTTAAATACAGTGAAATGAATAGAGAACTGTGAAGAATTCACATCAAAATGACTATGTAGTGCTGAAAGAAAGAGAGAGAGAGCACAATTTTACGTGTGACGCCTGGGAGACCTGGCACACGTTGACGTTGCAGGCACGGCACCTACAGTGTCCCAGATGAAGAAATGTTGTTGCTGACAAAGTTGAGAGGCAGGTTGATAGACCTGCCAATGTTGCAAAGTGCATGAAGTATAGGATTGCGCGTTCTCGTTGAATGCTTGATCAGACAATACTACTGTGCTGAGAACTTAGAATGTAGTACTATAAAGTTGTTATTATAACAATACGATTGTCACAGTTCACACGTTGTTATACAGTTCAGATGATTGCGGTTGCAATATTAAATAATACGTTACACTGGAGAGGCGGTTATACAGTTCAGATATTGTTAATAATACACAGTTCAAATGTTGTGAGTTACACAGTTTAAAAAATAGCGGTTGCAATGTTTAAGAAACACGTAGAACTACGCAGGCAGTTACAGTCTTACACTCGCGTATAAATACAGCAACGTGAAATCAGTAGAATGGGAATAATTAGCAGTACGCGAGGTACGCAGCGCATTGTGCTGTGATTAAACATAACACAATTAACGTAAAGTGCATTTATAAGCTGTTGCACAGAGTTGAAATAAAGTTACAAACGCGTGCGTGGCACATTGCGATGTAAAAAGTAAGTGAGGCTGTCGCTAGCGCGACATGAGGTGCACTCCGTGAGGATTTGCGACGAAATGCCTGTGCGCGAGGTCCGCCCGCTGTGACAAACGGGACGCTCCCGGGTTTTTGGAGTTGCAACCGTTGAAATCAGCCGTTTCCAATTATTACAATTGAAACGGTAAGTTATTGGCTAATTTAGAATTAAAATGTTACAGCATTGATTGACATTTTGAATGACCAAAAGTATGGTGCTAGTTTTGTGTTTAATAATTGACGAAATGATTACCACAATATAACCATAATAATTGACACAATATTACATCGCAGTTGCGCAGGCCGCACGTGCCAGGTGTACGAGCTGCCGCGAAGGGAGGTGGTATGAGGGCTTCCTAGAATCCCTGCTGCAGCCCGAGCTTGCGAAATGGTACGTAATGAATTGCACTGAAATTGCTTGCATCGAAAAGTGTGTTAAATATATATTAAAATTAAAAGTAGACAGCTTGCACGAACATACGTTTTGATACTCTTATTGGCAGACCAATTGAGCTCTTAGTGCAGTGTACCCGGTTTGTACCCCGGTTGGTGCAGTGTTCCGCTGGCGGAGGTTCCTGGAGGGGGAAATCCGCAATCCGATGTATGAATAGAAGCCGAGGAACACTGCCAGCTCCCGAGATATATCATGCTTTACACTAATGGGAATAAGGACATAGAAGTCGAGCGCGTCGCGAAGTCTCACGCATACACGTCGTGCACGAAATAATCAATTTTCTTTCCTCAGTTTCTTCCTCCTAATTTGCTTACACACATGGATAAGATACTGAAATACTTATAGGCTGCGACCTGAGATAAACTAGTTCTGTAGTCTGCCACCGGCAAACGTAAAGTGAACCAGTAATAACGAATTTAATACGTGGTATGTTATTTATATCGCGATTGCTGTATTTATAAACTATTATTGTCTTCTGTCCGATTAAAAAAAATGCAAGATTTTTGTTTATTAAACCCACCAAACTCTCTGCTTTTACATTTCTTTTGGATAAAACGTCCTATATGAGCTAAAGAAATTACCTTGCACTTGTGAAATTTCGATTCTTGAAAAATAAAACTGTTTCAAAATAGATATTTTTATTTTTGAAATATTTTATGCAAAAAAATTGCGAACAGGATTCAGTTCGTGAGTCATGCAGTTGTGAAACAAAACATTTAAATGTACCAAGTGTGTGAATAATAATAATGTAATTATAATAATAATGTAATAATAATAATGTTTAAAGTGTAATTAAACGATCTTAAAAGTATGCAGATTTCTATACATGGTAAAGGTATCTCTGATAGCTCGATTTAGAGGCCCACAATTTATTTACTGATTGTGGGATTATGTATTGCCACTGACATTGTTAGTTTTTACTCTGGCACTAAAACTTTAAGCATTAAAATTATATTATATATATATATATATATATATATATATATATATATATATTTGTATATTTTCCTTCTGAATTATTATAGCATCTTCCTTACTATTAGTGATTTGATTTACAGACTGACAAAAATGCAAGTTTAATTGACTAGTGTAAGTACGAAAGTAATGGATGCCGTCACCTATTAATCTGCTTGTCATGCAGGTCGTTAAAGTGCTGATAAAAAGTCTTTCCAATTGAGAGTGGGTTTGTGGGTTGGCAAACTGACGGGCAAAAATAAACTACATAAAACTGATTATTTTTTCGTGGCTTCTCTTACTTTATTTTATATTATTTCACTTCACATAATGAGTACCAGAGACAATTATCGGTTCAGGTGTTGGTTATTTTTCTCATAATACGATTGGTAAGTGTAAATGTGGTCGTAGAATAAGAATCGTGTGGTAGCTCTCATAAGTATATAATTGAAGTGAATTAATGAGACTAAACATGAAGTATCTATTTATATTATATTAATATACTATGTTTTAAAAAATAAACGTTCATTAAATATATTGAAAGAAATTACAGAGATAGCAAAATTACAAAAATATAATAGTTAATAAATCCGAAAGACAATTCTGGAATAATGGTACCTTTGTAACAATTAGTGTTGGTGAAAGGAGCGTAGCGAAATTTGTGTGGTAGTGAAATTTGAGCGGGCCTCATGACCTGAGTATCGCCACTTCAAATAAGACACCAATTCAATACCTTTGGTCACGCACAAGATCTTAACTACTGTCCAGCTCGTTGACGTCGAAGTTGCTTGAGTGAGTGATTACGCCCGCTTATTAGACTATTATTCTTTGTTTAATTCGGTAAAATAGGAATGTAAGACTATCCGCAATACATCAGATCAAGATCAACTTGGTCTTGAACAAGTTATCGAAACGGGTCAAAATGGCACAGTTTTCGGTTGGATTTCTGCACGATGATTGTGGCTGTGATTCACGCGCTTTCCATGTGGGTGTGCAATTCTGGCTAGTTTTTTCTGCGACCAAAATGTGAATATGCCTTCTGTGTTTCTACCTGCCTCTTAATAGAGTCCCATTCTTCCTCGAATCTCGTTCCGTGATTATAGTTAAACACACAACTGTTTCAAGCTAATTATTTTTCCTGGACTGGGATTTCAACTTAAGCGGAGAGGCTTCTCAATAAATTCTCTTATCATATCACCACCAGTGCTAATTTTGATAATCCAATGGCCCCTACGTATCAAAAAATGGGTGAACGTTAAAAATTTTCGAAATTTGTGACGTTTTAATGAAAATCAGACATACATCATTTACCGTATTAACATCATACCGCCTACCGTATTTACCATTTACCACCTCCTACCGTATTCACTCCTAATGTAAAAATTGGTTTGTAAAATGTTCCAGGAGTATTATAATTTGTTAAATGGTTTTATAAAAAAATCTGTAAATAAATTATTCCGCGATCGCGCCTTTCCCTGTGCTGTACAGGAGGATACCTACTCGCGACTGTCTATGTTTAACACGAATCGTTGAATACCAAACCCGTTGTCGAATCTATTCTATCACAAGTTACGTTTCGAATATGAATTATATTTATATTTAATTTAAAGTTTACAACACAAATTAGTATGACACCTTCAAATTATTAATATATAACGCTAGCATTACCAAGTTATTTTTGATAACGTGCTTTACCATGGGAAAATGTGTCCATATGTTTAATTCTTTATTATGACTATAATATTGTAATTAGATCTATTTATCTTGTGAACATGAATGATTTATAATGTAATTAGAACGATTTTAGATTGTTATTGCACATTGTTACAATAATTAAGGTAATTAAAACATGTGTTGGATAATGTTGTTGTAAATTGTTAAGTTTCAATGTTCATAATCTCTTGACTTTACTGTAGGTTGTTCCTGAACATAAGAAACTCTTGTTTTTGTACAAATACAACCCACAAGTACAAACATCTGCACCATATTGCTTCGACAATGGATGACGACCACTACAGTATTGTCAAAGTAAATTAATAGACTTCAGACATTTTTGTCACAAGTTTTATCAACCTTCGACAAAAAGTGACCATGCATCCCAATGATGGGATGATTATAAACGATACGTAAAGCCATAACCACAGTAAGAAACACGTGTTTGAAAACATTTACAACGTACGAGGATTTCATATCCATGGTCACATATTTCGCCCACGCTCCAAGCCCCTGTGGCATCGCTTTTGTGATGCTGCGACTGAGTGACAATACCGACACTGGTGCCCTGTCCATTGCTCATTGATTAGTAAAAACCGAACAAAGCTGCTTTTTAGAGCGTAGCAGTATTGACCAACACAAGGCGCGTAAAACATGCGTATGTTTGTGAAGAAAAACTTCGCTTCTAAAACTCATCTTGGCTTGCAGATTTTAAACAACTTGTCGAGGGTGAGAATGCATCTGTCTAATCATTAATCGTAGTAGTCTACTTTCTGTGGCGTGTTCGAAGTTGTTTTTTTTCCATTTGAGACAAGGCATAACCAACGTGTAAGACAAGCTGTACGTCGTAATCATGCGGAATATTGTAATAGCAACTTGATGTTTTGATCGATTACTAATATTTAAAACAAATAAAACTAGTTGTATTTGTATAATGTTAGGATTTTATTTGGCTTTCGTTTCAGTAATTTTATTTACACATATTCATGTAATGTGACTACAATGTCTGCAATCTTCGTTTGTCCTTAGTCGTGATCGAATTTTTGCCAAACATTTATTGAGAATTTAATTTTTTATTACGTTTTCGTTTTAATAGCTTTAACGGACCAAAGTATGATATGAGAAATAAACAATCATAAGAGGTAGAAAGGAAATTGACTATTCATATTGACCTCATATTTTACAGAAAAAATGTTCGTCCGCATTACGTCAATTTTCAACTCTAAAAAGAAATAAAAATAATCACTAGATGTCTTCGCCAATAGATAATTGCCATTTAAAACAAAATGAAATGTTCTACGAATGTTTCCTTCTCTATTCATCAAGAGAGTTTCATGTCACGAAACCACTCAGTCAACTTCCTTCTAGAAAGCAAAAACAAGAGGAAAACTGTTTCACAGATTCATAGTTGCAAAACCAGCCCTACAATGCCATTTCTGCATCACGTAAAGTATATTCACCAATTTTATGACTCAGTGATATAACACGATATACGAACCTGCTTTAAAAGAAGCAAGTGCCATTAGGTTTTTCCTCACTAGAACGTCAATTGTCTTTAATGACTCTTTTAAAGTGTGGAGTTAATATGATAAAATGTAAGTCAATTCTATTTGCAATAACTTGTTCTTTGATGTTAAGGTGTTAGATTTTTTACTATTTGTCTTAAATTTTGCCATCATAAACATATTACAATGACATTTATCTCAGTAGAACACAAGGTTATCGCTTCAATAATAAAACAAAAATAGAAACGTTGCCTGTTAAAGTGTGTGGAGGGGCTAGTCGAGTGCTACTTTTTGTCTTTCAAATATACATTTGCTTTCATGAATCAATGTGCAGCACCAACATTACTCGAGGCGGAAACTTCACGGTACGATGAACATCATTGAAATAAGTTCATGTAGAGCACTCCATGTTTTTTTTGAATGAGTAGGTGGAACTCCTTCATAACTAAAATTGCTACTCTCCTCCGAGAACCATTACACCAAATACCGATTCACCCTCACATCCGGTGTGCTGTGTTCTACATATTGAAAAGGGTGGCTTAAAATGCAACCAATACCAAAGTGCCCAGCGTAAAGAGTGAGTACGATGCGTTTGCCTAATTTGAACCTTTTTCGTACACAATAATGTAAATAAATAAAATTATATAATGTTTTCAAATTTAAAATGATACAAATACATTTAATGCATTTTTTTCAATTTTTCAATCAATTTCAATTTCAATTAATTTTTTCTCACGAAACATAAGAGATTTTAAGTTCGGACATATTATATCATAGAGAAAAAACATTCAATTGAGTTATTTTGTCAGCTTTAGTAATAACACTGACAAGATAGGATAATGCATTGAAATTATTTACAAAGGAGCAACAAAAATTATCTATGTTCAAACTACGTTAAAAGAAAAAATCTGATTACATTCGAAACTTATCATTAGTGAAGTTAAAGTGGAACTATTTCTTAGGCGAAATTCCACACCTCATCATGATCGTATTCCATTTTCACACTAATGAATAAACTAGATTATATTTATCTCCACTCTGAGTAATAAAGTTGTAACAATTCACTGGAAAAAGAGTTTTGTAATTCAGTGTTTTACCGACGTTTTGGTAGCGTTCCGACCATGAAAACAATGAGTATTTCCAGAATTATTTCAGATAATCCTTGAGGGATGCGAATACGTATTGTGCAAATCGATTTATCTTGTCAAGATGAATCGAATGAAATATTGATCTTCTCTGCAGCTGCCATAAATCACCCAAAACGCGATTTAATACACCAAAGAAAAACGTTTTTAGAGAAATTTCTTAGACACTTCCGAATGGATTGCAAAATCATGATAAGTCTTCTCCACGAAAATTAATTAAACTGAATCTGATTTTAACCTTTAAGTACTCGCACGAAGAAAGTTTTGTAACTCTTCGCATCTGGTCACTGTGGCCCAACACATAATAATACATGCCAGGAAGATGGTAAAATATAATAAATGCAGGATAAGCCCAGAGATTTATCGCCTGTAATCACCTACGATCAAGTAAGGCTGTAAAGGATTTTGCAGGTAGAAGAGAACGGAAATGATACTAAAAATCACGAGGATTTACATTTTCAAGCAAAATCGGGTTTCAAACAATCAGTCTTGGAGTCCAAATTCTTTCATGCGATCCCTCCCGGGTATCTATTTATTAACATTAATTATTATTTTTGGACGAACTTAATTTTCTTATACTATATAACATTGTATAAAATATTATCCAAAAATGTTAAACTTGTCTCCAAAAATGAGTGAAAATAATGAAAGTGTAATTATACTACTGTTATGTCAAAGAGTCGGATATTGCTTTGAGTTATGCAATAATCTGTGATGTACGCCAGCCGCTGCATCGGGCATATATATATATATATATATATATATATATATATATATATATATATATATTAACCGGCCTGTCATGGCTAACTCTTGGTCAGCGTACTCGTTTTTCCAGTTTTCAGCCCCGGGTTCGATTCTCGGTCAAGCAAGATTTTAGCGTGATTTTTCCTGGCAATGTCCCAGTATATGTTGCTCCATGAGACGATGATAAAATTCACTTCTCGGGTTGAGAAGATTGGAATACGGCGTGGGGATGTCTACGTGCTAACCATACGTAACCTCTTCACCCACGACTGCTAGGCAAGGACGTCGCCGGTAGGCCTGAGCCCGTTCACGGGATGTCGCATCAAGTACATACATGCATACGAATATAAATTATTATATAATTGTTATATAGTTCTCTTACGTATTCCATTCCAAACATTCACCAACTTTTCAATTTGGTGACCTGCCAAAGGTAGAGGAGAATCAAAATCCGAACAGTTGCTACACGGAGAATTCCAAGGCGCCGCCCACGATCGCGGGAGCGGCATCGAGCCAGTTCATCCCTCTTCGAACACCCGCTGCAGCCGGCTCTTTCTCGTCCATGGCCTTTTAGCTACTGAGCACTGCGCCGGGGAAACCACCGACCTGAAGTAGCTGCCTTTCCAAGCTCTTTCGCCGCAGAATATACACGCGGAGGCCTATGCGGAGTGTTTCGCATACGTACGCGGGGCGACTGCAAAGAGCTGGAACATCCGGGTCGCTTCTCTCAAAGCGACGGCTTTATTTTCCACCCGAGGCACACGTTCAATTGTTAAGTTACAACATCTTTTCCGGAAATTTATGAAATGTGTCAAAGAGGGTGCATTGCCAGGCTCATAGATGCACTGAGAATTATGTAAACGATAAAGTTTGAAAGTTCTTTCCGTTACTCATTGAGGATACAGAAAGCATAGACGCGAGTATCGTTTCAAAGAAAGACTGAAAAACTTTATTTGCGGCAACAAGAATGGAAAGCTCTGCAGTTATCGTAACTTGCTTTGCTAAAGAATTAGCACAGCGGGGACAGTGTTTGAAAGTGTGGCATGGTGTGTGTGTGTAGGCTAATGTGTGAGAATATATGTGTGTGTTCGATCCCTAGCCAAATCATGTTGAATTTATGAACGACCAAGAGAGCTCTGTGTAGTTTTCTCAGGGTTATTCCGTTTTGTATACCTCTCATTCCAACATTTCCTGTCACGATTCACGACATAATCCCTATCATATAATGATTAGATCACTTGTGGGTCTCAATGACCTATTGCGCGGCAGAAAGGCCCCTAAATTTCAATAAATTAAAAAGAAAAAAGACAGAAAGAAGAAAATAAAGGTATTGTATCTTATTTAATTATGTTATATTAAACCTATACAATTCAAATTTTTATTTGTGACGATTATGTATATATATAAAAATTTGAATTGTATAGGTTTAATATGACATAATTAAACATATATAATATATGTATACTATGTTTACTGACTTCAAACATAATCAGCATTTATCGAAGATTAGTAGCTTTGCACACATGAGTCAATGCTTTATAGAAGCACTAGCCAAGGTACTCCTTCCAACCGACAGACGTTTGTTTCATGGAACTGTATGCAGTAATAAAACTGGTCTTACAGAGACAATACTGACTGATATTTGGAAAATACTTTTCGATAGATATTGACTTTCGAATTAAACGTTATTTCATTTAAACAACATCATCTACAATCACTGTGCACAATACTGAGGATGAACAGTTAAATAAAATATTCGTTCATTACGTGTAGGTCTTCTGGTTGCTTTATAGAATAGTTAGAGTGTAGTTATATTGTAGAGATGAATATAGTTATAGTTTAAATTCACTGTCTTATATTTACAATTCAGTGGAATTGCAATTATCCGAGAAGATTGGGGGGTCACGTCAGCCTCGTATAGGAAAAAAATCTTTATCGATGGATTAAAAAATCTCTCTCTATACTTTTTGTACCTATTTTAAATCAATTTAATCACTAAGAGTCTCGTCTCCCACTCCTAAAGCAGCAGTCACATTATTAATACATTCCAATTGACAAACATGACTGAAATTTGAATCTATTTATGCATTGTTTTACTCTATCGTGTTCGTACAATATACAAATGCATGTAATGGAGCAACAGAAATTCGAAAGTTTAACGGAAATACATGTTTTACTCCGAAAAATGTTTTCTTTCAAATTATATTTCCGTCTATTAATTACACTAATGCCTAAAACGGATACTTTAAAGATAATCTAAAAAATGATTAATTTTTCTTTATTTGCTAGAATAGAGCAAAATTTGCTAAATAATGGGGTAAAGATCTGATTTTCATTAAAACTACATTGACATTTTGGAAAATGCTAATGTTCAAATTTTTTTGGCTTCCCTACAATTTACAGTATAAAAGATTGAGTTTTAATTAAACTTAAGTCTCAATATTATACCATTAAATCATTTTAAGTATTTTTGTGTAATTTAATGAACTTTAACACGAGTAATTGTGGTGTACAACTCTTAAAAATTTTTCACGAATATGAAAACAAAATTTTCTCATAAACGGCTCTAATGTATACAACATTTTGTAAGAGTAGAACTCAATAAACTGAATTCTATGATCCAAGCGACATTTTCATTAAACCTTTTGCGTTTTCAAGAATTTTCAATCTGTAATGAGTATGTAATTTAGAAGTATTATTTCTTGGTACTATTATGCTCAGGAATGGAGAGGATACAAAAGAATATTCCTCCCCTCCTCAGTTCAGAAATGAGTTGGACAAGGAAGTCAAAACTGAGAACTGCAAACGCAGCAAAAAGTATGAAACGTGTTTTTAATGGCACTGTCTGCCATTGAGCAGCTTTGGTGTCCTTGACGGAGTTGGTCATCGTCCGCTGCCCGCTGCTACCGTGGGCGAGAGTAGAAGGCCCACAGACCGCCGCCTCCTGCCTTCCGCTCGCCGTTGCCTGTTGCCGCCCTCACTTGCTGCCCCGAGATTGCCACCCCTCGAATGCGGCCCTCCGCTGTCTATCGCTCACCGCTTGCCATATGTAGCTTCCCGACCGTCATTGTTCGCTGCCCGCTAGCTTCCCTCCACTTGTTGGTCGTTGCTTGTCACCCTCCAGTTGCCGAACACAGCTTCCCGGCGGTCCCTTGCGCACTCTCCGCTTGTCATGCGCCGAATGCCGCATGCTGTTTGCCGCCCTTCGCTCGCCGTCCTCGGCTTGCCGCCCTCCATTTGACTCTCCTCCACTTGCCGGCCTCCGCTTGACACCCTTCGCTTGTCGTCTGCCGATTGCCGCACGCCGTTTGTCGCCCTTCGCTTGCCGCCCGCCGATCGCGGCGCGTCGCTCGCCGCCGCTGTCGTCTCCATTATTGCCGCCACCATCAATCCGCCGCGGTCTCCGAGCTGGTTCCGCCGCCGCCGCCGCCGCCGCCGCCGCTGCCGAGTACCGGTGGCCTACTCCAGGCGACTGACCCAGAGAAGCGGCGCGGGCGGCGCCGGCCAGCGCCGGCAGTGAAGCGGTGGGCGCGCTAGCGAGCAGACCCACGGAACCACTCGCGCCTTCCACGCCGCCCGCACCTCCTCTCGCCTCGCCTCCACGCGCCCAACACTCGGAGACTTCGATGCCGGGTAAGACACGAACCCGACTCAGTTCGCGTGCATCGGGCGGCACACGGCGAGTGGAGACTTCGACGCGCGGGTAAGGCACGAACACGTGCCCGGCGCGGCACTTAGCCAGTGAAGACTTCGACGCGCGAGTTAAACACGAACTGTCTTCAGAGTTGGATTCGTCTCGGTGTCACCCTGATCGACTGCCGAAGTACTTGGAGTTCCATCGCGCGTGCAAGTCATCGTCTCCTGAGGACTTCATTGTGCGTGTAGTGGGAAACACCGACCGCACCTCAGCCTTTGATGCACTGAACCCAGCAACGTATACTAAGCTGAAGAATGAAAGACTTCAGATTCAAATTGGCAATGAATGTGCAGCGTTCAAAACACGTGATTGTCTTCTCAGTTGTTCGTGTGACCACAGTGTGCGGTGGTAATATCGGATATTAACTGACATCATATGATCACAGTTGTATGAATATTATATTAATTGAAGCAATTTGAATAATTGTGTATGGTGTCTCAAAAATATCAAGATCGTTGATAGCTACCTAAAATCATTTTATGACATCAATCACCAGTATAAATATTAGTGTAGAGACGATGAGGAAATTAGTATTTGTGACATGAAAGTAAACGAATGTTAAATAACTTTATTTTCTAG
The DNA here is from genome assembly GCA_038098605.1 of Gryllus longicercus. Lineage (NCBI taxonomy): Eukaryota > Metazoa > Arthropoda > Insecta > Orthoptera > Gryllidae > Gryllus > Gryllus longicercus. The sequence continues at coordinate 1,218,509 of JAZDUA010000062.1, read as the reverse complement.
AAACAATTCGTGTATTTAAGTTTGCGAGATTTTAGCGGGTCAATTTAACACCAATCATTTATTCAGTAGGGATTTTCGCAAAATTTTGAACTGAGGAAGTATTTCGTATAAGAAAAGCATCGTATTGCAGCCCGGTATTCCCAGAACAAGCAACAATTCCAGGTGATTACTGTCTACCTTACCAGGCTTTTTCTTTTATACACCTTACGGAACCTCAACACACTGACCTAAGAGGGCTAGTTGCAGGCGATCAATAGTGAATCCCAGTTTCTAACGCTCCTTCTATCGTCTGACGTCAGCATTTCGCAGTCGTTCATTTGAACTCATTCCAGCCATCGTCACGAGTACTAACGCTTCCCATTTGTTCTGCCACCGTGTGAGCTTCGTTAGCCTGATTCCTCTTTTGTTCCCATAGCGTGTGCAAGGACGTCGCGCGACATTGCTGTGATATTCCGGTGAAATATTGTTTGATAATCATTAACTTCTCATTGAGTCTGTTTAAACATATAGGATTTTTCGGGGGTATAGTTATAATTTCCATGCAAATCGTACAAACTACGAGTGTTTTCTGCGCATAAGGGATCATCTTGCTTTTTTACAGATTAAAACGCCGTTAAAAATAATCTCCCTAAAGAGATATCGCAATTTAAAAATTCAACTTACTCATTGTGTGGTTTAAAATTAAATACCTGTGTGACTCCCATTTGTAGCATATATTAAATATCAACATTGGGTAGTTCCTATTCTTTCTGTTGCCAGACTGAAGAGAAAAACTTATATACAGTCAAGAAAAGAAGGTAGCGGAATCAGAAACTAGCTTTTTCGCTTCTGCCAAATCACCCACGGGGAACCGTGTAAACGGTGGCTTCTGACAGTGCATCTGCAAAGTAACTGCTCCTGCTAATGCAGAAACCGCTCCCGCGTATTCAGACCTAGGCTGCCAATCATCACATTGTGTATCACTAACGTTCCTCTGAGTACATCAGTGGCGTCTTTATTCGCACACTAAACCCTCTGCCTGGCAGTGTAACGAGACTTTTGACATTGTATTCTTCAAACATATTAGGCGGCTGACTTGCAGGTATAAGAGGAAACCGTTTCCCTTTCGAAAACAAACGTCACTCGTTAGCAAGCGTCAACAACTCGCTGACACTTAAAACATGGTTCGTGGCATCGACTATTTGCAGTGGAATCGATGAGTTTGCTGTGTCAGAAAGATAATATTTGCGCAAGCGCGGGAGCCGTAGTTGTGTTGTTTTTTGACATTGCGATTAAAGGAGCCAAGACTTACCTGTATAACAATACCCATGACGAGTGACGCAACGCAACAATTTTGTGTGTGAAAAGTTACATTTCGTTAACTGATCCTTTACATCGACCTCTACATCAAAATCATTATAAATGAGTTGTGACTTACTGCTTAGTTGCAATCTGCAGTAGTGAAGAGAAAAAAAATTGATTGAGTGGACTAAAAACATCAAACATATTTTACAAGGACGAATCCAAACAACCTGTGGTTTTTAAAGAGTTGCTTTCGAATTTGATTGTCATTGAATTATGACACCTAAGTCTTAAACCCAAAGAAAAGAAAAAGAAGATTTTATATCTTGATAATATTATTTAGACATGGTATATGTCTAGACATTTTATTTGGATATATTTATAAATGGTCGCAATAATTATTTAGATTGAATACGAATATTTTCGGTGTAGCTCATTGTATTTGAGCTCGTGTGGAAGATGCAAAGTAGGGAAGCAATGGCGTGTGCAGCGTGGGCGGTGGCGGTGGCGGTAGCGGCAGCGCTGCTGATGGCGCCGGGGGCTGAGGCGGAGGCGGTGGTGGTGGCGGGACCGGCCGAACCTCGATGCCTGGGGGCGTGCGTGGCGGGGAGTGCGGGGCAAGGCAGAGGATTCGTGGACAGCTTCTTCGGGCTGCTGGCGTCTGGATGGAACGCGCTCCTCGGGCCCATCTTCGGCCCAATCAACGATGACGACGGCGGAGGCGGAGGTATGCATCTCCTCTCTCTATTTCGCTTTTTTCCGCACGTACTCTTTATATCTCTTCCTCTTTCTGTCTCGTACTCTTTCTGTCTCTTCCTCTTTCTGTCTCGTACTCTTTCTGTCTCGTACTCTTTCTGTCTCGTACTCTTTCAGTCTCGTACTCTTTCTGTCTCTTGCTCTTTCTGTCTCTTGCTCTTTCTGTCTCAGTCTCTTGATCTTTCTATCCCATTCTCTTTCTATCTCTTACTCTTTCTCTATTGCTCTTTCTCATTTACTAGAGCTAGGCAATTCGCTTTATATTATCGATCATTCTCGCTATCTTGCTTTGCAATTAGGGAAAGTGCGCGGGCACTTTCTTTGTCTATGAAATCTATAAGTAGATCTATCAAGAATCAGAAACTGTAGGCACCGCTCATTTTTGGCCTTCTCGGCAGTGTTACGTCGGGGTTCTGTATGCAGTCTGTTGGCAGTTACAATGTTTTTTTCTTGTGATAAGCTCTATGCGCTCTCTTGCAAAGGCGTAAATAATTTAACGCAGGATTTTAATTAATTTTAATAACGAGCTAGTAGTGTTACAACTGTGTATACTTTCTAGCATTGTTTGTAATAGCCACTCAAAATTACGCAAATATTTCTCATATTTTCAAAACAACTCATATTATGTTATCTAAAGATCAGATTGATTATTTAAAGAAGAGATTCCATTAAGGAAAATCACTGTCTTCAATATTAAAATTATTGTATGACCCAAAGAAAATTTAAAACTTTTGATAAATATTTTTTTTGTAAATAGAAAGTTCAACAAAAATTAAACCTGCGGTTTAATTTGAAGAAGTACGCTTTATTTTAAAAAATGCAGTCTTTTCAAGAAAATTTTGTTCACGTGGTTATTATTTATTTTTATGCTTTAATTTCACGTAAAATTACCCGGAAACTATTCATATTTTGGAAAAATGTACATTACCATATTAAAACATCTAACTTCGAAGAACAAATTTCATTAAGGAAAAAATCTCTATCATCAGTATTGTAGTTGAAAATCCCCTCAAAATTTTGACGTTTTGAAAATTTCGGATTTATACTCCATAAACAGGGAGTATAATGAAATGGGACATGCGCCATTTTTATTAGCGTACTTCGCTGTATTTAAGAAAACTATAAAGGAAAAATTTTAGCAATTTTTTAGATAAATTTGAAAATGACTTTAAGGGTTCATGTACATTACCCCCTAAAATCAAAATATCCGTTCCAAATTAGCAAAACCTAGAGTTCGGTTAGATTGACAGAGGAATGACATTTTGGAGAAATTCGTCAAAACGTTTTAGATGCTAGCGTTGCCCATAGACGGACTGACTGACGGACAAAGAAACTGTCTTTTGCTGTAAACGTTTTCGGTTTCAAATATTTACAAAATGAATATTCTGACCACCCAATGTGTCAGGTGATGGATTCCACTACATATAACAGTGTGAGTTATGCACTTTTTCAGTATCAGGGACTCCAAATACGATTTTTTAACGAAAAATCACCGGGTGTTTAAAAAAAATTAAGTTGCTAGCTAAATATGTTAAAATTTTCGTTGACCATGGAAATGAAGGAATTACATGCTTAATATTAGATACGTTAAGAAGTACGCATTGCTGAAAGGTTTCGGAGGGTTTGTGTTTATAATAACTGTTGTGCAAGTTGTAAATTAGGATTGCAATGTGCCTTGTGCGATCAAATTATTATTCATTTTTTGACGTAGAAGAGAAGAAACACGTCCCCCTCTACTGTTACCCCTTCCATTGTAAGTGGAATATATATTGCGTGTAAGATACTTGTAGGAACGATTGGGAAATAAAGATCGAAAGATACGGTGACGCTTCCATCATTCCTTATCCATCGTTGCCTTTTGTTCGCCGACATGGAGAGCACATCCCAATAACAGGCTTAGTACGTATCGGTATCGTTTGTTCCCGCTAATGACAGTGGTGGAACAAGCATTCTCGGACATTGCGGTCTCGGCGCGCTGGACTCGAGAACGATCGGAATTGAGGAGGGGGGGGGTCCTGCTCTATATCTCTCCTAATTTTATTTCTCTTTCTCTCTCTCCCTCTCTACCTTTCCCTCTCTTGATATCTCTTTCTCTCTTTCTCTCTTACTATTTTTCTTCCTTATTCTCTTCTCTACCTCTTTTTCTACTTTTCCTTTCCTTCGTTCTTGAAGACAACGTTCCTTTACCACATTCTACTGCTGAGATTGCAAAATCAAGGGACAGTTTAACACATTACGGAAACATAACACCAGAAGAATGTGGAGGAAATGAAATGGCGTAGACATACGTTAAAGACATTTTTCTCTTTCATGACAATGGTCAAGAACAATTCATTTTCAGATTACGCATTGTAGTTGTGAAACTAATATTAAACCTATTGAAATTTCTATCTTGGACCATAATCCTGGACGTCTCTTGTTAATTTTCTTATTTGTGTATTTCTTCTTGTTGTGAAAATGTCTTTGAGAACTTTTAACATTTTACACATTAATAACGTTATGAATCACTTTTACTCATAAGTACTGAGCAATTTCATTATATAACACGTTCTTGTAAATAATTGAAGAGGAATACAGGTTAAATCATTATAATCATTGGATCGCGTCAATGGTTTCTGAGGAAATTTTATACAATTACATGTGCATGTACTTTGAGGTAGTTTATTAAAATATACATTTTCTAACTTTAATAACCGAATTTAATTATTATATTTCTGTTTTTAAAATTAGTACCATGTATAAAATGTTTGTTGTAACTATTCAAGGGAGACTTGAATAGTTACAACAATTATTTTATTTTCTTTGAAATTTATTTTTGTACTGCAAGTTGGTAATGTACTTAAAGTAATGAACACTGTACAGCTACGGACAGACAAGTGTATGAAATTTATCTTGAAATTCATACATATACGATATATTTAATTAACAATATTGCTTCAGGAATAAATAAGGAAACTTTATTAATATCACGTGAATAATTCTTTTGTGATTTTTGATTTGATCTAAGATGTTTTCAAAGAAGCATGGATAAACAATTTTTAAAATTATTTATTTATAATTTGAGAGGCAGGAACATAAACCAATTGGGATGTTTGGTCATTGAATGAACAAAAATGTGTAGGAAACCCTACAGAAATCTATAAACAATGAGAGAAATTACATTACCTGAGCATCTTTAAATGAAAAACTGGAAATGATATCTGTTTGCACATGACTTCATGAAGGATACACTAATAAAATGTAGGATACCACGGAAATCTTGTGGGCTTTTTTGCGAAACACGAGAATGTTGTCGATAGAAACTAATTCTTTTGTTAAAGCATAAGTTGGCATTCCTCAACAATATCACCATCTTCTTCATTCCTCATCAAAGCCTCGGTAGAGTAATTCCTCACGCTCATGATATAAGAAATAATCACATCATCACGTTAAATTGTAAACATAATTTTTGTACGTAGCACTCAATTGTAATCCAATATTGTCTTTACATTTACACCCAAGGTCATTGTGAATGGAGCAATTGAGTTCATGTTACAAGCACATATTAATGTTCTCAAGTTTATGTTCGTTTCATTGAGAATGGCCGTTTATAACCGGCGAATTTTCAGTTTAAGTCTTAAGTTTACGTTTCGCAGTAGTAAATAAATAATATTTTGTACTTAACTTTTACGTTTATTTTATGTTCATGTATCAATGAGAATGAGTCTAAAGTCCTTTGCTTGTGTTTAACAGGGAGTTATAATTAAATTTTCCCTACTTATTCAGGTATATATGCAAAATCACAGGACTTACGGGAAATGCATGTGAGCATTCTCAAGGACAGGGGAGTAATAAGGGAGTTGGATCTCGAGCCCTAAGAACTATTGGTCAGAGGCGCTGCACTTACATCAGTGGATGAAAAGTTCTGCCTGTGTCGTTTCTACCAGAATGTTCTTTAATGCTTTTTTCAGATACCCTCCTCTAGTTGCCTTGGAGAGGGAGAAATTTATTGAATAATATGAATTATAAAGATAAAGAGCGTATGAATATTTTTATATTTGTAATTACAACAAAATGTTGAAAATTCAAATCACATTTTTTATATTCGCATTTTCATTAGAATAAAAGAAACTCTCTTAGAAGCTCCTGTCAATATGGCAATTTTATTAGGTGATGGCACAGATTTTTCTCCTCTCTTGCTTAATCCCTTAAGGTAGTATGTTCGTGCCAGTCGCTAGTCAAACACTCGACCATTTATTACTTCTACAAATTAATAATAGCTGCTTGTAAAGAGAAATGCGCATTTAAATAATTATTTGTAATTGTAATTATTCGTTAATAGCTAAATCGGAAGTATTGAATAGTTGCTTTAGAAAAACGATGTTTAATAATAAATTTAGTCTCTCGCATGACTGTATTTTCAGTAATTGGCAATACTTAATATAGTTTAGGTTAACTTCTACGCCTTTCTCTCTTTCTGCGTAGAATAGTATTCCAGATTGTTTACATTCAAAGTGAATTATCGTCAAAAAGTTGGTGGTTGTGTGTGGTACAAATTTTTATGTAAGCATGGTTTTCTCTCGTATCCAAAGAGAAACAGTGGTGACAATAGCATGATTGGTACAGCATAACTGTAAGGCCGAGAGTGACTTGCGTTTGCGATGAATTTTGCAGCAGTTTTTCTATCAATTACTCCTTAGAATGGCCGCTGAGGTACGTTACATTTATCCGTATCTGATTCCTAAAAAAAAAAACTATTACGTATTGATTAAAAGAAAAAAATTACCTTCACCGTATAAATTCTCCTATAACTTAAAAAACCTCCGCCCGCGAAAGTTTTTCCATAAGAGCCTGTTCTAATGATATAAAATTTTATTAAAACATCAGGCCGGTAAGGGCCAATGTTCTTTTTACCATCTTGAAAAAACAAGATTTTGCTTCCACTTAAAGTACTTTATGGGGGTACTTCACCCCGGTCGATCTCACGAACTACCTCTTGTGTCTTTGCGTAGGAGGCGGTGGAGGAGGAGGCGGCGGTGGCGGAGGAGGCGGCGGAGGCGGCGGCGGCGGGCGCGGCGGCGGGGGCGGGCGGGTGAGCTACCGCCACCACCAGCTGCTGCGCGTGGTGCCGGCGCTGGAGGAGCAGGTGGAGGAGCTGGAGGCGCTCATGGAGGAGGGCGACGGGCTGCAGTTTTGGACGCGGCCGGCGCTCAACCGCTCCACCGACGTCGTCGTGCCGCCCGACCTCGCGCCCGACGTGCGCCAGCTGCTGCGCGACCGCGGCATCCAGTTCACGGTGCTCATCAAGGACCTCCAGGTCAGCCTTCGCAAACCATGCTTTAACGCGACGTTTCGTAACGCAAGCGATCGCCCGGATGCATACCGATGGCTTGCTGCAAACGTATTGTATGTCCAGAGTTCATAATTTCGAGAAAATGTGACGTGGCTCAGTGGACGTGCCTCAGTGGCAAGCTTTTCACCCCTGGGGTTCCGAGTTCGATTTCCGTCGAATATTCGTAGAACTTCATGTGAAATTTGGTACGACAAAGCGAGTTTGCATGCTTCAAACGGGGCTAGTCCAACCTGTCATAAATCTTAGTTCTATCTTTATTCCTTTCCAATTTTGGCCGCCGGGTAGTGACGCAGGAGCGCGTGTTAGGATGCGCGTACGCGGAGATACTACCTGGTGGTCCTCTTGACAACTGACTACGACGAGACGTGACATGACATATTAGTAATGGAGGATTACTCCAAGCGCAAAGCGCTCAATTCCCCCCGAAGGGCTTCAAGACGCGTTGCCTCTATGTAGACGCATTTTTTCTTTTTACAAAAAGCTTGAAATTTTGCAAAGATGCAGTGCAGTTATATATGAGGGGATATATGTTTGCTCTTTCTTAGAAAAAAACATGATCCTATTTATAAGGATACGCTAACTTTGCATGCTAGGTGGACGAGAAGCTTGAAAGTTTGTAAAGGTGCAGTTACTTGTGGAGCGGCAATGTTTGCTTTCAGAGAAAGAGCAGAATCCCTCTTATATGGACACAACAAGCTTTGTTTACTAGGAAGATGTTAATGAGGCGATATTAACTCAAAAATGACCGTGAGTGGGCATACAATATTTGTGTATTAAGCCATCGATAACTATCTCAAATTATTTTTTAGCAACTGTAAGTTTTGTAAACATTTCTGAACAAGAGCTCTCTTCTCAAAATGTTTGAATATGAGGTGAAAGTTATTTATGTGTGACTTTAACGTATGACATTTAAATCTATTTGCGTTTTCTCCCGAAAAGAATGGGAATGTGATGTCAAATAACTTACGAAATATTACCCATGTGTAATAACATACAACAATTTATCTATTGATAATTCACCGTTTCATTCAGAAGTGGTGGTAAGAGTACCACTATACAATATAAAAATAGTATGACTCTAACATACTTAGGATTTTCTACATCGCAAACTTTCTCTCACCCTCAACAGGACTCCGCACACGGGCTACAATTGTAGCCCAACCGACTTTAAAACTAGGTATGATGGCTAACCTTAAGAAGAAGACGAACAAATACCGTACTTTTAATTTTCGTGCTCATCAAGTTTCCAATATAACAAAACCTCTCCCTTTTTTGTCAGCGATGGCATGGAGTAATATATTTTTAACGAACTTGACATCAGGATACTTTTGCCAGCTGCTAGGCCTATTGTTGCTGCCCTTCCATTGATGTTGTTACACGCATTTATTCTTCTTCAGTCTATTGGCAAATATTGCGCAATACGACAATAATTTACGACTGAATATAATACATAGTCAATACGAATTCTAAAGAGAAAGAGCGTATGAATATTTTAAAAAAGTTGTAATTGACAACCAAATATTAAAAAATAAAAGCAAAAATTTGACATTTGCCTTATTATTAGAATAATAGAAACTCTTTTAGAGGCTCCTGTCAATATGGTAACTTCCTCTGGTGATGGCACAGTTTTCCCTCCTCCCTTGTGAAAATACTATCATGGGAAAAATATTTGGGTGATTGAAAAAACTAAAGAATACATTGAGGTGTTTTACAGAACTAGTCCAAACAATGATAAGGACGGGTTCCATAACAATTTAATTCTTTTCAAGCATTGCTATAAATTGCAAATTATGTGCATTTAATGTGAATACAAATATTTTTCGAATGTTAATTAATCGTAATAATAAGATGTATGTATAAAGGGAACGTGGCGAGCGCCTATTTGTGACCCCGCGCTTTTTTCAAGCGCCAGATGTAGGGTCTATACTCCCCAAAAAATTTAAAAAATCCACAAGTAGTAAATGGACATGTTACATTCTATAAGTAAAGAGTTCATTTACAGATTTCCTAAGAAAGCATATATTTGGCGATAAAACTACAGTTAACTCTTAGACCAAGAGGACGGGGAGCTCAGAAGCCTAACGATTTTTTTTTTAGGAAGGGTTTCATTTTTTAGGTAGCTAAAAATAATTGAGAAAATTGTTTATGACGTGTTGTTTTATTAAAAACCATGCAATTATTTAGTTTGTTTCAATTTGAGTAATTACAAAATTTTTGAAAGTGGATAAAAATTCAAGACCATTCTCTCTAAAATTGTAAATCCAGAATAAAATTAGGAAATTTGTGCACTATTTAAAAACTCATTGTGTTATAAATTAATGCATTACAATGTTATGAGGATATAAAGGCTTTTTTAAATAAAAAATGTAGTATATTTTGTCTTTAATATTAAAAAAATAATAAGTTTTTTCAATTCTAGAACTTGAAAGTGAGACATATTTTTGTTTAAATGGAAAAAATATATATACATGAATAGGTAATTCAACGTATTAATTTAGCAAAATTGCTTAATAGTTCAATAGAAACAACATTAAAGCTGTGAGATTACCCTCCCCCTGGTAATGTTCACGCCAATTTATACCTTTCTGTTCACTGTGTTAATAAAGCATATATGCAATAATTATTATTTGTTGTAGATCAATACTGAATTATTTTTTACAAAATGTTTATCTATTCTGAACCAAGGACAAATGTATTGAGTGTATTATTAATTATTCCACGAATTATAAACAGTAAAGTTATTTTATATTATTAGAGCAGAAACATATGATTAACATAAATAGGATCAATTCTCGATTGAACTGACTAATGCATTAAATGTTTGAATTATAGGAGAGTGAGTAATGGCAGTCGGTATGTTTACTACATGCGGATCTTTCAGCATTAAGGGACTGACGCAAATACATTCTGCAACAAGTTGATTTAAATCAGAATTATTTCAATGACGTATGTTTTCTGGACGCGTACTCTATATTGCCGACATGGATTTTACTGTGAAAATTGGAAATGATAATTTAATTTTAACAGTGGAAAATAGAAATTAAGGACTTGTTACTACTACACACATCAGCTTTACGTTTCCCAACCTTTAAACACAAATTAGAATTTGTGTGAGAGGTAATGAGAAACAATAAAATTTATTCGTAAAACTCACATTTGTATTCAAGCTTTTCTCGTCGCTTACTGAAAAACAATAAATTAATACATTTATTCACAGCAACTTGGCATAATTACAAGTGAATTTATGGTTTAAAAATCAACTGTACTCATGTAGAGAAATATCTAGATTGCGCTCTAGTGAGAGTGCACTCTATACTGAAACCTGTTAAGAGTAACTTTCAGGGGAAGATGCATATCACACACGTATCATTCCATGTCTTCAAATTAATCGTTCTTGTGAACACGCAATTTGCTGTCTTATCACGTTCTGGGTCCGCAATCATTTATTTTGTGTTTCCAAGTTTTAGGTAAATTAATGGATGAAGAAGATTTTTTTATTGTTCTGTACCAAAATTTGTTTTTATAAAGTTTTACCATATGAAAGTGTTCATTACTAAAGTGAAATCCATGTATGATTTTAACCTGCGACCCGTATCGTGAATGTTACGTGAACCGCACAATGTTTTTTTCAGATATATATTTTGTTTTTATTTTTTTCAAAATATTAACCTGAAGCTCGAGGGTAGTTGCCTATTTGATCATGTTTTGTATTTTACATTTCCAAACTCTCAACAGATATTCAATTAAAACAATATAAAATTTACGTAGGCTTACTTTAGTTTGTTGAAAGGCATTACAGTTTGCTTAATAGAATTATCCTAAAGAGTTTACTCATTTAGTTCATGAATTTCATATTTCATTCAAACGATCAAAAGTACATGTAAAAAAAATTAATCCTTTAAACTGAACTTCTATAACAGATTTAAAAGCCTTCAAATTCAAGGAAACACCATATGGTGAGACATGTAGTAAGTAGTTAACAGTTAAGCATTTCCCAATGAACGGTTTCAAATAATAGAATGCGAAAAAAGTAAACAATCAACATGTTGGAATAGTTGAAATATTTAAAACTTTAATTCGATCTTTGCGATTTATGTAGAAGTATTTCTTAATTATGGCTCTTACATAGGACCAAATAACTCCATGGAACTCTTAGCTGTCCAAATTTGAATATGTATCTTTCAGCTTCAAACTGTGTCATTTAGTATATGGTCGCTAAAATGACTGTTTTTCTCTTGTAACTGATACAAATTTTCACGGCATTGCTGTCAAACAATATTGATATCTTATACTAATGATCCAAATGCACTTCCTCTAAAAATGTAGGTCCAGTCCTGTTAAGGCAACGGACCACACTTGACAACTTTCCTTTCTATTATTTTACATGTTTACACGTACAAAGGCTTGTTAATATTCTTTACATATTTGCTAAAACAGATCATTCATTTCTTATGAGTTTACCATTGGGACCCTGCTGCCTGAGAATCTAGATCTGTGAAGGGTCTGTCGAGTCCAAACTATTCAATAAAATGTAAAAACCTTTTAGTAAAATCACGCCTTGTTTTCTTATGCAAGTCTGTTACTGTTCTTAAGTGAAATGTCACTCTCATTCATCACAACGAAAAATGAAGGCAGAAAAAAGTTTCAGTGTTTTATATTAAATTAGCTGGGCAGGGGCCAACATTCCACGCACGAATCCATCCCGCATGCAAATCGTTGTTTGAAAAGTGAAAATATCTTCGCACTGGATCCCAGCTTCGTACGGCATGCCAAATTAACTACTCTTATATTTCAAGTTTTTGCTCGTTTCTTACCACCCATGCATGCAAAGAAGTGAAGGTTCTCGGAAGAGCTAAACCTCCAAACGTGTAATAGTAGGTCAAAAACGATCTCATTTTGTAGTCAGGGTGTAAGAAACAATCCGTCTTCCGGAGGGGACACGTTAACCGGGTTTTAAGAGCCGAGGACGTACAATTATCGAGTTCTCAGGATGGGAAGGTGTGTTGCGATTGCCCATGTTGAATTTTTTAACATAATTTACAAAATTTTAAGTTTATCTGATGCAGTCTTTGTGGTTAATTCCCTAACCAGAAGCGCATTTACGGTGTTCTGTATCGATGATATCTTTTATATAACACGAAAAACACGTTTAACGGGGTTATAAGTTAGGGAAATTAATAGGGATTATTAATCCCTAAAGTATTTTCATTTTTAAACTTATTCGTTGTTAATGCAAACCACATGTGATTTAAATAAAGTAACACGTTTAAAATAATCATTTATTTTCACATTTTAACTTAGAATATTTAATTTACGTGTTTGGAGTATTCTGATTTGAAAAGCCTATTTCAAAAGCAACTCCATTTCAGTTTGTTTTCTAAATTGATAATTCTCCATTATTGTGCTCAAAATGACCTTTCTTCCAGGTCAAAAGGTATCCAAAAACCGTTGAACCCTGTCATAACTATAAGGCTGAAATTGAAGGCTGAATAAATGGGTAGAATATTTTCTCTCAAATGCTAAAAGGCCAGTGTTCAATGGAGTCCTAACATGCTGTAACACAAGCAGGCCGTTCCTGAATACGTATTCTAAAAAGGGTATTCAAAAAAATGTAAATCCTGAAAAATTATAGTTCATAGATATATGCCACTTTGTAAATCAGCTCCTCATTATTGAGCGCCTTGAATAGTTTTTTTATGATTCGAGATGTTAAAAATTACATTTTATTTTGCGAGTGGGAAAGGTTGGAACACGGGGCCGATAGGCCGAGTAGTGGAACAATGCTACGAGCACTAACTTTCATTTCATTTTAATACAACTGTACAAAACACTAATTGATACATTAAGGCCAGTTTTAGCTGAGGTGGTCAGATCAAAGTATTTTATTTTCTTTGTTGCATTAATAAATTTCTCTGAACACTTGAGTATCGTTTCACTTTTAGCACTGGTGTTAAAAATTGAGCTTTTAGCACACAATACATGCTTGAAAGAACCGCTTTTACTAGTGGCTGTCGAAGTTAGGAATTTCGTCCACTGCGAGAGTTGGGAGGGGGAGGGGCGGTCGACTGAATGGCATTCCCAAGTGCTGCGTGCGACCGCGTCGTTCAGCTGAGCCTCCGGCGCCGCCCGGCCGCCGCGGCGCCTATGTCTTCGTGGCTTCCACGGGGAAATCCGGTGCCAGCCCGCGCCCGTGCCGTCTGGCACGCACGACCTCTGCGAGACGCCTGCGGGGGACCAGGCTTCGAGCCCCGGTTTATGCCTCGACACGCCTCCTCCTCCCCCCTCCCCAGCCCGTGATGGTGCATCGGGAGGGAGAGAGGGTCTCTGGGGAATGGGGACAGCCGCGGATGAAACGTTTCCACTCACGTTCGAATGGAAATTATTGGACACACTATTCACGTGGCGAGAATCCATGTTTTTTCCTATCACATACACAAGGAAATTTCTGGACACCCTACTCACGTGTCGAGAAGCGATGTCTTCTCCACTCACATTCGCGTGGAGATTACTGGACACTATATTCACGTGTCGAAAATCGATATTTTTTCCACGCACATTCGCATGGAAATTACTGGACACACTATTCAAGTGGCGAGAATCGATATCTTTTCCACTCACATTTGCATGGAAATTTCTGGACACTCTAATCACGTGTCGAGAAGCGACGTCGTTTCCGCTCACATTCGCATGGGGATTACTGGACACAATATTCACGTGGCAAGAATCCACGTCTTCTCCACTCAAATTCGCATGAATACTACTTGACAAACTATTCACACATCGAGAATCTTTGGTATTCAGAAGCGTTGCCGGAAGAAACTAATTTTTCTTTGTTGTCATTACACTAACTAGGTCATATTTTATAATCATGTGTCTGTCTTGAGCGTTTTGGGGGTAAACGAGTCAAAGTTAGAATTTAATCTATCAAAGGAATATAATCATTTTTCAGTATCTGTCCTTTCTTATCAGCGTAATAAATTGCGCGTGGTATGTACATTTTTCAGTGATTTGTCAAAAACCCATACCCATGAAGCTGAGTCATATTTATTATCATATTCAACAAACTATATCCATATAATATGAAAATTATACAATGGGAGCAGAAGAAAATAATTTGAGATCACGTTATTTATTTAATTTAAGGTAAAGCATCGCGTTGTTATTGTCTAACGCTCAAGTTTAGAAATTGTTGGGAATTTTCTTCTTTGGTAATACGTCAATGACCAATAGTACCAACAGATTTTCACTTCCGTATTTACCACAAGAGACAGATAATTACAGGTTTAGTGATACTCGTACTTATTAGTTGCTTCCGTCATTCCATTGCTGAGCTAATATGGAGCCTGATTAGAAAGGGAATGGCCGGAGGGTTTCAATTTACTGGGCATTCAATCGGAATTGTTTTTAAATCCGCACGCGTGACTTCAGCAGAGTTTTCCGTCCTTTGGAAATTCGCCTTTTATGGATCGCCTCAGGAAGATTTGAACCCGCGAACTTTCGTATCGAACCCGATGTGATGCCCCCTTCCCTGCAAGTTTCATTTGGGCTAGCAATTTAAGAGATGTTAATATCAACTTCCATTTTTTTAAAAACTTGATAGAGAGTAGAAATTTCATTGCAACACAGAAAGGAATGCTAATGGAATTATGACTCAACGGATTCTCATTCTAAATATAAATATCATTAAGGTACGAATTCTATTCTAAAATTAATTTCAAAAAGCACTACAGGTATTTCACACAACAATGACAAGCGTACAATAGCAAACAGAATAACAGCTGCGACCACCGTTTGGGCTGAAATTTGATTGGCTGCTTCTAGTTATCCTCAAGAGCGCTTCACTTGTTGCTTGCATCACGCTCTACTGCACGGTGAATCAGCACCTTGTGTAAACCGCCTTCCGTGAAGAAGTCGGACAGCTAGCCTTGCCCCGCCCGGTCACGTTGCTTACCATACTCGAACTCGCGAACCGGACTGCCACTAGGATTGCTTCTGCGAATGCGCCATAAATTCCGTCTGGAGCGGGGCGGTGGAGCAGCGGCTTACGGTGAACGTGGTCGAGGGCATGCTATAGGGAGACTCCATGGAGATATTTTTCACAGTGGTGTTATACACCTCTGAACTGTGCAAATCAATTTAATTTTTTATTCAATTACCAGTACATTTATGTATGCATTTTTTTCATTTTACGCGCATTTATTTACAAACTATTCAAAATACCGCAATATAAATATTCCAATTTATAACTACTTAAGCGATTCCGATGTTAATAGAATTTTGTTCATGTGTCCTTCAACAGAAGAGGGAAGTTACTGTCTGCATGAAATAATTCCGCTCCCTCTTCCCTACTACTAAGAGAAAAAACTGTGAGTTCATTCTTTCAGTTACGTAGATATTTCGACAAGGATAAGCTTGATAGATTGATTGAATGGATGATTGGTGTAGCTGGCCGCGTCAACTGCTGGGGTCACAAGTCCCGTAAGTGTAATGCATTTTTTATCGCGGGAAGTGGCTGTGTTCTTCCCCGACTGTATGGCAAGGTCTGTTGCCTCCATGAAATAATTATAAACGTTGTCATTGCCAACAATAGTACTATTGTTGGCAATGACAACGTTTATAATTATTTCATGAAAAATGCCAACGATAACGCACCACAACACCTATATTGTTGCCTACAGGTGGGCTAGCGGGGTTTTCTCCAATAAAATATCTCCCACTAGCAGGGCACCGCCTCACTCCCACTGGCGGGCACTCCCACTAGCGGGGATTATAGTTAAATGTAACATTTGGGTTGCATTCAAAAAGTATTGATTATTCAATTAATCTCAACTGAGACAATCACTAAGCTTCCGATTGTGGTGCCGAGTGTTTTCCGACATGTGGGGTAGAGTAGTGCATGCATTTGCGTTTAAGTAAGGAAGAAGGGCAGGGCAAGGAATGGGAAGGAAAGATCGCGCGCGGTCCGTGGCCCGTTTGTTAGTGTACTGCCTCGTCATTCGCCTGGAATTGATCGGAGAAAGCGCGGAAAACTACTGATCAGAGCAGCCACTTCTCCTCCACTCGGCGCGGCGGCTGAATTCGACCTAGCCATCTAGCGGTGTGCGCAATTCTGGCACTGTCGGGACTCGATTTGCAGGACTTCCAGACAGAGGCACTGCAGTGACGTTACTTGATGACCTGAGTCACCTAGCCGATTGAAAAGGATGAAGAAATCCATCAAAAACATTAAATGTTTCTAAAGGCTAGTACAATTTTCTACTGAATACGTTTTAATTCATTCCAAAAGTGTCATTACGCATTGAATAATTTTATGTCAAAAGTATCGAAATTCGTGGGAGTACGCAACTGTGCATCTGAATTCAGTTACGGTAGTGGTAGAAACGGTGATGTAGCAGTGGAGGACGAGCAGGGGCGGGGACAGGCGAGGTAGCGCAGGGCGGGGACGATGGGAAGGAGCACGGGTTTAAGAAGAAACCGTGGCGGGGTTACAACACATTTCTTTTGAGGTACGCGGGATTCTTCAGCTAGTATTTATAAAATAACTAACTGAACTTCTGCGTATACATCGCAGAACATGAAGAACTATAGAAAAGATTCAACAAAAAATTATTACATACGCAATATAGGGAACATCCCCTGTGAACATAGTCAATCGCGTTTCTAAAAAGTAATTGAAATGTGTATTTAGCAAGATATGTTCGGGCATGCTGTAGTGGACTAAAGAAGCGAATTCTGATTCTTGATTTAATTTCAAAACGAAACGAAAACATACAATTATAAACTTTTTTTTTGTACAGGGACTTGTGTGCCAAACGAATGATGGGAGTTACATTTATATTCACTCACTAGTCTTAGCAATTAAGAACAATCTAGAACTCAAAAACCCTCTCTAACTTCTCATTAGTTAAATAATATTAATTCAAACCATACGAAACATCGACTGCTTTTGATAGTTCAATTGCAATTCGGTCGACAAAACAACCGAGACCAATTGCTTTCAACTACGCAACGTAGTTGTCTTCAAACCAACAAAATGACAAATAATGCTTGATTAGGGTTCATTCCTTTAATTTTAAGATATGGCTAACATTTAGTGTGTATGTAATATAAAAACTTTTAGATCGAGAAAGTGGAACCACTACCTTTCGTTCAAAAAAAAAAAAAAAATCACAAATTTCTTTATGAACAGGAAACTCAAACATCATTCTGAACGAAACCCCTCAGAGTTTTAAACTCTCGTCTATCTGTAGACTCTCCGTCGCTCGCAAAACATGACGGTTGCCGCCTTCGTGTGTCACTGCTCCAGTTTTCCCCGCTGAAGTTTCTCCCCGAAGCGCCATAAAGGCCTGTCCTTCCGGGGGGGCCTGTCCTTCCGTCTGCCGGGTGGCCAACTGGCCGAGGCCTCACGTGCGGGTAGCGTCCGGCCGCTTGACCGCTGACCCGGCGCTTCGTTCCACTGATGGGGAAAGTACTTCGTAAAAATGAAATTGGGATGGGTTACAGTTGCTTGTCAAATAATGTTCTCAATTGCAATTACAAATTATATTTTCATCATGTATGTATGTATGTATGTATGTATGTATGCGAATGTGCCATAAAATTCCGTCTAGAACAGGACGATGGAGTCACGGTTTACGGTGAATATAGTCGAGGGCATACTATAGAGAGACTCCTTGGAGATGTATGTATATGTGTACTTGGCGTGACAGCCCGTGAACGGGATCAGGCCTACCGGCGACGTCCCTGCCTCGGGGCCTTGGGTAAAGGGAGTACGTGTGGTTAGCATGTAGACATCCCCACGCCGTATTCCGGTCTTCTCAACCTGAAAAGTGAATTTGCTCATCGGCACGCAGCAACATACACCGGGACATTGCAAGGAAAATGCGCTCTGTAGTCTTGACTCGACCGGGAAACAAACCCGGGTGCCGCGTAGGGGATTTGCAGCATGTTATAGGTAAAATTACAATTTCAATTACAAGAACAAGAAGAGATATGTTGATCATGAATGAACTAATTTAAACGAACTAATCTTCGTTCGGCGCGCTCGAATGGAACAATGGAAACTCTCTTATACCGTGGATGGGGGTTCGAGGTAATTTGCGAGCGAACAGAACTAATGGGCAAACTTAAAAATATTCATGATTACATGCCATGTAACGATTACTACAAAGTAACGATTGCAATTTTATATCAAGGAGAAAATTACGAGTAAAAATACATTCTACTAAAAGTAACGATTACATACTAAAATTACAAGCAAATTAATCGTTACAAGTAAGTGAATTACTTTTACTCAATGACACTGCTTCTTTCGCAATGAAAACGTTGGCGCAGACAAGGAAACTTAAACGCGTGCTTCGAACACGCGATTTTAAAACTAAGTATTGAGGAGGAGCTCCTCTTTCGGCACGAAAAAAATCCTTCAATCGTTAAAAAAATCCATCGCACTACCGTAAGAGCACAACACATATTGACATGGAGAGTTTCATCTTCCCACAATTGAACATTGTATCAAACATTTTTCTCACAACTTCTACCCTCGAGCGGGCGCGCTGTTGCACGGAGGGCAACACGCATACATTTTTGCTTCTCAAGTATTTGAACGAAATATTTCGGAGCAGACCATGAAAAGTATGCAGATAGCAGAGACTCAGTCATCAAATGGTGTTAGAACGATCTTTTTCAACCTAACGATAGCCGTTTCCTGGCGCCTTTTGTCGCAGCCCACGCAGTCCGTTGCACTCCGTGCCATGCGCGCCCGTTCCAGTGAGTCAGCGTGTCATTGAAACCTAGGCGTGGGACCTCTGCAGAAAGCAGGATGGAACCCCTTAATGAGTGTCACATTCACGACATGATATTGCTGTGAAACTAGTTTCACATGTACGACAGACTAACAGAAACGTGACAAAAGACAATTACTACCCAAGCTATAATTTGTCAAAACTGCTATTATACACATTGGTATGACTACAGTAGGGGCTGTGAAAAACAAAAACCTTCTGAGTTTCTACTTAAACAAAACACGGGAATTACAATCCTCTACTTTTGGATACCAGAATAATATTACGCTAGTTCCGTATATACCAAAGAAAAGTAGATCGGTAGTTTTTAAACAATGCATGATAAAGCTGACATATACTGTGATTCGAGAAAGCCATGCATCATCGTGCTTTATAAAGCCACAAAAGGAGTGGATAGTGTGGGTAAGATGTGCAATTGTTATTACGTAGCAAGGGTTACCAGAAGGTCTCCAATGTCTCTTTTCTTCAGATTAATGTACATTGGAGGTGTGAATGCACTCGTTCTCTTGATAGCGTAAAAGGCTGCAAAAATGTTTGCATAATTTGGCATTTTCGTTGTTTTAAACTTGTACGAATTGAAGAGGAAGACTGTCTTCACTTCCTTTCGATATCCGTATGTTTCTTGGTCGGTTTAGGGGTAATGATTTTATAGAAGAGCAAGAATCAAACAGAAAACGAAGCCAAGTGAAGGATACCACAACACTTAGGTGTCAAATGTGTGGACAATTCACTTACAAAGAGACTAACAAGTGTTATTATCTCTTCATCACATGTTCTAACACTCTATATAGCATATTTTGATGTCAGATGGGTTTACAATATGTAATTACGTATATGGTTTAAAAAAAATGTATTACTCGTGGAAATAAAAAGATATATCTTAATGTTATAAAATACAGTTCTTGTAAATGAGTTAAGCAATATGATACTATAGTTATATTACGAGATCTTGTTTTCCTTATGAACGTAAAATCTAAAAATGGTAATGTTGCACGAAGTACAACGCGCACCCATTGGTGTGACTAAATAAAACGCGCCCGCCCGTGGTTTAATTCTCTATCATTCTCACCAGCAACTAGCATTTTTAAATTAGAGAAAACTTATAATCAGCACAGGAGAATCCAATCTAGATTCCCGAATGATAAGTTTAAACCTTCAGAAAAACTCATGATCTTCCTATACCTAATTGTAACATTTAATGCCTGAAAATATAATCTATTCCCCCTTCTCCCATTCTCATTTCGTAGATATTATTACTGATTGAGGTCTCTAGGGGGAAAAACCTCTCGCCGTATGAAACGCTAGTGCTACGCTTTCTAGGTTACGTCTCTATCCAATCTTGTAAGGCGTTACTTTGCTGCATGAGGAAATGTAAAATTAAAGTATTAAGTACTACACTAGTGACCTAAACAATCAAAAATGTTACTAAAAAACAGCACTTACTATGTTTCTAAAAAGTAGCACGCATACTGTTCTAAAACAAATAAGGTGCTTTCATACACCACTGCAATACATTAAATATTATAACAAAACGTTTTCAAAAATACTGTGATAACACAGTATAGTAACAACAGTTTTTTGGATACCAAGTTTGTCGGTATTCGTAGTATGAGAAGAGGTGGAATAACACCATCAAATATTTGCATTTTTCAGTAAAAATTGAAACCCTTTCATTGCTTTTGGATTTTTCGCACAGTTTGTGGGTGTCATGTGAAACCAAAGACACCTTCCTCGTGACCAGAGACTGCATAGTTTTCTTTCAATTTCTGCGCTTTTCAATTGGCAATTAGTAATATAGTTAATGTAAAATGTAACTGAAAAAGAGTGCGCATTTAATGTAGGACAGAAAGTATTCTATAATTATTTAAGACAATCAAATTTAGTTTTTCTGGATAGGATAGACGTAGATAGATTCTATGTGTGAACCACATAGACGATCATACTAATGATGGTTGGTTGGTTTCATCCTGATCACAACTGTAAGGGGTGGAAAAGGAAGATGGAGATAGCTTCTTCGAAATAGAGTATATTCAGAGACTTACATCCTCTATTTAAGCTCAAGTGTCCAAAATTTCACAAAGATTTGACTAAACTATGCATGGATGAATTTTAGATTTGTCGAAAATTCTCGGAATGAAGTTAGAAACGAAAAAATCGCACACCATCGGGAGTCAAACCTAGGTCGCCCGGCCTACGACTCTCCAGAGGCTGACTCGCAATTATATCTTCTTCCGTAAAAGCTACTAATTTCCGATGTTTGCGGAAATTGAAGGAAAACTAAGCAACCTCTGGTCATATGAGAGTTGAAGGTGTCTGCAATATCGTTCGATAAGTATCCAGGAACTTAAAAAACAAACAAAATAAACAAGGAAACTGTTTCGATTTTGATTTAAAAATTCAAATATTTGATTGTGTTATTTCGCCATTCCTCACACTGTGAGAACCTACTTAATTTTTTATATTGCTTACGATGCTTAAGGTCTCCCGCCAATAAATTTTTGCTATTTACGTTTTGCATTATAGAATATAATTTTGGTTCTTTGTATAACAACGATGACATAGCACTATTCGTGAACACTGTTGTTGTTAAAATATTTAATTTATTGCAGCGTTATGCAAGAGTGTTGTACTTGTTCTTGTTCAGTGTGCGTGCTACTTTTTGGTAAACCGTTTTGTGTGACTTTTTTCTGCAGAAAGTTTGTTTCTAGTGACGTATAATCATGAATGTAAAATTTACAATGAACGTACAATACTTACTCAACGTAAACATGAAGAAACATCATGTAATAATCTTTCAATACGAAACGTAAGTGACCCAGAAATTAGATTCAGTTCAATCGAATACAAAATGTATGTCGACATTGTGGAATTAATATAGTTGCTTGGACTTTTCGAATGGAGATGGTGACTCCTTGAAGTGTTCCATTGCAATTTAGGGAACTGTTAACTACATGGACGAATCAATCATTTGCTGCAACAATGATTTACCTCAACAATGGGCAGTTATGAATTAGTAAGAAGTTTTGTTTTTTGAACTTTTTAGTGTAATGGTATGACATTGCTTTGTAAATTTATAGGAAAACAGCATTTTTGTCTATCTTATACCATTGCATATTGTACGCGCAGACGGAATTTCAAACGCTGCTTCTAAAAAAAAACCTTTTTGCGTCATGAACAGAAGTGGTAAGCATTTGCAGGAAATGAGCCTAACGAAAAAGCTAATCTTTCGTTGTTGTTCCCACCTTTACTCGATAGTGTATTGTTCTCGTTTATGTGAATGTGATACCTTTGATAATTGTAAACGGTATTCGACATTTACTTCTAATATTAATGCCAAATAGTTCTTTCTCGATGCAATATATTCTTCAATTTTAGATCTTTAAACGATGCCGTGCACTTAAAAAATGAGTTGTTGACTTATAACAATAACAATATGAGTAGAAAAACTATCAGTATGCCGCGCATTCCCACTTCTTGAAAGAAGATGATATTACGAATGTTTGAATGACTATTACACTAATGAAATTAAAATCAGTGATGTTTAGCTATTCATACAAAAAGCCCCAATCACGGCAGTGTATCTCAGAAAGTTTATCACTTTTTCTAACCGATATTTCTTACCGCTTCTCCCTTCTGGCCAATCATAAACGGTCACTCATCTGTGTTAGGAGGCGGTATACATTGATCGCTCTGTCGATTTCCAATAAACCACGTATGTACTATAACATAACCTCATTGATTTTACGATAGCTTTCAGTTATTTTCAATATTTGGCGCATTTTGGAACTCTGTTGGGCATCTTTTATTCATGGAATAGTCCTATTAAATACAACTCGTGCTTTGGAATTTCTCAGATAATCCCCTCCTCGCTTCAGGAATCGGAGATTTATCAACAAAGCACTCGTGGTATTAGTGATATCATTACTGATATCACTAATAAATCTCAATTAGTGATATCATTACTGATATCACTAATTGAGAGGATCGGCAATAAATTGATTTCGTGCACAAACTGCAACTGCGTCCATTATTTGATGTTTATCGGCCTAATGACGTTAATTAACTAGAGCGAAGGTGAATTTGAAGACATACAGCGCAAAGGGAAGGACTGTGACGACGACATCAGCGCCCTTGAGGTGACGTAAACGAAGTTCCATGCATACCACTCTTACGCGCTTTCGTCGACCTACTTCCCGAGGCTCCAGCCAGAGGAGCCTCAAACCCTCGAAGCGCTGTTGCCTCCCCTTCCGTTCATCCAAAAGCGGAAGCACCTCCTCGCGGACCGTTAGGGGTCAGGGAACACGTTCACAAGAAACATCAGAAGCCACACGGCGCAGGTGGAAGCACAAGAGGAATACCAAACACTCAACATTTATTCTAAGGAGCACGGATTTAAGACGTGACAAGCAAAAAGACACAATGAAACACACACACACACACACACATAAAGAAAGAGAGGGAGAGAAAGAGAGGGAGAGAAAGAGAGGGAGAGAAAGAGAGGGAGAGGGAGAGAGAGAGGGAGAGAGGGAGGGAGAGAGAGAGCAGACAGCAGACAGACAGGCAGCAGACAGACAGGCAGAGGAGGGATAGAGAAGGGATTGAGTGAGGACGAAGGAATTAAAAAACCGAGGAAGAAAAGAAAAATAGCAGACGGGGAAACTTAGCTCCGGTTTCTTATGATTTGAACGATTTTTTCTTACAAATTCTCAATGGCTGCTTTGCGTTGTAAAATAATACAAATATTATGGAACTAGTTTGTTATGTTTAGCTTTATTGTATAAGTCAATATTTACATAACGAACGACGTTACAAACGCGTTGAAATTATTATAACATGATTAAAAAGCGGAAATAATAATGGAGTTGAGTTCAAGCTGCGTTTTTGCATGTGCCCTCACGTTGTATGTTCACAACATTTCATTTGTGTATACAACTGAAAGACTATTTTTACGGTTTTTTGAAAACACCAGGATTTTGTTTTATAAATAAATTTTAGCTCTCTACTTAACCAAATTTCGGGATTTTTGCTTTAAATGAAAGATATTGGGCCCCATATATTATTGCTAGCTATTGGTAAGAGATTTTTATAGAATAAACAATCAATTTTAATGAAATTGTAATATATCTAGAATAAACACTTATCAAAGATTGAGTGTTCTTAAATGCAAGAATTAGTGAACGTTTATAAACGCAATGTCTACAATCCTGTGAAACATATGTATCTTTACTAACAAAAGCAATGATTATAATTATGTGATGAATTGGCATTTTTTAAAAATTAAGGTGGGTAGCATAATTATTGCTACAGTTCACTACAACATACATGTCCGAATCCGGGAAAATATGAAATATTTCAATTACATTTTCGTAAACAATTTTAATTGTTAGTGAAATTATTGTTCGTACTGAATAGTGATTGTATTGCTCCAGATTATTTACCCCCTCCCCTAATTTAATCAGTTTTGGAGAATAATCATTGAACGACGTGAAGCAATATTTTTGGGGTTTTGGAATTTTCGTACACTGCATTTGTTGAAATTTTCTTTTTTAATTTCCCTACAAATCTTAATGATGTGATGTTATTGCAAGTTGTTAATTTAAATATTAATTTAATCAGCAAGACGTAAGTGTGCGAGTCTGCGATTGGAATCTCTTGGAACTTGAACTTGTGGAATGTGATCAGAAAATTTAGGGATGTAGTAAATATTTTTGTCTTAGTGCACTTCAGCAAGAACGTATTAAAGAGGTTGGGCTATATTTTTATAAACGTTTATTAAATGAATAAAACACATGATATCAAATATTATATTTATGACCAATGTGGATGTAAACAAATATTTTTGATGTGACAAAGACGTAAAAATCACTTAGAAACCTAATATTTGCCCACTTGTAGAATTGCAATCACTCATGATATGACAAATAAACTAATGTCGTTTAGTATTTTATTTTTTCAAATACTCGTGGTCACGCTGTTATTTATACATTTCAAATAAAGTAATGAAATAATTGCGTGTAGTATTAGGCCTTCATAAAACCAGACTGAAAACTGTAAATATACTATTTCACGTGACTTTAACACATCTTTGCATTCCCATTTCTTGTACATTTTACCTCACCACACGAGGTGTGATGTCTTAAACGTTACTGGGGGTGTGGTACTTAACAATTGGGGTAAGAAACTTTTTTACACACTTCTTTAAAGATGGCATTATTGATTGCAGATTGATTGATGTTACTGGCCATGTCAACTACTAAGGTTATTAGATACTTCAGTGCAGTGAATCGCGGGAGAAGGGGATTTACCTGGATGTGGAGATCCTGCGACCTACGTCGATTTGAAGCGAATTCCCCCTCAATATATCTCCCCCGCTCCCATCCGGGCATCGCGTCGCCCCAACCGGGCGCTCTTGACATATGTTATAGTGTAATGCATGCAAGGGTGTGTGAAAGGGATGAGGGTAGGTCAAGAAAGAGAAAGGAAAGATCGCTCGTGGACGGTAGCCCATTTGTTGCGGTACCGCTCCGGCATTCGCCTGGTTTTGATCGAAGAAACCACGGTAAATTACCGATCAGAGCAGCCGGTTGCTAGAATTCTCCTCCACACGGGACTGAAATCGATCTAGCTATCTAGGTAGAGTCGAAAATCCTGCCCTGGTGGAGGTCGCAGAATGGCGACCGAAACGTTGGCATCTGAGCCCTGGACACGGCGTCTCCGGGATAGCCCAGTAAGTACCGACTCCGGCCGCGGGAGCCTACGCTCTCAAAGAGCTGTTGTTGTTTAGCATTGAGAGCGTTGTTGGTCATTGACCTTGTCTCAGCAGCGACACTGACCGGGAGGTTCTAGGTTCGAGTCCCGACTATTTTTACGGTTTTCCGAAGCACTAGGATATTGTTTTAAAAATAAATTTTAACTCTCTACTTATCCTAATTCCGTGATTTTTGCTTTCTCCCGGATAGCGAAGTAAGTACTGAGTCCGGCCGCGGAAGCCTACGCTCTCACAGAGCTGTTGTTGTTCAGCATTGAGAGTGTTGTTGCTCAGGGCCAGCATTGACCTTGTCTCATCAGCGACACTGACCGGGAGGTTCTAGGTTCGAGTCCAGACTATTTTTACGATTTTTCGAAACACTAGGATTTTGTTTTAAAAATAAATTTTTAACTCTTTACTTATCCAAATTTCGTGAATTTTGCGTTCTCTACGGTAGCCAAGTAAGTAAGAGCAGCCCCGCTGACTCAGCCGGTGTTGGGCTCAGGTGGCGAGGCGCGCTCTCGAAGGATGAGCCTCCGCAGGCGCTCGCCCGGAGAGAGTGAGTGCGCCGCCGCCGCTGTGATGTAACGGGACCCCTCCCCCTCCGCGCTCCATTCAATCCCCCTCCCCCTCCCCTTCCCGCGCGGAAGCTTCCTGCAGCCACCGCGTCGTCCAGGGGAGGCAGCGTCCGCCGGCCGAGCGTAGGCAGCAGCGTTTGACGGAGGCAGCCGGCCAATCGACAGAAGGTGTACGGAGACCCCTTCGTCAAATCAATTTTTTTTAAAGCGAGTATTCCACAGGAGGCACAGTTTCTCGTTGCCTAATCTCCATTTCCTTCGATCTCCTCAGGCATCATCTTCTAAATCACGCGCTGCCATCGTTGATCTTACGCCTTCCTCCCACATCCATCTCTGGGTTTCCTCTGTCTCTTCTTTCCTCTATCTCACATCTTCTTTGGTATCAAAATATTGAACATGTTTTTGTTGTTATTTGCGTTCGTACATTACATTAACATCTGGGTCATTAGCGACCAATATTGCATTAAACGGTATGGTAACTATGGAGATAACATGATATGGTGATGATAGGGGGTGACAGAACGAAGACAAATGTAACCATGACCGAGGTGCGATTCGAACCCGCGATCCTTCGGTTCGAGATTGCTACGGCACTACTGTCTTTAGGATATCAACCATCCGGTCCGACATATATTGAACCTTGTGGATATTGTAATAAATACCATTGCAAAGTTTAACATTGTTGATTTTAGTCAATACATTGAAGGTTCTTCTTCACGACCAATAATATGTAGCAGTATATCTTTGTCACCGATGAGTGATCATGTTTTACTTTCTCGCATACCACTTGAGTAGCAGCACGTATTGTACACATTATTGTAGAATAGAGCAAGTGCATTGAGAATAGAGCAAGTGACGATTTTTTACAGAAAAACTCGTATTGTAGGTTCCTGATACCGAAACAATTGGTAATTCTTGCTCTTGTATTTAGAAAATAACGTCCTCTAACATGTGTGTAGCCTGAATACAGTTTTGTGTATATCTGGTACCGAAAAATTGGCTGATGGCAACTGTCAGTCCGTTTGTGATCGTCGACATTGTCTGTCCGTCTGTCTGTGATTATCCACAGCGCATCAACGAAATTGATATTCCACGATTGATCTGGTCAATTTCATGATCCCTTGAATTGGAAACTGATCATTTTATTGTTAGGGATATTGTGCATAAAGCCTCAACGCTATTTTCAATTTGTTCAAAAATATCTCGAAATTTCAACTTTAATTTTTTCTCCAATATTTCGTATATACAAATACAACCTTGAAGATGGATTGTTTCTTAGTGAAATCATCAAAATTAGATCTTTAAATGATCTTTGCATGTAAAAGATATTCAAATGAGTAGTTTTCCCATATATTTTGTTTAAAAAAAGACAATTTTAAAATCAAGAATTTATCGAAAAACGGCTCCAAATTTTTTCTTTATTTCTTTTTTCAGATAAAACAAAAGGTGCTTAAAATGACTCAAATGAATCTTCTCATTTTCGATAAATCCTCTCAATTTTCGCAAATTGCAAAAGCAACAAATAAAGCGAAAAAGTATGTGCTGTTGTAATACCACTCGTTTTTATCTGATCTCTGGGTCGCTTCGGGCGGCGGCATAACGTAATCTGGAATTTTTATTTTCTATTTTACAAAAAGTGGGAGTCAAATAAAGTATTATTCATAATGATGATGAAACTAGTTTATTTACTTGAGAAAGATATTTCCTTGGTTCTATCGTTGCTCGAGGAACATATCTCTCGTACACAAAGTAGTATTTATCGTCTTGTGTAAGAAACTACTAATAGTAAATTATTTGAGTCTTCTCCCTTAACGTGCTTTGACTCGAATCTACTTTCGACGCCGCGTGATTAGGAAACGAAGGAGGACAATGACAAAACTTGGTAGTTTGTGTGACGTTTTTTTGAGTGAACAGTTATGATATTTCTTCAAGAAAACATAATTGTGCACAACGCAAGAAGGTATAAGAATAGCAATACGAAGATTCAGACATAATCATACTAAAAAATTACAAAATAATTATTTTCAAGAAAAGAGAGCGCGTCTGATTTTCATTGCCTATGATTCCAATTCGCCGTCGTGTCCTGTCACCTCCCAACCATCGACTCTATCCAGCTCCGTCCGCTCCTGAGGCTGCCTCGTCCTGCCCATGTTCCGCCTCACTCAGCCATGCACTGCCTCATCTCCCCGCAGCCCAGCGCCGGTACTCATTACAAAGCCTGTGTCCCTCCCCCCTCTGCACTGCCTCGCTCAGCCACGCCTCCCTACCCCGCTCCTCCGCGCTCCGCCCCGCTCCAAGTCCAAACCCAGCCCGACCCCACCACACCTCGACATACTGTGTCACGCCAATCAAACCCATCACACCCCGTCACAACCCGCCATAACCCGACACAACCCCCCATAGCCGCCAAACAGCACCCTCCTCGCCTAATCCTACTATATCACGCCCCGTCCCTCCGTGTCCCATCACGTCACTCTTTGCTACATCCTTAATGCCCCGCTTCACCACACCCCAACCCTGGCCACACCCCGCCACATCACGCCACGCCCTACTATGTCCCCCAATGCCCCGCTCCGCTTCGCCATAACCCCGGCAACCTCACTCCGCCAAGCTCCTGAACCTCCTCCACACGTCCCGTCCCAGCCCCAGCCCCGCCCCAGCCATGTCGCTGACCTGCATCCGCCCCGGCGCTCCACATTCCCAAGGTCGGTGAGCGTCCGCCCCCTCCCCTCCGCCTCCCTCCTCCCCCTCCACCTCTCTCCCCCCACTCCCGAGAAGGCGCGTGCGTCACTCGGAGCGCCCGTCGGCGCCGCACGTAGACCCATAACCCGCGTGCGCGCACCCGGTGGGTAGTACTGTAACGAAGGAAATCCGTTACGCCCGTTTTGCACGGTCCTTTTTCGTCGGTGCAGAAAAGGAATGGGTCAGAATGGTCGTAATCTTAGCAGACAAATGAAATAAGCTTTAAGTTGCACAAACTGCGCCCAGTTTGACTACAACTCCCTTGACGATGCTTCCTGGAACCTTGCCTTGAGTGTGTTGCGCACTTTATTTTGTGTACTCCGAGGTATTATAAACGGATGAGGAAGTATTCTGATTATAAAATAAAAATAACAATTGTATTAGGTCATTAATTAATTGAGCAGTCTTCCTAGAGCAATTTAAATTTGAGCACGGTCAGCATTCACAATCCATTCACACTTTTTTGGACTTTCTTGGACTTTTTTGGACTTTTTTGGGGTTTCAGCCAAACAAAGCGTTTTCTTCTTTTACGTCTTTCTGCCGTGGCGGATGCAGTCATACTGATGCTACCTACCGGAGAAAACGCTATTGATTTTCGGTCCATTGCAAAATAACCACATTATAACTAGTGGGAAAGCGAATCTTACGAAAACTTTTCTTTCTCGTAGAATCACTAGATGTTAGTCAAAAACTATTTTGTCATTTAAAGATGTAAAATTGAAAGATAAATTCAGAGAGAAAGAAATCTCTGGCTTTAATATTGGGTGTTAGAAATGGTTCAAAACTAAATATGAACTTTTTAATGTTCTATATTTCCGAGATTTTAATAAAAATAGGGACAAAACAATTTTTATAAATGAACTTTCATATATCCCAGCAAAAAGGAAGAAAAATAGGGAAAAAATTGCAACCATTTTCCAGAACATTTTGAAAATATTGGGGTTTCACGTAAAGTATCCTCCAGAATTAAAGTATCTTACGTATCTTCGGTAACGGTATAGTACTTATCATCGGACGGCATAACTACATCTTAGGCGGCACAACTTCATTAGACATCCCGATTTTCGGTAACAAAAGAGCGTGTATGTCCTCGCCATCGGAATCGATCTTAACTATTTTTGAAACAGCACTAACAGACCTTAGTCAAGACCTACGTGCGAATTTGCTGCTCAATAAAATTTATCATCTGATTTTACGACCATAATTGCAAGATCGTGTTGTTGAGATGATTACGATAATAAATAAAAAAAATTAAAATTTCTCGAGGACCTAAATTAATCTCCGGTCATTCTCCATCATTTGTTAGGAAGGATACAAATTTCCACTGTTTACGCTTCAATACTTCTGACGACGTCTCAGAAAATATATTCATCGCGATATCCTACAGAAAAAAAATGACCCTGTCAAAAGCTGTTTCTTTCAGTTCCATAGAGAATCAGTTACTGCACAAATGCAGCTCATTCCTTTACCCATCTACTTACTGAACAGAAAGAGGACGAAAAGGGAGCCGCAGAAAACACACATTATAACGAATTCACACGCTTCCTTTTGACGAACCATTCCGAAATTGCAGAGAATGTGCAGATCGTGCGATCGCTTAAGTTCCGAAATCGTTCATCAAAAGGCAGTTTATAAATGATTATTAGTTCATTGTTATTTCACTGACAAAGGTGACTCAGGCCATCGATTGATGTAATTGCAGTATCTCTGGAAGGTCGGAAGGTTGTAGGATTGTTGTCGGAAGGTTATTCGAGTCCCGAGGGTTGCAGGATTATCGTCACTAACTACACAGCTAGTTTCTGTCGTCGTTTCGTGGAGAATTCGAGCGGTAGGCTAATCTGATCGGTAGTTTTCCATGGTTTCTCCAATCAACATCAGGCCGGAGCAGTACTCAAACAAACACTCCAGGGAGGGCGCGCGATATTTCCTTCCGCTTCCTCGTCCTATCCTCACCCCTTACTTACTCACACTTACACTAACAAGCTTTACACTACCATACATGCCGCGAGACTAGTCGGAAGCTTAAAACTTGTTCCGAGTAGGGCGGTGGCACGCAGGTAGGAGATACCTGGTAGAGGGAAATCCCCACCTGATGACGTAGGTCGGCTCGGGATCTCGCCATCCAGCTGGGGAAGATCACCGCCACCTTACGCAATAATATTGTGCACTACACTTACGGGAATACTGACGTTAGCACTTGTACCTGGAATCAGTAATCAATCAATCCTGGTGTTCATCGAATACTCATGTATTCTCAAGGTATTTTCAAGGCCAGTAGGCTCAAGTTGTGTGCGCGTAATCCTACACCGAGAAAGTTACTCACAAGTTCGATTTTCTTTGATTCTCGAGGGAAGGTGGCGTTTGCCCGCGGAGCCTTCTTCACTACACTACTTAATCTAATTGATAGATATATTTGATCTACTTACGGTTTAACACCCGGTGGTACATTTATAAAAATAATTACAGTATTCGTAATATGAATAATTGTTACATTAAGACGCACTAACAAAAGAATAAAAAATACCACGCAAGGCGCACAATACAAATATATTACATACATATTTTACGTCACTATTTTTTTCTAAATGTATTTACACTCACGGCCAGTCGCAAATGCTTCAGAAGGTAAATTGTTCCAGTCATTTATCGTTGGATTTACAAAGGAGTATTTCTCGATATTAGATTTCTATGCCTAGCCACCTTTCTGCGATTTGTAAGCGGTCGTAATTCATTTTCAGTGAGTTGGTTACCAGAGAAATTAGTGGCTGCTTTCTCAATTTTGTCTAGGCTGATGAATTTTACCTAGACTGAAGGGATCCCAGCATACCGTGCCATATTCTAACATAGGGCATGAAAGGGAAGTGTATGCCAGCATTTTAACATTAACAGCCTTCTTCAAAGTACGCATTGCAAAATTTAGGACTCGCCACGATTAGTTCACTGAGCGATTTACCTGATCTCCTCAACACATGTCACTGAGTAGAATGATACGTAAGTACTCGCAGCTTGTGACAACAGGAATCGAATAACTAATTTGCAAGTTACGTTTACATTTCATCGAGACCTAGAAAAAAATAACCTTTTTCGACTTTGCTGGTTTTATGTTCATGTTATTCATCCGTGTCCATTTTTCTAAGCGTACTAGATATTTTTCTAAGGTTTCGACATCTTTTGCGTACCGAATATACCGGTTGATTATACAATCCCTCCCCCCCCCAAAAAAACGAATAGATTCAACGCCTCCAGATATGTCATTTTCATAAGCCAGGAACAAGAGAGACCCAACGATAGTTCCCTGCGGAACACAGGAGGGTATCTCTGATTTTGATGAGAGTTCGACATTAATTTTCACTCTCTGAGAAACTCTTTTATCCTCGAAAGAATTATATGATCCAAGCGTGTTGCAGCGAGTTTCGAAAGAAATCTACCTTGTGGAACTAAATCGAAAGCTTTGGAGAAATCTTTTATTATACTGTGTATTTGTTCACCAACATCTAAACTATCTGCAATGTCCTGCAATGTCCGGTAGTGACATGACTTTCACAAGAATAACCCGGACGAATACCATGTTGTCCTTCAAAAAGTCATTCCGAATTATTTCATACGTACTCCGCTCGTAAGTGCTTTATTTGTAATCACTCTCGTAAGTGCTCCATTTGTTTGCATACAACGGATGTTGAGCTCATAGGCCTGTAGTTTACCATGTTTTCACGGTCTTATTCCTTGTAAATCGGTACTACCTGAGCTTCTTTCCAAAAAGTTATTCTTTCCAGGTGGTGTACTATTGTTGTTTAACGGGACGTCCATTAAACGCGATAAGTATAGAAACATGGTTTCACCTCCGAGGTTTAAAATATTCTTAAAAATCCCGTCTGGACCAACAGCTTTATTTTTTTCTAGTTTAGTCTAGGAGCTTCGTTACCATTAACATTTGTAGTATTGATTGATTGTTTAGCAATTCCGGGCACGTCAACTACCAGGGTCATTAGTCCCGTAAGTGAAATGCATTTGTTTGCTCGGGAGGGGGCCGTGACAATTCCCCCGGATATGGCGAGATCTGGCACCGACCTACCGTCGGTAGGAATGATTTTCCCCAACCAGGTATCTCGCACCAGCGGGGCAGCGCCCCAGACGGGACAAGTTCTTAGCTCATGACGGGTCTCCCGGAATGCGTGGAAGTGCAGTAAGTGTAAGTAAGGGGTAAGGATAGGACAAGGAAGGGGTAGGAATGATCGCGCCCGGTCCGTGGCCCATTTGTTAGGGTACTGCTCCGGCATTCGCCTGGTGTTGATCGGAGAAACCACAGAAAACTACCGGTCAGAGCAGCCGGCCGCTAGAATTGTCATCAAGACAGCGACTGAATATGACGTAGCTAACAAGCTAGTGTCGAAAATCCTCCCACCGTCGGGACTCGAATCTAGGATCTCCTAGTCAGAGGGACTGCAGTGCCATCAGTTGGTATCCTGAGGCATCTCTCCCTGTTTACATTTGTGGTATTGGAGCTATCGATTGGATGACAATGTTCCCTTTCAACTCGTGATTGTGAGGCTCTACTATAAATAAATCAAAGTGTAGTGTCTAAAACACACCTCAGTCGGGACTCGACGCCTAGTATTACCTCCCGGCCAGGGTCGCTACAGCGGCCAAGTCGTTGCCCTGAGCCACCTCTCAGCCGATCGCTGCAACAAAGCGGCGCAGGCGGGGCGCGCCGTGAGAGCGAACAGAGCGCTCCATTTCACTTTTACGGCTTCCGCAGGCGCCGGCGGCGGCCTTGCCCTTGCTGGCATCCGCCGGAAGTCGCCCCCCCCCGCAGCAACGTCCTGCCCCGTCCCGGGCGCGGCAAGTGCCCCTCGACCCGAGGTCGGAGTCCTATACGGTCTTCAAAGAAAGAATCAATCGACAGTGTTAGCAAAACGTGAAGTAGGTACTTCCGTATTTCACACGTCACGGACCAACGATTTAAAGAAAATTTAGGTCGCTTTAGAAGCAGCTAAGATCATTAGCGATTACTGTTAATTTACATCAGAGATACAACAAAGTACAATAAAGTGTTACAATAATTTAGATCATTTTTATCCAGACCAGAAATATTAAGGTATTTTAAAATTGATTTGAAACCTTCAATTGAATTAAATATTTTATTTATATGGTTAATGATCCCAAGAGAGCTTCTTGTATTTCGGAGGTTTACGCATTCAAGGATAATGTCAGATAACATTCCTCCACGTTTTGGACAGGTGGCTGGAACCCATGATTGACATGAACGCATAGATGAATTCGTCTATATAGCTGACATGAGTTATGATCCTAAAAGAGGCTAAAATATCTAAAAGAAATGATGTAAAGTTGGCTAAGAAAATTCATTTCTTCATTTAAGTTGATTAGAAATTTATTGTGGCTTTCACTTCTCTGTCTTTTCTGTCACTCTTGGAACATTAAAAGGTATTTTCTGCTCAAGAAAGCACTGAACATTATTGAAGCTATTTTAATTAAGGAAATACCAGGGGCAGTATGTGAAGTGTTCTCGTAAAAGCTCACAAAAATGCCAAGCAATTCTGGTTACGCAAAGAGAAAGACGTTAATCCAGTTCTTGTAGAAGAAGAAATATCTGGGAAATTACCTTGTGGACCGTTTTGTCAGCAACTGAGTCTATGAAGTGAGCTTAATACCTTCATTAGGTGTTGAGCAAATCGTTTCTCAGTACAAGTGTACAAACAA
This sequence comes from Gryllus longicercus, assembly GCA_038098605.1. Taxonomy (NCBI): domain Eukaryota; kingdom Metazoa; phylum Arthropoda; class Insecta; order Orthoptera; family Gryllidae; genus Gryllus; species Gryllus longicercus. The sequence continues at coordinate 1,183,553 of JAZDUA010000062.1, read as the reverse complement.
AAGGAGAACTTGATATTTGTAAACATCTTTTAAATACTTGGATAAAGTACATGGTTCTTTATTTGCAACAGTGTATTTTAAAGATAAAATTTTTTTGTTTATATGAAAATGTACAAGAGAATATTAAAGAATTGGCATTTATAAGTCGTGTGTGCGTTTTTTAGAATGATTTGTTGTTTTTTCGTTTAGGCGTACGTTTACACAAATACGTTTATACAATCTTTAAAATCTAGGACCTAGTCATGGGTCATCATCGTGGGCTTGGAGACGAGAGATGTCCTCTTTTTGACACTTTTCTAGTGTTATTTCGACATCACTGGCTTGCAATATTTCTAAAATTTGACGATCGTATTTATTTGACCATGTTTCAGCATTCGTAGACAAATCAATGCAATAACCCTAATACCTGAGCAGTACCTTAACAAATGGGCTGCGAATCGCGCGAATTCTTTCCTTTCTCATCCTTCAACACTCCTCTCCCCTTTAACACGCTAATTTACTACACTATACTACCACATATGGGGAGAGAGCAGACGGAAGCTTAGAGCCAGTTCCGGTTGTGGTAATTACCTCTGGAGTAGCTACATGGAGAGAAATTGATTTTTTCGTGTTGACGGGGGCGTTGGTGGCTATGTCCTGTAAGTCTTGTGTATGTTTTCACCACGAAAGGTGACGGTGTTCTTCTTCCCGCTGGATGGTGAGATTCGGAGCCAACTCTCACGTGCGGGAGTTTTTTCCCATCCAGGTATCTCCCACCAGTGGAGCACCCCCAGTCGGGAAAAACTCTAAGCTTTCGACTAGTCTCTCGACATGTGCGATAGTGTAGTGAATGTAAGTATAAGCAAGGGGAGATGAGAAAGGAAAGATCGCGCATTATCCGTGGCCCGTTTCGCTATTTGTGTGGTATTTATTGGAGAAAGCACGTAAAACTCCCGATCAGAGCAGCCGGTCGTGAGAATTGCCGTCCAGGCAGCGGCTGAATTTGACCTAACTGTCCAGCTGCTGTTCTTCCACCACCGCCGGGACTCGAACCCTTGGACCTTCCGGCCAGAGGCACTGGTGCCCTGAGCTACGTCTGCTGGAGTGGAGACAACGAATGTGGCAACGTGGGCCGCGCTTCTCTGTAGGTCGTGGGCCATTTGGAAAAACAGTCGCAGCGCATCGCGTGAGACCATCGCGTGGGAACGTGCGTGCGGGGTTCGCGCTTTTTTCCCCCGATGCACACGCGTGCGCGTGTGCGTGCGTGCGACAAATGAATGTCGCCGTGTCGGGAACAAGCACCCGTCGACGACTTGTTAGCGTGACTATATAAGGAAGGGCACGTAGGCATGGTACGTGCCATAGGCGCTACTGATGAGACCCATCAAACCATTCTACGTTTGTCAAAAGAAAGAAATATACGTTGTTTTTTATTTTTCAGAAATAAATTATTTATGGATACATAAATTTAAAAAATGTACTTTCAAAATATATTAAAGTTAAACAGTCTATCCGTTCTGTATTCTATTCTGATTCGTATTCATTTAAGAAAAGTGCGCATTTCGCATATTCTGAGTCAAGTAAATGTTATTAATTGTGATAATTCTTTATTAGCTTCATAGTATGCACACCATAACACAATAATAATTTTAAATAGAGTCTTTGGTGAATTGAGGAATAATAACAACCAAGTAGTGAATAGAGTCGCGAAATCCGGGACTGACTCAGTGTTGCCAACGTTTGTCTAGATGAAATCAGGGGTCACGTCTAACCACTCGAAAGGGGAGGGGTCCGGGGAAATGTTTTGAAAATTAGGAGCAAAATAATGCCATTTTAGGCATTTTCTTTGCCTTAAGTTTGAAATTTTGCATAGTTTAACCCTAGAAAGGTAATGTTAAATTGTATTATCTTATTGGTAATGATGAGAAAAATTTACTCACATGTAAGTTTTCACGAGCTTTGGCGGTTATTATGCTATGAATAAATTTGTGAGCTTGAAAATGAACTTAAAATAAATTCAACAACAAATTTTATTTGAACTTAATTAAAAAAATCAAAAAACTTTTCTAGTCAAAATTGCATAAAAATCAGTCAAAATGGCTACAGAAATCTCGTAATTTACACGCACATTCTTCTTTTGAGATCGGATGATGGAAATAAGCCTGTTGTATTTGTATTTGAATAAAAATTCTGCACAGGTCATTTCCAAATTCAATGAAACTATATGTTCATCTCTCTATAAAAGCGTTTGAAGGTGGAATACTCAAAGCACATGAGACAACTATTCGTAGATCTAAAAATGATTCATTTTTTAAGCATGCATGCGTTTGAAGGTGAAATATTCAAAGCACATGAGACAACTATTTGTAGATCTAATTATGTTACGTGTTTTAGACATGCATTATCAAACGTTCTACACCACTTCTATTGAACAGTGGCCTCTTTAGAATAAGATATTACTTGTAAATTCCTCTTTATCCCAGTATAATTGTCATACAGGTTGTCTTCATTGAATTTTGTAGACATCCCTAATGCATTAACTGTTTCCACAAGCTCCTCAAAAGATAGTTATTTTTTCAAAGACAAAGGGACAACATTTTTGAAAGGATTGTCATTAGAAAAATCAAAGTGGCTTTCTAAGTAGACCTGAACATTTTCATAAAATGCTTTGAAATATGCAGCAACTTGGTAGTGAATATCTTCACTCACATAATTGTTTGCCTTGCCTTAAAATGAGACCCGAATAAGTTTTCTTAAATTCTGATTTGAATTTGTTTCAACAGCGTTCCCATTATTCCAAATAGTTCTGTAGATACCGTGTCCGATTTCTGCAACAACTTGTTACTCTTTTCAAAGAGAATACACACATTTTCCCAAAAATGCAAATATAATGATGTTTTGCAGAATTCAATATTCTGTATTTTGTCTTCTTCAAAATCTTCCAGCGACAACATATATCTCAATGATTTAAAGCAGCTCTCAAATTAAGAAACAAAATATGACATTAAGGCAGAAACTATCTTAAGAATCTTTTCAATGGCTGGTACAAGACAGAGCTATCGTCTGGGAACATGTCTAACCAACTCAAACCTATTCAAGTTCAGCATATTCAACAAACTCTCCCTCTCTTCTTGGCGATGATGCGTGAAAATGACTGATAATTTGCAGAACAACTCCATCAACATCATAGTTCAGTAAATTCAAGGCACATTTGTTGCGTATTGTTTAACACGTGTGGTAAACATCCTGCTTTCAGAAGATTATGGTTTCTATTCTTTAGAAAAGTGTAAGCTGATATGTGTATGCCAAAATTTGCAGTTGTATTGTCTACACTAAATGAAAATACATTGCTCATTTCAAGCACAAAACGTTGTAAAGTTTCAAGAATAGTATTACTAATAGGATCTGAAGTTTCGGCTTCAAAAAAATCTAGATGTTTATTTTGGTATCCATTTTTTAACGAAAAATGCTGGATACATATTGGGTACATCTTTCTATTGCCTTTGTTTGAAGTATCAGTTATGACACTAAAGAACAATGGGTCGTTACGATTTGGTTTCAAAGAATCCAAAACATTCGTTTCCACAAGGGTTGCTAACATGTCTTTGACAAACGCTTCAGATTTGGTCATTCCGTAACTAATCTTTTTAGATATTTGTGAGTCTGGTATTATTTGTTGTAACAATTTTTTAGCACAGTCTTGGAAACAGTGAGATAAATTGTGCTTAACACAATGAAATGTTGAGATTAGTTATACAAACGTAATTTTGCCTGACTCTGCAGTATTTGGTTTTGTAAAGAAACTTGTCATTACCTGAGTTTTTATTCCAGATGCCAACCTCTTTGTATGTTCCCAGCTTTTTTCATGACGTTTTACATTACTTAGGTCACCATGACTAATAGAAAACGCCTTACTGCAAGTTTTGCATCTTTCGTTGAATTGCGATTCTGCATTCATAAACCACTGAAATGTTTCTTTCCACTCTTCTCGAAATGTACATCTCCTTTTCACCTTCTTTAGTGGAGGCTAGTTGAAGGCCCAATAACGGTAATATCATTGTCACTTTCCAGTCATACATGCTAAGCTATAAACGTAGGCTAACAACGATCACTCAATTTCTCGCACGACACAACGAGCAACTGAGCAGATTTGCCACGTGCTGTGAATTGGGTGGGCACCTCCTCCCACAAGTTTCTACCAAAACCGGAGTGGTGACAGACAATTGAGGGAAAAACTCAGCAGTTCGGCCAACCTATTCAGAGACCCAGCGCAAAAAGACATCCTCCTAGCATCATCACGTAGCATCATCATGGGTTGGTAGAGCTTAAATCAACAGTTTTCAAGAATGACTTACTGAAATCATCAAAATAATACGTATATAATTTATAGGAATACAAAAAAACTTAAAATTATTATAAACATCAATTTTATGAACAAAAATTAATTTTTTAAATGAAAAGTCTAAAATATTGGGACAATAGCCGTCCTGACTTCGTGACTGCTGGGACGCGGAACAAAAAATCGGGACTGCTCCCGAAAAATCGGGAGTTGGTATATTAGACTGACATGACGTCAGATCAACTTAATTCTCTGCCGCGAACGTTCACAGAATGCTTACTACTGATTAAGAATGTTTCTCTCTAGACGAGAGCAATTGAAGACAGATGATGGTGCCATGCAGTGCATGGATTTGCTTGTATGTCGCAATCAGGAGGAATGTACTTTGGTTATCTTCTTTCAAATAATTCACAAACTCGTTCTTGAAAACTTTTCCTCGTGCCAGCAGGAAACAGAGTAACGTTTTCTTATTAGCATATTTTGTACATTTAAAATCTTATATTCATGAATTCATTCATTAAATCGTTTTCTTTATTTTCACTGTTCAGTGTTTTTATTTCATATTTTCCTATTTTCTAATGCTTAAATCTATGGCTTAAATAATTAAAGAATATTGTGCTTCGTGAGACGGTATTGAGATACACTATATCTCAAGGATTATTTTGGTACAAATATATAAATAACACTCATTTTTTGACATTAAAGCCGAATTGAAAACTAGGTCTGAACTTTGTATTTATCAACACACATTAAGGCAGCCATGTTCTGCATTAGTGGAAATAAAACGAGAAAGTAATTATGGGAATTTAAGGACTTGCATGTGATCGAGGTTGAAATGGACATCAGATTCCGAACGCTGATCATCAGAATTAATGAATATAAACAGTAGTTATAAATGATAAACAATATTAGGAAAAATAAAAACAATCATGAGAAGTAATAATACGATAACGAATTATGTCACGTATTGCTACCTATGGTAGCAATGGTAGTATGGTACAATAAAAGAGACCGCTGACGGTCAGCAGGCTAATACATCCAATGACAAAATTAGTTAAAAGATCATAAACAAGAGAAATTGAAAGGTTTCGTTTTAAGTGTTGGCGCCTTGTTATAGAGAACGAGTTTAGACAAGTCTTAAAATAAAAGAGTACAGGAAGAGGCAAAAGACTATTGACAATATGACTTTTTTAATAAATTTGTTAATTTATTATTAAAATGCTGAATTGCACGAATGTCCACAAATGTTCCATTTCCGCAATCCTGTTTATAATTATCAGAATAGATTTTGGGAAAAACGTATGTCCTTACGCGACAATTCGTCGACCTGCGTAAACGCACGTAAATATTATAACGTAAATACAAACTTCACTCCTTTGTTATATTAAAAAAACAAACAGATAAAATAAATTCAATGAACGGTTTCATCTATACCCAAATAAAAGCCGGAAAAATAATTCAGTTGATATTAAATTGTTTCAGTTTACGTATTTTCATTAGTTCATTCATGGCTACATATGGATACATTTATGGCGGTATCGTTGGCTCCAAGTGATGATGTATTAGTATGTGATACGGATGACTACATCATAATGCAATTTAGGATTAGATTAATTCTAAGGTGCGCCGGGTGTTTGTGTATTGCTCTTCAATAAAATACGCTTAATATTTATGTTTTTAAATATTTTTTCCTGTTATTGAATAATAATGTATCTAAAACAAAGTAGCCACTATAAAACTATCAACAGAAGTAACAGAAAATGTAGGAAATATCAGATTTCTTCTGCGTTTAGTGAACTTTTCTCCAGAAGTGGGGATATCGGGGAGAAGGAATAATTGAGCATATCGAGGATTGCTTCTTTCCTATTTCTTTTTACATTATTATTTAAGTTTCAGAATTTATTTATTTGGATGCGTTAGCGAAATTGGAAGTCAAAACATAGCTTCGAAGAAAGGAAGAGAGGGGAAGACGGAGAGAGAAAGAAAGAAAGCGAGATAAAAAGAAAAAGAGAGAGCAAGAGGGAGATACAAGAAGAAAGAGAAAAAGGAAGAAAGGAAGCGAGATAAGGGGAAAAAGAGAGAGGGAAAGGGAGAGGCAGGAAGAAATAGAAAGAAAGAAATAATGATAAAGAGAAAAAAAGGACATAGCAATCGGGAGAGACAGGAAGAGAGAGAGATAGAGAGACAGAGAGAAAGAGGCAATACTCAAAAATATTCTAAACGTTTCGACTCACTTTAATCACAATCTTAAAGTAGAAAAAAATTGTCAAGAATGTGCTGTATAGTAACGAAAGAGAAAAAGAAAGATAGCGAAACAGGGAGAGACAGGAGTAAAGAGGGATAAAGAAAGAAAGAAGAGTGATAAAGAGAAAAAGAAAGAGAGAGCAAGAGGGAGAGACAGGAAGAAAAAGACAAAGAAAGAAGGAAAGGAAGCGAGATAAAAAGAAAAGAGAGACAGGAAGAGAGGAGGGAGAGGGAGAGAAAATAGAGGGAGAGACAGGAAGAGAAAGAAGGAAGGAAGGTAGGAAGGAGAAAGAATTGGAGATATTTTAGCTTCGAGTCTAGACGTGCGGTCAGAGCTCTATGGAGCGCAGTTCCGGGAGGCGGCGAAGCGCGTTGCTGCCTCCTTCCCTGCAGTGAAGCCATCCGTGTCCCTACAGTTATGTAAGGCTCTTCTGTAACAAAAAGAAAAGAGAGGTCAGGAAAGACAACCCTACGGCGAACTGATTTACCGCAACTACGAGGTGAGACATTTCTAGTGAGGAACAGTAACAAAACTCACCGCCGTCTTCTTCTCAATTAGATAAAATGTTTCCTATGACGTTTTGCCGAGAAGCCCTTCGTTATTATACAGCAGTTTCTTGACAATTTTTTTTCTACTTTAAGATTGTGATTAAAGTGAGTCGAAGCGTTTAGAATATTTTTGAGTATTGCCGAATAAAGTTTTTTCGAACACAAACAACGAAAATTTGTGAATTGATGGAACCAGAGTATATATTAAGACAATCCTGTATTGCGCGTGACCTACATCTTGCCCGACCTAGTCCTTCATAAATTCACCAGCCGGTCGGTAAAATTGTAGTACACTCGCTGTTTACAAATAACAATAATGACATCCTAGTCCACAATAGCGCTTTGACTCTTGAAAATATGCACAGAGTTCCAGTGACCTGTGGTCTGCGACTAAACTGGAAAATTAAAAACAAGCAAAACAACACCTCCTACGGGAGTCTATTCTTCTGAGAACAAAACGGCAAAGAAATTATTTGTTACTAATCTTCTGAGGGACCTGTTGGGTGTTTTTTCGATCTGAAACGATTCCTCTGTACATTGCTGGCATTTAGGGTGGTTGTCCAGTTCGCTGTTTCATGGTTATCACATCCCGCGGGCGTTTAGATTTAGCGGCGCAATCAAGCTCGTCCAGTCCGATCTCCGCAGTTTGGTACTCGACACCACATTAGAAGCTAGGCTGGTTGAGAACCCTAGATCCGGTCTAATCGGGTGTCCGTGCTTTCCCCCGTTCAATTCTATAGAGCGAGTTTTATAAGAATGGGACAGTACTGTCAATACAACTGAAGGTTCTGTGGTCGTGTGCCCTTGAAACTAATAGTCTCCTTCCTCCATTCGTTTGCAGTTGCCTAACTTGTAAATGGCTTCGATTCTTCTTTTGTGATGTCCTCCTCTTACGAAAATATAGTTTGTCACGAGAAATAACTGAAACTAGGAAGTGCAGAGCTATGTACTCTTCTGTAAAAATTCATTTTTTATAAACATTACATGGAATTCAGTTTTTATGTGATAAGTATGATGTTTGTTTTAAAATCGAGTCTTGAATGTGAGATGCGTACTGGTGACGATGCACGTTTTTGCGGCTTCTGCGTTGTAAAGTGGCGAGCTGTGTTAGAGAGCGTTTCGTAAACCCGTGCTTTGCTTTTTATATTTATTTTTTATATAATTGTGACACGATTGTGAAAACTAAGCGAAAATATTAGACTTCTGTATAGTGATGTCTTTGCGGCACCCGAAAACAAACAGTACGAAGGGGTGTGGCTAAACAGCTGCCGCGGCGGAGGGATATTTCTCTGAATTACACGTGATGTTCACTTGTTTAGCGAACTGCCATTTTGGCCTATTCTTATAAAAATCGCTCTATAGACGGAGGTCGAAGCCATACCTCAATGATTCAAGTGTTTCTGACAGAAAAATTGCGAAATTTCTACGGAACAGGCTTGTAGCTTATAGTCCAGTCAAATGGTGCTCAAAAAGAGCTAATAGTATAAAGGTTTGGTGTAGTTTTGATACTTGGTCCCTATATGTTTTGTAGGTCACTGAAAATGAATATCAGGTTTGTCAACGGTAATGTTGCCCGGGAAATAAAGTTTTTAAAGAAAAAATGTGTAAAAACCACCAATTTATTCAGTTTTTAAAAAAATAACACAAAAGGTATCCAGTTTCCTTAATTAATGATCCTATCTGAAATAAAAGAAGATAAAATTACCTACCTTTAATCTCTTTAAGATTTTTCTTCAATTAATAGTTTAGCCATGAGAGCATCGCGAAATTTGGGGTTATTTGGGGATACAACAAGAATCCCGTTTTATATCTATAAAACGTAAAAACTATCAATTATTTGTAAATATTAACCTGATATGAAATAATATAGGATATAATTTCCTATATTTTGTGTGTACAAAGGTTTCTTCTAGGATCAATGATATTGCCGTTAATGTGTAAAATATGCCTGAATATTACATTGAAAACGGCACTCTACTTAACCTCCCTTACTCACTAATTCCTACATCCAATAACGTTATATACAAATAAATGTGGTGCATTGTAAATCAGTTTATATGATACAGTTTACAGTACACATTACACTTCATATTACTATTTGGTATATTTTACACATTAACTTCGATACCATTGATCCTAGAAGAAAACCTTGTTGTAGGAATTATATAAATGTAGGCAATTTTATCCCCTTTAATTTCAATATGTAATTTATTGTTTTTTAGAAATATTGAGACCAAGAGATAATTCCCATTTTACTTTCTCGCTTCGGAATAGAAAGAAAATTATGTAATGCTGCGCAAATAAATTAAAAAAATGAGAATTTTCGACAGAAAATAACTTATTACAGGGCCGTGGTAACCAGATTGTGGATAAATCCAGTTGCTAAATTTAGAAAAAAATCGTCTAACACGTGGTGTAGCCAGGACCTATGTTTTGTGGGTCCTTGATACCGAAAATTCGAATGTCGGCAAAAAAGTATGTCTGTTCGTCCGTATGCCCGCCCTTCTGTTTGTCCGTTCGTCTGTGAACAACGCTAGGGACAACCATTCAGCCGATTTTCTCCAAAATTGACGTTCCCCAATCGATCTGGCTGATGTCGCGAATATTTGAATTTCAAAGCGATATTTTAATTATGGGGAAACTTTACTTGAACCCCATGGGACAATTTCAAAATTTTTAAAAAATGGCTCCATCGTTTTTTTATTCAATTTTGTAGTTGGATAATATGAATGAAGTTTAAGAGAATGGTGTAGGTCTCATGTTTGTTGAAATCTCTCGTTTTTTGAAAATTGCTAAAGTTTAAATGGTTTTTGGAATCATCCTACAAATAACACATTAAAGATAAGAGATTTTCCCTTAATGACATCTGTTCCTTAAAGATAGATTTTGAAATAACGTCATGTATAATTTTTCGAAAACTTGAGTACTTTTCGCGTAATTTTGAGTGAAAATACGGGCGAAAAAGTACGTCATGTTTTAACACCGCTAGTTTGCAAGTGTTTCGCTTTTTTCACAAAATGTAGCTGTGCTCTCACGGCTGAACCGTTAATAGGAACAAATCCTAATGACATTAAATGTATGTAATTTTATCTTCTTTTATTTCACAAACGACCACTAATTACGAAAAATGGATAACTTTTGAATTATTTTGTAAAAAACAACTGAAACATTTCCGATTTTTACACATTTGCTTGCTTAAAAACGTGTTTCCGGCCAAATTCCAAAACTACGCCAAATCTTTCTCGTAATTTCTTCCATTTGACTCGACTATTAAGCCGTAAAGTTGATGCGCTGCTGTTATTGATCTGTCCAAATAAAAAGGACTTTGTGGAGGTTTGTACAGGACAAACAGCTTCCCCCGATTTTACTGTGTTCAGATCATTGATAAAAATACACTAGTTTCTATAATTATATTAAAATTTAAACATTATATTAACTATTTAACATTTACATATTTGAGGGAGATAATGATCTTCAAATATTTCAATTTCCTCTCTTAATATGGTTCTGATGAAACTCCGGAACTTTTATACGAACTTTTATACGTAGAACTAAAAAGAGGAAAAACGACCTTTGAGGAAGGGGGATTTTCCTTTCTCTCCAGGGTCATGACTTGTTTTATGTATGTATGACTCCACGTGCCAGAGTGTGCGTGGCAAAGTAGGACAACTTTTATCGCTGTGAATTCTCTGAGAGCTCTTCGTTACGGGGCACATGTAAACTGATTAATGCATTTCGATGTCGTAGCTTGATGTAATTATTTGATGAATGTCAAGAAGAATAAGAATGTGAGATGCTATCATGATTCAGATAAACATAATTGTTCTTATGATAGTAATAGATCATTTCAGACAATTCTCTCAGGTTAATGAATTTTTATTATGTTAAATCTTTTAGATATTAATGCAAATGCTGATCATGTTTGTCAGAGTTTGAATATGTAGATTAGATTATTTAAGTCTTTTTTTCGTATTAAGTCTCATTACTTTCTCGTTTATACAGAGAATTTCAAGTAAACATTTCTCTATTCATAAAACGTCTTTGAAAATACTAGTAGTTTTGTAACGTAATTTTGGGTTGTAAGGTTAAAGTGTTTTGAACCTATCCTAAATTCTTACAAGACAAGTGTGAGATGTCTTCCGTCTAACAATATTTTTTCAATCAGAAAATCCTGCCATGATACTTTTGCCAAAATACTAGTAGTTTTCACGTAATATCGAGTAATGTCGAATGAATTTTTCGAGTGATGGCTGCAGTATTAGTAGAATAGAAAGTGTATTATATAGCAGTTACCAATAGATCGAGTAACAACTTTTTTAAAATTTAGAATAAAACTTATATTTCAATAAAGCCCAATTTTTCTTTTTCGTCTTATTTACGTTATGTAATACTTTTATTTGACATTAGTACCGTGGTATTTATTCGCAGAATAGTCTTACTGTATTCCACTCTTGCGTTTGGAATTTTGACGAGTTGTGGAATTTCCAAATGCACACGTGATATTACTTGAAATAATAATAATAATAATAATAAATAATTTATTATAAATTATAAAATTATTTTATAATGTAACGATTTATATTCGATAAGCATATATTTTGAAGAAAACTAATAACATCAAGAGCAAGTTTTCAGATTTGTAGGAATGCAACAAAGCAATATTATAAACGAGTTGCATATGCTATATTTTTAAAAGAATGTTATAAATGTATAAAGAAATTATGTTAATTTTGGAAACAAATTTATATGTTAAGTTTTCCACTTGGCAACAGTGATCTCTGTATTATGACGTCACATGTATTTGACATTGAAAAACGGTGGTGAGCTATAGTCTCCCAGATTCTGACGGCTCGATCGCTTTAATTTACAATAAACGATATAAACTGCATAATAGTGTCAAAAAGTGCAATTACATGAACGATTTCTTGAAGCGAAAAAGGGCGTTTAATAACGCTTTAGGCTAGCGTGGGCGTGAATCCGTCCGGGTGTGTGCCAGGGCGTACGCGTTGTGACGAGTGATGTTAGTGCAAGTAGGTGATTGCGTGGGGGGGGTGCCATTGCTCTACTAGTTGAGATGTGAAAGGCACTGGGGTAATGAAAGTGTGTATGGAGAAATGTGGAGGGGGCAAAATGGGTGAATGCGTGTACATTCTCGTTGTAGAGCAAAGAGAGATTCCATTGCGCGATTGTTGGTTTTCCGTGTGGGGTAGTGTTTTCTAAGCATGCATGCCTGTGAATGGTATGTTGCATGTGAGTAGGAATTAATGAATGTTTTCATGGGATGTGTAAAGTGAAGCAGCGAACGTATTTATCTTGCGCGCTTTGCGTTGTCTTCTTTGAAATTTTTTCTTGTGCATTAGTGTGTATAATGTTCGTTTGATGTATATGATTTACATCTTAGAAATAAACTACTGGGTGTTAAACGCCAAGTAGATAAAATCTATCTATTCATCTATCTATCTATTTGTCTATCTATCTATTGGTCTATCTAACTATCTATTTGTCTATCTATTTGTCTATCTATTTGTCTATATATTTGTCTATATATTTGTCTATATATTTGTCTATATATTTGTCTATCTATTTGTCTATCTATTTGTCTATCTATTTGTCTATCTATTTGTCTATCTATTTGTCTATCTATTTGTCTATCTTTCTATTTGTCTATCTATCTGTTTGTCTATCTATCTATTTGTCTATCTATCTATTTGTCTATCTATCTATTTGTCTATCTATTTGTCTATCTATTTGTCTATCTATCTATTTGTCTATCTATCTATTTGTCTATCTATCTATTTGTCTATCTATCTATTTGTCTATCTATCTATTTGTCTATCTATCTATTTGTCTATCTATCTATCTATCTATCTATCTATCTATTTGTCTATCTATCTATCTATTTGTCTATCTATCTATCTATCTATCTATCTATCTATTTGTCTATCTATCTATCTATTTGTCTATTTGCCTATTTATTTGTCTATCTATCTATCTACCTATCTGACTTCCGCCTACCCATCTCCCTACCTGTCTACTGCATCTAACGCTCTCGTTTGTGGCCGCCTTAGCTACAATTAAACTCGGACGCGCAGCGTAGTGCGTACGTGTGCAGCTCCATTCGCCGTCGGTTGAGCGTGTGCTCAGCGAGTGCCTGAGTGATGCCTTGGCGCGTTGCTTCGTGCTGGTCGACGGGGGGGGGGGCGCCCGGGGGCTTAGTGGGTTTCCATGTCAGTTTTTGCTCCCGCCGCCGTGTCCCAGCCCCGCGCAAGTCTCTCTGTCTTGGCGGACCACTCACCTCCACGTCCAAATGGATACGCACTTCACACTAATTGTACCTGCAAGGCGGGTGACGAAAAGTTGTCTGCCGTGTCAGATGAGAAATTCGCGCGTACTTTGGAACGAGAAATTGAAATATTGCTACTGGCGGAAGATTCATAAATTTTCCACTACCGCAACCTTTTCTTTTGTATTATTGTGGCCTGAGAACTCCTAAAAAGCAGTCTCACAAAAAAGGAGTCACAAAAAAAAGAGAACTGGAACGACATTCTAGCACACTCCAGCCCGAGGGCATCAAAGATGCCAAAATGCACAGTCACATTTACTGAATGATAATTTCAACTTCGAAGAGCAACATTTATTTTGCGGAATAAATTTACATACTTTGTATAAACAAAAATTAATTGGTTATGAATGATAATATAACTCGAAAATTCATTTCATGTACCACGAGAATATAATTAGGACGTTATTTTCCAGAGTACTTACGTACACTTTGATCAAACAATATATTACGACACAAAAAAAGTTTTAGTTATGTATATGAATCTGTGGAACAAAAACGTTCGATGTCCAGGAGGTTCAAATTTTAAAGAGCGAGCAAAAAGGTTCTGAGTTTCAGACATCGAACATTTTTCTTAACTTCAACAGTTGAAGGACACTCTACAGACATCACACAAGTTCCAGACAACAAACTTTAATGCATGGAGCGTTGAATTTATATTTTAAGAACAGTTTCGAACTGTTAACTCAAAACCGGCAAAATGTGACATCGTTCATTTTTGTTTGCTGCGATTCATACATTATTGTACATCCCAAAAACATGACACTTGTTTTTACGCATGTCCCACGACACTTTCCTGTGAAATGAACAACTGATATCAAATCTTTGAAGAACAGGCAGTGCTGAATAGTTTCTAAAAAAAATAAGACATTTTATCGATAGATCTCCTCCACTCGTTTCCAGGCCACCTGAACAGCTGCAGGTTGCGCATTTTCTCCGTAATATGGCCTTTGATGCAGTAGCGGTTCCTGGGTTCGTTGCACTAGCAATAATCCCGTATGCCATAAATAAATGTAACAATTGTTTGTCACAAAGTTTTCCCGTCTTATTGTAGTTTTGTTAAAAATGAACGTGAAACATTTAAATACGTGTTTTCGTTGTAATAAAATGCAGTTTTCATACAATCAGTTCAAAGAAAAATATTTTATCTACACTTTCGCTAATAATAGCATTTTTATATAACATTTAGTTAATGAAAAAACTCAAAACTTAACGATTACGTAAGCATTTAATTAGTTACATATGATTATGTCAAGGAAATATACTTTTACATATTTACTAAGAAAAAATAATTTATCAAGTAAACATTGTGAAATATTTTTGTAGTTAATGGCAGTGACAATGTGAGTTCTCCAACAAATTATATTTTAAAATAATGTTTTTGCAATTTATTGACGTTTTTGATACTTTGCCTTTAATTGAGATCTTTTTCAAAAATCCCAGGTCCAGGTTTGTTATGAAGACTTAGTAAAAATTCTAGATCAACCTAAAAATCAGGAAGCATGTTCTATAAAAATTATCGATATCATAAAAATCACCGGAACAGGTGGCTTACGGCTCCAACTGATGGAACTGCAGTGCCTCTGGACTAGATTGGACTGGGCTAGTTTGAACTGGTCCTAGATTGAAGTCCCGAAAGTGGCAGGATTTTCGACACTAGCTAGACCGCTAGGTAGAATTCAGTCGCTGTCTGAACGTTAATTATAGTCGCCGGATGCTCTGATACGTAGTTTTCCGTGGTTTCTTCGATCAACACCAGGCGAATGCCGGAGCAGACCCTAACAAACGGACGGCGGGCGATCTTTCTTTCCTTTTCCTTGTCCTATCCTCCCCCCTTAACTACACACTTACACATGTGTGCACTACAATACCACCCATGCTGGGAGACCGGGGGGGAGCTTAGAGCTTGTCCCGACTGTGGTGGTGCCCCGCCGGTGGGAGGTACGAGGTTTGGGAAAAGCCTGCTAGTCGACGGGCAAGTCGGTGTCGTAACTCAGCGTCCAATGGGATAAGATCCCCACCTCCTCCCAAGGAAAACATATACACTAAACTTACGGAACTAATGACGTTAGCAGTTGACGCGCCTGGAGTCAGTAATTAATCTATCAATAAAAATCACAGGTTATGGATGCGAACTAGTTAACATCACCTGGACAATAACCTGCACATAACCACTGGACCACCACACATAACATTACATGGACATAACCAGTGGACAATAACATGCACCTGGTGCACAAATATCGACAATTTTTATATAAAATGTTACGTGATTTAATTTTTTTACAAAGTCTTTCTAGCAAACCTGGACCTGACGTTTTTTAAAAAGATCCCTATTTATTTATTTTTGTTTTTTAACTTCAAGAAACTGTGGAAATTCTGTATGGGAAGAAGTGTATTCTTGGCACGATTCCTTAAATTCAGGGATCTCTACCCCAACGCATGTACTTGTTAAATTAGGGCCGAAACTTCAAAAAAAAAATAATAATAAACTGTTTGAAACAATAATATTGTAATGTCTGTTTGTAAAAGCCAGAATGCTTTAACGAGACGACGTTAAGGAACGTTGACGAGATAACATTCCTTAAAATTTGATCCGAGGAATTACTACGGGTTCGAGTCCCGTACTATATCACCCTCATACCGTACAGTTCTCCTTTCCGCAAAATTCTATAGCGGAAATTTCTCGAATATCGTCAACTATCCATTTCAAATTCGAAAAACAAAATCCTTAAGCAGACTGGACACGATTAGACTTTTTGTATAATCACAATATATATGTATACCACAATAATAATAATAATAGTAATAATAATAGTAGTAATAATAGTAGTAATAATAGTAGTAGTAATAATAGTAATAACAATAACAATAATAATAACAATAACATCAATATTAACAATTATGTTAACCTACTCTCTCTAAATCAACCTATATATATCAGTCGACATGACTGCCGAGGGCCACAGGACAAGCAAGAATAAATGTAAAAAAAGCCTGTTAAGTCATTGTTGTTTCCCCACTCGCGTGAACGGTCGTGAGCCAGGGGGCCCACCGCTTGATCGCTGCAGCAACGGACCGCATCTCCCTGCCAGCCGCCATTACCGAATGCGGCCCGCGTGCGTCAGCCAGTCGCCCCGGGGAATTCCCGCCCGCTCCGGCCGCGTCAGCGCCTGCCTGCGAGTTCGATTCCCGAAACAGGGATCTGGGACACCCAGCCACTTTCCCAGCTGCTTCCACGCGAATTCTTCTCACTCGTGGTGCGGCGTGTTTTTCGCTATCCACTCTTCCGTTTTTGTTTTTTCTGGTAACGACCGGGTGCGATTGCGTATGCAGAGGACGGACTGGAATTGAGGCTTCGTACACCGGAAACATCGACGATCCGGGATGCAGCTCTAAGTTGCAAAGAGTCTTAAACGTGACTTGTAGAAAGGATGGCCGGCCTGTACTCCTTGTAATGAACACAAATTACAATTACAAACTATACTCGGAAGTTTCTTAGAATTCTAAATGTTACAAAGTTCTAGGGCATGTAAAAGGACACGAAAATGATCACTTTTGGCAGCTGAATATAGAGTGGAAAATTTCTTATATCAGACTTACACATGTTGTTCATATTTAGTTATTCATACATATTTAGTTATTCTGAAGACCTTACTAAGCGGTTAGATATCTCGGAATCAAGTAAAATTATATTGAAAGATTAGAGATATAAATAATATTCCATAATAAACTTATTAGGGCTATTTGATTTTATGTATTTTTTTATCTCAACGCTTAGCAATATTATAATTTTTACTCGCAATACTGGACATATTATGCTGTAACTCACAGTTCGAAGTTCGGATCAAGTTTGTTAGTTTCACTTTTAAAATAACGATCTACAAAAAAACAGAATTCTCGCACGCGTTCAGCTAGAGTGCATTGTAATTCTATTATTCATTGGGCGTTTTAAGGTCAACCTCTCTGATGTGGTTAACGCTCCCCACCTTCAGTTAATCACTTCTGTGCCTTTTTATATGCTTGGAAACGTTGGACCTAGCTTACAATCGACAACTCTGCAGTGTGACTCCTAAGTTCGAGTCGGCGTATGAACCCTATTACAGGCAGGAATGTTTGGTGGCGGCCTTTATGCCCGTTATAGAGAGTTCCCCTCCTTCGTTCCCAGATCGTCACATTCCTACTATGGACTGAATGTGACTGCTTGCCAGGCACATCCAACTTTCGGGCAGGGAGAGGTCTGAGAAAGAATTGGGTATTGAAGGTGTTATATGTTGGTTGGGATACGCCCCACGTCACTAAAGCAAACACCAACGCTCGAAGTGGGATTCGAACCTGTAGTTAGAGACTACCGTCGTAACCACTACATTTAGAGCTCCAACGGAAGTAGTGTCTCTGAGTACGTGTATTATAGATATCTTATTGGGTCTCAACTAGGACTACAGTTCACAACATATATGAGGCAACTTGTTCAGAAAATTAATTTTATATGAATCCTCTATATTTCATGATTCCTGATACTCAAATTAATGCTTCCTTTTTATTTTGTTTTTGCATCTCCGTAATCTCAGTTTTGTAATAGCTCTTTATTAGCAAATCTTATGAACATTTAGTAACAGAATAAGTAAAAATAAAAACAAATATATTCAATAATATTCAGTTAGTTCGTACTTTAGATTTATTTTAAAATAACTCCTGAGAAATTTTCGAGGTGAGAGCGCGAGAATGAAACAAAATAGAACAGAGGCATCGGAGAAACTGGCAGTACCTACTTTACCGCACGCATTGCATTCTGCACGCGTTGCACACAAACTGCAAGCATTTTGAAGCACCGCGAAGAAATTTCTCGCGGTCACGAAAATGTATGAGTATTTACTTACTTTAATTACTTCTGCTCAACTAACTACACTGCCCATAATTACATTTATTACTATATGTAATTATTGTAAGTTGCCAATAATTATTAACTTCTCACTGAAAACTTGCTTGAAGTTTCGTGATTTAAAAAGTCTCCTGGGGATACTTAAACATCCCTTGAAAACTTCAGCTAATTAGTGGCTAGACGAACCGAGTAAAAAAAATCTTCCATTGCACATGCCCTAAAATTTTAATTGATGAATGTACCCCTGGCCTCATGACCTTGGCTGAAGGTAGCCAAATGTACATCATTTGACACGGTGTCGCCGCGCGTCTAGTATCAGTGACAGATGATTTTCTTGAATCTTGATCGGGTCACACGGATTGGATACCTTTGCAAGCGCAGAGACCTCGGAATGAGGACGCTCTTATGCTGCAAAAGGCAAGCCCTGCTCGTAAGTTCGATTATTATGCGCTACATTTATACTGCGATTTTTCTAACTCTGCCTCTCAAGGCTAACTCTCCTTCACGGTGGAATTATGTCACTGTTTTTCGCGTCTTTCTCCGACGGTCCGCTAGACGTCGCATGATCGCGTATAGAACTGCTACATTTGCTGCAACTGTCGTTTTGACTGTTTTAAAATTATTAAATTCTTGTGTCAAATTATAATAAGAAAATTGAGTCTTGAATTTGTAGTGTTCCAAATGGAACATATAAACAACAATAATATGTTAATTTTTATGTAGAGTTAAGTTAACTTTTTAATACATATTTAAGAAGCAACAAAAGGAACGTATAACATTTAATAATTTCCTTCATCTATTTTCTAATTCAAAAATCACTTTTACATTAAAACAAAAATCAGTATGGCATAGTTTTGCAGCCGCTTGAGGATTTGAGTGCCCCCTCAATCACAATTTTAAGACACACGAAGTGTAAAAGGGTGAAATCTTACAATTTAAAAATATTATTACTGACGTCTTACCGTTGATTAAAATAAGAATAAGATGTCTCTTCAGTCTTAATTGTTGAATTCAATTGAATCAACGTTTCATATTTCTCAATTCTTCTGTTTCTCTGACATAGTATAAATCTCTAAATATATAGATTTGTATCAGATTATAAAAGGTACAGAAAAAATAACACTTTGATTCGATATAACAATTTCCAATTATTATATGTTTTTGAATAATAATTCAAAATTGTTATGTCCATTTATGTGTCGTCAAACCTTTTCAAATACAGGTCGTACGAGTAAATAATCTTATTTATTACGAAACCACTTCTACTAATTGAACAGTTTTTAAAACAAAATTTCTTGATGATAAAACTCGTGTGCATTAGTACGTTTCTCAGCCCTCACAGCTTGAAGGAAACTTTTAAATAGGTTTTTTATTTATTAAAAGTAGAACGTGTGCATTAATGCATGGGTGATTCTCGGGTCGTGACAAAGACATCTCATTATTCGACGACGAGAGCTGCAACTCACCCTCGCCTTATTGCCCATCTGCACATTCAGTGACTTGCTGCTGAAGAATATTATTCGCGCAATAGTTATTTGTGTATCTAGGGCGTTAAATAGAAGTCTTTGCTCCGAGGGTGACATCCAAACCCGAGAGCCTCGCCCGAGGGGTTGGCAGTCGCCTGAGGGACAAGAACACTAGTAACGCATACAAAACTTCATTGATTACTAGTTTGTTGCTGAATCAAACAATAATTCGAAACATTTTATAACTTTTCTTGCATCTAATGTGAAAAGACGTATTGTAATCGACATTTGTCAATATGACGTCGGATAGACAAAACAATGTGTATCAAATTATTACTGCTTACTCGTTGGTCTGATTAGTTCGTACAAAATGAAGGAATATTGCGACGTTCCTGCGGAAATTCTCGCAGAAGCTGACAAAGCTACGGTAAGTGCTTTCCAGTACAATCACTAGAAATATATGAACATTTTTATGGCGAATTTAAGAATTATACAAAAAATAACAATGTGAATTGCGCTGATGAAATGGCACCTTTAGATTATTTGTCTCTATCGCCAAAAGTTATTTAAAAAATTTCGCAACTTCAAAAAAATATTTCAAGGATGTTATTCGATGTACCTTATACATTTTTTACTACTAGTAGCACTGCTACTGAAGAAGCACATAAAATACTCTTCAAAAAAATGTGATTCCGGTTGAAGCACACCATCTTCACCCCACTTCTAGACATACGAACAACTGAGATACCCGCTACATTCTTTGTGCAGAGGGCCATGGAAGTGGGGAGAAACCAGGAGAAACCGGATAAGCGGCTAAAAACAAAGGATTCCTAACATCCTCTAAGCCTAAGCAGGTTAAACCTGCCGCAATGAAAGTGCAAGGGTATATAAATAAAAAAATGTGATATGTATTAATGAAATACACTGATGGCAAATGAACTGATGGCAATTATTAATTCATGGAAACATTACAAAAGTTCCATGATCATTTCAATGAAGCAAAATGTATTTATAATACTAATTATTATTTATAAAATATTATTATTTTATTTATTTGAGCGTTATGGCATTTATTTATTATATTTAATTGTATCTTAATTTTAATAAATCGAATTCATAAAGATGTGTTGTGTTGGTATTAGAATGGGCCATAAAGTATTCAAAACATCCTCGGGCATAAAGAATCAGACAGGCCCGCAGGGGTATTAACAATACCGTTATGTAATTTTTTCAGGTCTGTGAACACACAGCAATAAACTAACAAACCATAAAGATTATTAACAGATAGTTTGTTTTAGGACGAACAATAACATGTATTGAATAAATGTAATAATTGTTCAATTACAAATGAGTAATAATTTATAATATTAAGGAGCCAATATAATATTTGCGTCAGTTCTCTGATCTCCATCTCCCATCTTTTCTGTGAATTAAGTGCCTTTTACACCGCCGCCCCCTGGAATTTTCCACCGCCCCCTTGGGGGAGGGCTGCTCTAGAAGCAATCTGGGCCGGATGGAACTTTTTTGTGGGTCGGATCCGCACGCGGGCCACCATTTAGAGCAGGCTGCTCTGCATTAAAAGTTGGCAAACTTAATAATTTTGCAAATGTATATTGAACTAGTGTAGCAAACAGCAGCACATACTTTCTCGCATTATTTCTACCTTTCGAATTTTTTGAAAATTATGGGAGTTCAAGAAAAATTAGACCTGCGCCATTTTTATTCTACTCGTATCCGTGGAAAAAAATTAAGCGGATTTTGAGAAAATATTTTTTTATAAATTTAATGTAGGTCAAGGAGAAATAGCACAAAAACTATTCGTTTTTTAAAAAAAATCACATGCCCTTCTTAAATATTCAATTTTTTAGAACATATTTTATTTGAGACAAAAATTTCTATCTTCAGTGTTGTAGTTTTACAATGTTCATTTTTTGCAATTTTCAAAAATACAGAGAAATCGTTGCAAGTGGGAGTAGCAACAATGTTTTATTGGTCTTTCCAACATACATTATTATTATTATTATTATTATTATTATTATTATTATTATTATTATTATTAGCCTACAACATTCCATAAAGAGCAAAGGCCTCCTACTTTAGTAGGGTTATAGTAGGTTGATTTTTGTAAAACACTAAAGTAAGTGATCAGAATTATCAAACCAATATGAAGCGAAACAAATGGCAGCTATAAGAAACTATTATAAACAAAGTATAATACAACAAATATATGAACCAACAAAGTAATAACTATAAGAAACTATATAGAAGCTTTAAGAAAATATAGGAGCAATCCTGAGTTTTTAAGAAACTTAAACCCCAATTTGAGTAGATTACAGCACATACAGATGTATTCAATAGCTTATTTGATTCATTTTGGCAAGACAAATCAGTAGGCACAATTCTAAGCTCTTTAGGTTATTCTGGAAGAATTCCAGCCAAAAGTGTGTTGATGAAACGCTGTAAATTACTGTGTGCTCTCATTCCAACATTTTCGCCAATAGTTACGACTGTGTTCATGTAATTTTGAATAATTAAACTTAATTTTGCAATGAAAGAAAAAAATAAACAATTTTTAACGATAATTTTTCTTAAAACTTTTCTGTGCCCGAAAATGGACGAGCCAGACAATTGTAATATGTATTTTATTACGAACTTGCAAAGCACAAATAAGATTTTTTAATACGAAAATATTCGCTGTAGGCGGGACACTAAGCTAATATTGTATTTTGAAGATAGGTTTTCTGAAAGGAACCATGTCAGCATTTGCTCCATGGATTCCATGGATTTTCTCCATGGAATAACTAGCCGAAAACCCTAATCGAGGTGGGTTTTCGATTCGAGAGCGCTTCGTTGAATTCGGTCCATCTTGGTCGACAGCCAGAGGCGCGTGGCAGCAGGCGACCAGCCGGGATGTAGGGCGAACAGGCAGAGCGTCGAGCGGCTAACGAGGAACTAATCATAACACAAATAAAACACGCGCTTAACTATTGGAAATTGCTACTGTGCGAGAGTCTGTCGGGAAGAAACCTGTTTCCCGCTGTCCGCCGCCGAGTCATCAACAGCTATTGAGCACCCTTTCTGGGAGAGAAGCGAATACATTTTGATCAACAGCTAAAGAATAATGGATTATGAACAATGCATAATTAATAATGATTGATAAATGAAACGTGTGGAATTCTACACTATGGTAGATAGGTCATTCAAACAGTTGTACTTGTTTTTTTCGGTTAACGAAGATGATTAAGAAAACAAGAAACATAAAACAAGAAACTTGATGTGACACGGCTAATTGGACTCACTTAGATCACTCATTTCCGAGGTCGATGTCCCGGTCTTCTTTCTGCGTGATTATCTCTTGTCCAGTCAACGTAAAATATCCAACGCATTTTATGCCAAAATAAACTTGAAGGGTTTCTTACGAGAATCAAACTTGCCCAAATTCGAGATTTTTCAGAAGCCACACAAATCTTCGAAGTGTAAACGTGGTTAGTAATGAATTTGTGATTTTTCGCCACCTTATATCTTTCAATGTGAATGGCACTTGCTGAAAGAAAATGTTTCAACTGATAGCGTCAGGTGTAAGGGAATAAGTTGGTGAATTATATCAAATTATAGAATATTGGATTTATTTGTTTTTTGTAACAAACCCTCACTTATTTGACTTGACCGGGCACTCTTCTCTCGCTTACTATCTACAAACGTATCTTGGCTTAATATAATAAGACGAACACTTGCCTATTGCTTAGATTATTTTTTGACCATTTACCTCTAAAGAAGCATTTTACGATTTTAAATTTTACGTATATTTTACGGGGCATTTTACTAAATTAAATAACTAATTTAAACAGGTAGATTAAGTAGTAGTTACGCGTTACATCGTACGAAATATCCGTGGTGGTAGCAGATATCTTGTGGTAATCCATAATGTGAGAAAAGAAATAATCGCCAACAATAAAGTATAATAATTTTATTAATTATTACATTCCCAGAGTTAACTTTAAGGAAAACGCTTTTCCCATCGTAAGTGGACCTCTAGGAAAGATGAAATAAATTGAAATATTAACATAAAGGAAGCAAAAAGAAGTACTGTGAATTTATTTAAAAAATTAACAAATAATATGAAATAAAAAAAAATAAAAATAATTCCAAGTCGCAGCACATTTCAGACCTGTTCCTTACGCTTTAACTATTTGCCCAAAAGAAAAGAAGTAATAGTCTCATTGCTCGTGATGTAGCTTCTGTTACTATCATTTTTACTCGCGTATTATTTGCAATTTTTTAAATGAAGTAGTCTATAGCAGGTCTCTGACTATACTAGGATTAAAAGCTAGAACATTAACATTATCCATACTGTAGTATGTTCTTCACAAAGCAAGAAAACATTTTTTGTTCAGGTAGGCACCATGAACTATTTGATTTGGCCAAAATCACACATTAGCGTCAAAGGTAGATAAATGCGCTGTGCTTGGAAGTTTAGGCAAAATTCAATGTGAAGAAACACTGCTTAAAAATACTGACGTTCTAAAAATTGTCTTTTTTATGCTGTGTGTATCTTTATTTTATGGTAAAAAATATCACGATGCTACAAAAATACAAACTAATTATCTCAAAAAGAGGATGCTCAAGTAAGCAAAAGGGAGAGTTGTCTGTTATTGGTCAGTCAGCACGTGAATAAAGTAGTCACCAAAGTAAAATTTCTTCTATTTTTGTAAACAAAATATAAAATAATTACTACATTAGAAAATTAATGTAACAATGTACTTCACCATTTTATTTATCTCTGTAACAAATAAAATGATTGACTTTGATAGATGGGAGTCGGGGAGTCGGAGGGGATTAAGAAGCTTATTTGAGATTCCGTAGTTGAGTTGCACGAATGAAATTCAAGTTATACCGGTTCTTCAATGATGTGTAGGAGGTTGAGAGTTGTGTGCTTCTCCAAACGTTGAAGATAAAACTACGTGTTTCAATTCTTTCCAAGACTGTCGACATCTTCAGCTCTCTGTGAGGAACAGCATTTAAGACGAGTATTCCCAACGACAAATTGAAGGGTTTTTTACAAGAAGCAAACTAGTTTAAATTGAGATCTTTCAGGAGGCACCAAAAACTTCATAGCTTAGACGTGCGTGGTAATGCATTTATGATTTTCCTCCCCTTATATCTTTCAATGTGCTTGGCGTATGCCGAGAGGAAATGTCCCAGCACGGAGCGCCAGTTGTGGGGAATAACTTGGTGAACTATATCAAAATATGGAATTTTCGGACTTGTTTGGTTCTTGAAAGAAACTCCTAATTATATTGCTAATTATTCCCAGATCCAACGTTGACACCTACGCTGATGTCCCCTTCCATTGATATTCTCTCGGCACCGGAATGGCGTTGATTTGCGACTTTTAATACGGCGTTCTGCCGTTCCTTCATGCCTGTGCATTAAGAAATTCCCCTCAATTGTAATTTCTTCTGGCATGTGCCTAATTTAGAAGGGGTGAAGTAATTTCGCACGGAATTAGACACCGTACTTATCCAGAATACGCTGGCACACTTGCTGGGTGCGCTTTCCAGTTTTTTTTCCATGCGGGCGCTGCGGGAAAAGACCGCGACCCACTCGCGCGGTGCTTATTGACGTTCCGTGAGCTTTCTAGGGGAGTGAACGGGCGTCGGGAATCGCACGGAGCTTCTAGGAACAAGGACGAAGGGGGCGAAATTTCTAGGACGACCGATTACTGCCTGGTCTCTCGGGGATGTAGGGTCAGGGGTAGAAAGTGCAGAAAAACAAAAGCGATAATGTGGGACGGCATTATTCATAGCGGATCCTCGTTCGCGTTTAATTGCGTAATCTAGGTCAGTATATGATTAGGTTGACAGTGTATGGTGATCACGCCAATTATGAAGTAAAGCAATTCATGTAAGCTATGCTTCATGTGTCTTCCAGAGTATTTAATACAGATAAGTGTCTGTGAATGATGGCACTTACAAGGAAGACAAACCAAGAAATTTCTATTATACCGTTCATTAACTGCAACATTATTGTTCTCGTTGTCATCATTATTCAGATTCAATCTCATATTATTTAACTCTTATTTGAAAGAGAAGTTTTAAGAAAACGTTTTTTCCCCTTTGCTTTCGTCGGTTGCAGTTCACCAAATATATAAACTACAAGTATGTGTAAATATTTTCAAATGAACAACTTTTAATCTCTCACAAAACCTTTTCAGAAATACTTAATTTGATCTAACTTGAAGAAAAAACACTTTGTATACATACATAGTACTTCCAGAAAATATCAAAGAAATCGTTAAATCGTATAATTCCGCAATCTCTTGCACAAGACCAAATTAATTTCTCAATGGGCTTTAAACACGTCAAATCTTCGCTTCACTTCTTATTCAAGAATTTTTGGAAGTAAATGTCATTATTTTGAGAGGCCAAAGTATCGGCAAAAAAGGAAATATGCTAATTCATCTATCAAATACATAGAAAGCAAACATGTTAATCATTCTAAGCGAAAACAGTTTATAGGAACGGATGTCCTATTCCGAAGGGATTCGATGCAAATATCAATTTAGAAGAAACTTCTGAACGGTTTAGACGGTAGTGTTGTCCAAAAACATACTCACAGAACAGATTAACTGAGGGATTGACAAATACTTTCGAAAAAAAACCTCTTCGCTTCCATGAACTTCAAAAAAGTGTTTAGTGTATGTTTTGGCAACCAAAATCTCTTTAATTTGTTTCAGCACTACAGTATTTTCTACTTCATAAAGGAGGAAGTCAAAGGAGCAGCCATGGGGGACGTTTGATTTGTGATAAAACTGATTACATATCTGAATTCATGAAGACGAATTTCCGTTTCGCACTATTTAATTCTTTTTATTTAACATTATGTTGTTTAGTGAACCAATTGCATCCTCTCTACTGCAGGGCTTGGCCATCTGCTTCATTCTAAGTGCGGGCACGTGATTAACAGCCTCTCGTAATCAGCCTTGTAGGTCTGCGTCTGAACAAGTTTTCAACTGCAGCAACTCAAGAAGCATTTTGTACTATTCTCCATCTCGGTGGGATAGTTACTACACAAGTGGCGTGGAGTCCTCTGGCTCCCTCTATATGACTTTCTACCTTCATCAGAAACAGGAATACATATCTGGCATTTCTTCATAATAATTTGTTTCCACATAAAGTGTTTTCGGACGATTTTCTTCTTCAGTTCTTCAATAAAATTCTGAATTTCGAAATTACTAAATATATTAATTCTAATCTGTAAACTACAAAGATAAGAACAGAAATAACTTGATTTTTAACATTGTTTTTAATTTACATTAAATTGACGTAAATTTTTATATTAAGAAGTACATAAATAAATATAATAAAATAAAATTCAGATGAGCAAACGCACATATGTTGCTATTATTTCACTTAAATTTGAGGAGGTTTAAGTAAAAATGTCTTAAATGAACGTTCTAGGGAGGTTGTGTTTTTGGATTCCCCCCGATTTTCTTTACTGAAGTCAGCAAATTTTTATTACTTCACCTTTGAATTTGTTTATCACAATGACAACGTAAATAAAGTCGTGGATTATGCATATTTTGCTCGTTATATTACATTGTCGTATGATAAACCACAACTGACGTATAATTTTCTTTTAACCAACTTATGATGTACTAACCAACATGTGATGTACTGAATCAGATCAAACATATTTTTATTAATGTTTTGTAAAAGACTTTGAAACTGATATCAGTTTACTTTCTATTATTTCAAAAATTGTTTAAGGAAGACCTGTTCCTTGGAAGATGCAATAATGTATTTCTGTATTGTAGTAAAACTAGACCATCTACGTAAAAAGAGCGGTAGAAAACATGGCTAGCTATCTCCATAAATGGGGTACAATCTTTACATTAATTTCGCCTATTCTTTATTATTTTGAAAAAAACTATGCAATGTAGTTACATTAAATTATTTGAAATCCATCGCTTTATTTTTAGAAATTTTCATAGAGGTTTGAATTAGTAATATTGTAACCTATAACAGTTACAGGCAATAACATTTTCAAACCTTATTATCTCAAAACATAAAAGATGAGTATCCCACCTTTTTAATGAGACCTCATTTGTTCTTTGCTTTGTAAAAGTAGTAATTTAGAAATGGTTTATTTTATTGTAGCATCGATGATGCCTGCAATGCAGACAAGAACGCTTTCTATAAAAATAAATTATTACGAAACTACGCCAGATATTTCAATTTTTAAAACCGATAATATCATAAACACCACACCTCTTCCTTCTCTTTCTAACGCGTTGTTCTTTCGTTAGCGGCGTAGGCTCCGAGGGGACCGAACGACTGTCTTTGCGGTTCACTAGCGGTCTTCCGGTGGTGTTTCTTCTGTCAGGTTTCTCTTTGTTGACTCCGTCGTCCATCAAAGTCTCGACAGCCGCTTCCTTCTGACCCGCGAGTAAATATATGTGACATGAAACCTCTTGGAAATCATTTGTAGAAGGAAGGAGTTGGTAAAACTGCATGTAATAAAAACGCGTATTGGTAAGGTTGTTTATGGATTTGCAACTGCATTATACGGAACCTTAAAATGGTCTCGTTTTATGAGGGAAATGGCCGTTACTCGATCACACACACTCGTTGCGGGACTGAAAGGCACCGTTGCTGCTTTACGCGTGATGCTACAAGGGTGCATTTCAGTCACGTGTGCGGCCTTCGGAGACGATGCAAGGCAGTGTTTTCGTCCGATGACACATGTGTCGCATTAGGAGATATTGGCCAAGAGCAAAACCATGTATATATATATATATAATGTGTGTGTATAATGAACGTATTAAAATAGGTTGGTTAGTTTAGTTAATTATCAAACAAATCGCCAATTTCATCGAAATAGTCAATATTTACTCGATAGGAATTTTTGAATAATTATTGTTGCAAAATGTGAAGAGAACGAAGTCAATGTAATGTTATCAACTTGTATATTTTACATAAAATACAGTTCACATTTCTTGCTTTTCTCGGTACCGAGGGTTTTCATGGTATGGCTGTTACGTTCAGGTCTAGCCATGTGTGAGATTTCTTTCTCCAATATGAAAATAACAAAAAACAAACACACCGACAGATTGACTATGAGCATTTGGACAATTATATTCGAATGGCAGTCACCTCGTACCTTACTATTCACCTACTTAGCATTAAAAATCTTGATGACATAAAAAGAGTGCCATATTTCTCGATCACGTTAATAAATCTGATAAAAACCTGTTCCTACATTTCTAATTTACTACTAACGACTTTTCATTTCTTTCTTTAGTACAATTCAGATTTAATTTAAAGTTTTTTACAGTTTTATTAAAACTGATTATGAATATTTACCAGAAATGTATGTTTATTGGCAATAAACGAATGTAAAAATTGAAAAAAAATCTTATTTCTCTCCTGCTTGTTTGGTAGCTCACTGTAGGTTTTAAAATGGCGCCGTTGCTCATAAGTTCTGGGAGTTTGGCTCCCATTGATCTGAACAACCTCCGATCAGGGGCATTTCCGGATTCAGCGTCAAGTTGCAAGATCGGCGAGACACTATATTTATTGGGATGAGTTAACATAATTAAAAGTGAAATATTTTGAAATTTGTTTGATTTAGAACTAGTGGCCAACAGCAACAAAAGAGCTGCTGAGCTAAACCACCCAAAATTGAACAACAAATAAAATGCTCTCATATAACACTGCAATAAATAAATGTTTTAACAAAATTTGTCTTCACAAATTCTACAATAACATAGTTTCTACATGTGACTGCATTCCGTAGAACTGTTATTTATATTTTTATGTGAGCAGCAAATATTTTCTGGGACCATTGCTGTCGCTTGATGCACCTAAAGACATATTGAGTATGATAATTCAGTCGGTACGAGCAGTATGAAAATATGTGGAAGAATGCAATGAAATATTTAATTTTTTTAGTTAAAATCTAAACTGGTGGTTTAGACCTTTCTCACAGCCGCAGTCTGCATAATTTTCTTTCAATTTCTGTGCGCATAGGCGGATTTTAATGTCATTTTTTCTTTTTACATTAGAACAATGTCGTTTAGTATACACATTTATTTTATGTTATGACAAAACGAAATGACCCATTTTTACTCATTTTTAATGCATTTATCTCTGATATCGTCGATTTTAATATCATTTTAATGGAACTTGCTTCAAAAAATATTTGCGAGATGCAACAAATGTTCTCCACAGAATTCCCGAGTAGCATATTCAATTTCTTCACTCATATATTGCAATGCCAGCCGTTGTGAGTACTATGTAATCTAATGTTCCTGTGATTACTATCGGCGTCATTGTCAGTTGGGCCGATTTCGCGATAAATAAAGGCAGAGATTTTCTTTAAAAGAACTGTCCAAACGAAACGTTTGCTAGCTGAGTTCACAAAATGAAGAAGCCTCGATTACCTCAGTAACATACCCAAGAGGTTGAGTTGTACATCTGAAGTGGTTTGATACATTTTTAACGCCATTTTTATTTGTTTTAGGGCATTTTAAAAGAATTTTAAGACCATTTTATTCATCATTTTTGGCAATGTTTTAAATCCTCCCCCTAAACATTAGTAATGTAGGTAACCGCAAACGGTAATGTTTCTCAGCAGAAAGCACTTGCCCTTTGTGCCTCTCAGGCATTTCCTGGACCAGCGCCTGATGTAGGCTGTATCTGATCGCGTCGTAGCCCATGTTTATAAGCCGCCGGAGCGGCGCCGGAGACTGCTGCACCTTGCGTGGCGCCCGGTAGGCTCCGGAGAGGGGAGGGGCGTCGCGGGAGGAGTGGGGGGGAGAGGGGGGGTCGCCCATGTGAGCAACGCGACGCGTTCCGGTTTCCGCCCCCCCTCCCACCAGGCCGGCTGCCTGTGCCAGTTCATCCAGACCCACTCGGATTGAGTCGCCTGTGACAGGCGCCTGTCGGCTCGCTACGATCACAACACTCCCTAGAAAGTTTGGAATCATCCAGTGTTTTAAAGAACAGGTTCGCTATGATTCTTCTCTGCCTTGTCGCAGAGATCCATCCACCCATTGCATTGACCCGCGGTTCTCTATGTCAGCATATATAGGTCGACAAAGAAGATAATCTCACGACCGATTCTCTAACTAGTAATGTTCACATGAGGTGTACAGCGGTTCTCGTGACCCGTTCCGAACGCTTCTTTCTAGTCATCGACAATTCGTGTTTGGTGCTCTATTAATGAAAGGTACGAAGACATTTCTGGGTTGAAACGTGAAACCTTTCTCACTAAGACTTATTTTTTGCAATGAAATTTCACTTGATTTTAATTATTTTCTCAAAGAACAGTAAACACTGAATGTGACGTCCTATATGAAAGGTATGTTTGTAGATCACGAAAGAGATTGCTGGAAATAAGACTGAGTTTGTTGGAAATTTTTTGTCTACTTTTTCTATTACGCAGCCTTCATCGAATTGTTGATTCAGTCCATTCCCAAGTCGAAACACAAAAGCCATAATTTTGACGTGTGGATTCAGCATTCTCTGTGTAACTATATTATTGAATTGAAAAATATGAATGAGAAAAATTTCAACTTATCACCAAATATTTTAAGTTGTCATGAAAGCTGGGTTTAATTGGATTTTTGTAGTCTTCCCTCGTTGGGGAATACGTTTTAACGTCATGTATTAGTAACTAATACTTGTGTCAGGGTTTTTTAAAAGTTGCCGACTAATTCTAATCTTTCATTATCTGTACCATTAATTCAACTGAATCGAGTGCAAAATCTGTGTAGAGTGCAATAAGTAATAATGATTACCAATGCCCAACTTATGAAACATAGACTCGGAAAATAAAAATGTGAAAATATTTCTTTTATATTGCTTTTGATCCGTGCTCCACTATCGTGCCAGAGCAACCAAATTACTCTAAAGAACTATGTACAGCAGTTCCTTGGACAGTTCCTTACCTTTCAGGATAAACTTCTTTAGGACTCTTTTCGGGATAAAACCTTTCTGGTAATATTGGTAAAATTGACATAAGTCACTTTTTTCTTGCAACGACAATTTGCTTATTGCATTCATAAAATAGTAGTTTCAAATACTATTATTTCTTAACTTTGATAGTTTCTTATAATTTATAAAGCATTAGTCATTTTAATTAGAAAAATCTAACTTTTTTAACAAACGCTAATAATTATTGAAAATAAAGTTTTTTCGAAATGTTTTGAGGTCCTAACTGAACCTAAAAATAATGATAAAATAATTTAAAATGGTTGATTTGTCTATACTTAATGTTATACCGATAGAAATATTAATGTTTGGTTCAGAATTGTAAGATTATTTCTTTGTTAGATAAGTCAGAGTTGTTTCATTGTGAGAAAAATTGTAATATCGTTAACTGGCTCCGTCTTTGTGTCTCGTTTATCGCCAGATGAAGTATGCGCAGTGGGAATTGAACCACGGGAAAAGTAAATTTTTTCTGTCCTAGCCGCGAGCGAGCTATCGGATGAAGCATTGGGGCCGTTGGTTCTGTTTCCAAGCGCATGTTCCCATCGGGTCTCGATCCGGGGTCAGCCGGGGTGAAGGAGCGCGGGCAGTAATAACGAGCGAAGGGAGGGGGGGCTGGAAAGTCCCCTGACGTCAGCACTCGTCTCCTGGCCGAGCGGAGTCGGGCGGCGGAGGTGTCTCGGGGCCTTTTCGGCGCAGCTTCATTTAAAAAAACACTTTTAAACGACAAATAAAGTGAAATATTTTACTGTTTTAATCCACAGATTGATTAATTGGTTGCTTATTTATTGTTTCCGGGCGTCTCAACTTCTGTTGTCAATAGACCCGTAGGTGTAGTGTGTTTTTTTAATCACGGGAGGTAACGGTGTTTCTACCTGTGGATCATGAGATCGGCGTCGACCTACATGTAGTCTTGAGGTTTTCACAATCTAGACATCTCCCACCAGTAGGGCACCGCCCCAGACGGGACAAGCTCTAAAAACTTGACCGGTCTCCCGACGTTTGTGGAAGTGTAGTGCATGTAAGTGTAAGCGTGTGTGAGAAAGGAGTGATGATAAAATAAGGAAGAGGAAGGAATGATCACGCGCGGTCTGGAGCCTGTTTTTTGAGGCACTACCTCAGCATTCGCCTGGTATCGATCGGAGAAAGCACTAAAAACTACAAATCAGAGCAGGCGGCCGCTAGAATTCTCCTCCAGACCACTTGAATTCGACCTAGCGTTATTACTACACTCTCGAAAATCCTGCCAATCACAGGCGTCGAACCCTAGGATCTCCCTGTTAGAGGAACTGCAGTGACATCAGTTAATGCCTTGGACTATCTCAACCGGTTTACTCGATGGAAGACTCACTTGTAAAAATTACATATCCTACACCGAATAACTCGGTCTAATCGTCGAACTTAATAACTATATCCTATTCTAACTAGTGATGCTACAACAGCACGTACTTTCTCGCAATGTTGTCAATGGCTATGTAATATAACAATGTCAATGGCTATGTAATATGACAATTTATATCTTTCAACTACCATTTGAAAACAATTCTTAAGCAAACGAAGCGTGAAAAATCCAAATATTTTTTAAATTCAAATATTTAAACGAAAACGGTTTTTTTTTGCCATTGAATTCAGTGTATTCATGTTCTACATAAATGTACTAACGATGCAGGATGAGAATTTTAGCCATTTTAGCTAAATTATTAGTTTATATTAACGCGAACGAAAGGAAGTCGTCAATCATCTTCTTTTATCAGTGTGGCGTTACAACAATGGTTTGGAATAAGCAACAATGACCACTAATTCGTATGGGATACACATTTTGCCAATTAACATTGTTGATACCGCTAGCAAGAAAATGAAAATGAATCGAAAAAT
The DNA here is from genome assembly GCA_038098605.1 of Gryllus longicercus. Lineage (NCBI taxonomy): Eukaryota > Metazoa > Arthropoda > Insecta > Orthoptera > Gryllidae > Gryllus > Gryllus longicercus. Next base: position 1,149,886 of record JAZDUA010000062.1, on the reverse strand, counting down.
GATAATTAAATAAAATATTTTTATATTCATCAAAATTACTCGTTTTTTACATGCATTATTCTTCATTCCAAAATCTTATTAAGCAAAGCAAAATCATCTATTCGTTTTCACATTTAACTCAATCAATGAACGCAATTTAAAATAGATATTAAATCATAGATCTAAAAGATTAATTTTGAAACGTACAACATAAGCTCGAAACTAAGAAACGAAAAAAGAAATATGAAATAATATACAAATACAAACTTACGTAGCATCCAATAAATGGCATCACCATTCATTGTATGTTCACAAGAGTTGTGAATTCGGAGTGGCCGACTATGTTTGACGCCAAACTACTACAAACATACTCACATTTTCGAAACATTTAACTTGACCTTATTTGAAGATCTGTTTTTTATGAACATATTTCATTAAGTACCAAAAATTGTATCTTTACAATTGTAGTTGTAGGAAGACGCCGATTTCAATTTTCAAAAAATCAGTGTTGACATCTGCACCATTCCCTTTAATGTCCTTTACAATCCCTCTAATGTCCTTTGTACAACAGCAAAATTTAATTAAAGGCCATTTCTTTTTGAAAGTGCCCCAGGGCCATCATGTAAAGTACCCCCTAGAATTAAAACGTCGGTTTCTAATTCAAATGGCCGCGACATCAGCCGGATCGTTTTTGAGGATATCAATTTTAGAGAAAATCGGCTGAACAGTTAAGCCGCCAGCGTTGTTCACAGACAGATGGACAGACAGACAGACAGACAGATGGACGGACGTTTTGCCGTCAAGCGATTTTTCGGAATGAAGGGCCCACAAAACATGGCTACATTACGTGTTAGAGAATTTTTTTATCCTGGATTTATTCACTTATTCTTTACCAGGCGTCTGTAATAAGAGTTTTTCTGTCGAAAAGTTGCCATTCCTTCGCGCTAATAAAAATTGGCTGTTTTCCGGCGCACGAATACAATGATTTCTCTTTTTACTTCGTGAGAAATTAAAAAGTCATCACTCTTGGTGATTACTTTTGGGCCTTACTATTTGGGCCTCGGCTATCAAATCCAATTTTCCGAAAATCCAGATTTTTTAAAAATAATTTCCTGCGTACCATTGAACCTATCTACCTTTGTACTATGCTCCCTGATGTATACCTTATGCCCAGCTTCATTGTGAATTCAGCATTACTCTGACCTACTTTAATTTTTTCCTCTTATCCTCTTTTACATTTCAAAATTGATATTTCAAAATCTACACCAGAAATGACTAGAACGAAAACTTCCACGTCACCGTTTGGTCACTTTCCCATATTTCAGTGAAAACTGAGTGAGAACTAATATTTTCAAAACAAATGTTCTTGACTTGAATTAAATAACTTATTTCGGGAACCAATTTAGAACGTATTATATTCCGTAAAATTATCGACATAGTTTTATTGCGCCATTACAATAGTTATTCCATACCTACTACGCATATGAGAAAGTACACATAAAAATACTGGGGTTGATTTTAGGTAAAAATACGGTTGCTTTCAATACAAGCAACCTAGATCCCTGTAATTCGATAAAAGTTTAATACAACTAGACCTTTTTTTAGCTTCGCTCGCACTTCATTTGATGTTATGTGTATCAATGTATTTGGTTATCACTACCATATCTGAATCACAACTACACTCACCATCACCTTTAAAATCTCCACCACTACCACTGCAGACACTACTTCAGCCCCACCAACACCTCTAACTTCACTACCACCACCAACACTACCATAATCACCACCAAGAAATGAAGTAAAACAAAGTTTATTTCAATGTGAATCAAATCGGAACAGTTCGAATCCTCAACTATTACACTTTTGGTCCCATTTTTTAAAATTTTAACATATCGTTGGATTTAAAATCAGTATTTTGTAAACTTGTAGAAATTGATATCATAAATATTTCGAATAAACATCACAACCACTGAGAGCAACAGTTGCACAATGTAAAAGGAACAGTTTTCACAAAAGTATCCCTTGGCTTATTAAACATATTGATTTGAGCCTTTCACGTTTCACGTACGTGTGTTGGTCCTACATAAAAAAATTAACTTGTGATAATACGCAAAATAATAAACTAGTGAAACAAGATATAATTATTGAAAAATTAGTGAATGTTCTAATTATTAAACACAATATTATATTTAAATAAGTGATTTATGTTAGTAATAAATAATAAGTATTGGCATAAGTAAAAAAGGTGTGTGAAAATAATACAGAGTGGAGAGCCGAACAGTTCAGCAACAGCAAACGTAGACCTTCATCAGTTCTCTGCAGCCGCTGTGCCATTATGAACGCACTCGCTAGTCTTGTCTTAATCGTTGAGCTAACGAAAAAAACATTCGGTGGCGCCTACCTATTCGAATGTAATTCTAAAGATCGTCAACAGTCTTGAAAGTGGCATACTTCCTCGAAGAAACTTTTAAAACTCCAGAGCCACCACAGACCGCAGTTTGTGGTTGGTCACACAAACCGCAGTTTTAATACGAGCATAAAATCATGGGCGTCATTACACTTCACAGGTAATATCTTATATAATAATTATCTTATATAATATACAATGCCGAATTAACTGGCCTCATTTGTTTTATGTCATAAGATAATAAAAATTAATTCGGGTTAAAATTTGGTCGACACATTTTGAATGCAAAAACGTTTAGTGTGCAGTAAGCAAATACTAATAGACTGTATTATTGCTACAATAGTTTTCCAAACTAATGTGGAACCACATACCTTATTAGATTATCTTGCGTACCCTGTAGGAGAAACGTCACTTGGTTCTGCTCCTGAACCCTCCTTTAACTGGAGTACATCCCCATCTCATTTACTTAAATATGTTCTTAGTTGGTTTTCCCATTCATCCCAAGCGTCCCATCGTTGCATCTTGGATCTTGGAAGCTGTCGAATATCAACCCGAAGCAAAATTGCACGAAATTATGTATTAAATTACCCATATTTTCGACTTTATTTCAAGATATGTCTTTCAGGAAAAGATTTCATTAAGAAAAACATCTCTATCTTCAATATTATGGTTGTAAGAGGACGCCCCAAATTTCCACTTTGGAAAAATCTGGTATTTCAACGAACATGAGACCTGCACTATTTCCTTAAGCGTTCTTTACGCTATCCGAGGTTAAAGTGTAATCAAAAAATTTGGTGCCATTTTGAGAGAGGTTTGAAAATAATTTTAACGCTTTATATAAAGTACCCTCAAAAATAAAAATATGCTTTTGGAACTCGCAAAGCCTGGAGTTTGTTAGAATCAATCGGGGAATATCTATTTTGGAGAAAATCGGCTGAACGGTTTAGGCGCTAGCGTTGGCCACAAACGGACAAACAGACGTTTCGCCGTCAATCGATTTTTCGGTATAAAGGACCTCCAAAACATGGATTGTGGCTATAACACGTGTTAGAGAAATCAATTTACTATATATAGAAACATTATTTATCCACTTTTTCGTTACCAGGGCCCGGTAATAAGACATTTTCTGCCGAAAATTGGACGTTTTCAGGCGCACAGTTACATGACTTTCTCTTCTTACGAAGTGAGAGAAAGTAAAAAATATTGGTGCAACAAAAGGGCACAGACTTGCTTGAAATAATTAGTTTTCTTATCTTTTTAATCTCGATACCTTTTTTGTTTTATGGCATCCTTTTTCTAGTTGCCATCTATTGCCGCCAAAAGGATATTTTTTAAACATTTTCTGATTATTTTGCCTCCTAATGATAGGACTGAAATATAACTCTAAAAATATTAAAGAATAAAACTAGGTTCTAATGGAAAACTTTTGTTGAAACATTTGGAGCTTTTTTTGATTAAACTTTTATTGAGCGTTTCTGAAAATGCGCTTTTTTATATCATTTTCTGATAAAACTGTTGAGTTTTTGAGAAACTTCATTTGAAAATATTTGATGCATTTCTACTGAATTCAAATTCAATGTAAGTGCAAATGCAATGTAATGTACAAATGTAAGTGGCGAACTCGCTGAAATTTATGCTATCACAGCCAGTACATATCAATAACTACATCGCCGATTACCTTGGCTCGTTGAGAAACTTAGGTTCGACTCGATACGATACGTAACAACTTTCAATGCTGCCATCATCTATCTCGTATCTTCCAATTTTCGTAGAAGTCCTTGGGTCAGGAATTGCATAATGGTTTGCGCGTCGCTGTTATATTTTACGCTTTTGACTTTTTCTTTGGCTATTGGTTACAATTTACTGTTATTAGAAATAATTTTATTAATTTATTTCTTCTCTTTGTACGACTTCAGATTTTTAAACTCGTTGGTTAGGTTAAACTTGTTCAAGAAGTAGGGGATTCGACTGTGATCCAAATCAACGAACAGGTTTGAACTCCTTAAAACAAACTAATAAGCCCAACGAGTAGATTACGTTGTCGTTACATCCTAACTAGAAGTTACATTGTCGACAAGATGGCTTCTCAAAGAATCAACATACAACCGTGACTAAAATCTTATAGAGATAAAATGACATGCAATTTAGTGTTTAGAGTACATAATGTCTTTGGGATAATATGGACCAAATATCTCCACATAGTCACAGAATACGCATGCCAGGCCGTCATATTTGTAGACTGAAAAAGCTTTTGAGTTCACTCGCAGAAATGTAAAGATATCTATTGTAAGAAAGTTGACAAGCAATACGCGTCGATAACACTATTGAGAACAATGCAGGAGACGTGAAAAGTTAAAAGTGACGGTGACAAGAATTCAGACTACTGGGTTCAATATGCTACTTTGTGACCCAACCTAACCCCACGCTTTGTGGCACGTGAAGTTTAGATCAATAAATGGCACGGCCATCGAAATTGTCATAGGTACAGACTCCCCCTCCCTATATCATCCTGTTGTGTAATATCGAGAAAACTTGGGCGCAGGTGCAAAAGAGTGCACAAGGTTGTAGGTATTCCCATCTCCGATCCCGTCCTTTCCTAGAAAAATAAGTTACTGATTTGGATATGTCTATCCTTATAATAGGATAACCTGCGTGTATCTGTCCGTCTACCACGCACAATTAGGCATCTGCTGTTTCATTGGGTCCGAAGTGTATTTATTTGACACGCCCCTACATAGGGAACTTTTTTCCCGAACTGGATTATAAAAAACCTGTTCTGGAGAGTTTTAAGCACACAAAACGCGTTTGGATGTTGTTTTAAAACGTCTATGAAAGTGAAAAATTACTCAATGAAATGGTCTTGGCGATAGGCTTTATTTTTAGCAGAATTTTACAGAACATTCTGAAATAATTAGAAATATGTTCTGAAAATGTTCAAAGCACCTACAGCGGTTAAACGCTGTGGATTACTACATTACCTTTCCGATATTAGGTGAAATTTATGGCCTGATTCATAAAATGTTTAAGATTAATGATAGTTAAACATAAAAAATGTAGTAAAGAAAGACACAAAATCCAATCGACTCTTTTTCATGTAACTCTATGTACTCCAGGACAGACCATCCAGACAACGGTTTTGTGTTTAGATATTTTATTTATTATGAATTCGCAAAGCACAAATAAAAATGTCATCATAAAAGTACCCACCAGAAGAGGTAAGCTATTTTAGAAAAAATATTTCGTTAAAAAAGTGTAGTAATTTGTATATTACGTCATTGTACAAAATATTTTTGGCATGAAAAACGATGCTAATAAGTACCTAAAACAGTTTTAGGAAGGGACAAAGAATAAAAATGCCATCATGAAAGTATCCGCCAGAAGAGCTATGATATTCTAGAAAAAAATAATTTCATTAAAATTTTTTATTAATTTGTGTATTTCGTCATTGTACAAACATGTTTTTGGCATGAAAAATGATGCTAATAGTTATCTAAAACAGAGTTTGAATTTTTCAAATGAGGTTCAACGGAAACGTTAGTGGGACCCTGGACTACAAACTAACCTTGGACGAACGATCGTTCCTACTGCTCAGGCCTGCGCTGCCGAGAGGAAACGGAGAAATGGGGGGAAAAAAGTCGCGAAAAATGAAGCGAAGATCTGCGCTGCGTGGGTCGTTAGAGCGTAACTACGAACGGGGTCATCTGCGGTCTCCTGCCCTCCCCCCCCGCCACTCCCCCTACGCCTCTTCCACGCTCGCCCCATTGTCTACACGCAATTCATTGTGCATCGCAATCAGTATTATTGTTCCTAGAACATCTTCCTTTCTTTCAACGACATTCATTTTGCAGCTAGAGATTTTCTTAAAGAATGCGTTGGAAATGCTCTTTCAGAATGCCTGATGAACCTAATGATGGAAAAAATTACTGAATTTGGTCTCAATTTCGTGAACTGTAGCTGAAATTTACTTTCCCTTTATTTTCTTTAGTGGTAATTTGCTTAAAATAGGAAGAAACAGTTTGCGGAAACACGCCAATGTGGAACGTGAGTCGCATTGGTTAAAAAAAGAGAAAGGGAGAAATTTAAGCAGTCTGGAGGAATCAAATTGGATCAGCGTCATTGGAGAGTTGATACTCTATTATAGTGGGGTTATTTATGACCCCAGCGCATGTGTTTTACACATATTTGCGCCACTCTAATTCTGAATTGAAATGAATTGAATTAATGCCTTATTTTACGTGGCGAGACTCAGGCCATGAGGCCTGCTCTTCCGTCTGACCTCGCAAATTTCGCTACTCTCTTTTCACTAACTAGAAAGGAGGTATTTTATGGGCGAGAAACAGGCTATTTGAATTTAGCTCAGAGGTGTCATTTAGGCTTAAGGATCTTTTACATGCAAGTAAATCTACTAACATGGGACAGCGGGCTTTACTTCCCCTCCGAAAGAAGGCGTACGAAGGATCTTTTTCGCCCTTAAAAATCCACAGGTTTGGGTACAACAGTCCGATACGCTAACCGTTACACCATCACCGCGCGCGAATTCTCTCACCTCTTATGTTTTGTGTAACCTATTAGAAGCTTGCAGATATTCAGATAGTGCGTAAGTGCACAGCTAGTGGGCATGTATGATTGTAGTGCGAAATCGAGTGTTGGGGTAAAAGAACACGATAGTAGATCAGTGAGAATATGTTGATGGAGGCACTTCTAATCTGAAGAAAATTTGAACTTGATAGGGCAGCAATTAAACTGCGGGAGATTTATGACTGCTAGTAAGGTTATAAACTATTTGGATGCTATAGATTTTGATTTATATGATGTATCTGAGACGGATTTAGATTTTCAAAAGAAAGAGCAACAATCATTGATCAAGAAATATGGGCAAATATAAATTAAAAATTGCAAAATATTTATGTATAAAAGCCATCCCGAACAAAGAAACATAGTTTACAAAATTCCTTTATCGGTAACTTTCTTTATTCGAAAATAGAGAAATGAAAAAAAAAATCAAAGTCAAGAAACTAATTGTCTGTAATAACCATGTTTTTGCTCTCACAGAGAAAAGTTGTTCTTTTGTAGACGACATTCACAACAAATTCAAGAAACATATGTCTTTAAAGAAGAACAGCAATTAATAATGTTCAAAGTTTTCCCTCTTTGATAAAGAGTAAAGTATGTAATAAAATCCTTTGTTATATCAATTCATGATTGTGTTTGCTACAAACTTGGATAATTTTTGAACAATGTTATTACAAATTATTTGATAAAAAACAAAGGGAGAAATTGTCTTTCATGAATATAAAATTTTTAATTTGGGAGGGAGGCAGAAAAGTCACCCAAAATAGTTTATTCTTATTGAAATAGTGTAACATAACAATAACGATAACACTCATCCCCATTGACATGTAGATATAATCTGACCACGAAAGCTTTGTGAGATATTTGTTGCTAGTCGATGAAGAACGTAAAAGTAAATGTTAACATTAACGTAAGATGTTGCCGTGGAAGTCTGCAAACTCCAAGCTTCATAGTTTTACGTGGATCCATAACAGCACTCTATCGTAAGTACCTGCAATATATTAAAAACGTCTAGTTTTCTCTGAATAGATGCCACCCACCAAACTTTTAAAGTTTTTTAAACTGGGAAAATACAGATCTGATTCATATGTCATCGGTCTGATTTTTATTCAAATCTCAAAATGTTGAAAATTGCAACAGTTCAAATTTTTTCAACCCACTCTGAAACAAAATTTTAAGAGTAGATATTTTTCTATATTTCATATTTTCTTTAAAAATAGATTTTGAAATAATGTAATGTCAAATTGTTCAACAATTCTTATTTTTGAAATAATTTTGAATCAAATCACGAGAATTATCCAAAACAAAAAAAAATTACAAGATTTTCTCAAAATCGTCTCCAAATTAATTCTTTAATTTTTCTTCGAAGAGATGAAAGTGTGTTCGTAAATGTGATAGTTACAATTTTCCTGAAAACTTTTAATGTTCAAAATTGTGACATTGCTATTTTTTTCTAAAAATTTACACTATAATATTTTTGTTAGAGGTTAAAAAAACCAGATTTTATCCGGACGCGTAGGCAATTAATTGGAGTAAGTAAAGTATTACGAAGTTTGTGTTCTCTGAAATGTGTAATGACAAAATAGAGACGAAGTGGTAACATTGTCATTGAACATTCGTGTGCAGTGAATCAACGAATTTGTGAGTGGGAATCTCACATACAGACGCGTGGAGAAAGGCACTTGCAACTAGTTTGAGTAGAAAGTCAACTACGCCACTGATATTTATGTCCTCTCGCCTACGTCAACGCTTTTGTGTAAATGAGTAGACGACACATAGCCCCAACGCGTGGAGCCGCCCCCCTGCGCGCATGCCACGGGGGCGAGCGCGCCACGCGCATGCCTTGGGAACCCCGTGCAGTTCCGACGGTGCGTCCTATCGGGCCGTGTATCTAGCGTGGGATCGTATTCCTAGGGCACGCCTCGCCGTATACGCGCTGCGAGACTATGGGAAGCGGGCACCCACCGCGACGTCGAGGGCAGAGGAGCTACAAATGGGCTAATGACTCGTCGACATCCACCGACCCCTCCGAACTCGTCACTCACGGAGCCTGAAATTCCTGTTTCGCAGGCGGAGCAGGGGTTCTCAGCAGGTCCAACACGGTGTTAAGTGTTGCAGTTCTATATCCGCACGGCCGAAAATGTGCTTACTCCCTCTCCTACTTCAATGGTTTTCCCCCTGAGCGAAATTTGCAGTCTAACGGAGCACATCATAAATCTATTATTTAAATATTCACAATGCACAGAGTGCCGTTTCGGGTAGCCGAGATCGCTACGGCAGCGGTGGTGATCTTGTGGCGATCTTGGACCGAAGAATCGTGGTTTCGAATCCCGCCTCGGGCATAGTTGTGTTTCGTGATTGTGTGTCCGCTTTGATTGGAGTCAGGAAGGACATCCGGCAGTAAAATTATCGCCAAAGCTGTATAAAAATGCAGTGTGCGGAAAATTATTAAAAGGTGGTCCGGTCCCTTTAGCGCTCACTCCGTATAAATTGGAAAGGCACCGATGAAAAAAAATCAGAGTAGTGCAAAATTTACATTTAGTATTTCATTACTTAACTCAAAATAGAAAATCTTAGATATCTTAACGCCGACACCCCATGTCAAATTGGAAAAAACAATATCTACATCCTCTTTTTCATCTAAGCTAAGCATATTTTTTTATTCTTCATTTCATTAGATAATTGCAATGAGAAAAATCACTCCTTTATAACCTCCCCCTTCCTGAGCATGTATTTGGTGGTTTGTATTTGTCTTCCACTGCATTAAAGATGGTAGGCTGACAATGCAGGGTGGATGATAGATGAAATATCGATAGAACGTTCTTCATAGAACGGTATTCTTGGGTGGTATGAAAAGGCAACTATATCACAACCACGTGGTGAAAAGTTGGGATTCAAACCCGCAGCTTCCTGGAAAAGGTGCGTAAGAGCATCGTCTGATGTCACTGCACTACTTCTTCACTGCACTGCAGTGCCTCAGACCGGGAGTTCATAGGTTCGAGACCCGACGGTGGCAGGATTTTCGACACTAGCGTGATAGCTAAGTCGAATTCAGTCATTGTCTGGAGGTGAATTCTGGTCGCCGGCTGTTCCGATCGGTAGTTTTCCGTGGTTTCTCCGATCAATACCAGGGGAATGCCGGAGCAGTACCTTAAGAAACGGGCCGCGCGCGATCTTTTTTTCTTCTTCCTTGTCCTACCCCGCCCCCCTTACACACACTTACACTAACATGCTGGGGGCTTGTAGCTAGTCAGGGCTGGGGCGATGCCCCGCTGGTGGAAAATATCTGGTTGGAGAAAATATCTGGTTCGCTTGCCGACGCTAGGTCGGCGCAGGATTTCATCATACAGCAGGGAAAGACCACCACCTCCCGAGCGAAAACATGAACTACACTTACGGGTATAATGACCGCAGCGCGATCTTTCCTTCCTCTTTTTATCCTATCCTCACCTCCCTTCACCCACTTACACTCACATGCACTGCACTATCACACCTGCTGGGAGACCAGTTGGGAGTTAGAGCTTGTCCTGGCTTTGGCGGTGCCCCGCTGGTGAGAAATACCTGGTTGGAATAAAACCGCCAGCCGACAGTAGGTTGGTGCCGGATCTTACTATTTAGCGGGGGAAAGTCACCGTCACCTTCCGAGAAAAAATGCACTACACTTACGGGATTAATGACGCGACTGGAATCACCAATCATTCAATCAATCAACCCGCAATTGCTAGCCCTGTGTATTTTGACGATGCCCCGATGCTCTGTGTCACCAAGGCAGGTGATTGAAAAGTTCATTTGAACTTTAAAAGCAATAATTACGCCGTTTCCGAGCTGCTTCGTGCAATGCATATGCCTAACGCGCCAAGTCAGGGCGACTGTGAGTGCAATCTTTCAGCGTTGCTCCTTTTTCATCTCATTTGCGGTAATCACCTCTGCTCTGAAAGCGATCGTATTCTTTGATTCGTTGGGAGGAATCAAACACATCCATCTAAGCAATTGTTCCTCGAAAGAGTAAAAGAAGTTTAAAAAAATCTTATATACGAATGAAGATTAGTATGTAGATCAGAAAACTCACGAAATGAATACAAATTACCAAAAATACACCTGATGGCGGAAGTGATCCAAAGGACACCTTTTTTGAGCCCGAGCATTAGACGACCATAAAATCAATAACGTAATATTTTCCGTTCGTTTACCTTCCAGCTGCCGTAGCTCTGCGATCTAGCTGATCGAAACGCGTCTCTGAGAGATTTATCTAGGAATAAAGTATATATTTTTATTATTTATGTTATCTCAATTCACCTAATTCCTTCAGGCTTCCAGTAAAACTAATGTGATCGCGTTCAGACGTTTGGTTGAATGTAATTGGAAGAGTAGAAGTCTACCGGCCGTAGACGATAGAAATGAGACATCTAAACCCATGAACTAATTTGATTAATCGAAATTTTCTGACTATCGATTTCTATGGTCGTTAGTCACATTAGAGTAGTGCGTGTACTTTGTGCATGGAGAAGGCTATGTTCCTGCCCCACGAGATCCGTCGCCGACCTACATGTCGGCTTGTGGGGGATTTTCCCTCTTCTGGTATCTCCCTCCATGGAGGCAACGCTCTAGCCGCGACTAGTATCTCCTGACTGGGATCCCGCCATGCGTGGTAAAGTAGTAGTGCGTGTTAGTGGTAGTGTGACAGCGGCTGAATTCCACCTAGGAAACTAACTTGGCATTCGCCTGGTGGTGATGGAGAACTCTCGATCAGAGAAACCGGCCGCTAGAGTTCTCCACCTCTCAGCAGCTGAGCTGACCTCGGCCTCGTTTACGTAGCACGTGTCGAAAATGCGCCACTGTCGGGACTCGAACCGTAAAGCCAGACAGAAACACTGCAAAGACAACAGTTGTTGCCCAGAGCCTAGCAACCGCATGTTCCATTTCTAACCTAGCCATTTATTTCTAACCATCTATTCCTAACCTAGCTATTCCTAACCTAGCTATTTCTAACCTAGCTATTTCTAACCTAACCATTGCGCAGTCGGAACGCACCTTCAGTGGCGAACCGTATCGCGGAAAAACAAAAACAAATGCGCGTTTGTCTCACAGAAAGAGAACGCCTGCTCTTGCGAGAGTGCGTGTGACACTCTGGAACAAGGAGGGATGGGGTTCGCTCTTGATTCGCATGCAGCGCCGGTGCGGCAGCCGCAGAACTGACTTCACCCACGCGCTGTGCGGTGACGAGGCGAGAGCTCTCTTTCTCGGGAATGGGAAGCGGATGTGAGAGAGCTGAGATGATTTATCGTAACTCTAGCATCCCCCTCCGGCCCCTTTATTTCACATATTTCCTACTACGTTGTACAGGACGCAGCGTGGAAAATTCCTTACTTAAAAAAATCATATATAAAAAACCATTGGAGATATTTAATTATTTTTCCTTTACACAGAGTTACAGGTAAAGTTTTGTTAATTACTTCTTGAAAATGATATCTTCAAGGTGGACTCAATTCTGGTCAGTCACATTTGGAGAGTGTAAGGAAGTTTGGGACCTCTCTCCAACCTGCCTGTGCCTGTGTTGGGAATAGCACGAACATTGATCTTCAGCTTACAGTCCGTCTGTCTCTGTCTGTCTGTCCGTCTGTCTAGTGTATGTGTACAACATTAGCGTCTAAACCTGTCCTGAGTCGTAGCTCTGCGATTTTGAAAAACAATTATTAATTTTTGGGGGTACTTTAAAATGAAGTCCCAGGAACATTTTCAAACTTTTCTCACAAATGGCTCCAAATTTTGTATTTAAATTTCTTGTAAGAATAGTGTAAAATACGCCTACAAAATTGCCATAGACCCGGTTTTCACGGTAAACTCAGATTTTTTTAGATAAGATGACATAAACTATCTATTGCTCTATTTTGTTTTTTTGAAAAATTACAAAAATGTAATTTTTTGACTTGTCTCTCACATCATTAATATTTACTTAGGCGGCATTGTGTTTACATTAATGTAATTATGAGTACATGTGCTTTAAAAAATGTCATAAAGTCATGTCGAAAACTCAACCGTTTTCTGTGAAAAAGCTCAAAATTCCGCATTTTCAAAAACTCTCAAACGCCATTTTCTTAAAAAGCTTCCAAATTTGTTTTCAAACTTTTCAAACATATAGTGCTGATTACACTCTTTAATATGACGTAAAGTTTATTTCAGGGTATATATTTTTTAAATTACACAAATGTACTTTTTTGAAAGATCTCTCACGCCGTTAATATGAACATTTCCAGGAATTTGTACATACTATTGTATTTGTAATTTAAAGTGCTTGAAATGACTTTATATGAAGTTTTTCGAAAATCCAAATAATTTCTGTGAAAAAGAGCTTTAGCTGACTCCAAAAGGAAATGAAAACAGGGAAGTTAAATGAAACGAACGTAGTTGAGAATAATCAATGATGTCAGTGATTACAGTGGCAAGGCATACAAATTTTACTACGAGTGATGTGATCTACTCGTTAATGTTCATAATGTTACGTGTACAAGTGAACGGGTGGACGCTCCCTTCACCATCTACCAGCGGAGAACGATGTCATTCGGACGACAAAATAGGCGATTTGAATATAGCTAATTTAGAATGAAGTCACGAAAGCCTACGCTCGAACCTAGCCAGTGTGTAGCCTACGTTCCAGCATGTAATTGAAAAAGGGCTTAAGTCACATTTTGAAATGAATACTTTCGTGTCAAAATACATTCTTTGAACATAAGCGCAACGATTTTTGTTAAAAGAACCTAAGTTTTCACTCTGCATATGACAACAAAACAGACTTGCATTTTGCTTTATTTGTTAAAAGGGATGAAGTCCAGGACATGTTTTAGAAGTTTGAAACGTGTGAAGAATCTATAAAGACTGAAATTTCATGTTGCACGAATAAAATCGGTTTAAATATAATCAATTAAAAAATATTTGTGTAAAATTACAAATTCATTACCTCAAAGAAAAACATTATTTTTTAAAGAAGCTTATATCCACTACTTTTAATTTATTCTAGAACAGATATTTTCTTATTGTACTTTCAAGTATACTGTTGAGAAATGTGACTTGGGTAAATAGCTTCATTTTGAATGCAGCAGATACTTTCAAAACTTGATAACACGGATAAAAAACTGTTTTCTTGTTTCTGCTGTAAAATTTGATGTTTTTTTACTTGGACCTTTTTATCAAGCAGCTATTCAATTGGCTATTGGAGGGGCTATGGACGCGCCTAGGTAACGCTCCCCCTATGCCCTGTAGAATCGCGCGGAACCCCGTCGGATATCTCCGGCGAGCTCCAGCTCATTGTTACCGGCGGGTGATTAGGTGCAAGGGAATGGCGCCATCCACGAGGGAAGCGGACAACTTTGTCACCCGAACGGGCCAGTAATGAGACAAAGTCTTGGGTGATGCATGGTGGGACGGCCGCAACACGCAAGTAAACAGCCTTTCCCACGTGGAACTCAAATCGGCGATCCGCCGAACTGAGACGCTACAACACTCGTCTTTTAGCGACCTGGCTACGTGGTGGGCATTTCCATGCCTGTTTAGGAAGCTAATATTAACCTACAGAGAACGACACAATGGTCGTAATCATATTAATCTATTAATTGTATTCTAAATGTTTCATTATACGGGGGCAATTCGGAATGCAACTTCCGTTTCAGGTCTGCAACAAATAGGCTGGAATATTAACAACCTGTCTGTGGCGATGCGCGTCTTATGCCCAGTATTTCTGTAGGCAGCATGAAAAGAGGTTTTAATTCAGACGAATGGTTTGCTAGATCTATTAAAAATAAACTCGCCCTAGAAAGTATCAATAACTGCGGAGTGCGTGTAGTTACATGGTTTATGGGAACGTTAGAACCTTTGGTTGTAAGCATTTCGGAAAACTCCGATAAGAAGAAGAGCATGTGAGAAATTGTAAGCTTGGTGACTTCTCTTTGTTTGCGATAATGCTTACCCACACACTGCCGGATGATGGTGTTTGAGACATAAAACAGCTCAGTTGGAGCATCTTCTCATCCTCTCTTTTGTATCAATTTAGACGCCTGGCGACTGTACCTTTTCCATCACAGACACATATGTTGCAACGGTTCTATAACAAGGCCCTTGATCATGATGTTACAGAGTTGCTTTATTGACTGGCGCCTAATTTCTTGAAGAAAGAATTTGAAATCTTGAAAACTATGTAAAAAATTCTGCAGTGGGATAATATTATGCCTAAACGTAATGTGATATGTAATTTCATTATGTGCACATTAACAGTTTGTATTGTCATTGATGACCAGACAGAAGTCAGTGTAGATATATCCACGTAATGTGAGATATTTTTGGTTTTACTTTTTCTACTTTATAGCCTCCTTTTGTCAAACAAGTAATGCACTTACATGTAACATTCTGAACATTGACCAGGGCATGGGTAGGAGAAATATTGAATAATTACGTCCATTGATACACTGTTCTGTCAAATTCAGAAATCATTATTTCTGTGGATAAAGAGCCAGCCAAATTGCAAAGGGTGCACCCAATAAACCATCATGCGTGTAAAAGCGCAGGTTATATGCTTGATACGCAGCTGGGCAGGCTTTCCTTTAGATAATCATATGTGTGAATATACTCTTGAAGAACAATTATTCAGGTAATCTCCCACGTACGGAAGATGTGAATCTGAAATACACGTAAACAACTGATAACCGTAATCTCGACATAATTTCTGTAGAGTTAAGTACCCTTACTCTAGTTGATCGCCTAGAATAGGTTACATTGATATGAACACCAAAACAAACCGGATATAACCTCACGCTCCCACCATCAACTACGACACTGACAGCAACAGTCGCGGGGGAGTATGCTAGGAGTTGATTTTATGAGTAGTCTATCTGCACCGACTGAAGGACCTCCAGGTAAGCCAACCTGAGCGTGGCAACCCAACCCTTCCCTACGAGCGACCGACGGGTCGTTTCGGCGACCCCTGAAGAGGACCTTGTGGTGCGAAGGTGTGCGTGCTGTGTGTTGCAGAAGGCGATCGCCGCGCAGAACCCGCGCCCGCCGCAGAAGCCCGGCCAGCGCTCAGAGGTGCGCGGGGCCCGCGCGCACGCCTTCACCTTCCGCCGATACCACCGCTACCCCGGTGAGCCCCCACGCGCGCACGCTGCTTGCCACGCGATCCCAAGATTGATTGATTGATTTATATTTGATTTCTTTTTGATTAGGTGATTCGTATTTGATTGATTGATATTCGATCGATTTTTACTTGATCGATTCATATTTGATTGATTTATATTTGTTGGATTTATATTTGATTGATTTATATTTGATCGATTTATATTTGATTTATATTTGTTGGATTTATATTTGTTGGATTTATATTTGATTGATTTATATTTGATTGATTTATATTTGATCGATTTATATTTGATCGATTTATATTTGTTGGATTTGTATTTGTTGGATTTGTATTTAATTGATTTATATTAAAGTAATTTATATTTGACTGATTTATATTAAAATAATTTATATTTGATTGACTTATACTCGATTGATTTATATTTGATTGAGTGATTTTCGATTGAGTGATTTTTGATTCATGGCTTTTTGATTAATCTGATTTTCGGGGCGCGTCAACTGCTATGGTCATTATTCTCGTAAGTGTATTGCATGTTTTATCGTGGGAAGGGGCGGTGATCTTCCCACGCCTGGATGGCGACATCCGGCGTCGACCTATATCGGCTTACGGGAATTTCCCCAACAGGTATCTCCCACCAGCGTGACACCGCCTCAGCCGGGACAAGCTCTAAGCTCCCGACCGGTCTCTCGAAAACTGTGATAGCGTAGGCCATGTGAGCGTGTCTGTAAGAAAGGGGTGAGGTCTGGACAAGAAAGAGGGCGGTCCGTGGCGTGTTTGTTAGGGTACTGCTCCGGTGCTCCCCTCCCCTCCCCTGGTGCTTGTCGAAGAAACCAAGAAAAACTACGAATCAGAACAGCCGGCAACCAGAATTCTCCTCCAGTATTTTCCTCCAGGCAGCGGCTGAACGTGGCCTAGCTAGTGGCAAAATTGGCACCATCGGGACTCGAAGCCTAGGACCTCTCCGTCAGAGGTACAACTCCCAGGCGATGACATCAGTTGAGGTCCTGAGTCACCTCTCCCGATTTGATTGATATTTCCAGCCACGTTATCTGCCATGGGCATTACTCCGTTAGTATAATGAACTTTTTTATCGGGGTTGGAACGGTGATTTCTTCCCGCTGGGTGGTGAGTTTCGGCACAGACCTACACGTTGACTTGCGGAAGAGTTCCCTCTCCACCTATCTCCTCAGACACCTCCCCAACTGAGAATAGCTCTCAGCTTCAGAATGGTTTCTTAACATGTGAAGTGCATGTAAGTGTGTGTTTGAGAGTTGGGGTGTTTGTTAAGGTAGCGCTCCATTTTTTACCTGATTTGGGTAGTAGACGCCACTGAAAACTTCCTGTATGAAGAGCTGATCGCTAGAATTATCTTTCAGACAGCGACTGAATTTGATCTAGCAATCTAACTAGTTTCGAAAATCCACTATCATGATCAAAGTATAATCTCATGATCAAAGTCGTTGTATAGACAGCAGAAGAGCTAAAGCCAGCTGTTGCAATCATCACAGGTCCCAATCGTACATACTGATGGCTTCAAAAATTTTTACAAATTCTAAGGCATATAGAACAGTCGAAGAAGATAACGTATTGCACGATCAAGTGATCGAACAGTTTAACGAAGTTACAAATGGTATGCGAGACGTACACGAGATTAGTCAACCCATACGCACATGCTCATGCGTATGGACTCGGCAAGTACATAAAATGTATTTGAGGCATCAGAACGTGACTCGCCGAATGTAGGATCATGTGTTGTTGCATAACCATAAGGGGAACATCTTACACGAGTAACTTCCTTATATGTTATTTCCGACCACATGTTCAATAGCAGAAGGTAATCATCTTCGACCACTCTACAACCCCTAGAAGGTTTTTTAACGGCCTGTGCGTAATACGAGATACAAAAAGGCAAAATTCGAAAGAGTTGTTCAATATTCGACAAGTTCTATATTTGGGAAAAATTCTAACAGAAAATTTAAAATATGGATAAAGTTGAACATAAAATTTTACAGTAGGTATTGTTTACAGGAATTAAGAATCACTTAAGTATGTACAATTGTTTTGCAATCTTTACTTTTTGGCCAATATTTTATTGCAATTCATTTAATTATTTTGGGAATGTAATCGCGAATATGATAATAAAAGATAATTTCAATAAATAGAATTAATACCAGAAATCAACTTAACTGCGTCGTGAATAATATAATACATTTACATTTATTCGTCTGTGTTTAGACGACGTAGGTTCAAAATTATAACGTACCCAACAACTTCTAATCTTGTGTAACGGCTGTGTTACGTGCCCACAAATAATAAAGATAAGATTTTGTTTGCCGGTTAGATTAAGAATATTATGATACTTATAAGTGACAATAATCTCCTTTTTTCATGTCAAGCTTTTGTTGTTTTTTACATAAACCAAACACATCAAATCAATGACTAGCACATGGAGTGATGTATTATTGGATCAATATCACTTCTAAGCATAACAAGCGTCGTAGCTAGTCGAGGTCAGTCGCTGTCTGGAGGATAATTCTAGCGACCGGCTGTTTTGGTCCGCAGTAGATATCCGCGGCTTCTCCGATCAACGCCTGTCGAATGACGGACCAGAATATCATAGGACAAAATCATGCAAATACCACAAAAACAATTTTTTGAGAAAATATTGTGAGAGTGTTTCTTGAAATGCATTGTTTTTAGTACATTTACCCCCGAAAACGTTTTGAAAAGTTACGAATTTTTTTAAGATGTCTTTTGTATAACTTTTGAACACAAATGTTTTGTATTCATATTACAGTCGTAATATAAGTATTGATACATGAGAAGTTACTATCCCTAAAAACGGGAATAATGTTTGAAAAATCTTAATTTTTAATAAAGAGACAATTACATCATTATATGTAGGGCATTGTTCTCTATATTTTCAAAGGGGTAAAAAATTGAACTGTTTTGAGAAAATCATGTTTAAGTATTTTTGAAAATGCATTACGATTTACTTTCCTAAATTTTATAATATTTATGAATTTTTGGTCTATACTGTGCAACATCCTCTATTTGAGCTAAAAAATAAAATAAAACTTTAGAACAGTTAATTGTTTTTTTATTGGCTCACAGAGTATAAATTAAATTCCCTTAGTTTTATGACACGTGTAGGAGAGTCTCAGAAAATGCATATAGAAAGCTTAATTAGGTCGAGAAAAGTTAACAAAGCAGGTAGATAAAAGGTGTTATCTGGAAATGGGAATGTGGGGTAAACGTTTTTATATGGCACTGCCATCTTCACTGTTTCACATAATCACTATTCTGTTTCCCACATGTAACATATCGTGAGACGAGATTATTCAATTCAGTGAAACTTAAAGTATATTGTCTTAACCTTTGAAAGGGCACGGTGTATACATCTTTTTTGTTCTGGAACTGGTGTACACAGACGAGCTTTTTTTAGGTTATGAAGAAGTCGAGGTTTTTGTTTCGGTAGGCGAACAATCTTTCGGTAGGCGAACAACAAAGTTTCCTAGTCCACAAACGCAGTCAGTTCGGAATTTCAGAGTAAGGATCTGACTTACCGTAAAGAAGTTTCGCTCCATTACTTCGATAAATTTGAAAAGGCCCCATCATTTCCAGGAATCGTGACAGATTTACTTTGAACGTTTTACTTGTTAGGGCCAGATCGAGGATCTACTGCCAGCACCTGGACGTAAAAGAATTGCAAATGAAATCCGACCATTCCAGATTCTCTTCATAATACGATTCGCGATATCCTAAAAGCCAGTGCGTGTAATCTTATTGTTACACTTTTTCAAGCCGGAAAGTGATGCGATCTCGTCTGGGCAAGGCGAGCAACGGAAGGGCCAAGATTGTAGTGTAGAGTAAAGATTGGAGATACGACATTGATGTTATCGAAACATCGATGTTTTGAAACATCAAGGTTTTGTTGGTGATGTCTTGAAACATCGATGCTTCGTTGGCTATGTCTAGGATCATAGATGTTTTGTTCCTTGAAATATTGATGTTTTAGGGATGTTTTGAAACATCCATGTTCTAGTTGGCGATGTCCTCAAACAACGATGTACTGTTGGCGGTGTCTTGAAATATCAATATTTTAGTCGGCGATGCCTTGAAACGTCGACGTTTTGTTGGCGATATCTAAAATCATAGATGTTTTTTTCCTGATATCTTGGAAAATCGATGTTTTAGGGATGTTTTAAAAAATTGATGTTTTTTGTTGGCGATGACTCGAAACATCGATGTTCATGTCAGCGATATCTTGAAACGACGATGTTTTGTTGGCGATATCGCATCCCTAGTGAAGATCCTGTCAGACGGTCATCAAGACACTGAAATCAGGGGATAAAACTCGTCACAAAATACGTCTTCACGTATCGCGAACCTGCTCGTGCCCTTTAAGGGGACCATTTACTTTCTAAAAAGACATTTTATCGCTACCGTTTTCTCCATATCCGTTTCCTTGTCTCTATCCATCAAGAGCACACAATTCCAAGGGCAAAACTGGCATCGACGGTATCCATCGGTTCCTGTTTTTTTTCTGATTCTTCTGACTCGGCAGTCAATTACTGTGATCTTTGGTCACGTTAGTGCAGTGGGTGTTTTATTGCTGAGGGTGGCGGTGTTCCTCTCGGTGAGATCCGGCGTCGGCCACTAGACTTACAGGGTTGACCCCAACAATGTATTTCCCATCACCAGGTCACCGACCCAGCCGGTTCAAGCTCTACGCTTTCGACATGTATGATGGTGTAGTGCGTGTAAGTGTGTATGTGTGTTTGTGTAAGTAAGGGATGAGGAAAGGGTAAGGTTGACGAAGGAAATACTGCTCCGGCATTCGTCTGGAGTTGATCGGAGAAAACAGAGGAAACTACCGATCCGAGCAGCCGACCGATAGAATTCTCTTCCAGACAGCGGCTGAATTCCAGGTTTCTGAAAATTAGTTATTAGTTGACCGAATTCTGAACGCCTCATCGCGTATACTGGTACTTCCATAGTATTATTAAAGAAAATATTCAGGGGGATTTTTAAGAAAATTTAAGTGAAGGTGGAACTTTCTTCTAACAAGAAACATGGTAATACCTAACAAATAAATGGGCATATGAGATGTCTTCGTGGTATGGTTACATACTAGACATACACAGTCATGTAAAATTATTACGTACCTTGAATGAGTATGGGATCTTTTAGAGAACCCGGGTTTCTCCCGTTGTCCTCTCGTAAATTTTGCAGAGCTTGGCAAAGAGTGCCCGGTTTCAGGTTATGGCGCTGTTCCAGATATCCCATGAGGAAAGAATGGATGATGTCGCCACCTGCACTTCCAGGTTCAAGTATTTGCCTCTTCCGACCTTTTAACAGTTTCCTCCCCCCCCAGCTAGCACGTCTTCTCACGCTTCTCTTTTCCGCTTGGTGCGTACGTCATAATAGGTTTTGGAATGCGGATATCTTCCTTTCTACGAACGTGTTCTTTCGGTTTTCTTTACCTGTTCCACTTTAATTCACGAGGAAACATAGTTTTCTCTTTCCCAATGTCATTTTAAATTTTATCTGCTTCTCTTTCGCCATTCTTAGGAACTACCTTTTGACAGACTAAAGTTGCCTAAACATTTCTTCCTAAGAATCTTCGACTAACTTCTATTTGTGCACCGCGTAACTGATCTAGCTTCACGAAATCACATCTCTAATTTATTTATCAGCCTACTACATAAATAAAAAATGAAAGTATGTTTGAAGGCTAATTCTTCCTAGATAGCTCAACCGACTTTCATTCTTTTTAAGTCTTAGGTAGATATTCACACTACCGAATAGTATCACATCTCTGTGATGATCGGTTAACGATAAACGTTTATACTCTGATTCATTGCTTTATTTGTGTTTACGAAAGCGTCATCTTCTATGATAATTAGTCCTACAAGTAGTGCATTTATCCCTGGAGGTAGCGGGAATTCTCCCCTGCAGGAATAAGAGATACTTCGCCGACTTACCGGAGTTTAGCTGGGTTTCTCCACCAGAAGGGGTCTGCCCCAATTGGGTCAGACTCCATGCTCCCGACTGATTTCTCGATATATGCGGTAGTGTTATAAATGTAGGTATGTGTGTGTGTGTGTGTGTGTCTAAGTGAGAAGTGAGAATAAGACAAGGAACATCCATTTGTGAAGGTACTTTACCGATATGATTGGAAAAAAATACCAAGACCAGCCAGACGCTAGAATCTCCTCTGGTCAGCGGTTGATTTTGACCTATTTAGGAAAGGGGGGCAAAATAGCACGAGGAAGTCTATGCAATTTTGTAGCGTCAGTAGTTTAAATAAACATTAGTTAAGATGGGTCTTACCTTTCTGTTCTACCCGTCCTGTTGCAGTTTTGTTGATTCTCTGGAACTCCACAAGCAATGCTTCGTCGAAACGTCCCACTGCTTTTACTTTTTCTTCAGTAAAATCATTTTTCTCACTATATCCTATTTCTTTACATGCCATTTAGGGTGAGATATTAACTCTTAATACTAAATAGGTAGAGAAAATACATTTTATTAGTTAAAGTAATAAAATTTATTGTTTCCACGTTAAAGTTTAGAATTTGTCTTTTTAGAAATCAATTTCAAAAGGAAGACCATCCAAAGTAGTGCACAAATATGCAACCCAGAAAGAAACATGAGGTAGCTCATCAACTGATGTCACTATAGTGCCTCTGATGGGGAGCCTAGGGTTCGATTCCCCAAAGTAACAGGATTTTCGATTCTAGATACATAGTTCGGTGGAACACAGCCGCTATCTGGATGAGAATTCTAGCGGCCGACTGCTCTGATCGGTAGCTTTCCATATTTTTTCCGATCAACTTCAGACGAATGCCGAAGCAGTACCGTAACAAACGGGCTACGGACTACGAGCGGACTACTCTCCATCCTCCTCTTTAGCGTAACCCCATCCCTTACTTAAATACACACACACACACACACACTTAGATGCACTACTCTACCGCTCAGTCGGTAAGCAGCTGAGAGCTTGTCGCGGATAGGGAGGTGCCCCGCTGGTGGGAAATACCTGGATGGGGAAAATCCATCAACCTGGTGTGTAGGTCGGCGCTGAATCTCACCATTCATCTAGGGAAAATCATCGTCAGGTCTCGAAATAAAAACCTTCACTTCACTTACGGAACCACATGCCCGAAAACAAAATAATTAATAAAATATTTGCCAAAAAAGTAATTATCATCAACGTGCCTCAAAAGTTTGTAACATGTGGGATTGGCTAAGGGACACTAGGAACCAAATTATTATGTTTTTGAGCATTTACTTGCCTTGCCTCGCGTCCTTGCCTCGCGGGCATGGGGTAAGGGGGTACGTGCGGTTAGCACGTAGACATCCCCACGCCGTATTCCGGTCACCTGAGAAGTGAATTTTCTCATCGTCGCACAGCAACATATACTGGGAAATTGCAAGTAAAACGCACACTATAATATTGTTTCGTCCGGGTGACGCCGCGTCCATGGCGAAGGTGCCGACGTTTTGGTCGCCATTCTGAAACCTTCCGCATTTATGCGACCTTCCGCAGAATGGTGACCGAAACGTCGGCACCTTCGCCATGGACGCGGCGTCACCCGGACAGCCAAGTAAATACTGACTCCGGCCACGGAAGCCTATGCTTTCATGTTTATGAGCGTTTGAACCCAACAAACGACGCACCATGGTGAGATTAGGAGCAGTCCGTTCTTTTCCGCGCGAATGCACGCGACCAGGCAAAGCCACCGACCAGCACCTGACCGGAAAGATGAAGATGAAGGTTAATAAACGAAGCTTACTTTGTCGTGTTCATAAACCACCAATTTGCCTGTAAAGCACAATAATTTTTAGATATTATTGTATGTATGTACTTGGCACGACAGCCCGGGAACGGGCTCAGGCCTACCGGCGACGTCCTTGCCTCGCGGCCATGCGTTAAGGGGGTACGTGCGGTTAGCACGTAGACATCCCCACGCCGTATTCCGGTCACCTGAGAAGTGAATTTTCTCATCGTCGCACAGCAACATATACTGGTAAATTGCAAGTAAAACGCACACTATAATATTGTGTCGACCGGGAATCGAACCGGGGCCGCGTAGTGGAAAGTGAGCACACTGAGGAGCTAGCCACGAGCGTTAGAAATTATTAAAGAGGATAAATTATTATAAAGATGTTATTAAACCGATCAGATGGCCGAGATCGCTAAGGCAGTAGTGCCGGAGTGGTTTCGGACCAGAAGATCGCGGGTTCGAGTCCTGCCTCGGGCATGGATGTATTTGTGTATGTCTGTATGTGTTGTCCTTTCACCCCCATTATCATCGTATCATCATTTCATCTTCCATACCCCCAGGGCTAACAACCGTGGGGGATAAAAATCGGATCCAGCTAAAATGCTGGTCCCCCCAAAAAGTTGTTGCAAGCACCTGCCACCGCGATAATAAATAAAAACTGAGCCACGGTAAATGCAGGATGCTTGCGTGCGTGGTCCTAGTCGGCCGATTAACGAAAAAAAAAGATGTTATTAAAATGATGTGGGAAGCAATATCATGACCAGTGGATTCAACAAGAAATATTTTTTTCTTTAACTCATACATTCTTCAACCTTATGTCTACCCGGAAAAATGTCAATAAGAATTATCACACTGAAACAACACGCGTGGCTTCGACAGCGTCATTTTTCCAACTGTTCGCGTGGCTTCGCATCACGTCCTGTGTGCAGTACTGCCATTTCTTGAACCTACTCCATTGCCGAACCTAACCTCATTCTGAAGCACCTGTGTACGTAAGGGAACATTATTTGAGCTGTGCTCTTGGAGAGTTGGACCGTAATGACTAGAAAGGCGCCGGTTCCAAACATGAGGGCAAATGCCATACTAATCATGTCAACATCATCATCCATCGAGCCACACCATTCATGTCAAGAATGTCTGTAAAAACTATATTTAAGTATTATAATAAAGATATACCCACAATGAGGAACAAGGGACTACAGCTTGCTTTCATTTTGCCATTTGTCAGTGCTGTGATTGAAATATTTCTGCCAACTCATGGGTCGAGTATTATTTATGGCCTTACAGCTCGCTGAATGAAACTTGCTTTCGGACAATAAAAGAGCTTTCAAACTGTTTGTGATTCATATTACCAATAAGATTTAATTTATGAGGCATTGAAAAGGATATTGAATCACCTCGCGCACGTGTTATGTATACTTTTTTTTAACAGGCCATATCAAACCAATATTTTTCGCACACGATCCAGATGTTTCACGCATGTTTCGTAATGTTTTGTGTTATTATCTATAAAAATAGCTGTTTCACTCAAGAAAAACAAGCATGAGAAACCGTGTTTCGTGCATGGCGTGTTAAAACGTCTCTTTTGAGCAAAGTGGAGATGTGCAAAACATGCTTAATGCATTTTGGTAATAAATAGCACCTAATGTATTCATTGTTAATAGTCTTAGCATATACTTCTTTGGTCATCGGGACACACTCGTTTCAGGTACTAGGTGCACATTTTACCCAATTTTATTTCCTTCTGTGCCGTAGATGTGCCGTTTCTTTGTCAATTTTCATGGAGGAATTGTTTGTGAATCTACGTTCTCCATTTTAATATTTTTTAAACGTTATTGAACCTGGTATCAGAATATAGGACGTGCATAATCTCTTGGTTTAATGAGATTTAAAGCTAAAGTGCTTAATAAAGTAACAACTCTCCCCGACTCCATTATACACACCATACTAGACGAAATATGGTGTTTAAAGTCAGAAAAAAACGAACCATTCCGGCAAGCAACAATACACAATGACTTAATCATTACTACGATACTTCTAAGTGATTTTGTGAAATGAAAAAGCTAAATGGACGTCAGCCGATGCGCTAGTAGTGCAAAGTGCCAAGAAATAGGACGGATGATATAATAAATTGATAATTTAAAAATATTCAAAGTAATAGTCACCCAGTCGGTAATCAAGTGTCCTGACTTACACACAGTTGCACTGACTGCAGATCTACGGACACAACCAATACCTCGAATTTAAACCTGATGAAGGAAAAAAGTTCGTTATTGAATTGGACGAAAGCTCGCGTGTACCTCTCTCCCTGAGGAGGGCCGCAGTATCATGACCGAAACTTCGAAAATTGTGCCTGACTCGAACTTATGACTCGGCGATACCGGAGAGCTAAGAATCTATTCCGGACGAGGAAGCTTTTAAAATCAACGTAACTGAAAATTTTTGGGAGATTAGTTTTAACCATAAAATCGGTAAATATTGAAGTCTCCCAGGATCACCATGGTGCAAAAAAAATCAATTTTGCTTGTTACAGAAAAAATATATAATTTCAGTAAAGCCTAAAATAATTTAATGTTCATTTCGATATGCTAATCGCGAAAATAACTGTCAGTCACCTCCGCTCTACCATTTCAAAACCAAGTAAGGGAAAAGCAAATAATTTGAGAAAAGAAAGTTGTAATACTTTATTTTGAACTTAAGTGTGGCGTAAGTGTATTAAAGGACCATTTTTTGCAATAGACAACAGTATATGCAACAGTGAATACAACACATTTAAAAAAATAATATTGGTTACTATTTTTTGGCAAGAAGCCGCCAACGTGTCTGTGCATTTAGCAGTCACCCTCCAAGTTTCCACTTTAAAGAATGGGTGAGAAGCAATTGACGCCCTGAGTGCCTACATTTGAGTGTTCTATTCCCCGTTTGAATTCTTTCAATAAATTAATACACACACTCGCACTGAACTGATTTGCAATTAATAAAATCCTCTTTAATTATAAGGACATACTTTTAAGAAGTAAAATTGTTATTTTTTTATATTTTGTTTTTTTTATCAAAAGATGTTATTGAAAGATGTGCTGTTAAAATTATTATTTATTTATTCTCATTAAAATGCTATTTATTAATTTAAATCTTTTGATTTTTCAAAGAAATGGAAGAAGTGTTAGGAGGATAGTAGGAGAAATATTATAACTTTGCTTAATAATTACCAATAATAGGAGAAAATATATTCTGTTGTAACGACACTAGTGAATATGTATTTATGCCTTTTTTAGAAAAGAACGAGCTCTAATATCCTCTAACGATGTGTCCATTTATCTTTCCAATCATTTGCATATTTACTCCGTGTTTAATGCCCCCGGATGAGGCACGCGCCAGACAATGATAATTTAATGGTGAGTCGAGTTGCGCGCTTGTCTCATAAATTATTCCGTGGCATTAACTGCGTGGAAGTCGGGAAGAGGAATTGCTAATCTCATTGGTTGTTTGATGCCGTGAACAAGATAATCACCGACCTAACACAGAACGGTCTTTGACTGCAGTGAACGGTGTCAGTAGAAAGTTTATGTCAGTGGAACAAACCTTCGATCATCCACGTAGTCTCTTCTGCAATGTAAAATGCGTTTGTAGCTGCACATGTCTTTCCTGTAGTAACCGCGTGCGGCAATATGTATATTGCAATATAATAAGCCATATGCCTTGTTTGGAACGGTTTTCTGTTTTAAAAAAAAACGTATTTATGGCATACTCATACCTATAACAAGGTCTCAGAATTATCCCTTCGATTTCAAAGGAAATAGACTGCACCTTTGCGATGTTAATCGGATTTGGTCTGATTAATTGATTAGTTGATTTGTGTTCCCGAGCAACTGCAATGGTCATTACACCCGTACGTGTAGTGCATGTTTTTTTATCACGAGAAGTGGGGATAATCTTCCTCCGCTGGCTGGTGAGATCCGGCGCTAACCTACACGTCGGTTTCTGAGATTTCCCCCCAAGCGGTATCTCCCACCAGCGGGGCACCGCTCCAGCCGGGACAAGATCTAGGCGCCGGAGTGGTTTACACGACATTCATGGTAGTGTAATGTATATAACTGTCTGGGATATATGCTGTTTAAGATGGCAAATTTTCAAGAAAGTCTAATAGAAATTTGTAAGTAAATTGAAGTAGAAGTCTAATTGAAATTAGAACCGAAAATTACTTTGTCCTCGTTAAAAATACATAAATATTGTATTACCTAATCATCTCTCTATTTTTTATTTCTCTAGATTTCTTATAATGCAAATGCTGTAGTATTTCCTCTTAAACATTAAAAATGCTGTAGTATTTCCTTTTAAACAATGAAAATGCTGTAGTATTTCCTCTTAAACATTAAAAATGCTGTAGTACTTCTCTTAAACATTGAAAATGCTGTAGTATTTCCTCTTAAACATTAAAAATGATGTAATTCGGCAACAAGCGCTTGTGCGCTTTATGCTTGGACATTTCGTTGTCAGCTGGAAGAGGAAGTAGAAGTGTTGCACGTTCGTTTCGGCCTCGTCCCCTCGGATATACAATCCTACCCACGTAGTAATGACTCGTTTAAACATAACAGTGAGTGAACCATTTCAAAAATTACAAAAGCAACAAAGAAAAGAGGGAAGGAGTGAGGCAGTTATCACGAGAGTCAAAATTTTTTTAACAGCTTTATTCTTTACCTGTTCAATCCATTTTACACAGATTAGAATAACTTAATTCTAGAACGAGGTTAGAGCGTAGGCTGACGGGGTGTTCATTTAGAAATTCCCACTCACTTTGTTACGTTTCTATTAATTTAGTGTTTGTATTTTAAAAAAAAATTGAATTTGTGGCATTCTATTGTTTAATGTTGTGTTTCTATGTTTAATTATTTTTGAGTATTTAATATGAATTCTTAATAAAGTGTTTATGGTGGGCGTAATTTATCCTTGGGACGCCTTGAAATAATTTTGATGACTTCTGCTGAAGATTTTCCTAGATTAAAGTTTTTAATACATTCTGCTTTTGGTAGTTCCTCAAAAACTTTTACTGATAAGCGTCTGATTTAACTACTCAAGTTTTTCAATTTTCAATTTGTTTCTAATTTGCCTCTTTGACATTCATGGTGCTTTAATTATGCGTCTTAAACATTTATTTTGAACTACTTAGATTTTCTCTCGGTTACTTTTTGCGGATCCACCCCAGACAGGGAAAGTGTAAGTGATGGTCTAATAATGAATTTGAATAAAGTTATTCCACATTCTATGGTTTGTCTGGAGTGGCTATTTATTCCTGGATATAGTTTTGCTATTTTCACGTAGATAGCTATTATTCAGTAAGCGGGAAATTTTCTACAGCCAGAGAACATTAAATAATGCGTTTGAAATTAGGCTACGAATCTCTTCAACTTGTTTCTTTTGGTTCTAATTTACTTCTACATTTACATTTAAAAGTATTTTTAAATGAAGCTTTAATTTCGGATCGTACTATACTACGAATAGTCTATGCGAAACTCTTCCACAGAAGGTTTCGTTGCTTAATGAGCCCTCGAACACTATTAAGATCTTCGTTTAGTGGAGATAAAGAGCTATGGTCCTTTCGATCACAATTAGCAACAGTTAAAATTTACCGATTTGTAGATGTATTCTGTCAAATCCTTTCACGCTACAAAGCAAACAGCGTCCTCGAATACTATTAAGGGGTCTGGTTGGTAAAGATACAGAGCAGTGGTCCTTATGACCACAATTACCAACATTTTAATCCTGGCATTTGAGGATGTGTCCTGTTTTTGTTTGATTAAGTTGCTAAGTGTCCCCCCTCCCTGGATGGTGAGATCTAAAGCCACCCACACGTCGGCTTAACAGAAATCTCTCCTCTGCGGGACAACGCCCCAGCCGGAACACGTTTTAAACTCGCGACTGGTCTCATGACATGTGTGGTAGTGTAGTGTACATGCAAGTCTACGTGAAACGGAAGAAGTTGATCATGGTAGATTGCACACGCTCCGTAGCTTGTTTGTAAGGTTACATTGTTCTACAGTGCTCTGACATTGATGCCTGTATTGATTGATGACATTGATGTTGTTGATGAATGAAATCGTGGAAAACTTCCGATCTGAGCAACCGACCATTACAATTCTCCACTTATCTACGTAGCCAGTGTCCAAAATCCGTCAACACTCGCCACGTAAAATAAGGCAAATTCAGTTCAATTCAATTCAATTCAAAACACTGGGACTCGAACTCTAAGACCTCCCTGCAGAGACAGCGGCAATGTTTGTTCTGAGCTAATCTCAGTCGGTGATAATTGGCAAATTCCTATCTGAAACTCTTATCAACGAAATACCTCGTAGTCATACCTCAATATTGCATTTCAATGCGGAAGAGGTTAATGAGGCTATGTGGGAATATGACTCACCCTGTTCTTGACAGTACAAAGAGGTTCCAGAGTAGCTCATGGCTAGAGTCCTCACTTTCCCTGCTCCAGGGTTCCCAGTGAAAACCTAAATGAATGTGGAGGTGTGCATACGCAAACTCGGTCTCTGGTGGCGTCCACTAGTCGCTGGACACTAGTCGCTGCATCAGCAGCTTGTTGCGATCACTTGGGCCGCCCCTCTGGCGCATCTCGGCTGCATGTCGCCACTTCTCTCTCTCTCTCTCTCTCTCTCTCTCTCTCTCTCTCTCTCTCTCTCTCTCTCTCTCTCTCTCCCACACACACACACACACACTCACTCATTCTTCTTCCGTCTCTCCCTCCCTCATCCCCTCCCTTACTCTCTCCCTCTTTCTCACAGTTCCTCGCTCCCTCTCTCCCTTCCTCTCACAGCCCCATTCTTCCTCTTCTCCCCGCCTCTCTCCCTCCATCTCTTCCCCTCTCTTCCTCCCTCCCTCTCTCTCTCCCTCTCTCTTCGATTTTTTTGCTGAGAAACTTACAACGTTCACGTGCGTATATGGCTCTAATTGCACTTGCATTTGTCGTACAGTAGTACAAAAACGTCGAAAGCGGCGATTGAAACAAATCAATCGTTAAATTTAGCGGCTATATTGGCGACTAAATCATTTACGGACTAATTTAAAAGTATGCAACACATCTCCAGTGGCTTTTGACCTCGAATAGTGACCAGGCACTGGCCGCCTTTAGTGGCCAAGTGTGCGCGTGCATAAAGTGTCGGAGCAGGTGGCTGGTCCGATAAGGAAGTCGCTGAGAGCGGTGATTAGCAATGGTATCCCTTCTGTAAAAAGAATCACTTCAGGATCGCTTCGTTCTGGGTTAGGAAAATATTGATATAAATATCACATGTTTTCTATTGTCTAAAATTCATTATAAATGCTACTAGCTTAAGGTATATTAAAGATTGTGCTTAAAAGGGCCAATGAGTACATAGATGGATATAGGAGAAATAAAGTCAAGCCTTCACCGTGGGGTGATCAGGATAGCCAAAATCATTAATGAAAATGGATCGTGGTTCATGGCTAATGGATCGTGGTCCATGGAAATTGTGCTTCCAAACCTTTTTCACTGCAGATGACTTCCGTTTTCATGATCCAAGATCGCGCTTGCACTGAACACATCATCCGTAGATGTGGATGAAACTGTTGGGAGCCAAATTTCTCTTACATCACGGTCCATATCAATAATATCGACACTAACCCTAAAATTCTACATTGTCACATAATAATAATAATAACAACAACATTAAATTGTTTGAGAATTATTTTTCACTCTGCGGCAGTGGCCCTTCCCTCTGAAACACCACGTAGAGATCGACGAGGAAAACACGGCGTCTGACGCGACGAAATAGGCCGACTTTTATCGCTTGCACCGTCAATCGGTCAGACTCCTTTTAAGAGCGCCTCCGCCTCCACCGCCCGCTCTTCCTTTTACGTCCCAGCCGCCGCTCCATTCCACACCTCTTGATCTGCCTCCTCCACTAGTGTTTGTTAATTTTACCACTGCCGCCACTACCGCCATACGTTCAACTGCCTTCACAGCCGCCGTTTACGCCAACGCCGCTTTCACCGTCGCCGTCTTCACCGCCACCTTGTTCACTGACGTCGTCTTTACCGCTGTTGTTGTCACCGCCGCTGTCTTTTCCGCCACCGTCCTTACCGTCGCCGTCTTCACCGTCGCCGTCTTCACCGCCGCCGTCTTCACCGCCGCTGTCTTCACCGCCGCCGTCTTCACCGCCGCCGTCTTCACCGCCGCTGTCTTTACCGCCTCTGTCTTCACCCCCCCCTGCCTTCATCCCCGCCATCTGCACCACCGTCGTTTCCTCTCCGTCTTCATCGTCGTCGTCTTCACCGCCTCCTTGTTCAGAGACCCGTCTTTACCACTGTCGTTTTCCCCGTCCTGCACCGTCGCCGTCCTTACCGCCGCTGTCTTTTCCTCCACTGTCCTTACCGCCGCCATATTCACCTCCGCCATTTACTCCGCCCGATTAACCGCCAATGTCTTCACCTCCACTGTCTCCACCCCCACCGTCTTCACCCTCACCATCTTCCCACCAGCCGTCTACAGCATCGCCATCTTTGCCGCCGCCACCGTCTTCCCTACCTCCGTCCTTACCGTCGCCATCTTTCTCCGTCCTTAACGCCATCGTCTTCACCGCTGCCGTCGTTAGCGCCGTCGCGGTCTTTACCGCCGCTCTTATACAAATTTTGAACGAGACCACATAGTCTTTAGTTAATATAACTTTTATTCCTTTAAGTGTGTTCAATCCTTGACTTTTCCTTTATTAAACTAGCTAATTGCGGAAATTATTTTTCATTTGAAGAACAGGCTCTCCAAGCCATTAGACCAACCTGTAAATTGTTCAACTTTAAATGTAATGCTTAATTGCGTCATTAAAGTTATAATTTCATTCTCCATGTAGTAGGTTTATTTTTCTAGTCAAAAAATGCATCGATAAATAAAAATTAAAAGGCCCAAATGTGCTTCCCTCTCCCCCCTGTGCACGCCTCTGGCCACCACCTTTACCTCCACCTCCATCTTCACCACCGTCTCTATTGCCACTTTGCATCTGCCTGTGCCACCATCACCGCCGCCGCCGCCCTCTCCGCCGCCCCCGCCCCAACCTCCGCCACTGACCCCACGCCCACCACCGCCACCGCCCCCGCCCCCGCCCCCGCCCCCGCCACCGCCACCGCCCCCGCCACCGCCACCGCCACCGCCACCACCGTCGCCGCCGCCGCCATCGCCGCCGCCACTGCCACCGCCGCTGGGAGAAAGCAAACGACGCCTTAATCCGGGCACAAAAAGGGGAACGGGATCTCCTCTCTAAGAATGCGGGCGCCGGAAGGGACGAAACAAGTGAACCCGGACTAGCCCGCCGATGCGTTGCCTAAGCGGCCCATTCAGGCGCCAGCTAGACTAGACGCACAAATGACGTTCTGGTTGTAAAACCACCGCAATCCGTTGTGTGATCAATGAGAGTTTTACAATCGGCTTCTCATAATGACTTAATGGTGTTTATGGTCCGGTAAACGGTAAAAGCAGGTACCTGCTGCGGCCCCTTTGTCCGTCGTCGCTGGAGGGTCTTCTGCGGCGGGTTCGAGCGCTTCTGCGGCGGCGTGGGCAGCGGGCCTAAATGTGTCTGCAAGACTTGACTCTCAATTGTGGAGAAACCGCAGGAATGTGGCTAAAACATTAAAAAACAGGAACATTAAATACATCAACGTGGAGTGAATATATCTGAGATTTCTGGAAGAACAAACGTTAGAAGTGAGTAAATGGGAGAGCGGTATGTTGATTATTTTGTGATTCTTAAAGTGTCATTTCTACAATCATTAGATCAGTAAGTGTAGTTCGCGCTGTATTGAGAGAGGTGGTAGTGTTACTCTCCCTCCAAAGGTCCGGCGCCGACCTACACATATGATTCCGGTCCTCTCCCTGTACCGGTATCTTCCGCAGATGGACACCGCGCAACCAGAACAAGCTCTCAGCTCCTGACGGTTCTCCCGGCATGTGTGATACGTAAATAACTGTATGTGAGGTGAGGATGAGGTACGAAAGATCGCGCGTGGTTTTGTAAGTCTGCTCCGGTATTAGCTCGGTATTATTGATCGGAGACACTACGGAAAACTACCAATCAGAGTAGCTGGCCGTGAGAGAGTGGCAGAATTCGGCCTACCTACTTAGTGTCGAAAATATGTCACCGTCGGGATTCGAATCCTAGGACATCACGATCGTAATATACGATATCATACGATATGCAATACTACACGATACAATATTATATTATGATATTGTGGACTTCATCAAGTAAGTGACATTTGGTTGAAGTTAGGTTGGAAGCACCAGGAAGTATTCAGCCCACAAACAAGGGAAACGGCTAAACTAGCTGTTTTAAACTTATGAGCAAACTAGTATCAACATTAAAACTAGGAAATTGGATAATGTTAAGAACTATGATGCAGCCGACACTTTCGACCCTTAGCAATAATCCTTCGGTTTTCAAGAAAGTCACTTCCTTAAGCCCCCAACATGCCATTTAGTAGCGTGCGGTTCAACTAAATTCATCTCAATGATTGATACTGCTGACAGCACCTGGTCTAAGTAAACTACGGAGTTTCTCATAATAAATGTTTCAAACTTCTAGGACATGTAAAGAGATAGAAATTGATAAGTCTTTGTCAATAAACATATACTGAGAAGAGCGTAACTGAGTTATGAGCTTTTGTAAAAGTTATATTTCCCCCTGTATTTTAGGCAACTCCTGATGCACAGATGTACGACAGGTAATGATTTGACTTAGATGAGGAAATTTCATAGACCAGTTGTACATCTCTGCTTAGAGGGTTGCCTAAATATCTGGAGCAAATGTCACGGGTATAAATTCATATTAAGTTATATCAAATTTTCCACTATTTGTTCGCTGGCAAAAGTCACCCTTCGTGCCCTAGAAGTTTATACTATTTATTTTGAGACACACTGTAGTTCTTTCACGTCTTATCTGCTCTTGGCACGTCATCCAGAAGCCGTTTACGAGAGTATTTTGACCTTTGTCCCGCTGTCACTTTATTACGTCTGAAGCAGATATAGACAGCAGAAATATCTGAAAGATCAATTTCCACTGAAACATCTACCGGCTGAGGTGGCTCAGGGCATTAACTGATGTCCCTACAGCGTCTTTATCCGGAAGGTCCTACGGTTCGTGGCCCGAAGGTGGCAGGACAGGGAGGTCTAGTATACACTAGCTAGATACCTGCGTCGAATTCAGCTACTGTCTGGACGAGAATTCAAGCGGCCGGCTGCTCTGATCGGTAGTTTTCCGTGGTTTCTCCGATCAATATCAGGCGAATGCCGGAACAGTACCATAACAAAGGAGCCGCCATCACAACAATTGCCATCATCATATTATTTTCATTAGGAAAAAACTATAAAAAGTTTGCCTGCCCAGCAGGGGAGGATAGGAGAAAGGAGGCAGTAGTAGACAAAAGAGGTGAGAAATGCGTACAAGACGGAGGTATGGGAGAATAAGGAGAAGGAGACACAGGCGAGGAAGTATAAGACGACTGTGAGACAAAATACAAAAGGGGCGAGAAATGCGTACAAGACAGAGGTATGGGAGAATAAGGAGAAGGAGACGCAGGCGAGGAAGTACAAGACGACTGTGAGACAAAAGACAAAAGAGGCGAGAAATGCGTACAAGATGGAGGTATGGGAGAATAAGGAGAAGGAGACGCAGGCGAGGAAGAACAAGACGACTGTCACGACTGGAACAGTAAAAAGGGATACGTTGAAAAAAAGAGTTGAATGACGAAGGAAAACCGAAAGTGGAAGACGAACTCAGAAGTAGTAATGAAGAAATGGAAAAGAGCTAAAATAAGGACCAGGAAGGGAAAAGAGAAATTGTGATTAGATGAAATATGATATATATTTATAAGGCTAAGACTAATAATATATTTAATAATTACATTATAATTACTTAGCAATTACATTAATAATTACATTATAATAATATTATACTGTAATTGTATAATGTATAATACTGTAAACCCTTAAAAAGATGGAATTCTTAGAAGCCGGAACAGGTCATAGACCTGTCCTTGAAGTGGAAAAGAAGAATATTATACTGTTAGGAAAGTGAAGTTGAAGGATTGTATACTTAGAACTTAATATACGTAGTATACACAGCATATATAAATATGCAGAGAAAATCTTGTACTGAGTGTTCACTACATTTAAATTTGAAATTTCAAATAATTAGGATTTAGGATTAGGATTCGAAAAATATACTGGAAGTGGAAAAGTTTACAGGCTTCTGCTGAGAAGAGTTGGGATCTGTTTTTGTTTGAGTGCGTTGCATGACACCTTCCGAATGAGATCAGGTCGCGCAGCAGGATCTGACTGGGCGGGGGGAGGGCGGGGAGGAGGCGGTGGCGGCTGGGAAAGTCCAACTGTCTTAACTTGACAGCGCCAGATTTCCATCTCTTTCCCACCACGAAAATGCCGCGTCGAGACACGCCATTCGATCCTCACGAGGACCACTCTAAGGACCGCGGCCCCTCGACTCGTGGTGGAATAGACTAACTAGACTTCGGAGTTTGGGGCAAATGAAGGAATTGCACATGTAACGTACTGTTGTAGGACAGACCGACGAAGGTGATCATCAACTGATGACACTGCAGTGCCTCTGACTCGGAGGTCCTAGGTTTCGAGTCCCGACAATAGCAGGATTTTCGGCACTAGCTCTATAGCTGGGTCGAGTTCTGCCGCTGTCTGGAGGAGAAGTCTAGCGGCCGGCTGCACTGATCGGGAGTTTCATCTGATTTATTCGATCAACATCAGGCGAATGCCGGAGCAGTAACCTAAGAAACGAGCCCAGCACCGCGCGCGATCATTCCTTCCTCTGCTTCGTACTACCTTTTCCCCTTACACACACATACGTACATGCCCCATCCTACCACACGTGTCGGGAGGCTGGTCGAGATCTTAGAGTTTGTCCCGGCTGGGGCGGTACACCGCTGGTGGGAGACTCGTGGATGAAAAAAATCCCTTCAAGCTGACATAGGTCGGCGACGGATCTCGCCACCCACCAGAGAAAGATCGTCACCTCCCGTGATAAACACATGCACTACATTTACAGGACGAATGATCTTCGCCGTCTGTGTGCCAATAATCACAAATCAATCAATTAAAAATTGAAAGTTAAATACAAAATCGAGAACAAGAAATGTAGGAATACAATAAAAACAGATGTTTGTGGTATAAATATACACTCATAAATTCGAAGCAAAAGTCTTATCTCACACAAAAAACGAAAGTATTTGTAAGAAAAACACGTATGTCTTGAAAAGACAATCATTGATTGGTTTTAATTAAGTAACGTATTGTTGTAAATGTAACTAAATGAACCCGTGTGATTATATCGCACATGTAGAAAAGTTACAACAGAAATGAACTATGTATGGCTGATACGGATAAAACCATCAAAAATATTGTTTCATATTGTTCAGTTGTTATTTTACAAGACTAATGTATTAAGAGGTTTCTGGAACAATATGGAACTACTCACTTCAAACACAATGTTACATATGTCTAAAAATGTAATTGAAATTATTTATATTTACGAATACCTACATCTGTACATATACATTGTAGGGAGATATGACAAAGAATTTGTACTACCCATCGTAACATAACTTAACATCGAATATAATTATAGTATAATATAATTATAATCACTGACATTTGAGAGGGCACATGTCAGACGATTACTGGGCATTGCGTGTATATTCACTCACTAATTTAAGCATTTAGAAACGCGCATTTCCCTTCGAACACTAAAAACTCGCTATGAAACAGTGCCTTCTTTTAATAGACCTAATTCAACTCATAAAACAAAACGACCAAGACAAGAAACTACATGGAATGTAGTAGGTAAAGAAAACATAGTAATCAACAATCAATACCAGATGAGCGTTCATTGTTCAACTTTTTAGGTTTTATTAAAATGTAATTACACTGCGACTATATAACTACACTATGTTATAAAATGAACTAATAAGAGCAAGTGTTAATTATACACTATAAATAGTATACTGTACTAGATAGGCACGGATCCACGGGGAAAATGAGGCAAATACCCCCCCCCCCCAAAAAAAAAAAAACATTTCTGTAACTATTAATTTTAACTTGTGACAAGAGTTTCAAGCAAAAATATTTTCAGATTATCATTAAAACGTATAAAATAGAATCGTAGCATGAGATGAGTATAACCTGCGACATTTTACAAATCTGTAATATGATATATACTACGAATACATTTTGAATTTCCTCTCCCGAAATTCGTCTTTGGATCCGACCCTGACTACTATAGAGTTGCGCAGAAAGAATAGCCTGATTTGAGTCACGAAATACAGACTCACTGTTCGCGCTTGCGCGAAATAAGTATGTGGAATAAAGTGGGAAAAGATGTCTATTTGCAATTATGGCTAAAATGTGCTACAGAGCACCGCTCTCTGGGTGTGCAAACTTCATTTAAAAACGAGATTCTCATTAGTGTGCAAAAAAATATTTCGTAGCCATTTCAGGCTGAGACGTCACGGTAAAGTTGCTGATGACTGAAATTGCTTCACTCACCAATAAGAACCAATTTCATATTAATGCATCTGGCCTGTAGTTGAAACATCCATGACGTCCCAAGTCATAACGGACCCTTGCATGGACAGAGGCACCCGTCAAGCACTTATCCGAAGTCCTCGCCGTTCCGCTTCCAGGCATGCCTCAGAACTAAAGATGTAGCCTCATACCTTACACAGTATCATCCACGATGCTCTACAGTTCCACCCCTATAACATGCAGGTTATGCAACACTTGAAAAAATGACAAAGTTGCCCGAAGGCCGTTTGCTATCGTTTAGCAGCCGTTGCTGCCGTTTGCTTGATCGTTTAGCAGCCGAATCCTAGATCTTCAACAACTGCCTAGCGCGGTCGGCAGATTTGACTATCCCTTATTTCTTCTTAAGGGGATATCTAAAGAGTCAAGCCTACACTACATGCCCTCACACATTTGCAGATCTTAAGGGCCGGATATAAGAATCAAGAAATCCCCTTGGACATGGTGCATTGTGTGTTGCAGGCTTTCGTTCGCCGCTTGGAGGAATGTGTACAACGTAATGGCAGTCAGTTTCCGGGTGTAATATTCAAGAAACAATGACTATTGTTAATAATGAGTAAAGTGTGCCGCTTTTAACTGCTTTTACCTGTATTCTCAGTGTATTTTCAAATATATGATTGTACCACTTACAATATGCTGATCTGTTTAAATCCTACTATTCTTTCTGCGCAACTCTATATAAATACAGATACTATAAATATAACTATAAAACAGGTTAATAAGAACAATTCTTAACAATTCTAGGGCACACTACTTTCATTTAAAAGAAAAATCATGAAATATAGTTCAGTAGAATGCTCCAAGTTATTTTTAAACGAAACCCCTTTATTGTTTTAAACATATTGATGTTTATCACGAACACTCTCCGTCATAGCATAATATAAAAGAGTAGAAACGCCGATATAAGACAGGTTGGCCCGTTGCTGGATAAATTGAGAAGAAACAAACGAAGGTTGGGTTCACGTCTGAAGAGAATGCCGGACAGTACGCTCCCGGTCTTTGCAATGGAGAAGACGTTGGAAGACCAGGAGGAGGAGAGGGAGCGGCGGAGGTGGTTCATTAAAGACTAATTATTCTTAGAGAGAAAAAGATGTAACGTGTGTTTTTATTGTATTTATATTAAGACTGACTCGCTCTCTTGCGCGAAACCGACTCCATTGCATCATTATTGTAGAACCTGCGATGATTTACCACTTGAATAAACATGGGGATTCTGACAATATCCTACTTGTAACAGTTTTCGATCGCACTGAGTAATTACGGTTCCCTCTGTTTCGAATGCTTCTCTTCCCGTGAACCGAAAGGGTGTATTTTCCACCAACATTTATCAAATTTATCACAGAATTAAAAACAATTATAAAAGTTTGTTGTTTTGAGATCAAGTATGTGTGACAACACTTTGGGTTTAGTTTATAAATATAGTTACAGACTCTCTTCTTCGGAATTGAAAAAATTCTGTTAACATTGTACAATCATTCGTCATCTTTGAGACTATTTACTCGCCTAATTTTCGCTCTCGTATAATTTACGCAACCTCGTTTCTTTATAAATTAAAAAAAATTCTTCGTAAATTTCGCAGTGTGAGACACAGTAAGAAGCAATTTCTAAAATGTCAGCTACCGTCAGACCCTAATCATTCTTCACTATGGGTTCCACTGAACTGGCCGGACACTTCACATTAACTGTTCGTCAATGATGGAAGCATAACGTTACCTAAATCACTACTTAAAGTGTGTTTCAGTTTGGCTGTCAAATTTTGAATGTAAAATTCAACATCTGATCGAAAGGTTCTGTAATAATATTTTTTAAATGTTATTTTTATGTTATTATTTTTAATTACTGAAGAAAGAATATACAGTATAAATAAAGTTCATGCTTATAATGTTTTCTTTTTTAATATTCTGAAGCTATATCGTTTTGATTATCACAATAAAACATGCCGCAGCCATGTAATAAGAAAGCGAATAGAAGTGAAAATACAAATGTCGTATTTAATAATCAGGCGAAATCGGTTTTTTTGAATGACCTTTGTTGACATTGTGCTGTTTTTGAAGTAGGTTTGTAGCCCGCTGTTAATTCAACGAATAAATGAACAACAATTAAAAAAATATAATTTTAGATTTTTTTGTTATTAACCATGGTTTGAAAGCAGACAGCAGCCACAAGAACAAGCATCGCCATAAATATCATCACACGAAATGGCTACAAAACATACTCTTCATAAAAAGAGAGAAAGTTATTGCGTTGGATATAACAGTAGGCAATGAAATGCAATTTATTGAGACTTACAATTGGTAGAAAAACAATTATCTTTCTAGAACGCGTATTGTTTTGCATAATAATAATAATTATTATTATTATTTTTATTATTATTACACTAGGGAACACGATTTTTACCTCCAGAATGGCAGAGTGCGCTACGTACTCAATTTTATACGTAGATTACGAATATCACAGTGAAAACGTTTTATCACATCACAGTTTGTTAATATATCATATCTTTATACCGCATCACATCGTTTTTTGCTATTAATGCAAATACATTTAAATTGCTCCTGTAAGATATGTAGAATATATACGCTTAAGTATATTTAAAAATAAAATATTTATTCAGTTCATCTATGCCATTTTTACTAAGTATCAACAAAATTAGGCTTTCGTGTTCTGTTACCTTCAGTATTCGAAGATTACCTTCTTTATTCTCGCGTCTGGTGATCGCGCTCAATTACGAGTAGGTCTTAGTCATCTTAGTAGGTCTTAGTGGGTGCTTTGAAACCAAATCACGTGTACCCTCATATTTCCTACTGCAGATCAGTCACCGAAAGGAATTATTTCAGTACCTTATCGCAAGTATACAAGTATCCAACTGTTGGGCAGATTCTGGATCAGTCGGTTCTCTTGCGGAACTGAACCTGCAGTGCGCGTGAAGTTCTTGTCGGTTTTCGTTTACCTCAAATACATTAACATATTACAGTTCTGTGGCTTTTATAAAGTGGAATTCGCCACATGATCTGCAGAATTTAAGTGGTTCTATAAAGTGCAAATCATTTCACATCGAAAGTCGGCGAATCAATCCGATAACTTATATTACGTTTGTGGAAGATTTACGCCCAAATTTCGAGATGGAAAAAAATATATGAAATTACAAAACTTACGTATTATTGATAGTTTGGATGTCATGTTTGTGAACAGGACAAACCACGGGCTGCTCACCAGTGTCGTG
Organism: Gryllus longicercus; assembly: GCA_038098605.1. NCBI lineage: Eukaryota > Metazoa > Arthropoda > Insecta > Orthoptera > Gryllidae > Gryllus > Gryllus longicercus. Next base: position 1,108,171 of record JAZDUA010000062.1, on the reverse strand, counting down.
TCACCTGTACAATGAAGCTTAGGTTGTGGTTATATGGAAAACTCAAATCATTCTAGCATTAGTTCGCTCTAGCAATGTTGTGGAGAATACCAACAAACCAATTAATGTCCGCATATTATTGCACGAATACGCATATTCCATTTTTAACTTGTTCTTACCTCGTGTGAAGCATTCTCATAAAATTTTGTAGTAATATAACTGGAGTGACAATGCGGAAACTAGTATAGGATTTTGTTTATTTCAAATACTAAATATGTTGATATCTTTTAAACCTTGCGTGAGAGAAACTTTTTTATACTGATTTTGGAAATCAGCGTGATTGTTTCCTTTGAAATCACGTAGTGTTATAATAATAATAATAATAATAATAATAATAATAATAATAATTATTATTATTATTATTATTATTATTATTATTATTGCTGTAGCGAACAACAATATAAATCAAATAAACAATATTTTTTATTCAAGTTGGTTTTTAGCAGTCGTAACCGCGATGAGTAATTACGGCCGTACGCTTGCAATGAAAGCGTAGACTACGGATGGAGACAACCTCTACTTGGCTGTCCGGAAGAAGCCACGTCCTAGACACAGAAGTCAACATTTCGGCCGTCATGATACTGACTTCTTCGGATCGAAATGTTTTCGCCTGAAAAGTGTTTCCGCTGAGGAAGATTGCAGAACGACTGCCGAAAGGTTGGCATCTGTGCCTAGGATGCTGCGTCTTCAGGACAGCCAAGTAGATAGAATCGCAATGACCATCGCCTTACATTGCCTTGTCATCGACATGCAACATTCAAGATCGTCCGCAAAATTTTGTCTTGGTATCTTAGCTGCATGCACGAAACTTTCACAGAAAATATAAGATCTTGCAAAAAGCAAACATAAATATTCTCATTCAATTGAACACCCCCATAACTGAAAAAATTGCCGTTTTACAAAAACATGCATGTAAAAATTAAGATGTTCGAAATGAATACTCGAGACATAATGTCTCTGTAACCTCAGATTAGTTAAAAAGTACTAAAGACGTTTCATTGACCAAACCAAACAAAAAAGTGCGATTTTTCAGTTATGAGGCAATGGAATTGAATGAGCGGATGGTATGTCCATGTAAATTTCTCTTTCGCACCTCGCGCTTCTGACCATTGCTCTATCTCTTAGCCGCGTCCAGTACTATTTGAAGACGCAGAGACCGCGATGCGCGCGCCACCTGTTGAGCATCGCGCGCACTTGTTGCAGACATGCTCCGCTACATGCAGTACCTGGCGACGACCTACCCCAAGCAGGTGGAGGTGCTGACCATCGGCCAGTCGAGCCGGGGCCTGCCGCTGAAGGTGGCGAAGGTGTCGGTGGGAGGCCACCGCACCAAGGACGGCGAGCCCAAGCCAGCCGTGTGGATCGACGGAGGTAGTACAAACACAATGGACAAATTTAATAGCACAGCTCCGTGTTAAATGGCCTATGACAACGTGTTGGTCAGCGACTCTAGCGAACCGCGCGGCGATCAAGGAAAACTACGCCGCCTTACAATTCGTAATAAAGCATCGTTCTGCTAAATCTAACCAAAAGTAAATATTATATATATATATATATATATATATATATATATATATATATATATATATATATATATATATATTCTTATAACTAAAACAACGTGTGAAGTAGGAGTTTTGAACAATTTTTAAGGCAAGATATTATCTAAATCTAATGAAAGTTGGCGATTGAAAGTGAATAGTGGAATCATGAGGAAGAACAGATATTTCTATATGGTTCATGAAACTATCTAGAAATGTAAGTAATCTAAGTAGTAAATAAGGGTTTCTGGAAGATAATAACATTTCTGTTAGGAGGTAATAACAAATTTCCGTTTTTCGTTTCTAGGTCTATTAGACAAGTAAAAATAACATATCTCAGGGTTCTTTCCTTCATAATTGCTGCAGTTAATAGCAGAACAGTACGCCCCTTTCGACTCACGCATCTGCGTATGGGCAGAAAATCGAGATTGCAATCGATTACTGCCCGCTAAGGCGTGAAAAAACTCCCTATTCACGACACAAACGCGACTAATGACCATATCACCTGACGTGCTCAGAGACATAAATTCGTGCGCGTGCGCGGGTGCGCATGCGTAGTTAAAGTTTCGCATACCTTTTGTGCATCTGCGCATGCGCAGAAGATCCAGATTTCAGTCGAATTTTTGTATGCTATGGCAGACAGCATTATCGATCTTCTGCGCATGTGCAGTTTAAATTTCGCATCCCTTTTGTGCATCTGCGCATGCGCTGAAAATCGAGACTGCAGTCGATTGCTGCCCGCTAAGGCATGCAAAACCTCCCTATTCACGACACAAACGCGACTAATGACCATATCACCTGACGTGCTCAGAGACATTAATCCGTGCGCGTGCGCGGGTGCGCATGCGTAATTGAAGTTTCGCATACCTTTTGTGCATCTGCGCATGCGCAGATTTCCAGATGTCAGTCGAGTTTTTGTATGCCATGGCGACAGCATTATCGAACTTCTGCGCATGTGTAGTTTAAATGTCGCATCCCTTTTGTGCATCTGCGCATGCGCAGAAAATCGAGATTGCTGCGCACTAAGGCAGGCGAATTCTCCCTATTCACTACACAAACGCGACTAATGACCATAGCAACTGTCGTGCTCAGAGAGACATTAATCCGTGCATGCGTGTGCGTGTGTTGCGCAGGGATGCACGCGCGCGAGTGGATCGCGCCGGCGGTGGCGCTGTACGCGCTGAAGCAGCTGGTGGAGAACGTGAAGGTGAACCGGCGCGTGGCCGAGGCCGCCGACTGGTACATCCTGCCCGTGGCCAACCCCGACGGCTACGAGTACACGCACACCACGGACCGCCTCTGGCGCAAGACGCGCTCGCGCCACGGGGACGAGCGCGCCCGGGCGCGCCGCAGCGGCCGCTTCTTCTGGGACTCGTGCGAGGGTGAGCCTCCTTCTCCTCTCCTCCTCCTCCCACTCCTTCTCCCCTCCACTTCCCCTTCTCATCCTCACCTCATCCTCCACCCCGCCACTTTCTCCTCCTCTCACTCTCACTCCTTCTCCTACCCCTCCCACTCCTTCTCCCCTCCACTTCCTCCTCTTGCCGCTCCTTTATCGTCTTATTCTTCTCCTGCACTCCTCCACTTTTCCTTCTCCTCTTCCTTCATCCTCCAGCCCACCTCTTTCTCCTCCTTCCACTCCTCGTCGTCTTATTTTCAACCTCCTTTTCCTTCTCTCCTCCTCTTTTTCCTCCTCATCTTCGTATTAATTTCTCCTCCCGGCCTTCTCTTCCAACCTCATTCTCCCCCTCCCTTCTACTTCCTCCTCCTCCTTCGTCTTTTTCTCCTCCTCGTTCCCACCTGTTTCTCCTCCTGCACTCCTCTTCCCCTTCTCCTCTTTCCCTCATCCTCCTCCCCTCTTCTTTCTCCTACTCCTTCGTCGTCTTATTTTCAATATTCTTTTCCCCCTTTCCTCCTCTTTTTCCTCCTCATCGTCGTCTTATTTCCTTCTCTACTTCTCCTCCTCCCATCCATCTCTTCCACCCTTCTTCTCCTCTCTTTTATTTCCTCTTCCTCCTTCGTCTTATTCTCCTTCTCTTTCTCACCTATTAATCCTGCTCCTCCTGTCCTCCTCCCCGTCCACTCAACCTCCTCCCCTCCTGCTCGTCCCCTCCTCTTCCTCCTCCGTCTTATTTTTCTTCTCCTTCACCCCTCTTTCTCCTCCTCATCTTCATCTCATTTTCCACCACCTCACTCCTCGTTTTCTTCTCCTCCTTCCTTCCTTCTCCTCCTTCCGTCCTCCTCCTCCTTCTTGCCCTCCTACTCGTTCGAATGGACGAAGCAGCCGATTCAACATGAACGCATGTCATTTTACTCTCTTTGCCAGAATGGCATAGTAATTATACAGCCAAGGCCTACGTGTTTTATTCACATATCAGAAGTTTAAAATTACGATATTATTTCACGATCTTTCATTATTTCCTTTTTGTACCTGAAGGTGGAAAAGAACGTTTTTCGACTCGTCATAGTAATTGATGTAACAGATGTTTAATCGTGTGAAATAAATGATGAAAATATGATTGTCTATAATCTATGATAGAAGATGGAATAATATACGTATTATTATTATTATTATTATTATTATTATTATTATTACTTGGTCGCGAATAGGGCGTTTAGGACGGTAAGGACATACACCTGCACTTACCGAGGCTTAGTAACATTTAGCCCGTGGGAAGTGTATGTGACTCCTATTTTGGGGGGGATCAGCATTATGCAGAATTCAATTTTTATCCCCCAGCGTTGCTAGTCCTAGGAGGATGGAAAATGAAATGAGGATGATAATGAAGGATGATCTATTATTATTATTATTATTATTATTATTATTATTATTATTATTATTGTTGTTGTTGTTATTAATGCTGATGTTAATGAGAGAATGTGTGTGTGTGTGCAGGCGTGGACCCCAACCGCAACTGGGACTTCCACTGGGGCGAGAAGGGCGCGTCGGACGACCCCTGCCACGAGACGTACGCCGGGCCGCGGCCCTTCTCCGAGCCCGAGACGCGCGCCATCGCGGACTTCATCATGGACCGCAAGGAGCGCCTCAAGCTCTACCTCTCGCTGCACTCCTACTCGCAGATGTGGCTCATGCCCTGGGGCTACACCTACAGGTGCACACTCCACCCGTCAAACGTTCTTAACGAATTAATCTCACTCAAGAGGTTTCATGTATTTATTTATACACTAGCGGAAGCCGGCAGACGATGTCCTGCCCTCCATCGCTCTCTTTCTTCTCTCCCCTCCCTTTCTCTCTCCGTCCCTGTCCCTCTCTGACTCCGTCTCTCCGTGCCTCTCTGTCTCTCTCGTCATCCTTCTCCGTTTGACTTTTTGTCTCTCTCCGTCTGTCTCTTTCTCTCCGTCTGTCTCTTTCTCTCCGTCTGTCTCTTTCTCTCCGTCTGTCGCTTTCTCTCCGCCTGTCTCTTTCTCTCCGTCTGTCTCTTTCTCTCCGTCTGTCTCTTTCTCTCCGTCTGTCTCTTTCTCTCCGTCTGTCTCTTTCTCTCCGTATGTCTCTCTGACTCTGTTTCTCTCCCTCTGCGTCTCTGCCTGCCTCTGTCTCCCTCTGTCTCTCTGACTCTGTTTCTCTCCCTCTGCGTCTCTGCCTGCCTCTGTCTCCCTCTGTCTCTCTCTGTTTCTGTCTCTCCAGGGCGAAATTTCACAATCGCAGGGGCAGAAAATGCAATGAACATTTTACAATAACAAAACAGCTACATTTTTGGAAAGGTGACGCATCTTAATGATAATTCCCTAATGATAATTTCCTTTCCCTAATGATAATTTTTTTTCTCCGCATTAGCTTTCGAATGGAATGTAATAAAAAATAGCATATCATATGTCTTCATCATTACATCATATTTCGTCTCATGAATTTTCTCAAAAAAATACGTTTATATAAAAGAATTGACGAGGACCATATAACCGGACAGGTCTGCACTTCTTTGATTCCGTACCTATTCTGTTCAAATTTCTATTGCTCTCCGATACACACGTAGCTAAACATTTAGCTAAATTTCGTCCCAACAGAGACATTGTGCCAACAACGATACTTTTCCTTCAGAAGCTACAACGTGCGATAACGAGACACGCGTTGGCTAGCGTTTGACGTCCGTCGTCCGCTAGGAAACGGACACTAATTTCAACGTAAGTCGCGCGGCGCGCTCCTATGCCACGGGATCGTTGTGTTCTTTTCACACTACAACGGACGCCTTTCAACGTACGTAATTTGACGCTCGTGTGCCGCTAAACTAAGCTTGGGTGGTGGGGTGTTCCGCAGGAAGGCGCCCGACTACGAGGACATGATGGCGATGGGGCGCAAGGCGGTGGACGCCGTCCAGAAGGCGGGCGGCCAGCGCTACCAAGTGGGCGCCGCCACCAAGCTGCTCTACCCAACCTCCGGTAAGTGCCCTCCCGTTGCTTCTTTCAAGGGCCTTCGCACTGCCGCTCTATCCTACTTCCGTGAAGTGTCCGTACATTGCCGGTCTCTCCACGTTCGGTGAGTGCCCTTGCTTGCAGCTTGTCGGTTAATCCCCTTCATTGCCACTCTACCTGACTTTCGATGAGTACCCTTGCATTACCGCTCTCTCCATGCCTGGTGAATACGTCAGCATTGTCGTTTTTCCAACATCCCGTAAGTGTCCTCACGATGTCGCTCTATCCTATTTCCTAGAGGTGCCGTTGCGTTGCCGCCCTCCTCACTTCCAGAGAGTGTTCTAACTTGACGCTTGTAGACCACGCAATAAAACACAGTCATTCAAAATACTGTATGCAAAGCTTAAATATTGTTATAGAAATACTTACCCTGAATTATGTTTAATTTCATTAAAAAAGTATGTAAACAGTGCACGTCTAAAAGAATTCATAGTTTTTCAAACATTGAACAGAATCCACCTCACATATTATTTCCATAACATTTCAGAGCAGATAAAGTTTTATTAAAAATAAAATTAACATTCAGATTAAAAACAGAGTTACCTATAAAAGACCAGTTATTAGGAATGGTAAAAATAATAGTTATTTATGTAACAAGTTCTTAAAGACTAATAGAGAATGTGTAACATACATTTTTTTGTTATTGCTAGTTTATCGCTCTTTCAAAATAAACATTTAAACTTTCATGAGTTAAAAATTGACATCACTCTCGAGCAAGAAGCTCGAGCTCTGGAGCAAGATTTGTTGGTAGAGGGACTTGATACGGTTTTTAAATAACAATCGCAGGGCGCGGAAAAACAAAAAGACAAATGGGGACAAATTGGGAACCAGCGGGGGTAAGTTAGGAAAGAGGGACAAACTCGGAGAAATGGGGACAAAATGCGACAATGTGAAGAAATTGGCAAAGTGGGATGAGGGGACAAATGGGGTAGTGGAGGCAAAAAGGACAAAGGCAATAAAAGGGAAAATTGGGCCAATGGTGACAAAGGGACAAAATGGGACTAGGAGGCAGAAAGGGGACAAATGACCCATTGGGGACAGGGGGAAAATGGAGCAATTGGGATAATAAGAACTATGGAACAAGTGGGACAATGGTACAAGTAAGACAATGGGGTGCAACGTAATATTAAGACAAGGGGACAATAATACAAATTCACAAAACGAGGACAAATTAACAAAATGAGACAAACTGACAAAATGAGACAAATTGACAGAATGGAACAAATTGAAAAATGTAACAAATTGACAAAATGGAACATAGAGACAAATGGGACAATAAGGACAAATGGGATAATAGGGGCAAAATGGACATTGGGGGCAATACGAGAAAGGGAGACAAAGGGACAAAATGGGACAAACGGGCAAGTGGACAAAAGGGAGGAAAATTTTAGAATCGATCTCTTGTAATACTAATGAAGATAAATGTCACGGCTTCAAATGGCATTACATTCAGTGGTAATTAAAAAAAATTGTAAAAGTCGTAATCTTTAAATTGTAAAAGTAAATTTTGTTTAGATTTATTCCCAAAAATTTGGTTTTAGGGCAACGACATATTTATCCAAAGATTAATGAGCACTGATAAAATCTATACGCAAAAGACAGCTAAAATAATTTTAATGGACTCTCGAACAATAGGTCTCGAACAAAGGACGTTATAATGGCCGCTGCTAAGGACGCGCTCTTAATGCGTTGTTTAGATATTTCATTCCTAAGGAAATAAGCACGATTTTCTCCGTCGTAAATAAAAAAAGCGGAATAATATGGAACGAAAATATTGTCGGAAACGAAACCTTGTAAATGAACACAATAATGAATTTAAATTACCACTTAAGCAGAATTGTTCGAATTGCCTCACTCAAGCAGAACTCACCAAACACAAAATTGAAAAAAAAAAAAAATCACAAATTTAACTTAGAATAACGTTAGCATAATCTGTTATAAAAACAGAAAATCTGGATTACAATTAATACACACAGTGAATTCAAAATTTGAGTGCAACCAACTCACTAAAATGTATGACAGTCCAATATTTAAATAAGAAATCATCAATAATAACTACCAATAATTTTCACTGGATATTTTACTTCCTCTTCCTTTGCTACGAACCTCCTTCCTCTACCCATAATTTCCTCTCTGACTGGTTTAATTATAATACATATACATTTAACCCGTGCCCTTTCACACGGAGTCGCTTAGCAGTGCTTCCGAGAGGCACGTCTGCTGATTAAGCATTGGTTGAAATGGAGATATTCACCCGAGTGGCGGAGTGGCGCCGTTGTGGCAGTTAATGGGCGCAATCTCGCTAACAGCAGCGCAGACGGGCTTCCGCGCCACTAAGGACGTCATAATGACCTTGCGTGCCACCACCGCGTTTATAAATTACAGCCTTCACACTAAGGGCCCCTTCTCACGTCGTCACCGCTGCGCGCTTCCTAACTCCGCGGCTCGTAGCAGAGCATTGGTTTGAATGGAGACCTTCCCACGTGCGGCGGATTTGCCCCGCTGCGGCGTTCGGCGGTGGACTCTCGCTACGAGAAGCGCAGGAGAGCATTCGCGCCTACTCCTGCAGAACCCACCCCCTTCCACGGCGGGCGGCGGTGCCGTGGTGGCATGGAGCGGTGGCGACGTGAGAAAAGCCCTGCCGCTTGTCGGAAGCGCGCATCTGTGGCGACGTGTGAAGGCGCCCTAAGTCACTTAGATGCGCCACTGAGCTTCTGTCGACGGCCAACTGCCAACACGGACAGCAGGCTCACGAATCCTTTCTTTCCCAAGCGCAGAGGCGTTGGACAGTGGCTGTGTGTGAAGGGGACGGCTCCATGTGAAGGCGAACCAACTGATGGCTTCTGCGCTTGTGTCTTAGGTGGCTCGGACGACTGGGCGAAGGGAGTGGCGGGCATCAAATACGCCTACACCGTGGAGCTGCGAGACAAGGGCGACTACGGCTTCTTGCTACCCGCGACGCAGATCGTGCCCACGGGCAGGGAGACCTTCGCAGGCATCAAGGCTCTAGTGCGAGCCATTGCGTGCAAGACGTGAGGAAATGGAGCATTAACAAAAACGGTTTAACCGTTTTGGTAGCCATTTAGCTGGTACATAGTCACTTGGACGGGACTTTTTTGGCTACGGTCACAGTGCAACCGAATTCGCCACCGGACGACTACGAGAGAAAAGGTACTTCGTATTTCTTTTGAAAAAAAAAAAAAAAAAAAAAAAAAACAAACTCGAATGTTGCCCCCTAGATCTTCTTGTTCCCATAATTCCACAGCTCATTTTTTTAATCATTTGCGAGAAGCGCCTTCACTCTCCAGCTGATTTCGGGCGAATGGAACCAAACAAAACAGAATTTTGACCGTTATCCGGTGATTTCGGACGCAGTCGGATGAAGTCGTTTGAGTTTATTATGACGATTTCCATTTATCAATACGCGTGTAAACGAATCGGGCACAGAGGAGGAATACCGACGTCGGCCGACCGGAATTTTAACCAAAATCGGTTCCACTGTGACCGACACCTCGGGTGTTTCTGAATACGTTTCCTGGCGTCTCGCTTCTCGTGTAAACTATTGACGATGTCGTTGACTCGCTCGTCATGACAAGCGGTCGTTACTTGTCGACAGAAACACCCTCACGCGAAAGTCTGTTACGTGACACAGGGTGCGACCAGGACCAGGACCGAATGTACTTACAAGCAAAATAAGCAGTTGCTTAGAAGCCCAGGTCCACGGAGGAGGGAGAATCATAAAATACTCTAAAAAATAACATAAAATATGTTGGGATCTGAAAAATATTTGTTAAATAGTCTGACACTTTCTAAAAAGTTGGCATCAAAAAAATTAATAAAAAATTAAAATAGGTCCTGGTGCAAATTGTAACAGAGGATGTAGGCAGTAGCGTAAACGAAATGAGAGCGGGCCCATTCGCAAAAATTTTACCTGGGCCCCCTTTATAAAAGTGTATAGCAAATACTAGTAGTGCTAGTACCTTAAATAATAAAAATATCCCCTAAAAATAGGCCTCTTTTACCTGGGCACACCCGTATTGCAGGCCTTGCGGGCCCGAACGTTACGCCATTGGATATAGGGATATAACATAATCGGTTTTAGGTTATTCTGCTTTTCACCTTCTATTTAACATGCCACTTATACACTCAAAATATCGGTTACCAAAATAACTGGGTTGTCATTTTTGGATTAAAAAAGTCGTAGTAATACAAAACTTCGTCGGACCATGTAACATGCGTACCCGTAGTCAAGTGGTTCTGCTGATCTGAGTGGTCTTCGAGAACCGAGTTCGCGGTCAGCTTGAAACATGAGTTCAGTGACTACTGCTCTGGTCGTCCATTTGCAGATACTAATGGCAGCATGATTTTGCCCGGCAGATCCGCGAAGACAACACTTTTCTCTAATTTAAAGCTAACCCTTAAATGTTTTGTTTCAAAAATATGTATGGTAGAGTCCACACTGAAATTGCCTCCCTAAAACACTTTCTGGATCTACTTCAGTCTTTCCTCTTGATCGGATTTGCCTCTCTTAAGTCAACCTGGCCACCCCAGGCTCCCCAGAAGGTGGCCACATTGATGACAAGATTGAGACATCCATGAAGATCTCTCACCTTGTAACCTCCTGAAGAGCACAGAAGTAGCCACTCTCTCATTTGTGTTAATAAATTAACTTGTTGAATGAATCTGTTTGGAACTTATTCTGTGATTCCGTACCGTATGTGGTATGTCCCATCCAGGTGACTTTTCGCCAAAATCAACTTTTCTTGAAATGTTTCAAAGAAAAGGAAGTCTCCCATGTTTGCTCAATAGTGATGTACAAGAGATTAGTCAACATAAAATATACTGATGAATGATAAGAATCATTAATTTTTCGTTGAACTATTTTGTGACAACGATACCCGTATGGTGACTTGTGTGAGTTGCTGACTAGTTTCAAGAAGACTGAACGTTATATGTTGAAACTAAAAATGAAATAGGCAGAAAATGTTTCTAAAAACTATGTCAATAAGAGAGTATTAGTGCTCAAGGATAGAAGAGACATACAATGCTCAGTGCATATGTGTAGAAATAAATATGTTAAGAAACACTTCCAAAAATAATGTGAATGACCTTAATTAAGACGTTATTATTGTTAATGGAATAATAAATTGTGTTAAACACAAGTAAAAATACAAGAAATGTTTTCAAACATGCACTATTTCATAAGTTACAGTTTGTTTGCACATTTGTGAGCATTTTATAACCATAGCTGCAATATAATTTAGCTAGTACAATATTTATTTCTTTATTTATTTATGTATTTATTGTCAATTTATCTTTATTTATGAATAAATCTATAAATAAAAAGAACTCCTGCTATGTCACATTTCTCAATTGTCAATTGCTTTTTTTTTCCCATCATGCATACATTATACAATCTATGGTTCAAACAGAGGTGTTGTGGCAGAGCCAAAGGCTACAGACTTTATTAGTGAATACTAGATTCTCAAGTACGAAAGTGTGACAAATAAAGTATTTGGACAAGTAAATTTGAACTATTTCATCAATTGAAACATGATGAATAGAGGGTACAACAGTTGGTGCTTGTAAGTTTAGGTAACACATTTATACAATGAGAAAGTTCATACTATGTTATACTACCATGATTTTGATTTTTTTTACCTACTATTGTAATAAAAATAAAATCCAAGAACTATCATTAACAATATTCTTATCCTGCAATTTTGCTAAGCGAGTAGGGAAACAGTACTTCTTTATGTTTTGGTGTTCCTACATTTTAAATCTTCTGCTTCTATCCAATTAACCGGTAAGCCAGTGTTGGTACAATCCTCCCATACTTGAAGTCAACATTTTTTTAGTTTACTCAATTTATTCAGAGAATTACCACATATTCATTGGTGGCCCTCAGTGGCTCGTTGGCTAGCATGCTCGCCTTCTATGGTGCAACCCTAGGTTCTATTCCCGGCAAGGCCAAAATAATAACTGTCTCCTTTCCTTACAAATGTTTCCTTCCTATTGCTGTGTGACAAGGTTATGAAGACCATAATATATGGTGAAGGGATGTATTCCTGCTAACCAAACAAACCACTTATCCATGGCCGAGAGGCCAGGACACGGCTGGTCCACCAAGGTCCGGAGCGGGCTGTCAAGCCATAAGATAGGACAGGACTGCATATTGATTGCAGCTCCAAAAGAGATTTCTCATTGTGAACATGCAAGGGAACCTAAGTTAGAAGTTTTTGGAAAAATTTCAGGGTTTTACTCAAAATTACATGAAAACTACTCATTATTTGACAAGACAATTTAAAATTTAATATTGGGAAACATTGCATTAAGAAAGCCACTAGCTTCAATAATGAAGATATAGATTATGTAAAAAAGATGAAATTTTGCAATTTTCAAAATTTTTGATGTTTTAATGAAAATCATATTCTGAATAAAAAAAAATTAAAAAAAGAAAAAATTTGGGGCAACCTCAGAGAATATCCTATGGCCTTTGTAAGACACTCCCACAATTGATCCGTTTAACACTCACAACGCCTAGGGATTGACCAGATTGATAAGTGACTATGGTTTGTAGAAAATCCTGGGTTGGACAGTAATTTCTCTCACACATAAAGGTTTCATTCTTTTTGGATCCCCAAAGAATTTTTGTTGAATATCTTGAAATCTATCCAGCCAATTTCAAAACTGAAAGCTGCAATTTTTTGTTAATTAATGAGAGTGTGTTCATTTATTTTGTTTAAATCTATTAGATACTACAAACAGAACCATTTTAAAGCACAGGGGACACCTTTCATAACATGCAATAAATACAAAATCTTAATTTGAAACATTGGGTGTTGCACATTTTATAGCAGGTGATTATTGGTAGTGTGAAAGTTTTAAAACACACTTTTATACTTCTATTTACTTCATCACATCAAGTTGACACTCACTTAGGAATTAAATAAAAGTTCTAATAACTGTGACACAGTTTTATTATTCACATAGATTGGTATACAATCGAAAAATCTCACTGTTTGAATATAATTACAATTATTTTTACACAGCTCTCCTTATCACGTACATGCACAGATATTCTTGTCTGAGGCAACAAAGAACACAATTTTGGAAAAAAATGTCCTTGGTTCATCAAGGGGAAATATTTAAAAAGTAATTTAATTGATATTTTTCTGCAATTCTGTTGCCATTGATTAAATGTCATTAATGTGTCAATTTTAGATATGAGCCTTCCAATTATTCAAAATAAAATGTGTTTCAATCACATTGTTAAATTGAACATTTCAAAACATTTACTTCAAGAAAACAGATCAACAGCCATTATCTGTGATTATATTTACAAATATATAACACCACATCGCTTTGGTACTAGTACAATTCCACAAACTACATTCATACATAATTTATTATTCACTGAAGAATTGCTGCTTGACATTTTACTCATGCCACTCAAAGGTGTAACAGTGCACGAGTACTTCCCATTAATCATTAATGATGTTCTTAACACTGTACTTTCTTTCCACCTAATTTTTACGCATTTCATTTCTTAATCGATTTAAAAATCAAAACAAGAACATAAAAGTTTAAGAAAGGTGGTAGAAAATAAACATTTATCCAAATGAATTAATACATTTTCCACCGATCTGGTAAGCCTTTGATGTTAATTAACCAGCAGAAAATATTTAAATGCAGATATTATCATAAAACTGAAACCTTTTGTTACAAATGCAGGTTCATCCAACCTGCAGTGCTTAATGTAGGTCAGCAATAATAATCATTTCTTTATCAGTTGAGTCATTGCTATATTTACAAGAATTTTCCACCATGTTTCAAATGACATGATAAAGTTGAAAATAAATTTATATTATTAATTTATAAGTCCATAATCAAAACAGAATAAATTATAAAGTATCTACTCCTTAATAATGACTACATTTTGAACATATCATAACACAACAAAGGTTAGAATTTATAATTGTAAATTTTGAAGGACATTCATACACATATTTTCTGAATACCCAATTTGTACAACGTTTTCAAAATTCAAAAACCACTTAACACAGAAAAAAATTCAATGAAACTATAATAATGTAATATCATGAAAGCAACTCAATATAATTTTGCAGCTCTTCCAATCATATTTTTTCCAATGTTTCTTGAAATATCCTTTTTAAGTAAAACATCAAAATGCTATTCCAAAGTGAGTAAAAACAAAACTGTGAAAGCACACACTACCATATAAATTCGAATTAACACATACCATTTTTTTTTATATACTTTTCTTTATGCCAAATTTGGCAAACATTTATGTTTAGATTGGCTGTGGCCATGATTTTACACAAAACATTACAGGGAGTCAAAAATTTTGTTCACTAAAACATTCATTACGATGCCTTGTTTTTTTTTTCATGGAGGAAACATCATCATCATCTATAAGAATTATTGTGCAATACATGTCAATACACATGAGCAACACTAAACAACAAGGACAAAGCATTTAGTCTCACTACTACAATTGGGGGTACAAATGTGTTGAAGATGCCTCGCATTTTGCACTAAATTTCAGATTAATTACCACTTCAACTAATCAATTTTTCATGAAAAGTTGTATTCATTATAAAAGTGTTTAAATACAAGTGACATTTCACTAACATTTAATTTTTACAGAGATCAAGTGAGATAATTCAGGAAAAATATTTTTTTTTTGTAAATGTTGAAATCAGCAGTAACACTTCTTGCACTTTAATAGTAGTGTCATCACTGATTCACTATCAGATTCCTCACAAAAAGCTACAGAAATCTGTGGGCTAAAGCAGTTTCAGGAGCACCTCATTTGCTCAGATTTGTAACTATAAGCTTTCAGCCCATCATTACAATTCATACCTCTTAATTACGCAATTTTATAACATAAAAGTTCACTTAAACATATTAAAGCCATCGACATTTAAGCAGTTATCTTTAAAAGTAAAGCCTCAAATCAAAGTATAAACTCAACTTGTCCACAAAGCGATTCTGACAAGAACGCAATCACATTTATCATGTCAATGCATTGACTGCCACTGTAATAGGTTATGCATATTCAACATGCTTATACCCCAAGTGCCTCTCATGCATCTTCATATCTGGTAAATTACTGCATGGTCCTTCCATAGGGCATGTGCATTTCGAGCAGATATGGTAACAATAACTGTAATAACATGAAAACTGTGCATTCTCCGGAAGAAGACTTCACACCGCCATTCCAATATGTGGAATGTGTGTGTGTTTCATGATTTTAATCATACTGCAAACTACTCACACCCACTCTTGCGCACATATATATGTGTATATTTATATATATGTATATCACATAGCACACCAAATGCAATGAACAAAATGCTCGCACTCTGTTAAAACAGAGGTGTCTGAGACTCTCTTGGACTTACTCTGCGGTTGAGGTTTCTGACACAGGCATTCTTACAATTACCATACAACACTTCTTTGTTTTCTCATCCTCTTTTTTCAGAACTGAAAAAAGGAAGTGAGTAAGTGCATCCCATCCAAATGCCAAAATGCATTATTTGCTGAAAAATAATTTCTGGTTAGATTTATTCTAGTTACAATTAATCAAGGAACTGGCATTACTCATGAAACTGAAATCTGTAAAATTATTGAGATAAATAATTACACAATGTACTTTAAGTTGACTTCCACAATTCCTCATCTCATGATGAGACAATTTACTAATGAGTAAATTATCAGCAAATGGGGTTGGTATACCAAAACTGTCATAAACTCAAAAAAAATGGTTAAGCGATGGCAAGTTGTACGAACATCCACGAGATCAGCTTTGTAGACACGATTAAACTGTGTCCAACGGAACTGCGCAAGAGAAGCAACAAACACCTCTAAGTGTGAACACCCTGCATACAATAGAGCGTATGTTTTGTTAATCCACCCTGTTGCTGTAAACCAGTAATACACCATGTTCTCCATCGACAAGCATTTCCCCATTTACTGGGGCATGGGTGTGGATCTCAGTTTTTACGTGAGCCACGGCGCTTCATAGAAGCTGTACATTGCGGGCAGTACCACTTTCCTTTGGGTGGAGCTTTGATGTCCACGCAAGCATAGTGGAACCATTCAAATGGACACTGCAACACAAAACAGGATTATTAACCCAAAAGGGTCCCCAACTGTGCCCCACTTTACCCCAACTGTCACTCAGAATTTTAATCAGACAATTATATATTTCAAATGAATAGACATGGTGGCTTCATGCAGGTTTTATCCGTACTTTCAACAGTGTTGGCTACATGGCCGACGAAAAATAGATATCTTTACAGAGATCCGATGTCTGTTACATTATAGCAATACGATGATACCAATTCTTAACTGAGGATCAATTTTGAAATAAAAAAGGTAAAAAAAAGGGTCGGCTTACAATCGGGTAAATATGGTACTCCACATTTTGTTATGAAATGAAAAAAAATGGTTTTTAATTTTCAATAGTAAGTTATCTTGTTTAAATCTAGAACATAAGTAAGCTTAGCCAGTATGAGGACACATGACATTTAAATTTATTTACACAAATCAGTCCCATGAAATAAACCCATTATAGGACATTTACAGCAGTAACATAAGAAAGCGCAGCAGTGCTCTTTTATACAACACAGAAATTGAGTCCGCAAAAAGATCAATATCTGATATGATTCCAATGAGGCCCATAGATTATTTACATCCTCAATTATTTTGTATAATCTGGAGTTATAAACATAACGATTATTTGTACCATAATAATGTAATGGATAGTAAAAACGCAATGAATTTTGAGGAACTATGAATAAAACGTGTGGAATAAAACGTGGACAATCAATACTCTGTCTAATAATTTTTAACAAAAATAAAATAGAGAGTAATTGTCTTGTGTGTTATAGGCTGTGTCAGTCAAAATTTTAGAGCAGGTATTGTTCATCAGTTCCTCTAGGTGGATATTCACCACAATCAAGAAACTCAAGAAATTTTTAAAATATTCTCTGACATTTTTCCAATATTGTACAAATATTTTTTTATTAGGAGACCATACAACAGAACATATTCAAGTTTAGTTCATAGAAGAGCACAAAAAAGTGTTCTGAGTACTGGCATGGAATGTATATTTCTGCTTTATCTCCTCACAAAACCCTATGTTCTACTGGCAGAGCATAAAAGTTTCTCAACATAAGTTTTAAATGTTAAACAATTGTCAAAAAGATGTAATATTACATCTAATTGTGTAAAGAGCATTATATCTAATAATTATTCTTAAATTCATTTATATATCTGTGTGTGCATGTGTGTGTGCGTGTGTGTGTATGCGAGTCTGTTAATAAATAAAATAAAATGATAACATGTAAATACAACGCTTAGCTTTACTATAGAAATATTCTGTAACTATAGTAGTTTAGTAGTAGCATGGTTTATAGAAGAGTATGCTGGGTCAGTGTTAGGCGAAGGACTGCCACAGTGCGGTGCTTATGTTGTAATGGATGTTTAACTTGATTGACTAATGATATTTATCAGGCTTTATTATTGCAATCTTGTCAAAAAAGAAGTGTGTGGAAGATGAATTTTTAAAAAATACAAATTAATATACACACACACAATATACAATACAATAAAATTAAAATCAGTCTCAAGATATTATGAATTGCAATAAGGATTCATTCCAGTTGATGAGCCGAAAAAGGATCACCATGCCTTTAGTTTAGACAGCCACAACGAACAATGGAAATAAGTAGGAACAAGAACACATTTTGTTCTTCATGTTATGGTCAATGGTAGTAGTAACATTTGAATTCACTTACTATGTAACTGGGAAGTAAACCTAAAATCTATTGTAACATGCAGCCAAATGAGCAATCTGGAAATTGGTAACTGACGGAATGAGTAAATAAACACATAAGTGCTTGACAAAATAATAGTAAAAGTTGTAATAAGATTCCATTGCACTGGGATTCGGGACAGCCCATATTGTCTCTCATAGCAGGGTTCTACTGCTATTATTTGGTGAGTAAATTTTGCTCATTTTCTCATGTTTTATATATCATTCTATTGCCAAATCTGACTTTTGAAAGTACGTTTTCCGTTATGAAGATCATATATCTGCTATTCCTTGTTCTAAAGCATCACAGGTTAAGTGAAAATGCAAAAAGTTAATTTAATGATGTAATGTAGGTAAGTTTAAATGCAAGTTTAAAAGTATTTTTACTTCACTACTTCTGTCACATATTACGTTTAAAAAAATTCATTCTATATTAAACATTTAGAATGTTCAACGGCAAAAATACATGCCAAAATATCAGAATATTTTCTACAGTGGTACTCACATCTTGGTTATCACAAGCAACCATATACCCGTAGGACACCTGGTTACAGATGCAGTAGCGAGGTTCATTTGGATCAGACGTCCAATCAGGATTATCTGCATTCGCATCCACAGAATCCAACCCTGAATTTTCATCCATGTCCGGAGCAGGTGGAGGGGATGGGGCAACTGTTGCTGCAGCTACAGATGTCGATGAAGCCGGAATGGAGAGGGAAGAAGAAGAAGAAGCTGCAGCTGCTGCTGAAGATTTCCGGCTGCAAAAGAGGACGCAAGTGAGGAGTCTGCACATCAATTTCCTTTCATTGTTTCTCAGAGACAAAAAAGGAAATGACACTTCATACACAATCCTCTTGAATGAGGAAAGATTGCTTACTTAAGCGCTCAGAAATATGGCAACAAGTCATTTACTCTTTTGTGACTGAATGGTCGCAGAGTACAGACATTTAATAGTTGCATAATACCCTTTAGAAGAGTTAACAATGGACCCTAATGTTGTGCTTTCATATATCTTTTCTTAGGTAATGAGTTACTTATTCATCATTTAGGAATTATAATATTAGAACCTTTACTGATTCTAAATGATAGTTTAATCTTTCAAAACTTGTCAGAAGTTTACAAAACAATTTGAATCAGTCATGCTTCACGGAAACTTAGGCCTTTTCTTACAGACAAGCCTGCTCATAAATGTATTGCATTCCTAATCCACATCTGTTATTGTACGGAAGAAATTTGCATTTGGAGAAACAGTGAACAGCGGGAGGGCATAAGATACATGATCTTTAGCTTAAGTCGCACCCTGTGTCTGGAAACACTTCCTCTTGTTTGGGCAATTTGGTAACGCATGAAATACTTTTGGCATCCCTTTCACTTTTAGCAACCCACGGCCATGTGCCCTCAGATTTCGGAGTGAGAGAATGTGGCTAATTGTAATTGGAAGAAAGAGAAAGCACTTATTCTGTCCTTGTTAGTCTTCAACATACTGCAGCCACTACACTGAAAAGAGTAAATGCCTGTCTCTTGGCAAATGATGGTCACTTTAAGCATTTACTACAAGGTCAGTTTTTTTAAGGAAATTATATTTTATTATTTTTTATTAATGATAACTATTAATTTACTGATTTATGTTTTGTTGGTATTTTTAATAATTTTATTATGGCATTCTTATTTGCTTAATAATCAGATTCAATAGTTAAAATAATAATAATAATAATAATAATAATAATAATAATAATAATAATAATAATAATAATAACAATAACAACAACATATTATTATTGATATAAATAATGAAGAGCTTGGCGGTAATGTTTCATGAGATATCTGAGCCAACTTTCATTAAATAATAATTATTGTTACACTGGTGTTAATAAATTGGTAGTCATAACTTCCCTCCTCACCTTCAGCATTACAGTTTGGTCTGTGAGCCCTGAGGTACCCCAGAAAAAAGTTAGATATGTAGGCTTTTCTTTGCCCTCTATAAATTTTAAAAAATTGAAAATTGTGTATGTACATTATTGATGGCAATTTTTTTTTGTTAAATGGAATCTGTTCTACATAATCAGTTCATTAAAAAAGGTCATTATCACCTTACAATGGGATTGTATGCATACAAAACGTTCAAAGCCAAAGAATACACATTGCCAGGACAACCTATCAACAAGTATAGAATTCCATGCTTGATGTTGTAGAGCTGTTCTTTTTGTGAAGCATCATCCTGGGACATGATCTACAAAAAGCGTAAAAGCATAATTGGAAGTTGGGGTTCTGCATGAACGTTGAAATGATCACCCTCTCATCAGCAACTGATTAGGATGGTACGGATATTATTTTCAGTCGAGGATGGGTAATAACTTTATGATAGGAAAGCCTACAATTAATTGGGTGATTTTTGTACAGCATAAGTTAGGTAAAGGTTATCAGTTTAACTTGCAGTGTAATTTATCATTAAATGAAAATAGACTCTGTGTTGAAGAAAATTATGTTAGAATAAAGCCATAGATGGCAATGATTTCCACCCGATAGATAGTCATGAGTAGATACACTGCTGAGTCTAATTTTACCAAGGAGTGTGCAGTAAAACCTGTCTAAGACGGAATCTCAGTAAAACGGAAACCAGCCAACTGGAGAAAAAAATCTCAGAACAGAACAATTTTATGCGTTAAAATTACCTCTACAAGCCAGAAACCTCTCTAACACAGAAACAGAACAGGTTTTAGAAAACGTAAGGTAATTATTACCAGTCTAAGAAGGAAATATATTATTAAACTTCTGTAATTATCTTTGGAATGGAATAGTGGCAAGGGGTCACGTCGTGAGAAAATACAGTGAATGGCAAGTTAATCCTCTTATACCAGCTGCTGAAGAATCTTTGGCAAACACAGCGACAAACTCGCTGTGCCTTTCTCAAGCTTTGGTGTAATTTTTATGGTTGCAACAAATGTTACTATGTTGCTGTCACTCCAAATGTTGGTCATCTGCCTCTGTTCAATTCTCAAAAGAATCACCATGTGTTCTTCAGTCGACAATGGAATTCCGGGAAAGTATACACCACAATTTAGTGACTGCACCCAGTATAAGAAAGCTGTGTACTAGTATGTCAAAATGTATTTGATATGTTTGTGTAAAACCCTACCTCTACAGATGAAAACAAAAGTGATCAAAGAAAACAAGAAGAAAAACGTTCTGCAAAAGACAAAGTTGCAAAATTCAAAGTGAGTAAAATCCAAAATTTACGACATTTTATGAAATTATACCTGAAAATCAAAATTAATGATTAAAACTTAAGTTATATAGTGAATTTTTGGCCACCCTCTAAAAGATGGAAACCTGCCAACACAAACATGTTTTGAAGGAAACAACAGTCTCCACCTTAGGCAGGTTTTACTGAATAAGAATATTTTGTTGACAATTATTAACTCTTATTTTAAGATATTTTAGAGTGTCTCAATAGCTCATAGTTCCATGTACCTCTGACAATTTCTCCCAATTCTTTTGGTATTATCTTTCAAGAGTTACTACATTGCAATGCAACAATGGAACACCATGATATGGCAATTTAATTTTCTCAGAATAAGTTGTCCTTATTGGGTGGTGTTTCAGGGTGATTTAAACAGAGATTTGCATTCTCCAATTTGTGTGATGTGTTGATGTATTACCCTTAAACAAATTGATTTTTCATGCTTAATATTCTACAAATGGTAATTAATTTCATAAGTGGCGGCTAATGCCTTAATATGGATAGAAATTGCTGTATTATAATTTTACATAACCATTACTGACATGATAAAGTATGTACTGTTGTAGCACCAGTAGTTTCTTATCAGAGAAAGCATTAATGTATACATACTTCTTTTGCTTTTTCGTTGTTTCCTGAATGGCTGCAATAGCAGCCCCTGCTAATTCCTTGCCTATGCTGAACTCTGCATGTGCTCCAATGTTAATTGCTTCATAAGAAGCTTTCAGACTGGCTGTTCTACGACCCTGTTGCATCTGAAATACACAACAAACAACAAAAACTCATGAAAACAACAGTATGATGAAAGGACATATTGTAATAAATTGTAAACAAAAAAAGTGGGGTTCTCAGAACAATAAATGCAAGTTGCCCTTGGCAAGGAGATTCCATTTATAATTCTTGATCAAATCAAAATGGTCAAATGATTTCTAAATGGAGCAGACTGCTGATGGGAAGTTTCTAATGCTATAGAGAAAGTTGCACTGTGTCAGTTGCAAAGTCCTATTTACATACCACCAACCTAACCTCACTATTTCTCATGATGCTTTGCAACGTGTTTTCAAGATGGCAAAAAGGCTCCAGACATCACACCATCTGACTAATGTACTATGACTCCTAACATTTCTCTTTATTTCATTCATTGCGGGCAAACATTACAGGCTTAATACAATATCATAAATTCATACAAAATTTTTACAGTTACAAGTTATAAACGTTAGCCATATTTCAGACTTTGGCTGTGACGAGAGAGGAGAGGGAGAGAGAGAGGAGAGGGAGGGAGAGAGGAGAGGGAGGGAGAGAGGAGAGGGAGGGAGAGAGGAGAGGGAGGGAGAGAGGAGAGGGAGGGAGAGAGGAGAGGGAGGGAGAGAGGAGAGGGAGAGAGAGAGGAGAGGGAGGAAGAGAGGAGAGGGAGGAAGAGAGGAGAGGGAGGAAGAGAGGAGAGGGAGGAAGAGAGGAGAGGGAGGAAGAGAGGAGAGGGAGGAAGAGAGGAGAGGGAGGAAGAGAGGAGAGGGAGGAAGAGAGGAGAGGGAGGAAGAGAGGAGAGAGGAGAGAGAGAGAGAGAGAGAGAGAGAGAGAGAGAGAGAGAGAGAGAGAGAGAGAGAGAGAGAGAGAGAGAGAGAGAGAGAGAGAGAGAGAGAGAGAGAAGGAATTAGAAATTCCATCAGCTGATTTAGCTCTGAGCCATTGCCTCTCTCTCTGCAGCAACTCTGAACGGGAGGTCCTATGGTTTAAGTCTTGACAGAGTTGAATTTTTGACACTTACTAAATAGCAAGATCTTTCAAACACATATTAAAAAACTAGAGACTGTTCAACCAATTTTTTTGAATACCAACAAAATGTCTTCGTCTCCAAGTCCCTTGGAGATCTTAAAGTCAAATCTCGGCTGTATTAAATCTGTCTTTGCTCAAGTCTTCTAGAGATCTCTTATATACTGTTTTTTATATAAATTGATAAATAATCAAATAGACTGTCCCTTTGGTGCGAGAATAATTGAATTTTGAAGTGCCTACTTCTTCATTTAGAAAAACATACACTTACAGAATTGATAAATTTATTCTATACAGCATCAACAGACTATGTGCAACAATAAACAAACTCCCTGTTGATGTAAATCAAATCTCCTTGCGGTTTTACAGCCAAAGCTAGAGCACTGCTGTTGCGCTATGATTAATGTTATTATAGAATGTGTAACTCATTTCTTTATTAATTCAAATATCAATTGTAAATTAAGGACTTTTAAGTCTGTTAATAAATAAATAAATTAATTAACATAAAAAAACTATTGACTTCAGCTGCTGTCTAGAAGGGAATTCTAGCAGTCTGCTCCTCTAATCAGTAGTTCTCCACAATTTCTCTGATCAATACCTGGCGAATGCCGGAGCAGTACCCTCTCAAACAATCTATGGACTGTGAGCCTTGACCTATCATCCACTACCACGTCGCAGCCTGACATCCACTACCACGTCGCAGGTGTTGGGAGCTTAGAGCTTGCCCCAGCTAAGCGAGATACCTGGAGGGGGAGATGCCCCGTCATAGTAGTCAAAGTGTAGTGACAGTGCTGTTTCTCACTAACAGGCATGAAAGGAACTATGTCACCTCCCAGTATAATACATTCACTACACTAATGAGACTAAGGACCATAGCAACTGATATGCATAGACATGTCAATCAATCATAAAAATTCCAGCTTTTCCTCAATAAAAACCACCACTATTCACACAGTCCGTCTACGCTAAGAATTATCCTGAAGTAAACAAATGTACACGTTCAAAACATCCTCTTACTGGTTACTTAATTTTACAGGGTGCATACAATGTTTCATTGCTGGATATAGTTTCAGTAAAAATCATACATTTACCTTTTCTATGAAAGTTTGAAAATACAAGAAGGCATATAGAAATAGTGTAACAATTGCTGAATCCTGAAAATGGTTATTGTGAACCTTGACTATGAGCACTACCAGGTAACTCTCAGCAAAATGCAACAGGTAATGGTGCGCAAACAAATTTTTAATGGTTGGTCAATGGTTGACTCATAACAAAATTCCAATCATAGCATGTTTTGCCACTGTGGGCAATCAAAAAGCTCTTAGGAAGTAGTAATTTGCGAGCTGAACCACACTTGGAAGAGCCTACAATGAAATAAGAGTGGTGTTTGTGAATTCTGATGTAAATGACACCACTGACAATCGGTATGGCTTTCTCATCACTAGAGTCAAAATTCTTATGCAATTGACATTTTTTGTCTTTCAATGTTCAGTTCTAAAAATTGTGATCTTGACAAAGCATGGCAATCCCAACCCAATATCTTAATTTTTCATTGTGTATTTTGACATGTGTTGAAATTTATTTTGCAAAAATATTTAATTTTCAAAAATAGTTTTTAATTAAAAGTTTGACATATTTTGTCTTACCCAAATTCAAAATTGCACAATGAAAATATGTAGTTCCCCACATGAAGGCACAATGAGAACATCCTGTCTGTTTGGGTAAACTTCCATGCCCCCCCACCCCCCTAATTGTTGCGACAAATGTGTGTGCACACCAAGAATAGTACTGTTAGGTGTGGAAAGTGGCAGTGAGGATGCCATATCAACTTTGAAAAATAGTTTAATAAATATTTTATTAATGTAATTTCAAATTGTGAAAATTTATTTTGTTTGGCTGTAAATGTTCAATTAATTTGATTTTACATATTAAAACTCTTTCTACATATTCTTAGCATTTTTATTACACATTTATGAAGATATTTTGCCATTTCATACAACACATTCTTCTGGACTCTACTCATCACAGTGTGCTGGTGTTGCAGCAGGCAATTCTGAGAGTTTATTACCATACATGCCTTTAAAGAAGGAGGTTGGTCACAATTGCTCAATGAGGCAAGTGGCTTTGGTCCATGGAGCAACAGTGCTGATTTGATTACATCACAATCATTCCTGAGCCAAACAACAATTACATATACTTTCCCACACTTCATACTCAAGGCAGCTGATAAGTTTACCTGTTGTGTGGCTGCAATGGCCTGTGAAGCTGCTGCAGCGATGGCATTGCCCCCTGCCCCAATGTGCGCTAAGTTGTAGTTGACATTAGAAGGTGTCACCGCTGCTGGTGACAAGGCCGCGGTGTTCGAAACACTGCCGGATGTCACGGTGGCGGCAGCTGGTCGGGGTTCTGGGAGCGATGAGCACGCCTTCTCCACAGCCAGCCGCTTCTCTGCACCCACGGCTGATGAATTCGAATCACGTCGCTTTTCTGTAACAAGGCAGTTCTATTACAAAAAGTCCTGTCAACATACAGTAACCACTCAAAGAGGTATTTTGGTCACTCACAAGGTGAATGAGAAACTATAAGTATTCTGGAGTTTCTATAGGCAAGTTATTTTTTTATCTATATTTGAAAACGTTATAAAATAGCCCTAACATACAACTAATGCTGTTGCATTCCAAGGCAAAGAAATGAGGAGGGTTAACATTGTTATACGTAAAAAAAATAATGAACAAGGAGCAAAATTTATGCATCTAGGAAACTTTATTGGAGCAAATTCAGAAGATCAAGAAAGAAAAAATCAAAAATATAATAGGATAAATGGAATAACCAAGAAAAACTCTGGAAGAGATATGACAGCACAAACAAAACTAAGAATACACTACATAACATCTAAGCCAATGTTAATGTATGGATCAGAAATATGGACCCCAAAACAAATGATTGTTAGATTACAAGCCACACAAATGAGACTTTTCCAGCATCTGGTAGGAATTACACATTTAGATTGACAAAGAAACACTCAAATCAGAAAAAATTTAAACGCAAAAAATATAGTGAATGATGTTAAAGAGAATCAGAGGAGACAGCTTTCACATGTGCGAAGAATGCAAGTGAGAAGAATTCCTATAGCAGTTTTTAAGTATAAACCCATAGGGCGAAGAAGTATAGGAAGACCCAACAAAATATCAAGATCTACGGTCTTAACAGGAACAGGCACCAGACCTACTATCCTGCTGTTCATGATGATGATGATGACGATAATGATAAATGAATTTTAAAAACAGACAGCCACAAAATTATTTCTTCCCATTTCTGAGCACAATAAACAATAATCAAAATACCGAAGAATAGACAATATATCATACCTTATTACAAATTACCAGTTTATTGTAATTGAATTTGAATGCAGCATACAAAACTAAATGATTTCTGTTGGTAACACATTTAATATTAAGTGACCAAGTTAAATGTTTCAAATGTCTGCATTGCATTGCATCAATTCATCTTATTAAAATTCTCATTTTCTAAATTAAGAGAATGAAAAATCGAAATTATTATGTTCACTTCATAGAATTTCAAAACACCCAATGTCTACAAGGAATCCTATATACTACAAATACTTGCTAGTTTTACCCACATCAGTAAATTGATTGACTGTTATTGATTCCGGGCACATCAACTACTAGGTCATTAGTCCTTTAAGCATAGTGCATGATTTTTCTCAGGTTGCAGCAATGGTGTTTCCCACCAGTCAGGAGATGGCAAGAACTGGCACTGACCTAATACTGGCTAGCGGGCGTTTCCCCAACCAGGTACCACCTACCAGTGGGGCACTGATCCAGCTGGGACAAGCTCTAATCTCCCGACCAGGAGTTATCCCGGTATGTGTTGCAGTGAAGTGCATCTTAGTGTTTGTGTAAGGGGTGAAGATAGGATGCGAAAGAGGTAGGAAAGATCACATGCGATAAGTGGCCCATTTGTTAGGATACTGCTCAAGCGTTCGCCTGGTCACTTTGCCTGTATTTCAACCACAAAATAAAAAAAGATAAAGCAAAAAAACGATTGAAGAAGAAATCAGAACTTATGCCATATTCTCTTATGCCATTATGCCATATTCTCTTATGCCATTATGCCATATTCTCTTATGCCATTATCTCTGCCATATTATTCTTTTGATTTGTAAGTTTTGAGTTTTGACAGAAGCCCAAAAGCATGGTCAAATTGACATTACCATGATGTGATGCTCTTGTAGAATTGAAGTTAAACCTATTTTCTTTCTGACTACTATTAGCCTGAGGTTGGTCAAGCTCCAAAGAACCTACAAGGGAAATAAAAATGAGTAAAGTTGCAATATATACATATTAAAATATGCAAACATAAGGACATAAAAATCAAAATGTGAACATACGCTTTTGAAGTACATCTGTTATTCCCTTATTGTTAGCCTCCAGTTCAATTTTAAATTTATGAAGTTCTTGATCCAAACGCCGCAAGTAACGATCAACTAAATCATATGTTTGATTTGCAAGATGTACTTTCTCATCTGAAAAACAAATGACATGTATTCCAGATTCTCAAAAACTTTTAAAAGAGTATAATTTTAACATTCTGTACCTGCATCTTCTAATGTTTTGTAGTAATCTTTACGTATAGATTCATATTCAGCCTCTTTCTCAACAGGTTTCATTTTCTTGGCATTAGCAAAAAACGTTTTTACCCTCTTTTCCAAGCTGTCCATTGAATCTGAAACAAAATAGATGGTTGGTATAGTTATTGTAGTACTTCTACTAAAATATATATAAACAAACATAAAAGTTGAATGATTGTTATAGAGTTGAAATTTGCATACTTTGGACAGAAAGATCCATTTCTCTCATTTCTGTAAACCTATCTCTCAGCGCCTGAGGAAGGTGCTCGATCACTGCAAATGCAAACCAAAATATAAGCGAATAAATACACACATGGAAATATAACCTAACTTGGTTAGTATTGTATTAGTAAAAATACATGTTGCAAGGTGTAAATTAACATTGTTCAACCTAGATCTGATTTTCAAGTTCTAAAGATACGTAAGTTTTGTGCAATTTGCATGACTCTCATACACTGAATGGACATGCACAAAAACTAAACAATCCAAACATAACCTATAAGAATTACCGACTCTATGACTGACGTACTTACTTTCAAGATAATCTTCTAAGTACAACATTGTTTCGTGTTAAAATAAAATTAATAAGGCCGGAAACACACGCACAAACACTCGATCAATTATATTTTAATGTAAAAAGTTTAAAATCAGTACACCGCATTATCGTCAAAGTACGAAGATATCACAGATAGGTTAATATCACACAAGTTGTTAGGAAAACTCTATTTTCGTCAATTGTTGAGTAATGGTCTGACATTTTTATACATATTTGATAAACTTTTATGTCAAGATTTGATTCCTTAGCTTGATACGGTCCTTATTTTCAACTTCGTGCAGTCAGCATTACAGGCTGGCCACAACTCTTCCGAAAACGTCCGTCGAGTGTTGACTGCTCGTTGTTTGTTTTGATCACTTGTTGCCAACATGCGATCGCTGCGCACTTCTCTCGTTTCGGCGCGGTTCCCGCCAGTCATCTGAGTGGTCAAGACGATAGGGGAAACAAGTGATTAATAAAACATCCAAAATCTAAAATCCGTAGGCTACTGGAGAAGGCTTATGTTAGAACAGATAATAGACTAGTGGCAAATTAATTCTGTTCAGCAGATACAGTTTACAGTTAACGTCCAGTTATATTATAACATAACATAACAATTATCAGTAGACGGAGTCGTCTGATACTTTGAATTTACACTTCATTTTTGTGAGTGTCAGTTCTATAAATGATATTTTTTAAGACAGATTAATTGCATGTTAGTCATGTATAAATTATCATCAACAACTGGTCTGTTAATTTATAATTCCGCTTCGGTTCCGTAATTTTCATTACTTACAGCACAAAAATGATAAGGAGGAGTCCTACCCGAATTGAAGTAAAATTGGATGATCTGCAAGAGTATGAAAACATGAGGCGAGAGCAAGAAGCAAGAAAAGAGCAACAGCAAAACAATAGTGTATTGGGTGAAGCATGGGCTCCAGGAGCCTCCAAGTTGCCGCAGGCTGTTGTTCATGATCGGATTGGTTATGCACCTCAACCGCGGTTAAAATAGTTTTTCATTGGTTTTTCTGTTTCAATTTTTAAATGCAATATTTTTAATACTTTTGGCAAGAAATGTTTGCTATATTATAAAATTAATGTCATATCAACTGTGTTGTGGGAATAATTTCTA
Organism: Gryllus longicercus; assembly: GCA_038098605.1. Taxonomy (NCBI): domain Eukaryota; kingdom Metazoa; phylum Arthropoda; class Insecta; order Orthoptera; family Gryllidae; genus Gryllus; species Gryllus longicercus. Next base: position 1,078,995 of record JAZDUA010000062.1, on the reverse strand, counting down.
TAAAAAATGTTGTAACTTGCTTACACATAATTCTCATGTCCTGTAAATTATTGCACTTTAAGGAAAGACTTCATGTACTGATATGTTTCTTGTGTATGATTGTTTTATCAATTAGTATTCTTAAAGATTTTTGAAAACAAATTTTGGATCATCTGGTTTTCTTTAATTCAGATACGATTAATCAATATCAATCGTTTTTTATCCTAGCTTGTGTTATCCAAGGTTGATCAGACAGCTCACAGTAACTTTGGAACACTGTTTTAGTATATTGGGATAAACACTACAAGTGGAATTTCATTACCCTTCATGAAAAGACCTCTGTGTATGCATACAAAAATACTATACCCCACATACTTATTATTCAGTTGTGTTAAGTTGTTATCATGTTGGGCCTATTCAAAATTTTCATTAATAAAGATTTTGTGAGTGTACTGACCTTGTAGCAAAATAAATTTCCCTCCTCAAGAAAAGTAAAGAAAAATTATAAAGTGTGAGTGCATCTTAATTCTTTAAAAATTATTTTTGATTGATCTGTATTAAATGACAACTATTAATCAAAGCTGCTCAAAAGGGGGAAGGATAATGTAACTGGTCTTTGCTTAACGTTCACAACCCTGTACGTGGATGATGTGTATTGATTTTTTTAAATGTGATTGACATTATTATGGTGTCCGACTGTCGATGAATTTGTGAGAAAGTGGATTATTTTGAGAAACATGGTTGCAACTATTGGCAAGGAAGGTGTTCAGTTCCTTCAACACATTGTACTGTGTATTTGTATGTATAAATAAACATGAATAATTTTTAAAAAAGTGGCAGCATCACTGACTTAAACCTTTTAAAATATATCTGAGCTTGAGGTAAGGAGAAAATTTACAAATTGATGATATACCAACATTGTTTATACCACAAAATATTTTTTTGAGTTTTAACATTTTGCCTTGTAACAAATACGGTTAACATTTATCTAAAGGGATCAAATATCCTTAATCAAATTTGTTGTATAGTATGAAATGCACAAAAAAAAGTTATGCATTTATTGACTCATTTAATCTAGTTTGTAGAAGACTACAATTGGTCACATAACCACACTCGAGTAAAGGATGTTTGTAAACGAAGGGTGCAATGCTCTTGAAGTGTAGGGTCAGTCATGTTTTTTCCCCATCCTCAATTGTAGAGAATTCAAAGAACGACATTTGTTACAAACTTTGTACCTATCTAAATGCTTAAGTTGATCCTTGCAATGTTCAAAACAAACTCTAAAAATCACAGTATGAAAAGGCATAACTTTGCATTGGCAGTTTTTCAATGAAAGAAGAAAAAACTACCTCACAATTGTTTTGTTTTTAACAAAATGAATTGTCTTCTTAAATTGCAAGTATTGAAAAGCAGAATTGTTGAAAAAATTTATTTGCAGAAGACCACTTTGTGATAATTGCCTTAATAATTTTATTGCTGTACTCTGTGGCAATACTGTTTTAAAACCATATATGAATGAAGGAAAAGAGTTAATTTGTTTCATTTAATGCATAGAACAGTGGCAAGAGAATGTTTTTCAAAAAAAAAAAATGTAATTTATGTATGTATTCTAAGACAAAATTGTATGTGATAGTTGCAAGACGGTGTAAAACAAACAGATGAATACAAAAACCATGGAGATAGATAATATATTAACAGAAGTAATACATTTTTCTTAAGAAAGCATTATCATTGTGTTCAAATTAAATGATTCTGTAGTATATCTAAAATGGGGAAAGAATCCATAAAACGAACACATCATCTGGGGAGGGGGGGAGAATGCAACAGCTGGAAATTGAATGTTATATAGAATTGCCATAAGGATAATGGAATTCAGGGCATCCGATGGTATGTATCTAGGACGTTTAAGTAGATGTGTTTGCTCCGAGGGCCTCAGGCCCAAGTGTTTGGAAATCGCCCGAGGAGCAAAAACGTCAAGTAACGCTCATGGTGAATACAAAACGTCATGGTTTACTAGATCATTGCTTAATCAATTGAGAATTCAAAACGTTTATATAATAATAATAATAATAATAATAATAATAATAATAATAATATTTATTGAGTCACATATACAATTACAATCGTGTATGACGAGTCAATATGCCTTGGGTGGAGAGAGCGAAGTTATATTACTGTTCAGGAGCAAACAAGGGGCCATCTCAGCATTTGCTCAAAGGACCAGGGAAACTGAACAAAACCTGATCGAGATGGGGTCATTGGCCTAGAAATACAATACTTGTTACAGTAGATTAAGATATTATACAGTAGATAAATTATCTGCTAATAATTAACATTAATAATAATAATTACATTAATAATAATAATTACATTAATAATACATATCAATTATGTTTGCAACTACATCAAAATTAACAATAGTAGTACATTCTATATTTATAACTTGAAATGGTGAGGAGGCAAGTTTTGACCAGTTTTTTCTTCTTCTATTCTCCTTCTATTTCACAGGATGTGATATGCAATTCTTTTTTCTTTGCTTCAGCTTGAAACAGTTCACATGAAACAGAAAGTCTAATGGGATAAAAAATTCTTATTTATTTATACTTTTTAAGGGAAATGTAGTAATTTGAAAATTCCTTTACACTGTAGAACATGTTGTTAAGCAGGAAAGCTTTCAATTTACTTTTAAATGTATGAATTGTGTTTATGTCTTTGATATCACTGCCTAGTTTGTTGTAAAGTGTAATGCCCTCTATTAGGGTACTTTTTTGATAAAGTGTAGTTTCAGAGTGGGGAACGTGTAGGTTATCCTTTTGACGGGTGTTGTAGTTATGTACATCAGAATTTAAAGTAAAAGTGTCTTTGTTTTCCATGAGAATTTTCTTTGTGAAGACCACTATTTCAAATATGTACATGCATGGTAGAGGAAGAATCCTTAGTTTATTAAACAAGGGTTTGCAAGACTCCAGCTTATGAGTGCTGGTCTTTGTTCGCAGTATTCTTTTTTGGATAATAAATGTGCGAGTGCTTTCAGGGGCATTTCCCCAGAATATTATTCCATATTTTAGGTGTGAGTGCACATTTGCAAAATACATTGTTCGAAGTGTCTCAATGTTGGAGCTTGACCTGAGGGTGTATAGGGCATAGCAAGATTTGCTGAGCTTCTTGTTAAGATTTGAGATGTGTGTGTTCCATTTTAGGTTTTCTTGAATTGTTAGTCCGAGGAAGGTAGTTTCATGAGATATTGTTACAGGGTTATTGTTAATGAGCAAATGCTGAGAGAGTTTTTCTTTAGATCGAGGATTCATGAAATTTAGAGAGACTGTCTTGCTGGTGTTTATGATGAGTTTGTTGTCTTGAAACCATTTTACTAGTGCTTGCAAAGTTTTGTGAGTTTCTTTTTCTAATGATTGTTGTGTTTTTGCTTTGATGATGATGTTTGTGTCATCTGCAAACAAAATTATTTTGTTGTTTCTTAAAGCCAAAGGCATGTCATTTATGTATATAAGGAATAGTATTGGCCCAAGGATGGATCCTTGCGGGACTCTACAATTTATTATTTGAGGACAGGAGTAGTATGAGGAGATTTTGTTTTCTTTAGTGTGTTGGAGGGCAACTATTTGTCTACGGTTTGATAAATATGATTTGATCCATTGGCCTGCAATGCCTCAAATCCCTAGCATTTCTAGTTTTCTTAAAAGTATATGATGGTCAATGATGTCAAAGGCTTTTGACAAATCTAAGAAAAGGCCAATGGGAATTTCCTTCTGATTTAGTGCAACAAGTATGTCATTTAAAAAGGAGAAGATGGCTGTGTCTGTGGATCTATTACTCCTGAAGCCATGTTGTGCATTTGTAAGGATATTATTTGCATTGAGAAACTGTTTGAGTCTATCTTTGAAAAGTCTTTCCAGAATTTTTGAAAATCCTGATAACAGGGAAATAGGCCTGTAGTTCATTGGGTCATAACTATTGCCCTTTTTAAACAATGGTTTAATTTTTGCTGTTTTGAATATATCTGGAAATATGCCTGATTTTAGAGAGTAATTGCAGATGTGAGAGAGTGGTTGCACTATACATGGAGCACTGTGTTTAATAAGAAAATCTGGAATGTTGTCCATGCCTGCTGAGAATTTATTCTCCATTTGTCCAATGATTTTAAAAATTTCAGAGGGGGTGGTTTCATATAAAAATATGGAATTTACAATTTGTGTAATATTAGTGTTTGTTTGGTGTGTTTTATTGTTTAGAGAGTGTTGAGAAATTAACTTATTACTAATTTGTGAAAAGTGTTCATTGAATATATCAGCTATTTCTTGTGGGTCTTGTACAGTTTCGTTTTTGTAGTGGAGCTCTATGTTTTTTTTGTTATTATTAGTTGGTGCTGTAGTCTTTTTAATAATGTCCCACATGACTTTTGTTTTATTACGTGCATTTGCAATGTACTTATCATTTGTTATAGTTTTTGCTTCTTTGATTACTTTTTTTAGGATCGAATTATATGTTTTGTAATATGAAATGAAGTTTGAGTTACATTTGTTATTTGTTAGTATTTTATACATGTTGCGTTTTCTTTCACATGACACTTTGATGCCTGTGGTAATCCATGATTTAGTTTTCTTATTTTGGATCTTTTTCAGTTTTGGAGGGAAAATGGCATTGATATGTCTTAAGTATATATTTATGAATGAGTTAAATTTATCATTTGTATCGGTTGTCTTATATACCTCATTCCAGTTTTCAAATCTGAGCAAGTTTTGAAATTTTATTATGTTTCCTTGGGAATAGTTACGGATTTCTTTGTAAGTTGTCTGTTCCGCGGTTTTTGTTTCTGTTGGAAGTGTTTGGATCTGGGCAATGTGGTCACTGAAACCTGTATTAAATGTAGCAACAGAAAAACAATGGTTATTTGCATCTATTATTATTTGATCTATAGCAGTGCTACTATTTTTGGATATTCGTGTTGGTGTATTTATGGTTGTTTGTAAATTGTATGATTTTAGTAGGTCTTTAAATAGATTTTCATTACTGGATTGTGTGAGGCAATTTATATTGAAGTCACCACAAAGAATAGTTTTATACTGTCTGCGTTTTTGAAGTTTTGTTAGAATAACTTCCAGATTTTTTAAAAAGGTTTTCAAATTTCCAGCAGGGCTGCGATATGTGCATAATACCCATGTTTTTATTGTTGTTAAGTCAGTGATGGATATTTCAAAGTCTTTCTCTTTTTCAAGATGAGTGTGATTTGTGTAGGGTACAAAACTAATTGTATTTTTAATAAAAATGCATGTCCCACCATATGCATGATGTGCATTGTTAATATTTCGACATGAGCTACTGGCTAGAGAGAAACCTGGTATATATGTGTTATCTAATTGTTCTTTAGTAAGCCAGTGTTCTGTGAAGCACAATACTGAAATGTGGTTGAGTTTCTCCTCAAGTAATATTTCTATATCAGTGAGTTTATTTTTCAGAGACTACATTTTGGTGAAGAATGTGCAACTAGTTTTTATTTTTGTGTATTGTTTGCTTTCCTGCCGATGTATTTTTGGGGGTATTTCCTGCTGATATATTTTTCGGGGTATAAAGACGTATAGTAATCATTTGTCAATATGACTTCAGATTATCAAAACAGTGTATCTAATTACCATTGCATAATAATTGTTGGATTGATTATTCGTACGAAATGAAAGAATATTGTAAAGTTCTGTCTGAAATTCTCGCGAAAGCTAACAAAGCTACGCAGTGATTTCCAGTAAAATCCCGAGAAATATATGAAAATTATTATGGTGTATTTGAGGGTTATTTGGAAAATAACATTGTGAATTCTGTTGATGAAACGGTACTTTTATGTTATTTGCCTTCATTGACAGAAGTTATTTTGAATATTTCATAATATCAAAAAACAACATTCTGAGGACTTAGTCGATGTGACTTAAACATATTATCGCTGGTAGAACTGCTACTCAAGAAGCAAATAGTATGTTTCTAAAAGAAAGCGATACGTAACAGTGAAATATGAGTGAGTGATGGCAATTATAAATTCGCGGGAACATTCCAAAATTGCAATTTTCATATCAATTAAGCAAAATAAGGTCTATAACAAGTAGGTTTTCTAATTTGAGCATTATGCCATTTATTTATTTATTTATTGTATTTTCTTGGGTCTTAACTTCAATAAAGGCTCTCATAGACCGGCGCGGGTGTGCAGCAGGTGCGCAGTCTCGGCGGCGGAATCCGCGGGACCGTTCTCACCGGAGAGTCAATTATGACTCAGCGTTTGGTGACAGTTTTCCTCATCAGACAAACAAAAGCAAGGGGAGAGCGAAGACTCCCGAAGGCAGGAGGGCTTCCACGAAACTCGAGCGGCAGCCATTGAAACGCGTCCGACTCGTTCCCAAATCCGCAGAAAACGGTACCGCGACGCTCGCCTGCCGCGCAGGCATAAACTTGCTCATTAGGCAACACGAGATGCGAAATTTCCACTGCGACCGTTCCGCGTAGATTGCGGGTCTTCCGCGCCGGTCTGTGGGAGCCTTAAACCGAGTTCATAAAAATGTAGTGTGTTTGTTGTGTTGGTATTAGAGGTCCATAAAGGATTCAAAATTCCCGCGCGGGTATTAACAATACCGTTACGCATTCCCTCCATAAGAGAACATGAAGCATTATTCAACAGTTTTCGTGTTTCCCTCGTAACCACCATCCCTTCGATTCAGGTATTCATAAGTGATGCAGTGTAATTCGAGCTTCGTATCGAAGGCAATAACAAGCCAAAACGCAGTTTTTTTTTGTTTTAAAAACTTTTTTTTGTTCTGTGTGGAATTATAACGTAGTAGTATTAAAAGTCAGGACATTTGCCAGAAACATAGAAAAATCTGGCGGGACACATGTCGGTATTCAAGACACGTCCCGCTTTTTCAAGATGTATGGTAATCCTGATGATAGGGAGTTTTTTACGCCTCAGTGGGCAACAATCGAATGCAATTTTGATCTTCTGCGCATTCAAGGAAACCAATTTCTCATACTCTATGTAACTATTTTTTTTACATACTATTTTCTCCAACTTTCCACAGATCTTCAAATGGCAGGTTCATTTAGAATATTTTAAGGCATTAAAAAAAGTTTGTCTTTATAGGTACTATTTAGACTGATACAGTTGATGAGAAGAAATTCATTTTAATAAAATAAGATTCGTTACGTCATGCAAACAAGTCAGTATGCTTCCCAAGTCAGGAAATTAACCACTCATTCATTACAAAATGTGAGGGGCAATTTTAAATTCGAATCTCAGATGGAACATTTCTCCTAAAGATGTATGAGAGTAAAATATTAATTGAGCTATAATGAAAAAGTTCTGAATATGTGGAGGACAAATCTTGGAATATAATTATTTTCCGCCCTGTCTGCGTCAGTAGCAGTTTTAAATATGATTTTCTAGAGGTTGGTATTACTTCAAATGCTCTACGCTTCAATTTTTTTTTAAAGTGGCCCTTGACAAAAATCAGATGTTACGGTGTCCTCCATTTGGGAGCTTGAACGTCATTATGGTGACGTAACTGTGTGACTGTCAACTGCTGATTTACGTCAAGCGTCACGTTAAAAAAAACAAGTGTAGTGGTCGACTTTGTTACTAATACCCCCCTCTACCAGCATTTCTTCAATCCATTGGTCAAGAAAAATTGCACGGATATTATTACTCGCGCAACATTTCTTAAACGATGACCTTGCTTCCCCCTCTCAGACACATAAAGAGTTGAAGGCAAAAGCTCGCAGCTAGCACTGATGACAACATTCCAAACACATCTTTACTGGCGCGAAATTGAAACTATTTTCCGTTGAAGACGAAAACTTCTGCCCGTCTCCAAAGTATCTAAAGAAAAGGTCGAAGCAGGTGAAGATCCATCACAGAAGATACCTCGATCTCCTGAGGAAGTTAGAACGCAAATTATTGAAAAAGTTGCGAAGGCATGACTGATTCTTCAAAGATTGGCATTGTTTCATACAAAAATCTAGTGGCTGATTATGTAACTAATACCCCTACTCTACCCGAATTTCTTCAATTCATTGTTGAAGAAAAGTTGCGCGAGTAATACCATCATTGCATTCTAAGAAAGTCTGCCTCATCGTAAAACAAATTACTCATCGTGTGTGTGAAGAATATCAATATTTATGTCAAATTATGTATGCCTGATATGGCAGCAGAATTAATGGCAATTTAGAGGCCAATCCACTACAGTTGACAAAATTAATAAATTTATTGATTCCACCACTTTTCACAGAGTCCTGCAAACACTGGCATTGCATGTATTGAGCATGTCTTCTACTACATGCAATTTCTTGGACAAGGCGTTAGCCACCATGTCGCAGATGCAGTGTGTTTCGGACACGTTTCCATAATCGTTGGTTGCAGAAGCTTATGCGATCTATTATTTAAAACTAATCCAATCACTTTACTTCAGAGCATAGATTCACTCATGCACGTCTTTGATTTTGTTACTGCTCTCTTACCTTTCGTATTGTTATTACTATAGGCCATTCTTTCCTTGGGATGCTCTGGAGTTAACCATTTTTTGTAGTTATCATTTTCTCTTCAATAATTTGTTTTATAACTTTTCTCTGTCGATACGTTTTTCTTTATTTTAGGCGTTTCACCTACTGCTTTAAAAACTACTTCATGAATAACAAATTTTAATTCGTTATTATAGGATAATTCATTCACTAGCTGATCTGTGTTCATTTGCCAATTCGAGTTGCATGTGACAGTGATTCCGGGCGTGTCCACTACGGAGGTCACTAGCCCCGTAAGTGTAGAGCATGTTTTCGCTCGAAATGTGGTGGTGGTCTTTCCCTGCTGATTGGTAAAATTTGGCGCCGACCTGCCGTCGGCAAGCGGAGTTTTCCCCAGTCAGGTATCTCCCACCAGCGGGGCACCGTCTCAGGCAGGACAAGCTCTAAGCTCCCGATCGGTCTCCCGGCATGGGTGGTGTGTAGTGCACGTAAGTGTAAAAATGTGCGTAAATAAACGGTGAGAATAAGACAAGGGGAAGGAAAGATCACGCGCGGTCCGTTGCCCGTTTGTTAGGGTACTGCTCTGGCTTTCGCCCGGTGTTAATCAGAGAAACTACGGAAAACTACCGTAGCTCAGAGCAGCCAGACCCTAGAATTGTCCTTCAGGCATAGAGTGAGTTCGATCTAGCTGTCAAGCTAGTGTCGAAAATCATGTCACCGCCGGGACTCGAACCTAGGACCTTCCGGCCAGAGGTACTGACGAGACAGAAGAAGTCCTGAGCCATCTTTCTCTCGGTAGTTGCATGTGCATCTTTCATATTCGGACTAGCAATTTCACTACGAATAAACGCATTGTGTGTACAACGCGTAATAAAAATGTTCAGATAAATGTGTGGAAAACATTCTCAAGATGCCGATGAAAAACACACTCGTACAACAACGACACAAAAATTTTTGGCATTGTTATCTAATGCTCGCGAGAAATATGTTTGTCTAGAGATTTTATCTTCAGACCAGCTGATTGCCCGGCATTGTTCGAGTATATTTATCACAATCATCAATTAAATAGACATTTTGCCTCGCCCCATCTCCTGCTCCGCTTCCTCCGCCTCCACAAATAGTCCCCGCAATAATGCCCCCGCAATAGACACATTGCAAACTGCATTAAAGAAAATTATGTACATAGAAACAACTACACAACTTTGATACAACATTTAGAATCGCAAAATTTAGTATAAATTCGAGAGCAATCGCTCAGGAGGTTCGAAGTAGGAATAGCTTCGAAGCGCATTGTCTGTCTCTAGCAAGACTATGGTAGCGGTCATGATGGAAAGATGGGTGAGTTATTACGCATCGAATCCGTCTTCAGCCAATGAGCTTCAGGCATCAGTTTGCGTCACAATATTAGCGGGAATTTCAAACGGCAAAATTATGACTACGTCATTGAAACTGATATATGAAGTACTTTAAAATAAAAAAAATGCATTTTTATTTCAATTACACCTTCATCGTGTTATTTTTGGCTGGTTACCGTTGAAATTTGTCACATTATGCCACTTTCAAAACTAAACGTTTCTCAGCACTTGTCGTTCTCCATGCAACATGGCGGCCAACGTCTGGTCCGGCTTTTCAACCGAAGTGTGTGTGTTGGGTCACGTGTTTCGTGACGCAAACTTGTGCTGAGCAGAACGAGCAAAATGGGTGCACCGGAGGAGCGCATCCATCTCTTTCCTCTATGGTGGCGGTCACAGTGGAACCGATTTTGGCCGAAATTTCGATCGGTCGACTTCGAATGTTTTCGTTCGAAGCGACGAATCAGTTCAGACGCGTGATGATAAATAGAAGTGGTAATAGTGAACTCGAACGACCTTTTCCGACGGTGGCGTCCGAAAACATGAAACATGAAACAAAAAGAAAAACATGAAAGCGTGAAACATTGGAAGAATATCTGTTTTTTTTGTTTTATTTTGTTATTTAAGGTCACATCAACTTCTAGGTCATTAGCGACCACTATTGCTTGTAACGGTATGGTAACTGTGAGGATGTCACGATATGATGATGATAGGAGTGTGAAAGGACGAACATAATACAACAATGCCCGAGGCGGGACTCGGACCCGCGATCCTTCGGTCCGAGATCTCTACGGCACCACTGCCTTAGCGATCTCGGCCACCGGATCGGCAAATATCTGTTTTGTTTGGATCTGTCGGTCCTATTCGCCCAAAATCCGCTGGAATGTTAAGGCCATCAATAGTACTAAGACCGTCTGCAGTACATGCACATGGTATTGAGCGTGTGTTTTGAAAAAAAATACAAAAATTATCTGTCGAAATGTGAGAATAGTATATTAATTTTGGGTGAAACATTCGAGTGTTTGTGGAGTAAATAAGTCGGACAATTTCGCTCGCATACGTCCAGTAGCCAACAAAATATATTTCAGCTGCATTATGACTTATGGTGAATGAAGTGCACATTAGCCAACACAAGATGGCTACAGTAACATTACGGTAATGAGGGATATCTAAACAGGGGGATGTAAACAGGGATCAGGCTGCCGCTGAGAATATTGTAACCCTCCGGGGAAATTACATCTGCGTAGGTAGACGTGATTTCTGGCGGAGTTGTAGCCCGCCGGGTGATCACATTCTCATATGATACCACTCTCGCCGTTATCTTGAAGGTGCAGGCAGTGAGTTGGCGATGATAAGCTGCGTGTAGGCGGGCCTTTACATTTGGTTAATATAAAGGGACTACTTTTACTAATTGCTAAATTGACGGGCTAATTATTTGGTTCTGTTTCATGGTATCTAATCTGTAATAAAATTTTATTAACTAAACACCAATACGAAGTCTCCTGTATTCTTCGATAATTATAATTTTTTGAAAGTTATTTGGACACAATAGTGTCGTAGAGTAAGATTGAATCTAATGAACTGTCAGAAGAAAACGGGAGATAATATTAATTTTATTTTTCGTCGCATAATTTAATAGATCCATTCACCGCTCGCCACCTCTTCATTATCCTTTTAAACATTTAAAAATGTTATTTGAATTGGGTTGCTGATGCGTTATTTGCATTGGCATATGCAAACGTCATTTGCATTTACTCGCGCAGTATTGATTTAAACATTTTCCGCTTAACCCACTTTAGTCTTGAACTACCGCTCGTTGAGAGCACGTCATTTGCTTTAGTCCGCTAAGAAATATTTCTATGTCACAATAATTCTATTCTCTCTCTATTTGTGATTATTTTTGAAGTGGTTTTATTTAATGGTTTTAATACATATTACATATTTGAATAACATATCCATATGGTAAATTTAAAAGGCCTAAAATACTTTTAAATTAGTTATGCTTATAATTGCATGTGTTGAGATCGCTATTTGCAGTCGCAATTTCTTGCTACTCATGAATCCCCAATCAGTTTTGTATGGGTGTATTTATGTAAGTGTGGTATGGATGGAATGATCAAGCATCATGGGCGCTACTAATAAGCGATATTACTCAACATTCGTGATTCGTGAAAGGGTAAAATAGAAATTAAAGTTAACTACGCCATTAACATCTTTACAGAAAAGCTATAAAATAAATTCGTTTTTAAAGAGCGAACATGTGTACTGTAACGTATCTCACACGGGCTTACTACGTATCCTCATGGAAGAATATTATGGTGTCATGGAGTGAAAATTTCCTCTGGGTACTGAGGCTTAATCAAGCCACCAAAATAGATATATCTAGGTGGCGTTGGTTTAAGTCCTGATCTATCCAATACGATTACAGCGCCAAAACACGCAAAAAGACGTTTTTGGAAATTCCTTAGAATTTTCTGATCGGATGCGGAAACAAATTATCTGTTCTCCGTCAGGAAACCGAGACGCGTCGAGTGACACCTCATATGTCTCGATAGGTTCATGGGAAGTTGTCTAACCGTGAGTGATGGACGCACGGGCGGCCATTTGCATTTTTCTTTTTAATTCATTTGTTTTGACCGAATTTACATCGTTCAGCCTTTCGGCTCTACAGATGATTGGGGACTTATTCTAAGCTAAAAGTAAAGAGTGGGGAAACTCGTCGAGCACCGCCAGAAATCACAGGGAGATGATATTAAATGCTGAAGTTATTTATTTCTATTCAAAGGTGGAAAACCAGTTTAAGAATGATTGAAGAGGATATCTGTTTTTATTCTCAAGAAGGGAGGGTTATCTATACTGAGGTTGTAAAAGGATGAACCTGTTTTATTAGGTAGGTGGAAGAAGAAGTGTGGAATGTTTGAATTATTTGCCCTTTTATTGGTTTTAAGTTAAAATCGGAATGGAGAGTTGCGTTTCTGACAAACCATGGAGCTTTGTTTGCAAAGCGCAGGATTCTGTTTTGGAAGACTTAGAACTTGTTTATGTGGGATGTTGCTGAATGACACCAGATCGGGCATGCCTTAAGAAGGAGTGTCGTAGTTACTCAAACGCTATACAGGGATTGGTGAATTATTGTTGGCATTCCAACTACTTAAAGAAAATGTCATTATCCTTTATTTAATTATATTCATACTATTCATTTGCAACCCATATTAGAAACTCATGTTCTGGAAGATTTGAGCACTATACATTATATTCATATATTGAGCACTATACATTGAAATTTCCATAATAGTTACAACACACAGCTCAGTATTAACATGTTACATCGCAAAATACGCAATCTTTTAAAGTGCACTAAATGTAAACCAGCGACACAAAAACTGTATAGGTAATACACCAGTTTACCTCAAAATACAAATTAAGGAGCATTAATTGAGAGTAGAAGGAACTTCTTCGGTTTATTCTTGGTCTTAGAGGTATTAAATGTAACCTACACAATCTTAGAAGTTTTTCTCGCGTAACGTGTTAGAGTCTAGAGTCAATCTCGCTTGTTAGATGATTGGATATTGTTTCCAGTGCCTTTTTTGATTCGTGCAGATTCTACTGCAAAACCGAGTACTTTTTGATTGCTAACACGTCACTTCTTGGATGAAGTCAAGTCATCACTTTGCTGCTCTGAATGATGGGAAAACCGAACGATAACCAATCTGAAAAGCAGAGTGGCCCAAGGTTATCGACAAAATGAGGAACCAATGGTCAAGTTTGCTCCCCAAGTTAATGAATAGGTGAACACGTGCGAGGTAATATAACATTTGCACGGAGGTGGCAATCGCACTTTCTGCCAAGATGCTGCGACGTGCAATTGTTCTTTTCGCCGTGCTGGCTTTGGCCTTCGGTAAGTCCTGCGGCTCCGCCGAAATCATTACGATTCATGCATTTTTGGTAATATATGTAACATTTTAGAATAATATTCGTAATTTTAATTACAATTCTAAAATAGAAATAACTTGTTATCAAATTAATTTTTTGCGCTTCAAAACCAATAATTGGTTATTTTTTGAAATTAACTCACATTAATAATTCTACATCAGATGGTTTTCAAACAAACGAATTAATCAATGGACGTAAGTAAAAATGTGTGTTGTAAGCGATTTTGTAAACTCATCTCTTATTGGTCAACTGATTTTCGTCAACCAACCGGCTCAGGTGGTTCAGGGTATCAATTAAGGTCACTGCAGTGCCTCTAACCGGGAGGTCCTAGGGTTCGAGTCCCGAAGGTGGCAGGATTTTCGACACTAGCTAGATTACAGGTCGAATTCTGCCGCTGACTAGAGAAGAATTCTAGTGGCTGGCTGCTCTCTTCGATAGTTTTGCGTGGTTTCTCCGATTAACAACAGGCAAACGCCGGAGGAGAACCCTAATAAACGGACAACGGGCAGCCTTCCCCTACCACATCCTATTCTCTCCCATTTCTTTCACACACTTGCATGCACTACACTTCCACACATGTCAGTTGACCAGCTGGAAGCCTAGAACGTGTCCCAGCTAAGGCGTGGCTCTCTCGGGGAGAGATACCTGGTTGGAGAAAACGCCGCTATCCTACGTGTAGCCGGATCTCGCCAACCAGCAGGGACATATCATAGCCACCCTTTGCGATATCTGCATGCACTATACTTACGGGACTAATAACCTTAGATGATTAAGTTTTTTGAGACGTACATTCCGCAACCGCGCCGGCCTTATTGTACGTATGTTCTTATTCTTATTATTCGTCCGCACAAACTGACATTGTTCACAAGAGTTTTAATGTTTTAAATAACGAAGTCATAAAGTTATAAGAAGTTAAAGTTTTAAATAACAACAATTTAAAGAAGTAATTTGAAGCCGATTGCGATATTCCTAGAGGGATAACAAGGAGAAAGGGAGGCTAATTCCCTCCTCCCCTATTTTGAGCTTTTGTTGAAAGTTCAACTCACATAATGGAATGAGGTCTAATAAAATAAAATATTAAGTAACTTTTAAAACATTTGTATTTATATAATCGCATTAAAAGTAAATGGAAATATATTCAAGCGGAATTAAATAAGAAAGAATAAAATAAATGTTGAAGGTAAAAGCGCCGGTAGGGGTCACAATTAAGAACATTTTCCTGAATCTGAATACAATTCTTGCTCCAAATAATCAATTTTATATTTTTATTATTTTTAATATAGCATTTCCAAAAACCGATTTTGTCCCAGTAGTGGCCACTTGCAATCTTGCACCAAATTGCAAAATTTTAATGGTGGTCAGGTACTTGACGCAGTAGTGGCCAATCGATATTTAATCCCCTGGAAATGTTTACCATAAAAACAAATGAAAAAATAGGGTACTTGACAGTTTATTGCAAAATAAAAATTAATAAGATGTTTCCTAATTATTATTTAAACATAAAAAAGGGAAATATAAATAAATTATCTTCTCAAAATTATCTTATAAATTCTCTGCACCTGACCACTACTAGGGAAAAACTCCATGATCTGCAAGTTTGAAGTAAGTGCCTGGAAATCTTATTTTTCAAATTTCGTGCTGAAAATAGCAACTACTGGCCCAGTGGCTAATGTCGTTCCTAGAGTCGTTATGTTAGCCATTTTTAAATTAGAGGAATGCACGGATTACCATAAATTCTCTTAATCATATTACTCAACGATTCCTATTTTGTAAAAAGTGCAAGACGCCATTTAAAGATCTAAAACTGAGAGAGAAATTACGAGAGAGAAATCACTGGTGTTAAACTTGAAAGTTTAGGACAGCTTTGAAAACAATTTGAATTCGTAATTTTCAAACTTTCAGAGCGTTTTAAAAATTTTGTAAATGGTACAGAGGCTTTATGTAAATAAAACCCAAAATTAAGATATCTTAATGGTCCCCCAAACGGCACTACTAGATCGTACTCGTGAAGTATTTCAGCTCAAAATCTTCAAATATGACGGAGTTGTGTGTGATACATACCTACCCTTACAACATTCATCCATACAGACTTCCCGACTGAGGGTAAAACAAAATGCGTGTATCTTCTCATCAGAAAATACGAGTATGTATGGTTTACCTAGTGAGAGCGAAATTAGAGCTAAAAAGATAGTTAAACACGGATTTTACGATCGCAAATTAAAGGATTCGTATTGTTGAGATTATTACAATTATTTTTCTCCTTTACTATAGTATCTACAGGTGTCCATCGAAGTAACAGTATATTATGCAACTAGTTTTTAATGTTAAGCTTTAATGCATGAATTCATGTTTGGAAACGAGCGACATTAGGAGTGAGTTTTCAAATTTGAACGTATTCAGTAAAGCAACATTATCAGCGAGTTGCATTCGCTATTGTTTTGTATAACAGTTGTCTTGTCTTAATCAAAGTTAATTTTCGGAAACAACTTTATTGTGAAGATATAATAAAGATATTTGACATCTTTGCGAAAAAAACGGTGGTTGGCTGTTCAGTTTACTCAATTCTCGTTGCCACAATTCTCTTTCTCACTATTCTCTTTCCCGCTATTCTCTTTCTGCAATTGGCTGAATGTGTGATGACGCAATTATGCGGGCCGTAAACGGCAAATACGGTAATATACGCCAAAAGATGCTATTTTATGACCGATTTCTTGTGACGAAAAATATCGTTTCCGGAATGCTATAAAAACATATACTGAAGCGTTTCTCGGAAGCGTCTGTCGTTGCGCCATATGAGCAAAGGAAGAGTCGCCCGTGCAGCCAGGGGTCGGTCTCTACCCGTGGACGGCGTCAGTTGGGCTCAAGTGGTTGTTTCGCGTAGGGACTGCGTTTATTACGTGCCATTAGGAGATAACTTCCTTTGCATGTGAGGAGTGCTGAAATGTCAGCGACTGATAACAGATCGATGACCTTCAGAGAATATTCTGCTTGGGACGCACATGCGTTCTTGGAAAATATGGAAAGATAATAATAACAATAATAATAATAATAATAATAATAATAATAATAATAATAATAATAATAATAATATAGTGATCTGTGGCAGAAAAATAGCTGATGAATAAAATCACATCAAATGGTTTTCCAAAATGCTGCTCGAACACTGCTCAAAGGCAACCAATAAGTTACTCTCGTATATTACTCTAATAAATTTAATATTTTAACAACATACTTCACGAATGCTGCAATAAGTGTTACGGTACGACAATTCTGTCCATACCACGATTATCAAAAAAATTGCTGTTACATAATGTAATACGTGAATAGCAAGTATTTAATTAGATGTTTTCGCATTTTTCTTGAGTTCCTGGGTATCTAACGAAACTATAGATTCTTTGAACCTCTTTGAACTATAGACCGGAGGCTGGACAGTATTCTTTCCATTTCTGCGCGCTTTGTAAATTAGTGGTATAAATGTTTGCTTAAATTCAGATTGCATCACTCTCGATAGGAACGACCTCAATTGCATTTACAATTGAGGTAGATTACTTACTATGTATTACAGTAAAATTAACAGCATATTCTACAGACCAGTAGCGCGATAAAATGAGTGCGGGCACCTCCCGCAAAACGTTATAGAAGTGTATGGTAAATACAAGTAGTGCTAGTACCTTAAATAATAAAAATATCCCCTAAAAATAGGCCCTCTTTTACCTGGGCCCGCTCGCGTTGCAGGCCTTGCGGCCCGTACGTTTCGCCACTGCTGCAGACACATTGCAATGTTTTTTTTAAACTTAATTGATTGTTTCTGCCTCTGTAGATGTCAGTGAAATACGAACTTAAAAACGGAGTATTATTTTGAGCAAAACCGATTGCATACTGATTATACATTCTCTATTCCGATTCCTGTTATATCTACTCAATTCCGATTCTTTTATTATTGAAGAATTTTATTTCATTAAGGATTCTCTTATACTTGAAGGATTCCTATATTCGTTTATTATTGCGAACCTTGAGAAACCTGATACAGTGACGTGTTTCAGAGCTTCATTGAGATTGACACTGATGGTCTTGAAAATGTTTATCATCAAAGGTTCGTCAACAGAACACTTCAAATAAGAAACCAGCGGAGCGGCCGTTGTCGACAGTTTGTGATTGATCAGTGATTCTAAAACAAAATTTATTTTACTGATAACCTCTACGTTTATGATGATTATTTCTGCCGACTTGTAATTATGATAAAACTTTTTTTGTTTATTTCCTCCTGTTCGGCATTGCTGCCTTTCAGGGGTGTTAACATTTTACAAAACAATGCTTTGACATTCGTTCTCACGCTAATTGTCCTGAATACTACAGGACTTATTATTGGGAAATCGTGAGCATATTCTATTTGGTTTTGGGTAGTTTTTGCCGAGTTTGAAGTTGGGCGTGGCTGGAGATCCTGAAAGAGTGTCAAAGAACTTGTTCGAGGATTTTAGGATGTGCTCTTGTATAGACTCAATTCGTAATTCTCTGTGAAGTTGTTTGTTACTAATAAACCAGGGAGCTTTAGTTATTTTTCTTAAACATTTATTTTGAATGATTTGTAATTTTTCGATGTGTGTTTTTGCTGCATTACACCAAATTGGGCTAGCATACGAGATTGTTGGTCGTAATATCGATTTATAAATTGTAGTTCCACATTCAATACTTAAAGCTGATTTAGAGTTAGAAGAGGATAAAGTTTAGCAATTTTTGCGTACGTTTTGTTTGCAACAGTTTTGATGTGGTCTTTCCAAGTTAATTTTGCATCAAACATTAGTCCTAAATATTTAACTGCCGTTTGTTTGGGAAGCCATTTTATTATTGAATTTTGAATTTTAAGGGAGGGAGGGGTCGGTGGTCTTCGAAGTGTGAAGATTTTTGCTTGAGATTTGTGCAAGTTTATTTTGATTCTCCACTGTTCAGACCAGGTGATATATGTTGTTAAGTCGTTCAGAAGGTTGTCAACTTCTGAAGGAAGCACAGAGTAAGTATATCCTCGTGGGCTGTGAATAAAGATGTATCGTCAGCGAAGAGGGCGATTTCTGTGTCAGCTGGTTTTGGGATATCTGATAAGTATATGTGATAGTATGCTGAAAAGATATATATGCCGAAAAGTAAAGGTGATAGGCATGATCCTTGAGAGACACCGGCTCTAGGTTGACATTGATTAGAATAAGTAGAATTGATTCTTACCAGCAAATGGCGATCTGCTAGAAAGCTGTCGATAATTTTATAGAGGTAGTTTGGTAAACCCAGACGTTGTAGTTTAAATAATAATCCGGGGTGCCACATTTTGTCAAATGCCTTTTCAATGTCTAGAAATATTGCTAAGGTGTGTTTGTGTTGATGGGAAGCATTAGCCATGAATTCTGAAAGTCTCAGGAGTTGGTGCGTTGTTGAGTATTTATTTCTAAATCCGAATTGAGTATTAGGTATTGCCTTTATTTCTGTAACATATTTATTTAAACGTGTATATATTAGCTTCTCGAATAATTTGCCAAGAGTTGGAAGTAAACTTATCGGTCTATAATAGGATGGATTTTGGGGGTATTTCCCTGGTTTGTTGAACGGGAGGATAATAGCAGTTTTCTAATTTTTAGGAAAATGACCTAATCTTAATGCCGAATTCAAAATGGCGGTTAAAGACGCGATTGCCTTTATCGTCAGTGCTTTGAGGGCTTTATTGCTAATATTATCATATCCTGTTGCCTTTCTAGATTTTAATTGATTAATTGTTTTTCTAACTTCAGAAGGTGAGATAAATTTAATTTTTCCTGGGTCAGTTGCAACTTGTTTCGCTGATTCAAGTAAAATGTAATTGTTGAACTGGTTGTTGATAATTGGATTAGGAGTGAAGGTTTTCTGAAAATGTTTGGCTAGTAAATTAGCCTTGTTTTTGTCTGAGTACGCGATTTCTGTATCGCTTTTTAAAATTGGGATTTCTGCTTTTTCTTTGGTGAATCGTCTGATCGTAGTCCACATTGGTCTGCTATTGGGGTGAATTTGTTTTATTATATTCTGATACTCAGAATAACGAAATTGTTCTAGTCTGCATTTAATTATTCTGGAAATTTTATTCAATTTTACTTTAAGGTCTGGTCTCCTGGTTGTTTGACAATATCGTCTAAGGTAATGTTTAGTTTTGATTAGGTTTACTATTTTCAATGGAACTGGTTTTCTAGTTTTAATACTTGCGGAACATTGTGTTGTTGACTGTTCAATTGTTTTCTGTATCGATTGTGTTATATGCAGCACTTGCGTATCTAATTCCTCGTTGGTGTGAATTTTACTAGGGTATATTATATTGTTGTCTATGATAAAACTTCATCATCATTAACTCCTAGCACTCACATTTAGACTTTATTACTATCCGTTTATTGATAATTTTCTCCATACTATTCGGTTTTCTTATTTTCGTAACACTCAGTCAGTACTCAGAAATTTTTGTTATTCAGTTTGTACACCAAGGATAGTTAGGCCTGTTGCCTAGTTTCTATTATACTATATTTCTATTTAAATTCTCGTGGTACAGAGAAAGTATGGTATTGCTGCATAAAAAAGTGACGATTTTTCTACAGGAAATAGTAATTAAAGTAATAAGGGCGTGAAATATGATATATATATATATATATATATATATATATATATATATATATATGTGTGTGTGTGTGTGTGTGTGTGTGTGTGTGTGTGCGAGTGTGTGTATTTATTTGTGTCTTTTGTACAATTAGATTACATTACCACTTAGTGGCTTTGACTAGGTAGGTGCGAGTGTATGAGATACGCTCCCACCTGCCCACTGAGATCATCTTACAAAACAGATGATTCGCACACAAGCGTGTGTAACGACGACAAAAGATGAGTGGGCGAATTATCTGGCGCACGTGTTGCGTGTACTATTTTTTAATACGCCGTGTACGAAAGATAATTCTCACATACTTCGCAATATTTTGCGCACGCCTCGTAAGTTTTGCTTTCTTCATTTGTTAGAATGAAGGAAGTGTCTGTTTCGCACACGGTAAACAAATAGGAAAATCCTTTTTTATTTCTTTTATTTTAATTTATTTTAGATCGCTGTACAACTGCCTGGTCATAAAAAATGAACATTTCTTTTAAAATTTTACATTATAATAATAGTTACAAAATTGATTACATTTCGTATCTCTGTTCTAAAAGAAACATTGTTTCGCGCACGGTGCTAAAATAGCAGTTTACGTAACAAGGGCGCGAAACAGGTGATTCACGCACGAGTTAAGTTTCTCGTCCGAGCGTAGCGAGGATTTTGAAGAACATATTTCTCTTGGTGAAATATGTCCTTTAAAATTACAGAACTACCTTTAAATAATGCCTTGTCTTATGATAATTTTGGCGCAATGTTGTGAGATTTCATGGTAGGTATTTGATTGATTGACTAGTGATTCTGGGTGCGGCAACAACTAAGGTGATTAGTCCCGTAAATTTAGTGTATTTTGATCGCGGAAGGTGGCGATGATCATCCTCCACTGGATGGCGAGATCCGGGGCCGACCTATCGCCGGCCTGTGGGTATTTTCCCTACCAAGTGTCTCTCACCAGCGGGGCGATACCAAAGCCGGAACAAGTTCTAAGCTCCCGACAGGTTTCCCGACAAGTGATTATGTAGTACATGTGACTGTTAGTCGGTATATAAGGGGCGAGGATAGGACAAGAAATAGGAAGGAAAGATCGCGCGCGGTCCGTGACCTGTTTGTTAGAGCGCTGCTCCGACACGGTGTTGTTCGGATAAACCTGGGAAAACTACCGATCAGAGCAACCGGCCACTAGAATTCTCCTCCAGACAGCAGCTGAATTCGATCTACCTATGTAGCGAGAATTGAAAATCCTACCACCGTCAGGACTCGAGCCTAGGGTCTCCCGCTTGAAGGCACTGCAGTTCCATTATTCGAGGCCCTGAACCACCTTTGCTGCTCATGGTATTTAAGATACGTACTGCCTAGAGAATATGTTTTCAAAAAGTCTCCACGCTTCTCCGCTGCGCGCTTGCGTGCGCAAGCCTCATGTGTGTGTGGGTGTGCCGCAGGGGCTTCCCCGAGGGCGTTGCAGCCACGTGTGGGCTTCAACCACGGCCGCATTGTGGGCGGCCAGGACGCTGTCAGGGGTGAGTCTCCCGCAAAAGCGCTGCATTTGCTTGTTCTTATTTTGTCAAAGGACAGTAAGAAAAAGGTCACCGTAAAGGTTCATAAATAATTGAATGATAAAAGTTCCTACAAAACGAAGCTTACAACATTTGAAAACAAAGCATTTTCGCTCCCGAGTTGTAGAAAACTTATTCGCATCAGTAAACGAATAGAGATATGATATTTTAGTACAGCTAAGAAAATAGTAACCCATAAGCCTGGTTCTATTTCTACCACAACAAGCAAAAGGAGAGCTCAACAAAACGTGCGCACAGTGAAGCTAAATTTATGTCCAGAACCATAACAAAGGACCTACGAATGCTTGATATGAACATGCGAAAAATGAATTACTTAATTTTCATTCAGGTCACATTTTTTCTAAAGAAGCGTATCCATAGGTTTCAACCAAATTTTTATCGTCTTAGACCGAATTCTTTTACTTTAGGGAAGGTGAATGATCCGAATAATCGAACCCAGGAGATGAGGGTTCCCTTGGTCCGTCGCCCATGTCCATGTTTTTCTTAAATTATGCATTCATCATTGTTTGTTAAAAATAAACTGTCCATCATCAAATATACTGCCTTCCAAATTGTTGAATTAATAATACTGCCTCTCAAGGTTTTGCAAACAAAACAGTAATTTTTGGGACGAATATTTAAAATATAAAAATTAACTAATATACAAGCATTTGCGATATTGGGAGTGAGTTAAGGTAGGAACCACTTTGCTAAAATAAAGTTTAATACACAAGGGCACCGAAAAGAGGGACGTGGTAATTTGACCCAGGCCTCTGCATAATGTGGGTTCTAAATTATTTTTAATTGAAAACAAATTAAAAATACATTTACTTCTAATACAAATTAACCGTTAATTAAAGTTATTTACATTGCACGGAGAAATTAATTATTTTTATGTAGTCGGGGGGGCATTTGTTGAGGGGAAGAAGACTCGACTACATCAGTAACGTATCCAGCAGCTTCATCCGGTTTTAATCAATTTTTTTACGTCCTTAGTCGTCGTTTGTAGGGCATTAAACAAATATTTTTAGAGCATTTTATTGATCATTTTTGGCGGTGTCGTCAAAATCCGACCCGCAATAGTCACCCTCCATATGGTAGAATGTATGTATGTGTGAACGCGCGCAGGCCAGTTCCCGTACCAGGTGTCGCTGCAGTTGGTGCTGTGGATCGTGAGCAGCCACTCGTGCGGCGGATCCATCATCTCCCCCAGCACCATCCTCACCGCCGCCCACTGCATCACCGAGGTGCCCAACATCGGCTACTACCAGGTGCGCTGCCCGGCGACGCACAGAGCCGCGCGTAACTACTCAATTGAATTGATGCCTTATTTTACGTGGCGAGACGCAGACCGTGAGGCCTACTCTTCCATCTGCCTTCGCAAATTTCGCTGCACTCTTTTCAGCATCTAGCGGAGAATGACGGTATTACTTAGGCGATGAAACAGGCGAGTTGAATTTAGTTCAGACTACTTCTTTTAGGTTTGAGGATCTTTTACTTGCTGTAAATCATGGGACAGCCGGATTTACTTCACCTCAGAAGGAAGGCGTATGAAGGATATTTTTCACCCTTAAAAATCCACAGCTTTGGTCGGGTTTGAACCCGTGAACTTGGATATAACAGCCGTTATACTTGGGTTAGCAGCGCCAAACCGCTACACCATCAAAATCAGGAGCAACTACTCGCTCTCATTGCCTACCGTGTGTCTCAGAATAAATGTTATAAACTTCTAAGTCATGTAGATAGTCCAGAATGAACACTTTTTGCCTATGAACATGTATTGGGAAGTTTTATAGTGTTCAGGCGTTACCGTTACAAAAAAAATACCGATAATTTATGTTGACATTCATAAAGAATGGCAGATTTAATATTTCCAAAAGAAAAGTGTCTGCGAGGAAATTGACTTTAAATGTTACTTTCGGGCGCGAAATTCAAACCTGCTGCCGCGTCACGGCTGACACCAGCGAGGCTGCCAACGGGCTGAAGCGCTCAAAATAAAATTCGCAGGAACATTATTATTATTATTATTATTATTATTATTATTATTATTATTATTATTATTATTATTATTATTATTTATTTTTTACTGCTAATATTTTGGGTGGTGGAATGACGTGGTGACGTGTGTTGCAGGCGGTGGCGGGTGAGCACAACCTGAACGTGAACGAGGGCAGCGAGCAGCGCATTCGCGTCGCACGCTCCATCGTGCACCCCGACTACGCCGGGTGAGCCCCACGCGCACGCAGGCTGCGAGGCTGGCGCGCTCAGGGGCTTACGACAAGCTTAGCAACTTAATTGAGACGAAAGGGTGTAAAATACCATTTGGTATTTTATGCAAAAAAAACACAATATTTTTGGATTTATTCACCGTCGGTGCAAGCGTTGCTTCACATAGCGGAAAATAATAATACATAAAAACACGAAATTTAAAGAAAAAAATTGGAGCCAGTTTTGGGAAAATTTTGAAAATGTACGAGGGGTTTTATGTAAAGTACCCCCAAAATTTAAAGAATGTTATTTCAAAACCACAGGGCTTCGAGTCGGGCCAGATCGACGGGGAAACTTTATTTATAAAAAAAATATTCCAAAGAATAGTTTAGGCTGTGGTTTTTACTTACCAATGGGAGGATAGATGGACGAACGGACATTTAAAAACCAAAAAAACAACACTTTTTTGTTAACAAGGACTCCAAAACTGTATTTCCGTTGAAATCACGAAATCCATTTTCCACAGGATTTGATAACTTTCTCTACATTCCCTTTATTACTCCGTAATATATTTGTATGTATATCGAGCGAAGTGGCTCTGACTTCGCATTCGGGAGGCTCGGGTTCAATTCTCGTGCCGGCCATGTTGACCGGGCCTTTCGAGGTCATCCATTCGAATGCTGCGATGGTTCTTCTGAAAGGCCTCGATCGCGAAACCAGCGTCTCTAGCCGAATTCATTAACAACGTGAAGTCACGACTAGGAACCCTGGGATCTAAAGGCGCCGTGGCCAATTGCCCTTTACGAGACATGAAGCGGAGAAAATAAAAACGTTCGATGTCCAGGAGCTTCAAATTTTGAAGAGCAATCAAAAAGATTCCAGACATCGATAGTTTTTTCTTAACATTAAGAGTTGAAGGACACTCTACAGACGTCGCAGTGTTCACGGACAAAGTCATTGGGCATAGAAAGTTGGATTTATATTTTAAGAACAGTTTGCCACCATTAATTAAAAACCGACAAAATTTGGCATCGAACTTTTAGTTTGCACCGATTCATATGTAGTGGCTTAATGCAAATGCAGATATACGTATATGCAAGAGAAAGTAGAACAGATGATTGCAGTGCACTTGCTGAATGAAATAACCGTCGTATTGTGCGGGTTGCAGCGGCGTGGCGCCCAACGACGTGGCCGTGATGATCCTGCAGTCTCCGCTCTCCCTGAATGAGCTGGTGCAGCCCATCGCCCTGCCCGCCGCCGGGTCCGTGCCCACGGGCACCGCCGTGCTCTCGGGCTGGGGCTCCACTTCCACCAGCCTCGTCCCCAGCTCGCCGTCCATCCTGCAGACGGTGGAGGTGCCGCTGCTGAGCTTCGAGGAGTGCTGGGCGGCCGTGGGCGGCGAGCCCCTGGCCGACACCAACGTCTGCTCCGGGCCCCTCACCGGTGGCACCTCCGCCTGCTCGGTGCGTACCGCCCGCGCTCCGCTCCGGCACGGAAGACCCCGGCTCACCCGCGGCTCACCGTGCGCTCACCTCGCTCACTCTGCGTTCTCATTCAACACACGCTTGATACTCGACGCTTACACGTGCTTCTCACTCCGCATCCTGTGCTCACTCGAAACTCACCCCTCCCTCACGCAAGCCCAGTGTCGCTCCTTTGCTGTCGCTGTGCTCAATTGAGCTCACCCCTTGTTCACGCTTGCCGACCCATTGTGCACTCGGAACTTACCCCGCCTTCACCCACGCTTCACCCCTCTCACCCCGTACTCACCTGAAGCATACTTCCCTGCGCTCAACCGAGCTCCAAACCGCTCAACCCGTGTTCGCCCTAAGCCCACCCTGTGCTCACCTACGCTTGACATCGTGCTCACTTTGAACTCACTCCGCACTTAACCCATGCTTGGCGTCACTCACTCAGTGCTTACTCGCAGCTTACACCACGCCCACATCAGCTCCCTTTCCGATCTCATTCCACCCTCTCCATGCTCTCACTCTGGTCTCACCATTCTCTCTGTCACCCACGCACACCCAGCGCTCATTCCGAGATCACTCTACTCTCTACCCGTGATCACCTGCGATCACACCGCGATCACCGCGCCATCACTCCACTCTCACCCTGTTCTCATCCCTGTATGGAGCCTTGTCTTGTACTCCGTACTGGTCAAGTTGAGGCGATACAGTCAGTTGTTTTGTCTGTATGACGTACAAGGCATTTGTCGTCTTCGGATATTATGAGAAACCGTTGTAACCCTATGCAGCATTCGAGAAAAACTCTTGAGTGTGCGTATGTGCAGATGTGCGTATGTGTGCGATTCCGCCTCAGGCTACTTCCCGTGCACCAATCGAGGCATTTGAGGTGTCATTCGGCGCGTCTCGTGCTTCTGACGGGGAACTGACTTTTGTTTTCGGATCCCGCTGGAAGATTCTAAGAAATTTCAATTTTTTCCCGAAATTTTTGTGCTGCAATCTTAGCGGTAATGCCAGGAATTAAACCAACGCCTCCTAAATCGATCTATGTAGGTGGCGATGATTAAACCCCAGTATCCGAATGTATTATTTCGCAAAATTCGCCATAATTTTCTTCCACGACGTTGGAAACACCGATATTAATACCTTTAAGTGAGCAATTGAATGACCAAGTAAAGCACGCTGCAGATTGATTTCTATTTAGATTCGAATTATTGCCTTTTAATGTTTTATTCGCATGCAACACTAGATTCGTATAGAAAACGATTAATATACCAATTACAGCGGTAGAAATGAACACACAATTGGACTGAGTTTGTGATGGTTTAATCTTCTCAAAAATTAGGGAAAAATGGAAGCGTTAAGCAAATTCGGGGAAGAATCAAATGTTGTAAAAGATGTTGCGACACCTCGGAACTAATTGGTAATGATCAACATTTTCGGCTAATTGGGAATGATGAACAATTTCGAAACTAATTGGGAATGATCTGCATTTTTGCATTTAGCATTTGTGAAAATGTGCTGTGTGCATTTTTGTAAACGCAAATGTGCTGTGTGCATGTTTGTGCAAATTAGCAAAAAAGCGTAAAATGTAGCTGTACGAAAATTCAACTAATAGCGTTACAACATACAAGTGTTTGTTACGGGGAATTTAATTTTGAAATTGCAATAATACCAGTTCATATCCCGTATGGAGGGAACACACAAGATCATTGGGTGTTAAGAACTTTTGAATGGGAGTATAACATTATCAGCTACTACGATTCATTTGCAAGTCCAATGCCTGATACTGAAAGAACATATTTGATCAAATATGGGCATGAAATAAATTTTCAACACATGAAACTATCTTTAAAACAGATTACCATGTCGGTGACGCCATCTTTTACTAGCCATATTGCATTCTTAATGAGCTGCTTCAAATTCTGGCTTCACCTGAGGTTCGATCTTTTCCTTTGCAGCCACATAAATGATTGGTTTTTGGTCTGCATCTTGTCTATTTGATGTAGATATTATTAGTTATTGTTGTTATCTTTTCAATCCCATATGAATAATGTCAAGAAATGATTAGGAAGAGTTTCCTTGCTCCCAAACATCTGAATAAGGGTGCATAAACGTAACACAGTAAAATCTGTCAAAGCTGGAATTGAATTATTGAATTAATTGCCTTATTTTACGTGGCGAGACTCGGGCCATCAGGCCCGCTCTTCCGTCTGACCACGCAAATTTCGGTACGCTCCTTTCACCAACTAACGGAGAAAGGAGGTGTTTCTTGGGCGAGAATCAGGCGATTTTAATTTTTGCTCAGAGGCGACATGTAGGCTTGAGGAGTTTTACGAGCAGTAAATCTACTAACATGGGACAGCCAGCTTTACTTCCCCTCCGAAGGAAGGCGTATGGAGGATTTTTCGCCCTTAAAAATCCACGGCGTCGATCGGGTTTGCACCCGCGAACTTGGATATAACAGTCCGATACGCTAACCATTACACCATCGTGCCGGAATAGATCGAAAATAAAATTGTTCCAGTTTAGGGAGGTTGCCGTTATAAAACGGCAAGGCAAGGTTGTCCATTTTATGACACTTGTGATATTGTCGTTTCTGATCTGAAAATAGTAAACTACATGACTTTATTACAATTATCAAAATACATTAACGTGTGGCGTATTTATTGAAGAAATCATAAATAAATGAATATTAAACACTCTTCATTGACTGCTTCTGAGTTAAAAAAAATACACTCCTTACTAGCTGTATTCGAACAGTTTGCTCACTCTTTCAACACACAATGCATCTCAACTCAATACTAGGACTTCCGGATACCCTCGCATAGCCTTGAGCAACACATATCTGGTCTAGGGGTAATTATTTTTAACGCGGGGCAGGAAGACGCGTGAGTGGCTGCCATGCCCACGCACCTTCCCGCGCTGAGAGTCGGGTGAGAGTGAATTCCTCTACCGCCTACACCTTGAGAGACAAGCGACCCCCATCTCAAATTCTACACTGACATCTGAAGCCCCTCTCCTTCAATGTCCGGCTGTCACAACGAAATCGCATATCACATCGAGAGTGAATTTAAAATGAGCTTGCAGATGCATTCATTTCATGAAGAACATATCTCGTCTCTCTGCCAATTGCATTAAATTTGTGGGGAACTTCGTTTTATAAAGATTTTTCCCTCTGCAGGACATGAAAAACCGTTCCGTTTCCGAGTTGGAGAGGTTCCGTTATATGCTGTGTTAAATGCCATTTAACTTCACGTTCCGGAGAAATTTTCCGGACACGACAGGTTTCCGGCTTGTACAGGTTCCGGTTTAGACATATTTTACTTTTCATTATATACGTCACATAAATTCCATTTGACAAAAACGTTGTACGGTTTCACAAACACCGAAAAGCATATTTTCTTCATCCAAACGGCTTCCGTTGTCTTATTGCGGTTACATTATCACACTCAAACTTACGCTCAAACTTAACGCTTGAACATTCACTCCACCTATTGGGAATGTCACTCTTGAGAGTTTGGGAGATTACGCACTTTTATTCACGAGTTCAGGCGTAAAGCACCCATCTGACCGTAGCAAGAATATACCAACTAGCTCAGCTCCACATGTGCAGCTCACCGGACCATCGACTCCTCAGAACTTCTCCGCTGACATGTTTTTCCAATTTTTGGATGCACACGTAGGGATAACTAGTACTTGCCAACCTGGAGGGCCGAGGAGGCTAGAGCGTGAGGTGACTCAGCGCCTCAATCGGAAGGGTCGCGGATTCGAGTCCCACTGTGGGCTTGGTTGTTTGTCCCTTGTCTTTAATGTATTGCGAGTCTGCTGACCACAGACCGAGGAACACGCAAGTGGGTCAGAGTGTAGTGTAAAGGTCAATATGTGTCCCCATGAGGGACATAGTGGGTACATGTCGTTGATAGCCGAAATCGGCATTTCCTGAAAGCTGAAAAAAGCCGGTGGAAGAAAAAAGATAAGAGATAACTTGTTTATCTGTATATTAATCATCACCTCAGTTTTCACATTCACCTTTGTACCGGGTCTTGTAGTAGGTGCCACAAAACCATTTTCTATGGATGTATTTATTTCCTAGAATATTTAATCTTATCTACTTGGCTGTTCGGGAGACCGCACAGATGCCAACATTTCGGCCTTCCTTAGGGTGATACTGACTCCGGCCGCGGAGGCCTACGCTTTCGTCGTTAATCGAAACAAGTTTCTCACCTTCAGACGTTCTGAAGTTGTGGATTACTCTTGACATTTTATTTCTTCATTCTGAACGAACATTAAGTGCTCATGATTTAGAAGAGGAGAAAGATATTAAAAACTCTCCAAAGGGACTAGTAAGAATATTCCGTGTATTATTTCTTGTCTTGGGTCCAGCTTTCAGTCCCAAGAAGCTTTGTTTTGGTGATCACAGAGTAATTATTAGTTTCCTTTTTATTTATTGTTGGTTCTAATTTAACGTTACTACTCTACTGAACTCCCTTTCACTGCATCCATCTAGAGATACCTGACCACGTGCAAAAACAAACAACCTGCCTACGACGTTCGGCCGAGTGAAATGCAACCGAAGGCGCCCTGTCTCTTCCTAGCGATAACCTCAAGGCTGCTCTATCTTGTGTAAATTCTTCCACAGTGCCCCTGAAACCATCTCGGAGATGTCTCTTTTCACGGGATGGGAGGATAGGTTTCGATAGCGCTGTGCCGTTGCCGTAATTGTGCACCCACTGCATAGGACATGTTTTTTTCGTTGTGTATTAAGGCCAAGAAAAGCTTGCCATGGTTTGAGCAGTTCAAAGGGAACTGGGCATGCCCCATACCACATTAAGCGGAAACATGCATACCTTTCGCAGGATTGGAATTCTCAGTCTTGGTTTGGAATAGTTTACACCGAGAACCTGCATCATCACGCTGAAAGAGATTACTTATTTGATGGTGAATATGCAGATTAACTAGATATCCTTAACTTTGAACGCAGGTGTGTGAGCCACGTATCCCAAAAATCATATGACTAAAACTTAAGCGTATTGTACTGATTACGTACAATTTAGAGCCAAGAAGCAAACTTTGAACCTCTTATCACCTGGCTGCTCTATGAAATATACCGTAGGGATTAGTGCGGTAAAATTGATGGCGTTTTGATAAATATTTTTCCTCATGCCGTTCGGTAATTCTGGCCTCACATCAGCGAAATCAACATTTGATGAGTAATGTGCATGTTACCTAATAACCGCTACGTGCGCGGGTATGTTAATCAGGTGCCCGGAAACTCATATGATAAAATCCAAGCGCATTTCTTCACACTGACGAGTGTTGCACAACGTGAAATATGTTTGAATCATTTATTGTGAAAACTTAAACTAAAGGTAGGGAAAAATAAAAATAAGTTAATTGAACAACACGATTGGAAAACCAAGTAGAAGCAAGGCAGTGAAAACGAGTAACGACGGGAGAAAAACAGTTAATTGGGATCTAAAACTTCACAGGGAATTCAACAAATTTTGAATTTCTACGGCACTTCTAGCACTTGAATAACGAAAAGAGCTAACGATTTCTAATCAATATAGATTTAAATATATTATGTACCTAAAAAATTAAAAACATGTGGCTCTCTGCTATGTTATAAGCATCTTCGACGGTCTTCCACGGCATTATAACCCGTTAAAAAAACTAATGTTGTATGCTCAGTTGTACTTCTTATTTCGTTTTCCCTATTCATTGTCAATCCTCTTTTTCTATAATTACATTATGGAAACAGGAGATATTGGTCTTTTATATATTTTCGATTTTTTTTATTAAATAACAACATTTGAATATTATTTCAACATTTTCAAGCAATAAAATTATACATTCAAATTGTACTATCGCACATTCAATACACTTGCTTGAATATAGTTTTGAAAAATAAATTTTAGGCGGAACGCCCTTTCGTTATAATTGGGCTTCACCTAATGCAAGGGCGGATCCAGAGGGGAATTTTGGGAGCGGAAATTCAGAATGTTTACTTAGAATTTGTCGTATTACAGATTTTATAAAATGTCGCAGCTCAACTCATGCTGCGATATGATTTCATTCGTTTTAATGATAATCCGAAAATATTTATCTTGAAACTCCCATGACAAGTAAAATTTAATTGATACTGAAAATTTTAGGAGGAAACAATTTGATTTCCCTTCCCGTGGATCCGATCCTAATGTTGAATTCGTGAGTCAGTTGTATAATTTTATTTTACTTTTATTACATTGATCTGTGATGATTTTGCGAAAGACATTTAAACAGTGATAACGTATAATTTTCGAATGGATTATGGAACTATTTTTTCTATCACAGTATTTATACAATGTGGATTGAATTTTGCAATTTCAAAGACATGTCTTCTTTTTGACTGAAACACATCCGATTAATTTTTTGGCGCAACTTCACATGTTTATACCGTGAAACTTCCAAAAATATTGAAGTGCTGAACATACAAAATTACAATTGATATAACAAATATACAAACAAGTTATTAGTAAAATAGTTTCCATATTTCTGAATGATTAAGAAATGTTTAAAACCGATACCATATGCTTAGTCTGCTCATGCATTTCTTCACACCTGAACACATCATCAGATTAATATACTACCAAGGAACAAATATTTAACTAGTACTACAGAAGGATACAGACTTTCTATTTCTGTTTCCGTATCTCATCTATTGTCGCGTAAAAGATTTTTTTTCACAACTTATTAATTTTTATCCCCTAAAAGTAGAATTGAAATGTAACTTTAAGAATATTATTGCAGGATACCTAGTCCTGTAGGGAAAATTTCATTAAATATACATCGGAAACGTGTCTTTTAAGGAAAATATTGATTGAGTATTTCTGAAAATGAGCAATTTTGAGTTCATTTTCACTGAAAAATTTTGAGTTTTTGAAAAATTCCGTAAGAAATATTTTATAGTACAAACGAATACAACTATGTATAAGAAAGTTCTCATTGAAAATATTAACAACATGAGAGGTGTATAAAAAATTAAATTTTTGTAATTTTTGATATATCTAAAGAATACCAGGCCAAAATGGCCTTTATGCCACGTTTTTTAGTGCATTCGTAGAAAGCGGACAGAAGGATGGAAAACCGTTTTACGTTTACCTATTTTTTGGTATCAAGGATCCACTAAAACAGACTACACATGTCAGAGAAATTTAACATACGAAAGCGAATTATCCTCTTGTTCCGTGTCAGTGACCAACAAAATGAGCTCTTATGTCGAAAAATCGGCGTTTTGCTGTAATATTACAAAACATTCTATGTAGTACGTAAGCGTTTGCGAGAGAGTAAATGTGGACTCCTGAATTCAAAAAGGTTTTATGATATTGCGCAAAAGCATCAACTTACAAAATGAAAGTCCATTCCAAGGCCATTCCTCTCTTCATCTTAAAACTTTTGGGGCCTCGTAAGGACTTAATACACGCCAGAGAACAATAAACTTGAGATGCGAAATGGTCAATTACTCCATCTCAAATTTTCACAAATTAAGGGTGAAATATTTTCCTCTCCTTTATTGCTAAATTAACTAAAATGAACTTACTTGTGCAACATTTTCCGCTCTATTTAATGAAAATAATATAGGTTTTACTTTTATGAATATACAGTAGGTACACTGCATCAAAGTAGATGAAAAAATAGTGTGAAAAAATTTTCAGAAATTTCAAATCGTTTCCAAGATGAATTTCTGGGGGAACTCGTGGAAGTACTACCGTAAAGAGTGAGTGACGGACTGCGGGCAAACACCTCCCCAACGAATACTGCCAGCGATATGATGATTTCCCACTGATTGAGGAAACCTCGGAGCAGCGTCGCAAATAAGGGATGCAGCTATTAGTTGGGAGGATCATTCGGCACTATAGAATATGTCATAAGAAAACTGAAATACTCAAATAATTTTACACTTTATCTACCCATTTCACTAACATAGGTTTAGGCATGTATGTGGGTGTGTTTGTGTGTGTATGTGTTTTGTTCACAATATAATTACTTTGTATCGGAGCTTTCTTTTCAATTGTATGTACGAGTATTATGATTTGATGTTGTCGGCATGGTTTCTCGGGATGTTCCAATTTCTCTTGCCAATCATTACTTGACGTTCATGGACTTGCTTGCCTTTCATGGAATGAAGTCTAATTTGGCACAAGAGGCATTGAACTTCAATTTGAGAGATCTTGTGATGAGAGTATGGTAATTAGTTCTACGTGCCGAGCACAGGAGTAAACGTGTGTGTCTGTGCACAGGGCGATTCCGGCGGCCCGCTGGCTCAGAACGGAGAGGTGATCGGCATCGTCTCGTGGGGCTACATCCCCTGCGGTTCCGTCAACGCTCCGTCGGTCTACACTCGCGTCTCCGCCTTCAACGACTGGATCCTCGCCAACGCAGAGGGCCTCTGAGCTCCGGACGCCTTCGGCTTCCAGGCGTTGTACATCAACGCATTGTATATAAAATAAATAAATAAATAAATACGATAAAAAGTTTTCTTTCATTTTCTAACAGTAAAGAATCGTCGTTCACCTCCAGTTTTATGTTAATTATTGTTTTTTTTAGCTATAAGAAGCTTTTAAGGCAACTTTAACTCCCTAGGGAGATACATATTACTTACAGTGTTGGAAAAAATATTGCATTCTCACATGACGTTTTTCAACTGAAATTGTTGAATAATGCATTAATTTATCTCTATTTTTTATTCATAATTAGTTTCAACATTAGTTTATCAAATTGTTTTTCATTTTTTATAATAATTATAATATTGTTTTTGAATATATCTGACACTACATAAAAGAAGTAGGGTATTAGTACAAAAATACGTAATATGTTTGAAAGTTGGAAAAAAGGACTTGAAATGATTTATAGCAAAATACAGTTTTTCACTGCAGTTTTTGTAACTTCAAACACTCAACTGCATCAGAAAAGTCCAAGATGCCATTAATATTTTGTTGGCTCGCTACGTTCTTTGATTACTGCCTAGCATCGTTTAGGCATCGATAGAATTCAATGATTAATAAATTGCTTGTTCAATTCATGAAATCACCGAGCTACAAAGGTATCACGTATTTCTATTTCATTTCTGGGTTTCTCTATTTCCGCAGCATTCCCCCCATAACCTTCCAACAGTTGTCAATTGGATTGAGATCAGGGTTATTACCAGGTTAGTCTCTAGCACACCATGTTTTGCAGGAAATACTTAATCTAAATTGTAAAAATATATACTAATCGCATGTATTAAACTTCTGCTCCGTTCACTCTATAAATAGCATTCATGTGAATTACATTTAAAGCTCTGTGGCAAGGAGGAGAATCGTCTTCAAAAATGCAACATGAAATATCACCAAAGTGACCCCTAATAGTTGGCATTAACGTCTTTTCAAGAATATTTTTATAGACACCTCCAGTAACAGAGCCTTTTAAGAAGTCTAGACTACCAACCCCATGGCTAGACATGCATTCTAAGATTATTTGTCCTTGTGGATGCTTCACAGTAATGCATGCGTGCGTAATGCATGAAGACAAAAATTCTTCACTCCTTCTGCGGCGAACAAACAGTTTTCCATCGGG
Organism: Gryllus longicercus; assembly: GCA_038098605.1. Taxonomy (NCBI): domain Eukaryota; kingdom Metazoa; phylum Arthropoda; class Insecta; order Orthoptera; family Gryllidae; genus Gryllus; species Gryllus longicercus. Next base: position 1,043,756 of record JAZDUA010000062.1, on the reverse strand, counting down.
GCCACGCAAATCAAATTTGTAGTCATTAGAAAAGAGAACTTTATTCCACAATTCTGTGGACCATGTCACATGTTCTTTTGCACAGTAGTCTCTTTTATAACATTGATTTCGTCAGTAAAGGCTTCTTTCTGGGCGACGGTCAAGAGGCCCTGCTTCAATGAGTCTACTAGTCACAGACACGACTTACATTTCTTCCCATTCTCTTCTCATATCTGTTGATGAGAGTCAGCGATTGCTAAGACAGATTCATTTCATCATAATTAGGGGTAGAAGACTTTTCTGCCTCTCCCTTTCATACGATCAACATTTTCATTATCGCTGTATTTTTTTAAGAAGCCTAGAGATGGCAGACTGTTGAAAACCAATTTTGAAAGATCTCAAGTACTAAGACTAACAGAAGAATAAGCCGGCATTGCTGATTTCTTTTTCTGCGGTAATTCCACTCCTTTGCCCATTCAAAGAGTTTCACGAGAAATGATCTTCTAACAGAGGTCAGGTGTTAACAGCAAACTTTGTTGACAAATAGTTAGGAATTTTTGAAGAATATGTGCCTGGAGGTCAACAATAGAAATAAAAATACAAAAACCGAGAACTGAATAGCAATTCATAGTTTCTCACTGTCTTTGAAAAAAAAAGTAAAATAATGAATGGTGTTGCATTAATTTTTTCCACCGCTGTATACAATTTAATGCTTACTTTATTTAATGTAATTTACCTTCTTAGTGACAATCACTACAATCACCTATATTCCATATACTATTTTTTAGATAGCTTTACTGACTTACAGTTTATTTTTGATTACGTATACAAGTCCCTCCATGATAAAAGGTCAGTATTACAAGATGCAGTCAGACAATAATTTTTTGTTTTCATTGTTGCATCTGCAGTAACGTAGAGCGAAACTGATTATAGTTGTTAAAAATCGAGGATCAATTGTTAAAATCTTCGTGTTCTAACAAGTTCTATTATTTTTTGTTTCATAAAGATTCACTTCAGACAATAAAACTAGATAAAGGACTATTATAACATTGTAGGTGAACAAAAACCAATAGAAACTATTTGTAAAGTTATACTAGTTTCTGTAATACTTTATTTGTCAAAAGAATACAAAAACTTAAGATGCGTCATTAATGAAAATATTAATATTTTTTATTAGATTTATTAAGATTGTAATGATTAGAGGAAAAGGTCTTAGAAAGGAAAGGTAAGAAATGAAAGATTTCTTGATCGTTAGAGAAGTATACTATAATAGAAAAACAACTTTTGAAAGAAGAATGACCATTTTATTAAAAGTAAGTTTTATAGCATTAATTGTTACAAAGGTAAAGATCGTACAAACAATTAACATAATAATTTTATACTAAGTACAATGCCAAAATTAAAAATAATACATAAATATTTATATTTTATAAACAAAGACTATTGTTTTCATAATAAGAATGAATGTTTACAATTATAAGATTGTTGTGATTGACAGTGGCTGTTGGTCTCATTTGAGTGAAAATGAATTATGATGCAATTTTTAAGAAACAAAGACTCAATATCTCTGTTTAGCATCAAAAGACAACAAAATTAATTAGCGAGGAGTCACATCATTGCATATTAAAAATACACTTGTTATAATGAAAATAATAGTACTGGAGGTAATTTTTGTATTTGATTTGAGAGTACCTACTTTTATTATCAGTATCAAAAATTACATAAAGTATGTGAAGTAATGTTTGACAACAAGTCAAAATTAGATTCGTAATAATGGATTTTTACTGCAATAAGAGTCAACATTCTTGTTACATGCTTATTAGTTATCAAAAATTTACCAATATCATTTTGAGCAGAAGCTTTTAGTATTGAAGTTACTATTAATATAATGATTCTAGTGAAACAATTAACATGGAATTTATTGAGGAAGAAAATGTATTTTTTATTTAATATATACTTAGTAATAACTATTATTATTGTAATAAATATGTTCATGACTGACTTACAAACAGATAAGATACAAAATTAAATACATGAGAAAGAATTAAACATATATCAGTATTGTAATATAACAAACACAATTTAAATTATTATATGTAGTAACAACAATTTAAAATAATAATTAGGATTAAATGTGAGAAAATAATATCAGTGGTTTCGCAAAAGTTAATTCTTATTATTCTAATTTGGGGTGTTCCTTCAATCTACCTAGCTATTCCAATCTTTCGAATCATCCTCTCGCCAAAATGGAGCTGGACACCAAGGATTTTATGGAACAGAACCTGGGTATAAGAGCTCCCCCACTGGGTGGGTACTAGGGAATCTACAATATGTGTATTAACTAATTTAATAGGTCTTAAGAATACAAATTAAATAGCACCGTTACAATGAAACAAGTATGCACCTGGTCTGTGAGTTTTTAGTTTTACTTTTTTTACTCTAGGTTAGGGAGGAAAAGTATTGGAATCACCTCAGAAACTGAAATCGAATTTACAGTTATAATCTCCGTGTTTTAAGGTTATTTAGATCTGTAATTTCGCACACGCGTCAGGATTAAGAACGATGAAGGTTGCGAGGAATTACATGCAGTTGTGTACTCGAAAAACGGAATGTTCGTCTAGATGTGTCATGAAAATGTGTCAGATTATGTTTTGAGTTCAGACCTGGTACACACATTGAAATAAGATCTAATTTTGCAGATTCAGTTATCTTTAAGATATTTTAATATTGGAGGACACTTTATGTAAACCGCTGTGACATTTTCTGAAAAAGAATTGCAAATTTATTCTTAAATTCTTTCTTGAATAGAGCAAAGGGCATATGGTAAATTTTATTAAAACAATTGAAATTGTATTTGTTGAGTAATTATAATAGACATTGTGACATTTTTCCAAAAAATGCTGCAACATAGTCACTTTATTTTACTGTAGAGTGAAAATGTAGCACATTATTCCTCACAATCTGCAAAATATGCATTTCAAAACCCTCACAGGAGAGAAAGTTTTGGTATGCCTTGCATATCCACTAGGTTGTAGTAGTTTCTGAAGTTTGTCAGTTCGCTGTTAGTACTATTGGCTTTTCAAGTGGAATTTCCTTTTATTTGACATGAAGCTGGTTAGCGACAGTGATAAAGTGTTGTATACAGATTTATTATAATACGGTATGTGGAATAAAGAATAATAATGTGTGAGGCAAGTAACGTAGTAGATATTAACAATACAAATTAAATAGCACTACCCCAATGAAATTTAGACATATCTCCTTGTGTGCATTGTACTTGCATTGCACTTGTAGTACACTAAGTGTGCATTGTGGCCTACGATTATGTTCTATCTTTTGTTTTAGAGTTTTATGGACAGAATGCTAATGCCACTGCTTTATAATTATACTATATATATTATATATTGTACTTCTAAGGTAGCGTTGTGACGAACGATTACGTTTTATTTATTGTTTTTTATCTTTTATATCTTTGTGGGTTAGATATATTTTAGATTTATGTAACTAGCTGCCACGGGATATGCCCATTGGCAGTTCAAATAAATTGATCTTATCTCATAACAACGCGACTGCCGTTTTCAGCCGCGGCTCTTGAAGAGCGGGCGGTGGGGGGCGGCAGAGGCGGGGCGGGGCGGGGCCGGGAACCCAGGCGGCAGGTGTTGTTCGAGGGTGAAGACCCGGGTTCTCTGCCGATCCCGAAGTTGTCGGTCGGCGGTGATGATCCACTGTGTAAACGCCGACACCCGCGTGAAGCCAGACGGCACGTTCGCGGTGCCGCAAATGTACGGCCCCCACGAGACGACCCCCACCAACACGCCGTTCTGCGTCAGAGGGCCTCCCGAGTCTCCCTGCCGACACGAAAGAGACACAGGGTCACCAACCCAAGTGGTTCAGAGGCAGAACATTGTCTTGAAAACTAGCAGGGAATTGTCTTACTATGTAGACTTCGAAATAATTAAATCACACAAAAAATAGTTTAAGAAATTCAGTTAATTTTGATTAGTTAGTAATTTTAGTCTCTTTTGAATCTTAGAACTGTTTTAGGAGGAGGAACTGAAGCTGGACGTTTAGTAACACTCTCAGTTCCATGATAAAACAGGCACTACATTTTAAGAACCAATGACCATAGCAATTGACAGGCAAGGAAACACGAATTAATCTATTAACTACCGAAACTATTTTCGTACCATACACAGGCTATCGCATGAGACCATTAGATCTCGTTCACCTAAAACAACAACAACAAAAACACAGACCATGAGACCGTACGGTCTCCCATGGCAGCCAACGTGCCGCTTACCGGGCAGGGCCCCATGCCGCCAGCCAGGGGGCCGGTGCACAAGATGGAGTCGGGCAGGACGTCCTCGCTCACTCCGAAGAATCGCCGGCCGACGCGGTCCACACACACGCTGTGGTTCACCACCGGCAGTTCCTCCGTCATCAGCACGTCAGGAGGGGTTTTGAAGATGGAGCTGCGCACGCCAAGCACACGTCAGTGAGGGTTCCAAGAATTAGAAACGGGGACTAGGCCCGCCCAAGGCCAACATTTCGTGTGATTTTACTCTATATATTTCTTATCCCATTAGACTTTCTGTTTCATATAAACTGTTTCAAGCGGAAGCAAAGAAAAAAGAACTGACATATCGCATTCTGTGAAATAGAAGGAGAATAGAAGAAGAAAAAAACGGGTTAAAACTTGCCTCCTCACCATTTCAAGTTATAAATATAGAATGTACGACTATTGTAAAATTAGATGTAGTTGCAAACATAATTGATATGTATTATTAATGTAATTCTTATTATTAATGTAATTATTATTATAAGTAGTAGCATTAAAATAACATATTGAAAGGTTAATTATTAGCAGATAATTTATTTACTGTATAATATCTTAATCTAACTGTAACAAGTATTGTATTTTTAGGTCAATGACCTCAACTCGATCAGGTTTTGTTCAGTTTCCCTGGTCCTTTGAGCAAATGCTGAGACGGCCCCTTGTTTGCTCCTGAACAGTAATGTAGCTTTGCTCTCTCCACCCAAGGCATCATATTGACTCGTCATACCCGATTGTAAATGTATATGTGACTCAATAAATATTATTATTATTATTATTATTATTATTATTATTATTATTATTATTCAAAATAATTACCGTACATACATCCAAAATCATCACATCCAAAGCAGTCTTCAGTTCACGTTATGAATACACTCGTACATTTTTGTTAAAAGCTCAGGCTTCCGCGGCCGACTTGGCTGTCTTGGAGACACTCTGTCCTAGGCACAGTTGCCAACGTTTCGCCCGTCACTTGTCCATTCGTGCTCTTCGCCCTGAGGGCGTTCGCAGAGTGACGGCGGTAACTTTGACTTCTGTACCTTGGACTGGGCGTTTTCCAGACAGCCAAGTAAACACTGCATTTTGTAACTTAGAGTTAAAGCATAAAATAATGTTTCAAACACATTTATGGAGACCCTGAACAGAAATGGCCTTTCTCCCTCCTGAAATACTTTTTAGGCCCTCCCTTGGATCCCCACACGGATGTTTACATTGTTTTAAGTAACTATGTTGAACGCTCTTGAGGATATGCAATAGCCGTCAATACAATATTGCACAAAAGTAATTCAAATTGGTGGAAGTATGTTTTCTTGTGAGCTAAAAAATCACTAAAATTATTTATTTTGTAAACTATATTAAATGCGTAGTATTTTCATATATAAAAGCCTTTTGGCCAAGTATTAATATTTATGATTGTTATGTGTTTCAATATATTTTTCTAAGTTAGAAATGAATAAAAAAATACATTGTATGTAGATAAGCGCCTACATAGTTTCCAATTAAAACAATATATTAAGTTCATTTGAACAAGTTCAAATTGTATTTGGATAAAAATGGCAAATTGAAAGTGATAAATGGCGCAGAATCGATTTTCCAAACCACTTCTAAAACGTAAAAAATTGCAAAAGTTAAACATTTTTGGACCTCCATCTAAAATTACATTATAAGAGTACGTAAATGTGAAAGAAGTGTATAAATGATGAATTTAGAGAAGCAGAAATTGTTAACGTGTAGTTTATTCTTCTGTTATTTATTTCTAATGTGAGAGACATAACTTCCTGAGAATTTCCTATCCTCCGAGTATGCCCCTGGTGCTAGACTAGGGTCGCAAGTGGTCGAGTGGATTTGATGTCTAATCCACTACACACTTACTCCGTAACGCCCCAACCCGAAAGCACAGTGGTGCCGTCGTGATTGACACCTGGAGCAGCCAGCTTGATTGGTTTCACGTAATCCGTGAACAGTAAGGGTTCATTCAGCAGCAGGATCGACACATCATTTGGGCTAAATCCAGTGCTTCTGCAATAGAAACAAAACAGGAATAAACACTTAATACAAACATATTTTTTTCTTTGATTTCTGGTATTGTTTTTTCCTTTCTTACGCTTATGAAGGAACTTCTTAAGAAGAGAAAGTTACGTAATGCTGCGTCAAAAACTGGAAATTTTTGGCAGAAAAACTCTTATTACAGGGCTCTGGTAACGAAAAAGTGGATAAATACAGTTGTTAAATTTGGAAAACCTCAAACACGGAGTGTAGCCAGAATCCATGTTTTATACCGAAAAATCTATTGACTGCAAAATGTCTGTCTGACTGTGAACAACTCAAGTGGCTAAAGCATTCATCAGATTTTCTCCAATATTGATGTTCACAAATTGATCTGGCTGATGGCACGGCCCCTTGAATTTGAAACTAATATTTTCATTTTGAAGGGTACTTTGGGTGGCGTATCGCTGACCTGACCAGTCACACAAAGGAAGGCGCTGCAAGACCAACGTACACGCCATGTTTGTGCAATCTTAATAACTTCTTATGGATACACTTTTAAACATATACACCGATTTTTAAGCGAGTCCAACCATTCCTTCTGTGTGTTGCAATTTTCACAAACACCAGTGTGAAAATGCAAGTAAAAATATCGTTGGGTACAGCTTTCCAGTATATGTTCATTGGCCAATAGATCAGCTTTGACCGAACCCTAGAAGTTGGTAACATTTATTCTGAGACATTCTGTGAATTACATACGAAGACAATTACATACGTGCGTGTCTTGTAGTCAGGATGCGTAACAAAGCTTGCTACTTTTCTCCGTTGTTCTGTACCCTCCTCGATCTTCAAATCGTGATCCCCAGCAACTACCTGAAAATTGGAAAAATAATGTTGATTTGATTGCTAATTATGATTTATTTAATTCGCATAGAAACAAATTATAAATTTACAATAATTAATACGAATATTATTTTACATGAATTCTCAAATATAGTAAAATGCATCAGCTATAATCCGGAAAATATTTGGGTTCTCCATCAAGCAATTAGTTACGAGATTCCAATTTTTTATTAACAACTTGCGTGCCGCGTGTATCATTTGGATTCAAACCATATCCATATCAAAGGGTCATATTTATCAAAATGATTCCCAATTACTAAATTGAGATCAGTTACGTAATAGAGTTCTAATAATGTGTACACAAGTGTTCAAATTATCCACGGCCCATAATGAATGACAATAATCATAATCGTCGTTTAAGTAAGATTAGATTTGGTAATGGATTGTTTACTGGAAATTACGGTGTAAGTCGTAGGTGTGAATATTGTATATAAATTAGAAATAATATGAATATCATTAAGCCACTTAGATTTAGGGACTCTAAGTTTTATGATAGAACATAATCAAACTCGTGAAAATATTATGTGCAATATAAAATGTACGACTGCTTTCAACATCAGAACTTTCAAATTTGTGGGACCAGTAGTAAAATAATCGAAGATAATAGAACCTCACACAAATTTAATACACATAGTAACATTGGATAATTTTTCAAAATTGATAAAACGATAAAACGTTGTAGGTATTCACCTAGTACTGTAGTTATCGTCATCATTTGATATTTCTCAAATTTCATATCCTAAGAGAAATAAGTCTTACGATACTTATTCAATAGTTAAATTTTTTGATATTTTATACGGCCACTGTGGTCGTGGACTATCGAGAAATATTCTTGTGAGCGTAGTTCTCCCTACCTCATAGTAATAGGCAGGGTAAGTCATACAGTGTGCGGCTGTGAGCACAGTGTGGTGACTAATAATGCTCCCACCGCAAACGTGTTCTCCAAGAACCTGTAGGGATACGATGAAAGGGAATTGCCCTGCAAACAGAAAAAAGAAACATGCATGTCGGTTACGTGAAATACTTAGTTTCAAAAAATCTAACTCCTTTCTGCAATTTCGAGTTAAGTATAAAATATTTCATTTTGAAGCAAACAATTACTAGACATACTGTATGGTATTTATTGTTCCTGTGAATAATATTTGACATTCGTAACATAAACTTTAAGAATAGGTTTTTGTTTAAGAAAAGAAAAACAGTTTGCTGAAACGAACTTAAATTGATTAGTTTCATAGTTTTAAAACGTACAAAAATACACTTGGTCGCTTTTGAAACCAAAAGACTTTTATGCTTTTAAGGTTATGCCAAAAATGAAATAACAATTTATTCTTGTTTGAATTGTGAATGCAATTGATTTTGATATTGTCCGGCCTTGAAAATAAAGGAAAGATTTTAAAATCGAAGAACACTTGTTATTGAATGAAAAACCACAATTGTTGTAACATTGTGTTTGTAAACTACACAATTCCTGAAATTATGGCAATTTTTCTTTTTTAGAATTTGCAATGTTTTAAAATTCAGCTCTTCAGACGTGTTTCTGGAATCAGTTTTGGAGTTGAGCAGCTGAAAGATTCATTAATTTTTACTATCGTAATGTATTTCTTCATATCAAAAAGATATCAATGAAGAATGTTGTTTTGTTCATTTTAGATTTTCATCCACGTAGAACTAAGTACAGTATTTCAGAAGTACAGTACAGTACATAATTTCAGAAGAAAGCAAGTTACAATTGATTATCGAAACCTAAATATTTTACCGGACAACGTTATAGATTCATTGACCTAATATTTATTTAAAACGGAATATTAAATAAAACGGAAAAATTGTCTCATTGAGTCATTAATGCACATTGCTATTCACACTACAAACAAGAGTTTCATATTGCTATTCCAAGACACTGGTCAAGAGAAAGATGTTTAGGAAGAAGGGACAAACAGAAAGAGTTGAAATAAAAGAGCAGCAAGAGAATGAAAACAAAGAGATAAAAGCAAAACATAAGAAGAGAAGAACAAGAAAAGCTGAGAAAATAAAGAGGAGAAGACGAAAAAGATATGAGCGGAGAGCAAAATTCGTAAATAAGAATTGAAGAAAAAGGTTAAAAAGAGAAGGAAAGAGGAGATAAGAGAAGAACAACAAAAATAAGAGCAGAAGATGTTAAGAGAAAAAGAAAAGAAAAGAAAGGAAGAAGAAAAAGAAGAAAAATCTCAAAAACTCAGAAGAAGAGAAGAGCAAACATATTAAGAAGAAAGAAGTTAATGCAAATCATACTTATAAAGTTTGTTAATCATACAGCTGTTATACGTGATAATGTGAATAATAAATTAACGAAAAATCGTATGATTATACGTAACAAATACAGTACATAAAATAAATTTGCTGCTTAAATAGTAATTCATTATCTCTAAATAAATAGGATACTTTTAATTTGAATACGTATTGGCCTTTGTGGGTATTATTTTATTTGAATAAATTAAAAAAAATAACAAATAAAAAAATAATGAAGAGCGGAACAATAAGTGTGGAATAAGAAGAGGACAGGAAGGTCATGGCTTCCTTCTTACCTTTCTTTGCTGGAGAAGCCCCGATACTTAGTTGGTGGGGATGAGGAACAGAGTGTAAAGGCATCGGCAGTTGGCGCAGAAGACCCAACTTCCCCTTCTGCCTCGGTGCCACCTCTGTGCCTCCGCCGGCGACTGCCAAACACACGCACAAACACATACACTCAATAAGCACACACAATGGTTGGTATGAATAAAACTAATAACTAATACTAAAGAAAGCAATTACTCTTTGTTCCGAGTTTGGGAGTACCTTCTCAATTTCATATGTATAAAGTGGGTAAGCAATTGTGAAAATTTGTACTGTTGAAATGATTCATGTCTGTCCAGATTGTATTCGGAAATCAGTTGTTGCGCAGTCCCTGACACCAAAACAGTGTAATTTGACGTTCTCGTATACGTCCGTATACAGCATACAGAGTAGAGAAAAAGTTGTGTAATGCTACGCAATGTCGATGTCATGTCAATAGTCGCGCAATATCGATGTAAATAGTAGCATGAAGGGTTGTCTAATTTCACGCACACTTTTTCAATATTATTGCTAGCAATTATGTGGACGCCAATATTGACCCGACATCTTTCACTTGTAATTGGCACTATTTTCGCACTCGAATGAAACTCTCGTCAATGTCACTATGAGGACTGAAACTTGGGCTTTTAACAAATAAAAGAACCTTCCATTTACAATTACCATCAACGAGAAATTCATCAATTAACTTATAATAGACACTTCTCTGAAGACATCTAAAAGCTCAACTTCGTAACCTATCGAATCTATAAATTGTCGGTATAGCCCATGCAATCGCGGCGAGAATGAACTAAATGGCCACGAACAAATTATTTTGGGGCAGTCGTTTGTTTTATTTTCATATTTATTGATAAAACTGTTTAACTAACATTTCGAGGCCTCTTTTTTTGTTTACATGTGATATACTCGGATACCGCAGTAGTGCAACTCATTTCCTAGAAACTTCGCAGACAATCAGGTGTAGCGATATGGAATTCCGGCTCGCGACATAAGGCATTATGGCTCGCGACACAGGCAATATTTCAATTACGTTACTTGGGTTTATGCGTCTGTAAACCGCCCACAGTATAATATTATTTAAAGGGATATATTATGGGTCGGGATGTAATAGACAAAATACTGTATACTGAAAATGAATAATATTTGATGAAGAGGTGGAATACTTTGACACTCCTCTTTTCTCAATTAGCTTCTTTGGGGAACGCAATATGTAAAAATCATAGACCGTAGATCTTCAATACCGTTATACAACAAACAAAAATCATGTTACACGTGCACTTTTAATTGCGAATTCGGTTTTTTTCACTCCATGTCTCAGAAAATTGTTGTGCGGGCCTATGCCAGTTAATTCTATCTATTTTTGCAAAAAATATGTTTTTAATTCTTTCGATCGTGATGGAAAATCAAAATTTTACTGATCATCATAGGTTAACACTTGGGTGACTACATTCATCGTTCAAAATTTAATAGCCAGCAAAGTCCTCATGCTTAAAGCTAACTTTTCTGCGTCACTTGATGTACATATGAATATATTTTCAAATTCGTTAATCTTCAAATTCAAAGATTGACACTTTTATAGTACACGTAGTCACTTTTATTGTATATCAACGTCGAATATACAAAACACAAATGGGAAAAACCTAGGAATTTTAATACTAATACAAGTACGTAACAAGTATAAAGAAGATCTACTCACTTGCAATAAAGACACTCCATTCTTAATTATTACAGGTTCTGTGAAGCTACGGATACCATTTCGAGGGAGAAATCAACGGACAACAGAACGGCATTCAAAGCTCTACTTTATCACTCTTCAAGATAACAGTTTATCTTTCTCAAAGATAAAATATGTCAATAGTAACCAACATAAACCTTGGAAAACCGAAAAACAGTTTTTAACATTAGCAAGGGGAAAGTTAAGAAACACTAAGTTTTAAATGAATACTTACTTCGCGGCAAAATAAATACTTGTCGGAGTAGACTTGTCTTGTAGCAGGTCTCGTATTCAGTCGAGGTTCATAGCATTCTAAAGGTCTTCAGATGCGGAGGAAATCAAAGAAAAATATTTGCTAACGTTACACGAATAGAAAAATAACTCGTCTGCTGGAGAAGTATGTAGTCACACTCAAGAAAGAAACGAAAATGCGTCATTCCGATCGCATTGGTTTAGTTACTAGCGTTCTTCACTGAAGGACGGACTGACGTTTTGCCGCAAACCAAGTTTCCGTTATCAAGGTCTCTCAAAACGTGAACGCTGACAACACAAAGTGTAAACAGAGAAACTTATAGGAACAAGAATTGCCCATTGTGATTCTGCTGGGAACATACAATAATTTGTTTTTGACAAATAATCGCGGTTTTGCGCCGCAGCTATACACACCTTTCTCTGTACTATGAATGTGGTGTGCGAAAAAGTGAGAGGTATCAGTCAGTCGCTTAAGGCAACGAAATGTCTGATGAAAACCGAAAACAATATACGTTAATAATGTTGTCAAAACTCACCCAGCGCCAGGCAGAGGAGGAGTGCGATCTTGTATGCGGTCATTTTCACTGCACTTGGAAATCAAGATCGAGCCTATTTATGCAGATTTATCTTTGATAAGATATGTCACAAAGCATCAAGTCACAGGGATTATTTCTTCTCCCTAACACTAGGAGAACGGAAAATTGACCCGTTTGACTCATTGCCACGTGATGTAAAGCGATTCGTCGAGAAATTAGGAGATAAGATACTTCTTTTAGCCAAACCCAAACAAAAGAATCGTTGTCATAATTTTCTCCCTTCGATTACATGCTTCACCACATCTTTCATCATAAATAGGGGCGGCTTTTAATGAAATGTCATTTTTCCTTTTCACTGTAGAACAATGCTTTTTAGTATAGACATAAAGACGAAAAGAAGACCCATTTTTAAAATTTTTTGGGGGATTTTTCATCTATTTCGGCTAACACATTATTTTTTTATCTTCTCCGTAATTTGTAAAAGCTCACGAGTTAGAGGATTGTTTTATAAATTTAGAAACTGGATTTTTCTACTTTTTCGTTATCAAAGTACGTAAATAAGTTTTAATTTTTTTATTCTCATTTTTACACTTCCTGCATTTTTGTTAATTTAATTTTTTTCTGTTTGCCTAATTTTTTTGGAAGCATGCCTCCGTCAATCCGCCGCTGCTATTACATCAGTAACATATCCAACTGTTTGAGTTACGCACCTGCATTGGTTTTAATAAGAAAATTGACGTCATTTTTATTTGCAATTAGGGCATTTGCAAAACATTTGAAAAGTTTTTGATTGTTAATTTTTGGTGACGTTTCAGGTCATCGAAATACGCCTCTAGTTATAATTCCCCATCCTAGGGATACTATATAAGTGCCTGACTGTGAGTCGCGTGTGACCTATAAATTAAGATAGATTTTTATTCAAAACGTTTTTGTTGAATGTATCGTATTACAGACTAGGTAGAATGACGCAGGTTAAACTCAGTTCATGCTGCGACACGATTTTATTGGTTTTAAATTCGATTTTATCCGTACCTATATAGACATACTAAATAGCCGCATTATAATGTTTATATAGATTCGCTTACAAAACAATTAATAAAGCATTTGCAGAATTAGAGGTCAACACGAATCAGACTGAGATTATGAAGTTTTCAACACTTCAATAATGAGGGAACAAAATTATGGAAGTGTTAAGCACATCCGGAAAATAATGTCTCGTATCTAATGAAATTATGTTCCGCAACAGAGTATGCACCCGTTGGCAACTTTAACAAATTCAGCTGCCACTGTTTTTCACCTATCCAGCTTCGCTGTATGTTTGCCTCTCTCTTAAGGTAATTATAAATAAAAAATTTAAGTTCCAACACAAAATATATTGATTGTGAATGCAGGTTACCACCATCAATACCACCGGCAAACTATTACCTGATCCGTTTACGCAAATACCTTGTTCCGTATTCTACATCCACTTCTTAAATACCTTGAACAAGTTTCGACAAACTTGTAATCTCTTGACGACGCTACCATTGAGGTATTTAAATCAGATTATTATTTAGAATATGTTGACTAACATTTAGGCATACATTTTTTTAAGAACTCGAGTAAGTAACTCTCTAAAAAACGTGTGTCCATGAGAATCTACATAACTGAATTGTTTCTTTTTTATGAGTTGATGCAAATTGCACAAATTTATATTTTCATTTCCAAAGAGAATCAAATAGTTGTAGAATATTTTGCTACAGAATTTTGAAAGTAATTAAGAAAGATCTTGTTTTAGTATTAAAGAAAAACGCTGATGAACAGCTTACTGATGATTTTATATGCATATCTGTGCGCATTAGCAACAATAGCGTAAAAATGTAGCTGTAGTGAATTCTTATGAATCACATCATCGTTACTTGCAAGTATATTTAATGGCGGTTCAAATATTTAAATTGCAATATTAAAAATTCTTGTAAGTTTTCTGGACCACCTTATTATCTTATATTTTCAGTAGAATGGTCCAGGATTTATTTATAGACAGTCGTTTTTTTAAAATTTTCACATTTATTGATAAACTTTTTGAACGTTTTTTTAATTTTCATATTTATTGATATTATTCTTTAACTATCGTTTCGAGGCCATTCCCGGTCTCATTTTAAAGGTTTTCTTAATCATATGTAAATCACAATCAAACGATATAAAGTACTACAAAATAATTCACACTATCTGTGGGTCATTTGACTTGACCCACGTCCGTTTGACATGGGCGACAGACAGTGTGAACTATTTTGGAGTACATTGCATAGTTAGATTGTGATTTACATATGAATAAGAAAGTCATGAAAATGAGACCGGAAGAAGTCACGAAATGATAGTTAAGGAGTTTTATCAATAAATATGAAAATAAAACAAACTACTGCCTATAAATAAATCCTGGAGCATACCCCTAAAAATAATCAGTTCATATCTCACATGTAGGTACATGCAAACCATTGGATGTTAGGAATATTAGAACGAGAGTTTAACATTTTCAGTTACTGCGATTCATTGGTGTGTAGAATGCCAGATTCTTTAAGAACTTATTTCAACAAAGCTGTGCATAGAATTTAGAAATTTTGACAACTGAAAATAATTTTAAAACATGTGAGAGCGTAGGCTTCCGCGGCCGGAGTCAGTATTTACTAGGCTGTCCGGTGACGCCGCGTCCATGGCGTCCTCAGGGCGTAATGCATTGCGAAACGTCGGCACCTTCGCCATGGACGCGGCGTCACCCGGACAGCATAGTAAATACAATTTTAAAACAGTTTACAGCGTCGGACTCGCCGCCTGTATGGCCGAGGTGGCTAGACCGTGTGTCAAAGCTCAAAGCCTCGGTTGGAAGAGTCGCGGGTTCGAGTGCCACAATGGGCATGGTTGTTTGTCCCTTGTCTTTCATGTATGTGTTTTCGCGGAAGGCCTTGCGAGTCTGCTGACCACAGACCGAGGAGCGTGCATGTGAGTCAGGGCCTAGTGTAAAGTGTCTAGTGAATGTGTCCCCATGAGGGACATGGTGGGTACCAGGCGAGGATACCGGAAACGGCATCCCTTGAAAGCTGGAAAAAATAAAAAGCTTCCGAAAAACAGCAACAACCAGCGTCGACGAAGCCATAAGCAGTTAATAATAAACAAAAACGCATCTGTTTACAGCCGCTCGTAACAGAGAAGGTGGTAGCAACGACGATCGTACAGCGAACATGACTAGATAGAATGGAAAGGGCGGAGCCAGACAACGCATGCGCGGGCGGGGAGAGAAAGAAGGAGTATTACCGGTGGTACCGTATTTTTGCATTACCCTCTGCATTTTCGACGTTCAATCCGGAATGCGCATTATGGCATGCGAATGATTAAAAGCTCCGCATTTTTATAATTTATGAAAATTATCATTTATTTTCTTTTTTTTAGTTGACAGTTTGGCGAGTCTTCACGACACGTTTTTTAGTCGGGTCGTGCAGCGACACGTTTATTGATAGTAGATTAGAGGAAGACTCACAATGTCACGTGTCTAACGATGCGTACTCACCCTGAGGATGTGTATTATCTGTCTTAGTAATATACATCTCTGTCTGTTCATCGTTATTATGTCAGAAGCAATCGTACATTGGCAACCATTTCATAAAATGTTTGTGTAAACATTGTACAAACAGTATTTATGTAAAAAGCGTACAATTCCTGGTTATCAGAGTATCTTATTTTTTATGAAAATTCCACTTTTTCTATCGAATTTGTATTTACTTAAGAAAGAAACGGACAGATGAAATTTCTGTACATGTCATTAGAAAGTAGTTCAGTTACGGTAGAAATACCGAGAAAGAAGTTTGAAATTTACGCGTGCGTATTCCAGTTTCCGAATAGAATACTTAGGCGCATTTATATCCTCATTCACATTCGCATTTTCACAGCTCAGCTTCCGCAAAATTTTTCATCGTGGCACTTAAGATCGCGCATTCGGGCAATCTACCTCTGGCAACACTGGTGCGATGGGGGAAGGTGTGTGTGCGCAATAGAGGCCAGGCCGAATCACAAAATAGACATACTTCATTTATTTTTCTAACAGACGAATGTGACAAGGTCCCGGGCACAAAATTCATGTGTCCAAAAGTGAAATGTAGAAGATCATTGTCAGTGTTGATACAAATGTCATAATAAAAATTATTACAAAAAATATTTATTATCCACTTTTAACTTTAATTTCATGTGTTGTTTCTTATATTCATGAGTATAAGGAACCACAAAATTAAATTCCACCCGATACATAGGATGCAAATGCTTGTAAATCACTTTGGGGCATTATATTTTGCTGCACGACCTGCCACGCCCATTGTCACCTCCACGTGACAACCCTATAAAACAAAAACAGTAGTATTGATTTAGATAATATCCTACTCAAAGGTTAAGGGTATGGATAAATAAGTACTAATCAGAACGGGACACCAAAATAACCCATATTATAACAATGAGAATTTCCGAGTTAGATGCTTGCAATAAAGTCCCGAGCAAAGAAGGGTACTTCACTAGTACATATTTTTTTGACGAGGGCAGGGGAAAATCTTCCTATGACACTGCGCAGCCCGCACTCCGCAGCGTGTGGGATTCACGGCTAGCCTGTGCCTTACCCACTAAAAACCCCTCCCATTCCTCCAATTCCATCCCCGCGGACCCGCGGTCATACATTGCATCACAAGAAAGGCACATCGGCTTATCGCTCTATGCCAACTGAATCACGGGGTACTCCTTTGCTGTCCTTCCCGAAGCTTCTTGAAAACTGTTTCGGCGTAGGTGGCTACCGTACACTAATTCTCCTGGGACATCAGTATTCTAATTTGTGCCAAGACGGAGGCTATGCGAAACGCTTTCTTGCAGACTGAACGCAAGTGCTCGTCGAAGCGCAGTCTCGCATCAATCTGGACTCCTAAGAATCTTAATGATTGCTGGGAGGCTATTTTACTACCCCTCACATTGAGAGTAATACCCTCCTTCACTTTACTGCTTGCCACCAAAACAGCCTGTGCTTTATGCTTGGTCATCTGGAGCCCCACCGACATTAGCCACCGGATCGGAGCCACAGCCTGGTTCGCAACGTGCTGTATCTTCAGTACATTGTGCAATAGTGCAATCGTGCAATCTTCAGTATATTTGCCGACCACTACCACCGCAATATCGTCAACAAATTCAATAGTCCGTGCGCCTTTCGGCATCTGGAGCTTCTAAACGGAATTATACATACTATTTCACAACAGCGGCCCAACTACCGAGACTTGCGGAACACTTCCCGAGATACCATAGGTCTTTACTCCTGTATCTGCTTCGTACAGAAAGGTTCTTTCCTCAAAGTAGCTTCTGACTATTTTCGTGATGTAATTCGGAACTCCAGATTTTTAACGTAGCAAGTATGGAACTCCATCTTGCCGTATTAAATGCGTTCCTGACGTCGAGGGTAACAAAATCGTATACTTCTTTGCGCCTCTTCTCCACCTTTTGCCCTCAATAGCCATGCATGCGAGGTCGATGACGAACTTAATTGCGTCTTCTGTGGATCTCGGCTTTCTGAATCCATATTGATTATCACAATGTCCCTGGGGTCCCTCTGTGTAGGCTTCAATCCGTTTACAGATGAACTGCTGAAACAACTTGCCTGGGGTATCAAGTAAACATATAGGCCGATATGCTGACGGGTCGCTAGGAGGCTTATCGCCCTTCGGAAGGAGGACCAGCCGTTGTTACTTCGAACGACGGGGGAAATTCCCCTTGCACGCATTAAGTGCCTTTAAGAATAGATCTGGCTGACTTCTAATAGCGGTCTTTATAGGAACATTTGGCACCCCATCCCAGCCGGGGGCAATGCAATATTGAACCTTAGATCGTGTAGATTCTGAAGAGTGTCCGTGGGCTGTAGCATATCCCTCTGGCGAGGAAACAAGGTAGCAACTATCTTCTCCAAGAAGACCGGACAAGTCGGGGGTGGTCTGAACAGAGCCTTGAGCCTGACCGTTACCATCTTAAACGGGCGACCCCAGGTGTCAGCATCCACCTCGTTTCGTAGCTCTCTCCTGCAGCGATCCTTGATGATTTTAATGGCTTTTGTGAAAGCTCTTCTGGCGGCCATGCGTCTCTTCTTGAGAGTGTAATAATTTGGGCGACCCCATCTACGCTGCGCCAACCTACGTGTGTGGCGGCATTCTCTCGAAGTTCCGCGTTCTCGTCAGTCAACCAATACGCTGGAGGAAGCGTTCTTTCCCGAGGCTTTTCGTCATTGACGCTTCACAAGCGTCAGAGACCAGGCTCATTACAGTTTCCACCATATCTTCAGATATTCCGACCAGCTTAACGTTGCCCTTCATCATCCCGACCTGTGGTTTCAAGTTGCTCTCCAACCATCCTTTGCAGAACTCAACCTACATTTCTCCCTGACTTCAGATACAATAGCTTGGTGGTCGCTAGGTGTATAATGATCATTAAACTCCCACGCCGTAATCCGTCTAGCAAGGCTACTACACGCAAAGGTCAAGTGAACGATGGAGCTGCCACCATTAATGGCAAAGGTCGGGTATTTACTCGTGTTGCAGAGGGAAACGTCAAACTTGGCAAGGCTGTCCAGGTGAGCCAACCCATTGGTTCGTTACCCTACTGCTCCATTCAGTGACGCATGCATTAAAATCCCCAGCAATAATAAGAGGTCTTCGTTCTCTTGCATCATCCTATAATCTATCGAGCTATGCCTTGAACTCCTCAAGTGTTGCACTGGGTGCTGCATAAACTCTGTAACAATAAATACCTTCTTCTTCTTCTTTTTCTTCTTCTGCACTCCAGAAATTAGGCGGCTTCCTGTTCCGTTTTCACACATCAAACCAAAAAATAAATACCGAACCCCATTATCCGGGTGAATCCACCCCTGGGACTTGCATAAACTCCTGGACTGGACTATTACCACAAATCCACACCGCAGCTCGGCTTGTCACGTTCGAAACCCATTGAAAACCGTTTATATTCCTATACTGCTGGCACAGGATCGCAACGTCTAACTTCAGCTCGCACAGCGTCTGGCCGAGAAGGTCTTGCGCCGCCTCGTAATGATTAAGGTTAGCTGAAGGACCCTCATTATAATTCATCCAACTCCGTTCGGCCTTTCGTAAAGCCTTTTGGTAATAAGGACACTTAGAGCTACCAGTGGCATGCGTCTCTGTCTTTTCCCTGACAAGACAACTATTAGGGGGCTTAATGCACGTCTCAACAAAATGCTCTCCCTTGCCGCACCGACGGCAATTCTTGGACCTATCAGGCCCTATACAGTTTCGCGCAAGCCCAGCATCTGTAACCATAATATTTTCCCGGACGCGACACCGAACCCAGCCAATCCGAATTTTATTCATTCGAACCGCTTTCCTGGCTAGATCTGCTGAAAGTGCAACAACGGCTGTTTGGGTGCCACCATAAGCGGTGTGAATTCTTAGCTGCCTCCAGCTGACTCTCAAAGACTTCAAGAATTTATTTGCCTGACGTGACTTCATCCAGATCTTTAGAATATATGTATACGTATTTGGCATTCAGTGTCTGAATAATCCGAGATTTTCCAGCTAGTTGTGTTGCGAGGTCTGAACCCTATTTTTTATTTATTATCCATCCAAGGCATGACGTATTTCCATCACCATACCTAGCTCTTTTGGCCTGCCTGTACTTTCTTTCGTCGCGCAACTATAGAAACCGTCACGATTTGTATTAGAAAGCTACAGTTTCATTTTTGCCCCGGCTGGGAATCGAATCGGGGAGTTACCTCACAGGAAAATTCTGATTTCAATATTTTAACATTTTCTCCATTTTCTTTCTTAATTATGAATCTCTCTAATTCTTCTAAATCTTCTCTATCTCTGACTCTTTCATTTACATTTATCTACAATTATAAATGGTTAAATGTGAGCGTAGTGAGAGGTTTGGTGCGTGCCTCAGCTGAAAAAAATCTCCTCCAAAAATCATTTACATTTCAGTCTTCACATTTCAGTCATTACATCTCCAAAAACAAAGATTCCTTAACAATTCACCATATTAGATGGACATAAGTTATCTCTTCTGAGAAGCGATTATACAGGTAGATAAGAGATAAAATAAGTCAGATGAGTTTGATTATTGTCTGATGTGTTTAGGATTGCTAGGAAATGTGATTGCCTTATAAGGCAAGAATTTCACGCTTTCAAAAATAGCTTTCGCTAATTGATAAATCAAGAATTTAAAACTGACGTGGATCTACTCCAGTAGAAAACTAACAGTGTTACAACCGCACATAATGTCTCGCATTATTTCTAACTGTCGAAAATTCAGAAGGTTAAAGAAAATGAGACCTGTGCCAATTTTTTAAGCGCCATTTACCCTATCGTAGTGAAAAACTTAAATCAACACGCGCCAACACACCAAAAAGTACTTTGAAGCTAATATATATTTATTTTAAATCTAATATATCAACATAAATTTGATAATTAAAACGGAGTGTTATGCACTTACAACATCTCTCAGCAATTTGAAAGACTTCTCAGAGATTTCAACTGGCGTCTCTTGACGCTAAATGCTATTATCGCATTCCAATCAGACACATAAAGGCCAGCAAACGAAGCCCAGGAAATTTGAATTTTTAATTTCGAAATAAGCAAACTTAAGCGTAATTTCTCATATTATTAAAAAAAATACATAACATAGTTTTGAGAACTAATTTTTACTTTCTCCTTACGGAGTCGAGAGAAAGTTATGTAATGCTGCGTGAAAGAACTGCGGATTTTTGTCAGAAATAGTAGTGCTACAAAGCCCTGGTAAGAAAAAATGAATAAATCATTGTTACATTTAGAACAAAACTCACGTATAGAAAAAAAATCATGTTGTGTCGCCAGAATTCAGGTTTTGTGAGTTCTTGCTACCGAAAAATGGAATGACGGCATAACGTGTGTCCGTCCGAGTGTCTGTCTGTCCGTCTATCTGTGAACAAAGCTAGCGGCTAAACCGTTCAGTCTATTCTTCCCAAAATTGATATTCACCGATTAACCTGACTGATGACCTTCCTTGAATTTGAAACATGTATTTTAATTTAGGGTGGGGAGGATAATTTATATGAAGCTCCTGGGATATTTTCAAAATATTGAAAAAATAGCTCCATGTTGTTAGGGTGAAGAGAATGGAGCAAGTCTCATGTTCAAAAACCTTAATTTTTCGATATTGCAAAAGTTGAAAATTGTTTGGAGTCAACCTACAACTAAAATATTAAAGATAAAGATTTTCCCTGAAATAAATCTTATACTTATATATAGATTTTGAAATAAGGTCATGTACAATTTTTCGATACTTTCAGTTTTCTTCGCGTAATTTTGTTTGAAATTACGGGCGAGAAAATACATGCTGTTTTAGCACCACTAGGTAATAATTTATAACGGTTAGGCTGGGTTAGCTTGACAGTTCGCTTGAAGTTAGGTTGACATCCTTCGAAGCACGTGTATTCAGAAATGGAAGAATGGATTCAAATAGCCAGTTAAGTAAATATTAACATGAGAAAGATGCCAAAAAATTATATTGGTGTAAATTTTGAAATAGCAAAAGAATTCATCAAAATGGCGTAAATGTCATCTTCTCTAGCGCATTTAACACTTGCCGTACAAAAAAAAATAAAGAAAAAAGTACTAGTCCTTTTTGAAAAAATCTTGGTTTTAATACTTTTTAATCATGACCATTCTTCAGTCAAAATTTCGAGAAAACTACTACACATTTTAAAAACTGTACATGTCAATAATTAAACAACTGAGTGTGGAGAACAAATTTCATTTGAAGAAAATATCACTATCTTCAATATTGTATTTGTAGGAAAACACGGACAGATTTCAAACTTCCGCAATTTTCAAAAATTCCGAGATAACCTAGAAATCTGACTTAAGCCATCATTATAAGAGTATTTTGTTCTACGTTTCCAAGAAACTTGAAGAAAATATTTAGAGCCATTTTTGAGAAAATGTTGAATGTCCTAGATGCTTCATGTAATTTTCCCCGAAATATGTCAGTAATGTAAGTAGTTTAGCACAAACGTTTGGTGCAATTTGTTAAAAATTTGAGAATGACATCGCTCAATGTAAAGTACCCTCAATAATCAAACGATCTGCTTCAAAGTCGCAGAGACTTGTGTTTGTCCAGATCGATCGGAAAATCCCAATTTTGGAGATCACGTGGATTCACGTGAAGGGTGTATTTGCTAGTGTTGACCGCAAGAAGACGGGACAGACCAAAGTCTTTTCTATTGATTTTTAGATATTAAGGAATAACAAAAAATGAATGTTTACAATACATGTTAGGGGAAGTAAATTTCTACATATAGGAACACAATTAACAATTTTTTCTTTAAAATAGCTCAATAAGAATTGTTTTTCCGTCAAAAAATGGCGAATTTTGCGAATTCGCTGATCCCGGTAGGTACGGGAGAACAGTTCATGGCCGGTTAGATCTTGTTATCGCGGTGCAAACGGATTACAAGACAAACTCGAGTATCTGATTGTATTGTATGCCACGCGCTTCTAAAATTCCAAACTCACGCAATTAAATCTCGCCTGAGGCAACAGATAATATGCGAATCTATATCTGTGAAAAAAACAAACCCCCCTCCTAATAGAACTCGAATACTTGCAGTTTTGTTTGAACATGCCAAACTAATGCTCAAATTTGCGTATTCCAAAAAACATTCACTTTTAAGCAACTGCACATCAGCAATTAACTCAATAGTTTCCTCCCAATACGCAGAGACAAGATTTCGGGATTCGGCTGGTGCGCTGGTAGGTAGGGTGGGGCAAGAGTGCATGGCTTGATGTGTTTGGATAACGCGGTGCGAACGTGTTCCAAGTAGCAGTTAAGAATAGGTATCTGATTATAATATAAAGACGCCCTCTAAAAGTCACAAGACTCACGCACCACAATCTATCGCACGCCGACTGATAAGATAAGAGTATATGGCTGATGTATACCTGAAAAAAAATATTGCATTTCTTCTTAATAGATCGAGAATACTTGCAGGAGTATTGCAACATATGGAGCCAAACATTGAAACATTGCATTTTCACTCCTTTACTATTCAGTTGTTTTCCGTTAGAATATGCGAATTTAATCTGAATACCGTAATTCATTTAGTGTTTTGGAAACAGTTGCGATTGAAGTTCGGGAGAGGGCACAGAATTTGACTGTGCAAATAGATTTTCCATACGTTCTCTTTTCTCCAGACATGTCCTCTTTTTGAAGTAAGCAATACTATGTGGGTGGATTTTACAATAAAGAATGATTTTTTTTAATTGGAAAGGTTTCTTTCAAATGAAACGTAGACGTGCGAAGGATACAGCGTTTTTTTCAATTTTTTCGGGTCCCCAAGATCAAATAATGCATTGCTGTATAAATAAATGTCATCGATCTTGAAATTTCTTACCTAACAACCACTAACTCTACCGACGTCATTTACTTCCTAAAATACCATCATCTTTTACAACATATTGTACAACGTGTTATATGCATGTATTGGTTAAAGATTACATGTTCTGTGTTAATACTGTTCTGCTGGCCTGCGGAGTTAATTCTGCTCAGGGGTGCTTAGAGTTCGAGCAGGATGCCAAGAAGAAACGCCTTGTTTAATGATACAAAAGTCCAAAGGCAAAAAAGCAAAGTTCTAATTGTTGAGGGAGATTTTGTCATCCACTAAATATTTCTAGTGTAAAAGTGGAAAAGACAGTAACGACAAAGAACAAGGACTATTGTGTGATTGTGAAAGTGATGACAATGAATGAAGTATTCATTTTGTTGGTAGTATTTTCTATTTAAGAAAAATACATTTTAACATTGTAAATGGTGTGACCTCTTTTTCCATAATGGAAATATAATAACCTTATGTGCCAAGGTTGATAGAAATGCCACTTTGGAAGAAGAGTGTGTGTGTATTGCTTTGCATGAGTAAAGACAAACTAAAAGGAAAAAGTTCTTAGAAATTGGTTTTATCAGTTCTCAGAGTCAATACAAGGAAATCAGAGGCAAGGAAAAGGTGTATATTTCAGACAAGGATTTCGGAAAAAATCCTGATTGCATTAATCGAAATTGGAAATATTCTGTGCATCAAGTGTTCTGGCGATTCAATTCTTACACAGGAGAAATTCATTTTATAATTGCGAATGAAAATAAAAAAAAAGAAAAACTATTGCATCCCCTCATAATACAACGCAAATTCTTGCAATTTTTCTTCATCATGATAAACTAATGCTTTAATTTGACCTTTCCGAAAAACGTTCACGTTTAAGCACCTACGCATCAACAATTTTCTCCATAATTTCCTCCCAATACGTGAAAACAAGATTTTGGAAATTGCTATGTTCTTTCGCTGGTAGGGGAAGGGGAACAGAGATCATGGGTATGTTGGTCTGGATTTCGCGAACGTATTCCACGAACATTTAAGTATAGGTATTTAATTACATTATAAAGCACGTACTCGAAAAGTCACAAGACTCACGCTCTGTAATCTCCCGTACGCCAGCTGATAAAATAAGAATTTATGGCTGACGATGATGTACACCTGGAAAAAAACTATTGCATCCCTTCTTAATACTTGGCTGTGCAAAGAACGATAGAAATGCCACTTTGGAAGAAGGGTGTGTGTGCATTGCTTTGCATGAGTAAAGACAAACTAAAAGAAAAACGTTTCTAGAAATTGGTTTTATCAGTTCTTAGTCGCGACAAGGAAAACAGTGGCAAAGAAAAGGCTGTCGTCAGTTTCAGACAAGGATTTCGGAAAACATCTTGATTGCATTAATTGATCTTTGAAACATTCTGCGTCAAATGTTCTGGGAAAATGCGCTTTTCAATTGGTAGTGAAATATTGGTGAGGAGTTATTAGCATTTAAATTGCATTGTTAAAGCGTTGACTTTACCAATATTGTTTTTACTCTCACACGATGAACGTTTCAATGGCTTAGCCATTATTTTAAAATTTTCAATAAATTATTTAAAAAATATTAAGTATAAAAGTCTAGAATAAGCTTAAACATTAGTGACATTTTATATGAAGAAGACATCAATAGTGCGTTAGTAACTTTAGAACATATATACCAATACCTGATCTGACTACATTGGTTTAATGAGACGTAAGAATTATTATTTTTAGTATAACTAGAGGTGCTAAAACAGCACATTCTTTCTCGTTTGTTTGATGATAATTACTTAATATTAAAATATTGTAATTTCTGCCATACTACAAACTCGGTTATAACTTGAAAAAGTCTAAATCAAACGAATCTCTTCTCCTGCTTATCTGCATTTATTTCCATTGACAGAAAGAGTAGTCATTTTTTTACTTTTCGAAATGAAACGAACATATATACATTTAAATGTTAGAGTATTTACAGAACATAATTCAGAAAAGCAAGAATAATTTCATCCAAGACTACCTTGTTTACCATTGACGTGAGCGTTTAATTTTTAATACCACTATCAGCAATTAAATCTTCTTAAGTATAGTATGAGTATATTAACTATTTTCCGAACTGGCAACGCCTGAAATGAAGTGCTCAAAATTCGATTTTACAATTCCAAACATTTTTTGCAATTTTCGAAAATGCAAAGTGCGCCGAAAATAGGACAATCACTACTATCTGTACAGTTCTTTGCTACATCAAGGAGTACATACGAGGGTAAAATGAAAGCGAGAATTTGACGGCATTTCCGGGAAATTGTTTTAAATGGATTTCAAAGCGCCTATTTAAAATTAGCCAGTTAAAATTACGCAAAAATACTCATATTTTCAAAATATTGAACATGACCTCTTTTGAAGAACTTTTATGATGAGCCATTTCATTAAAAAAATTATCTTCATAATTGAAGAAAATTTTTAAGCATTTGAATAATGAATAAGCTTCCCTGGTGAGCCACAACAACCTAGATAATAAGTTTACTTCTGTTGGACCTAAATACGTGTTATATCTAGGTACAGTAAGTTTGTTTTAAATATGTTAACTATCGAGAATTTAAATAATGCTAAGCATACATTTATTAATTAAAATCAATTGTGTATTTCATTTGGTCTGAAGATGGAGGAGCAAAAGCTCCTGTAACGCCGTGTTTGAAAACTGAAAAAATTAATTTGTATTGTATGAAATAAAATAATTATATGATTATCTATTAAAAT
This sequence comes from Gryllus longicercus, assembly GCA_038098605.1. Taxonomy (NCBI): domain Eukaryota; kingdom Metazoa; phylum Arthropoda; class Insecta; order Orthoptera; family Gryllidae; genus Gryllus; species Gryllus longicercus. The sequence goes on along the minus strand of JAZDUA010000062.1, from coordinate 1,017,276 downwards.
AATATATAATATATGCCATAAAAAATTAAAGGGACTGGTTCTTAAGAAAAGTAAAAAGGAGACTCAAAAGTTACATGGTTTGTAATGAAGTTTCAGTTTTCTTGTTCGTCACAAGGCGCAACAGTAAGGATCTTCAATCCACATCAGTGGCTGCGAGGTTCAATGGGTATTGCCCTCCCAAATAATAAACATCCATCATTCCTTTCCTTCTGTATAGTATTTGATGTTAAAATAGCTGTTCGCTATGTTATTCTCCGATATCAGAATTAATAAAGCCCGGGCATTTCATGTTACGTGTTTTGTTTCATTGGTTAAGGGCGTTCGAGAACTGTGTCCTATTACAGGTAGCAAAATTTGGGGTTGCCATAAAAATTCTGCTTTGGAGTTGTAAAAATTGCATCACGAGACTAGCAAATGACGGCTGTCTGCGGACACAGTCCGGGATCGGTGACACTAGCCAAATGTTTCCTTGCAGGATGTCCAGAGCTATCTACTGTCGGGTTTTGGAACTCTGCAAATACGTTTCCTCTGGTTCTCCTACAGAGTGTAGTAGTGCAAAGGACCTATTCCTTAAAATGTCAAAAAACCTGTTTTCTCGAATATTAAATTTATCCATAGTCTCCAGTTCTCTTTCCACGGCCCCTCCACTTCCCATTCAAGACTTTTGTGCCCCATTCAAAATTGTGTCTGGAGTCTCCACTGATGAAGTTTTCATGTTATTATGATTTCTATCTTGATAGTTTTTTTTTTTTTTGGTTTATTTATGATATGAAATATCTTCCAGCTGAAAGAATTCTCTCTTTCAGGTCGAAGGCGTGAAAATTCTAATGAAATGATGGTCTATAATGATAGAAGGCGTCTTTTGAGGCTGAGAATGACTCAGATTGAAGTAACGATCACGGAAAAAAATGCCATATTATGTTTTTTAATTGATGAATATCTGGATACGGAACGTCTGTTCGTGATCTTTATGATTAATGATTTTTCATCTCATTCAACGGTAAAGGAATGAGAGTTACCATGTAGAAGCAACCCCGTGTACTTCATTAAAGAGTAGTCATCAGCAGATAGGATGTGATGTCAATAAATTATCCTTCAATTATACAGAAATCTATATATAAAAATAGATGTTGGTATGTAACAAATCAATAAACTCCCACACCATGTGCCCGATCTTATTGAAAGTTGGAAAACTTCTTTTCGCGGAGGTTTTTATGCTGTTCATTTTGTTGTAACTGCAGTAGATTGCGCTGCAGCACTAGGTGGCTTTTGAGTTAAATGGAATTCCCAATCCATCTGGGAAACCAGTTTCACTGTTGCTGGACATCGCCGTATGACATGGGATGAGTCCGAGGAGGACAGGAGGATGGAGAGAAGCAGTGTGGAATGGAGAGAGGAGAAAAAGGGGAAAAGAGAGAGGGGAAGTGCAAGAGAGATCGCCTTAATCGTTACTACCAAATTAATCAAATAATGTCATTGCATCATTTTATCTCACCAGGCTACACGTCGTCACCATCGCGGTCACGCATATCCCCAAAAACACCACCGAAGTATACAGATGACGAATTGCCACACCAAGAAGAGGCTTACATCAATTAGCTTTTTGATTGGGCCAAAACCTCTTCACTGCTGCCATCTATCGGCAACTAAAAAAACTAACAGGACATCTTGAGGTAGGTATTATTTGTAGACCTGGGAGACACTCAGTAAAAGGGCTCCCGAAACGTGACGTTGACATAGCCCTAAAGCCCATATAGATCCTAAACAATTGCATATATGCGCATGGTAACCCGAAGCTTCATCTCTCTGCTTGTACTACGGCTTGTACTTTTCTGGGTGTTAAAATTCAATTTCTCAATTACCCACAGTCCGATTGCACACAAATACCACACATACTTATCGATCACAGCAAAAAAGAAGGATTAGGGCATTACTGTGATACACGAGAGAACGGGGATGGCTTAGGTGGCTAAAGACAACTGATGTGACTGTAGTGCATCTGACCGAGGGGGCCTAGGGTTCGAGACTTGACGGTGTCAGGATTATCGACACGAGTTACATAGCTTGATTAAATTCAGCCGCTGTCAGGAGGAGAATTCTAGTGACCGTCTGCTGTTATCGGTTTTTTCCCGTGTTTCTTCGATAAACACCTGACCAATGCCAGAGCAGTACCCTAACAAAACCCCCCCTCGGCCCTAAGCCGCCATCCTGATTGAGGTTTTTCTGGGTTTACACAATCGCTTAAGGCGTATGCCGGGATGGCCCCTAGATTTGTTCTCCCAGACGTAAATGTACAGCTTGTCTTCCCCTCTTAAAATGTTACTACTCTAAATGTATGTAAATTCAGTGGTTAGGCGGAAGAGCAGGCCCTATGGCCTGAGCCTCGCCATTAATAAAGACATTATTATTATTATTATTATTATTATTATTATTATTATTATTATTATTAACAAACGGGCCAGGAACCGCGCCTTTTTTCCTTCCTCCTCCTTGATCTCTCCTTACAAACACTCACATACCTAGGCTATGCACTACGTTACCAGACACCCAGGGACAGCTGTGGGAGCTTAGAGCTGGAGCTGGCTGGGGCGGCGCCCCGCTGGTGGGCTACATCGGATTGGGGAAAGTCCCCCAGACGACGGATAGATCAGCGACGGACCTCGCTGTACAGTGAGGGGTTATCAACGCGATAAAACATACACTGCACTTAGGGGACTAATGACCTAAGCTGTTTCTGCGTCCTGTATCACTAATTAATCAATCAAACGAGAGCCTGGGATGTCCAGTAGGTGACAAAATACAACTAAAATCATTCACGCCTTACATGAGTTTCGAACCCTGGGGAACTGACGGAGTACGTACTGATATGTACGAACGGAGGAGGGACAGAAGGGGTACGTTTTGGATTCCATATTTGTCCGGTATTTACTTTTACTCTAAATTGATTCTGTAATTTTATAATCCGATTATTAATCCGATTAAACTATTACCGATTAAAAAAAATTAATCGGCAATAGTTTATTTGTTTTTGTATTATTTTAATAATTAATTGCAAGATTATGTTTAAATTTTCATTTATTGGTTTGCAAACGTCTTCACAAACGGTAATACATTTTCTGTTTAACATTTTTGTTGGAATGCTATCTATACACACAATTTTTACACATATTATTATATCAAAGTAATCACTGTTGAAAATAAAAACTTGCAAAAACAATCAACAGAACACAATATGTTATAATAATGTATTCATTCAGTACATTCGTGTGAAGCCACAATGATAAGCTTTGGAGCAACTTCGACACGTATGCGATCTATTGGAAAGCAATGCAACTACAAGTGATAACGTATCAATTTAAACCAGTCTCTTAACGATTCTAAAGCTCTAAAGGGGTACATTTTAAACCCTACGGAGAGAAATATTCATTTCCAAAAATAAATTAATAATAATTATCGTATTGTTTCTACTGAATGCATTTTCAATACGTAGGATAAAATATTCAGCAAGAAACAAACTGTCGCGCAGATAGAAACAGTAACTGATATAAAAGTGACAAAAACCTCTCTGTCCTGAGGCACAAAATGTACCCCTTTTACCTCCCAGCGTTTATGTCAATGTACTTGGACACACCTACCCCAAGCCACTGCCCTTCGATTGATTGATTAGTGATTCCGGGCCCGTCAACTGATTAGGTCATTAGTCCCGTAAGTGTAGTGCAGGTGTTTTCCTCGAGAAGCGGCGGAGATCTTTGTGTGGACAGAAGATGGCAACATCGTTATTAAACACGGTAACGGTCGTGCCCGGGTGCAAACCAGGGCCCAGCTAGAGGCACTTAATCCTTAGCGTAGAAGCGCCCCCACCCTTCCACCCCCACTCTACACCTCCCCGACACAACAAGTTTCGTTTTTTTTTTCCGAGAACTCTCCTTCCCTTCTTCTTCTCCGAACATTGCCTCTGCAAATCCTCTGTAAATTCCTTCCCTGCACATCCCGTAAACCTGTTACCTGTGGGTGGCCGGACCCTCTCCCCGACCGTCCAAGCGTCTGGCACTATAAATGAGCCTAATCCTCGCTCCCTCTCTCTGCACGTTGCACACTTATATGTCTAGCCTCTGCCCTGCCATTTCGACGAAGTAACGGAAATAATATCTAAACACCGTTTTTATGTACTTCTCATAAGCGAAACCTGGTTGAAGCATTCTCTCAATTCCGCACTAGTAGCAATATCAGGGTACCGCCTAATAAGAGCCGATCGGAAGGCCAGCGTCGCCGCACACGGTGGAGGCGTCGGTATATACATTCGCGAAGATCTAAGGCATAAACTTTTACTATCTTCAACAAATACGGATTGCCTGCGTAGCGAATATCTTTTTATCGAAGTTGGCCTTTTGGGGAAACAAATGTCTCTTGGCTGTAATATATTTACCTCCTAAGACAGGCAGCATAGATATGCTGGACGAAACCATTGCATCTGCGATAAATTCCTATGAACACGTTATTGTAATGGGTGACTTTAATCATAACTTATTAAAACCTTCTCCCTCTGCAGAGCTTTTTACGCGGTTTTTCCACAGCATGTGCCTCGGAATTTTACCTCTAGCACCAACACACCACTCAAAGAACACAGAAACTTCGATCGATCATATTATAGTGTCTAATGTAAACAAAGTTCGAAAACAAGGACAATTTCCAGTTCCTGGGATTTCTAAACACGACCTAATTTACCTTGTATACAACCTGAAGTGCCCTAAATACTCACCTCCCATAATCAAATACCGCGATTTTTCCAAATTTGATAAGCAAGCATTTATTATAGATGGATTGACACTTCCATGGCACCTCGTAAACGAAAAAGAATTACTGGATGATAAAGTAAATATTTTCACTAACTTAATAACACAGCTCTACGACCGGCATGCGCCTTTAAAAATTTCGCGTGTAACTCGTCCTCCTGCACCATGGTTAACTGCTGAAATTCGAAATTTAATGAAAGATCGTAATGCAGCGTTTGCAATTTTACGGAAAACTAAATGCGAACTACTTAAAGAACAGTACAAAATGCTCAGAAATTTAGTTACGCAGAAATGCCGCAACGCTAAAATAAAATATTACCTCACCACCTTCGGCAGAAACAGCGACTCGAGAACGATCGGGAAAAATTTGAAAAATCTAGGAATAGGCAAAGGTCCTCCCCAAATTGAAGCGAATATACTCTTAGAATCACTAAATCACAGTTTCATAAATAGCGTTCCTTCATTTGACAGTAACTTGAAAAAGCAATCTCTTTTGTTTCTCCAAAACGCAGAAATAAAATCCAACGATAAATTTTTCTTTTCGTCCGTTGAACATCAGGATATAATCAAAATCGTTCAAAGTCTCAAATCAAATGCTTCAGGTTCCGATGGTATAAATTCCAAGCTGCTAAAAATAACTTAGATGTGACATACCCAATTATCACCGAAATCGTAAATTTCTCACTAATGAGCGGGCAATATCCCTTATCCTGGATGACTGCGCTCGTGCATCCTGTTCCCAAGACAGCATCAACCAATAACCCTAGTGAATACCGCCCAATTAGCACCCTCCCAACTATCTCTAAAGTACTCGAAAAAGTCGTCGGGAAGCAAACTGAACAGTATCTTCGAACAAAATCACTTTTAAACGATCAGCAATCAGGTTTCCGTTCCGGCAGAAATACAGGAACGCTACTAAACGTCATTGAAGACGCGAGACCAGCAATGGATTACAGTAATATAACTATTTTGGTTCATCTGGATTTCAGCAAAGCATTCGATTCAGTAGATCACGACATCCTGCTCGCCAAATTAAGATTATGGGATTTGCACAGTCCACGCGTAAATGGTTTCTTAATTACTTAACTTCCAGAACCCAAAGAGTAGTGTCCGGTAGCCGTAGCTCAAGGGACTTGAAGCTTAACCGCGGAGTTGCTCAAGGCACTGTGTTAGGGCCACTGGCCTTCTTAATCTATGTAAATGACGTGGAAAATGCACTTAAATATTGCAGTCATCAAATGTATGCGGATGATCTCCAGATATATCTAAGTGGTCACCCGTCTCACCTCGTTTCACTCGTACAAAAAGTTAATGAAGATTTGATAGCGGTAAACAACTGGGCAGCGTCTTTAGGCTTACAATTAAACCCAAACAAATAACAGTGTATGATTATCAGCACGAAATGCACTATGAATAAAATCTTATCCTCTGCTTTGCCTAATATTTATATAAATGACACCATTCTACCTTGGTGTTCTGAAGTCAAGAACCTAGGTGTAGTTATTGACAACACTGTCAGCTGGAACTCGCAAGTAGATTCAACCTGCCGTAAAGTTTTTGCTTCAATGCATTCACTGAAACGCCTGCGAGCACTTTTACCAGGTAGCACACGTGAGACTCTCATCAAATCACTTATCATGCCACATTTCGACTATTGCGACTTTCTTCTGACCAACATGACATTCAAATTACAACGTATACTTCAAGTAGCCCAGAACGCATGCGTACGTTTTATTTTTGATCTAAGAAAATACGATCATGTATCCGATTTTTTTGACTGAATTTGTATGCTTACTCTAGAAAAAAGACGGTTACTCTACTCTCTACTTCTTCTTTATAAAGTTTTAACCGGTTCTCATGCAACACGCCTCATAAGTAACTTCAATCCTCTGAAACTAAATCGAGCTCGTGAATCAGCCCTGCTTTGTGTACCACGTCACAACACGACTTCATTCAGTAAATCATTCACCATTACAGCTATCCGAGCCTGGAATAAATTACCAGCGAGACTAAAACATTCAAATACTTTCGGCAAATTCAAAGCTGAATTAACCACATGGGTAAGGAATAACGACATATAGAACGGCGTTAACGTCTTCTTCAATCTCCAAACTTCTCCCACTTCCAAGCGCCCGGTCACCGCCTCCGTCAAACACCCTTTATTTCCCCCTCTTTATTCTCCATATTCTACCCCATACCTCATTGCTCTATCCCCATCTTCCATTCCCTCTCTCACCTAAATTATGAGCATTACTATTTTTCTGTGTACCCTAATGAAATTGTTAATAAAATATACAAAAGTATTAGTGAAGTTCCAGATAAAATATACTTGTAGCTATCTTTGTACCATCATCAGGATATTCACTACAATATATTGGCATAAACAAAATTGATGTTAAGATACCCGCACTCTTTGTATTGTTCCTTATTACTGCCAGTATTGTATTTAAAATTACTGTTGTTATTAGCTTATAGTGTATTGTGCTTCTCACTTGTAAAAATTATGGTATATTTTTGTAAAGTGCTACTGTAAACTAAAAGTAGCTTTCTGTAACGTTCCTCAAATATCTACACTATTTTCACCTACTTCTTCGTCCTTTTCTTCGCTTTTTTCTCTTCCCTCTCCATCGCAAATTTTATCATTTATACTTTTTGACCCCTTCCCCTGTACGTCTTCTTTTCTCTTTCACGAAACTTCCCTTTCACAACTCAGTATAACATACTCAGTTCTATTAATGTTCGGCCCTAAGCCGCCATCCTGATTGAGGTTTTTCTGGGTTTACTCGATCGCTTAAGGCGTATGCCGGGATGGTCCCTAGATTTGTTCTCCCAGACGTAAATGTACAGCTTGTCCTTCCTCTTAAAATGTTACTACTCTAAATGTATGTAAATTCAGTGGTTAGGCGGAAGAGCAGGCCCTATGGCCTGAGCCTCGCCATTAATAAAGACTTATTATTATTATTATTATTATTATTATTATTATTATTATTATTATTATTATTATTATTATTATTATTATTATTATTATTATTATTATTATTATTATTATTATTATTATTATTATCTTTCCTCGCAGGGGGGCGACGTGTGTGGTCGGGTAGCCCAGCCCCTCGATTGATTGATTAGTGATTCCGGGCCCGTCAACTGATAAGGTGTTTAGTCCCGTAAGTGTAGTGTACGTGACTTCCTCGAGAAGCGGCGGATATCTTTCCTCGTTGGTGGGCGACGTGTGTGGTCGGGTAGCCCAACCCCTCGATTGATTGATTAGTGATTCCGGGCCCGTCAACTGATTAGGTCATTAGTCCCGTAAGTGTAGTGTACGTGACTCCCTCGAGAAGCGACGGAGATCTTTCCTCGCTGGTGGGCGACGTGTGTGGTCGGGTAGCCCAACCCCTCGATTGATTGATTAGTGATTCCGGGCCCGTCAACTGATAAGGTGTTTAGTCCCGTAAGTGTAGTGTACGTGACTTCCTCGAGAAGCGGCGGAGATCTTTCCTCGTTGGTGGGCGACGTGTGTGGTCGGGTAGCCCAACCCCTCGATTGATTGATTAGTGATTCCGGGCCCGTCAACTGATTAGGTCATTAGTCCCGTAAGTGTAGTGTACGTGACTCCCTCGAGAAGCGACGGAGATCTTTCCTCGCTGGTGGGCGACGTGTGTGGTCGGGTAACCCTGCCCCTCGATTGATTGATTAGTGATTCCGAGCCCATCAACTGATAAGGTGTTTAGTCCCGTAAGTGTACTGCACGTGTTTTCCTCGAGAAGCGGCGGATATCTTTCCTCACTCGGAGGTGACGTGTGTGGTTGGTAGCCCTGCCCCTCGTGGCCGACTCACTCGACCGCACCTCGAGTTCGCATTGACCGGGTACGGCTATGCAGTGGCGGCCGGTACGGAATTCTCTCAGTGATAACGAAGTATCGATGCTACTAATTATCGATATCAGAAAATAGGGAGGTTTTGCATGGCAAAGCGTACTGCTATCAACTTGTATCGCTACCCAAAAGTGGAACGATACTCGATGCGCGCATTCGCCGATGATGGATAGTGCCGTCGATTGCTACAACGCTTCGCCGCGCAAAAACTGCCTATTAAAACATCGATGTTAATAAAACATTGAACATGAACCATCCGTGTTTTTAAGCATTGCTGGAGGACAACAAAATTAAATTTAACAGTGCCTGTGTTTATTAATTTGTAATGGAGATTAAACTCACAACACACTAAAATCATAAGAACAAATAAAAATTCGGAGCCTGAAAGCGTGAGCGGCCACAGTGATCTCGAGAGGTCACAGCTTCCTGAGTTCGCAGATGAAGGGTAAGGAAAGAAGAGGAGAGGCCTTACGCCAACGGTGACAATGCATATGCCGCCTATCCATGAGCGAATTGCAAAGAAAGACGCGCGAAATACCAGGGCGTCGGGTCGTCCTTAGCGAGAGATAGTCTGCTCGAGGAAGATTGCGCCATTAATGCACTTTATGAAACAGAAAATAAACTTGTGCGCCAGTTTGAATTTGGCTCCGTCTCATTCATAAGGTTGGCTGATTTATTGTTGATTGGTTGGTTGTCAATGATTCCGGGCGCGGCAACTACTAGGCTCATTAGTCCCGTAAGTGTAGGTCTTGTTATTTACTGGGGATGTGACTGTCACCTTCCCCCCTGGATGGCGAGATCCGGCGCCGACCTACCGTCGGCTATCGTGGTTTTCCCCAACCAGGTATCTCCCACCAGGGCACCACCCCAGTCGGGAAAAGCTCTACCGGTCTCCCGGCATGTGTAGTGTAGCGTCGTGCACAAACACAGTGGCCATGTGTTCGCCGCGTGGCAGGCCGCTTGTCTTGGGGGTGGGGCGTCAGGATGTGACATGATGTAGAGGCACAGAGAATGGGGGGGGGAGACGCGACCAGCCAAGGTGGGCGGCGGCAACGCTTCAAGGGCCCCTTTGTTCTTCGAGGAGTCGAGATGTGCGGATCAGAGGCAGCGCGCCGGGTGGGGTGCGGACAGCGTGCGCGTAGGCCTGGGCCGGCAATGTATGTCGTGAAGTAGTTAGACTCAACTGACGAGTCGTGTAGGAATTCTGCGGTGCTTCACACGATCTGATTTATTCGATATTTAAGTAGAGGGTGTGGTAGTCGTAGAATGAAAATTGCTTCTAGTAGTGGGTTCGATTTATTTCGTTTCTGTAACTATTGTAAATAAGGTTTATTTCGGTAGTGGATTCATAAATAAACTAACAATAAGTTCAACCCACTCTCGTCTGTCTATTGCACCCTGCATAACACCACAGTAGTATCTGGGTAAGTGGTTGTGTAAGGGGTGAGGATAAAACAATGGAGAGGAAAGAAAGATCGCGGGCGGTATGTGGCCCGTTCGTTAGCCAACTGCTCCGGCATTCGTCTGATGTTCAACAGAGGAACCACGGAAAACTACCGGTCACTGGAAATTAAATACGAGTCCATTATGCCTAACTACGTCAAAAACTTGAGCTACGTTTAGGAATAATGCAACAGTATGTTCTTTAGAGTGAAGGGATTGGGCAATGTATTCAGTTACGCGAAATAATTGATGTGTAGTTGAGTAATTTGTTCGAAATCCATATTGATAGATAGATAGAATTTGAACAGAATAAATATACTTTGTCAAACGTGATAATAATAATAATAGTAATAATAATAATAATAGTTATTCAAATACTTTCGAAAGAAAAGGTAATAAACTAATTGGTCGATAATTAATTGGATGGTGGGGATCTTTATCTACTGTAAGTATGGAACGAACATAAACATTTTTTTAAGCTTGAAAGAAATAAGAAATTCTGAGCATGTAATTATATATTTGTCATTTTAGCTACAGCTGGAATGGTTAGTTATTTTAACATTTTATTAGATATTTGATTTGGGGGTACTTTACATGAAGCACCCCGGACATTTTCAAATGTTCTCAAAAACGGCTAAAAGTTTTTTCTTTAAATTTCTTGTAAGAATAGAGTAACATACACTCATAAACGTGGTATAGGTCCGATTTTCACGGTTAACTGAATTTTCGAAAACTTCAAAAGTATGAATTTTTTTCGATGTTTTCCTACAATTACAAAATGAAATATAGAGATTTTACCTTCAAATACAATTTGTTCTCCATTGTGAGTTCTTTCATTAATTCCTTCGTGTATATTGTTTTGAAAATTTTAGTAGTTTCGGCGCAATATTTCATGCAATATGTGCAATTTAAAAAAAATACAAAAACAAGTTTTTCCCAAAAACGGCTCCAAATTTTTACTTTGAACGTTTGGTAAGGATAGTGCCACATGTACTCTATAAGATGACTTAAACGCCATATTGCTATATTCTTTTTCTTGTTCAAAAATTACAAAAATGTTATTTTTTAATTGTCTTTAATGTAGTTAATATTTATATTAGTGACAATTTGTTTACGTTATTGTATTTACGAGTACGTGTGCAACATAATATAAATAAACTAAGGTTCTCGAAAACGCAATAGTTTTCTGGGAAAATGAGCACAAACTCCTGTATATTCAGAAACGCCAAAACACCATTTTCCTAAAAATTGCTCCAAATTTTTCCTTCAAACATTTTTAACGGATAGTGCTAATTGCACTCTTTAATATAACGTTCAGTTCATTCCGGTGTATTTAAACAAAATACACAAATGTAAATTTTGAACGAACTTTCACGCCGTTGATATGCACATTTCCACCAATTTGTAAGCACTTTTGTGAATGTGAGTTAAAGTACTTAAAATGACTTCAAATGAGGTTTTTCGAAATCTAAAAATTGAAATCACTGAAACTCATATCTGTTGATGATAATTTTTAAATATAATTTTTAATTAGAATTGTCACACCACGAGAAGCATGCGAGGATCTGTTCTATAAATTTTGTTTCCAGGGATGAGAAACTTTTCACCTTAAATTGTGTCTCACTAATGTGAGCAATATCAATATTGTGTGTGATTAAAAATATGGTGAAATATGTTTTTCATATATTTAGTGGAGGTGGAGGTTTGTGTTTGATCTATTAATTTATTTACTAAGGGAATGCGAAGAAAATGATTTAATATAATTTTTGAATAATTTACAACCTTTATAGTTGGAAGTGTGCTTCCCTTGACAGTTAACACAAAAAGGAGCAATATTTTTAGAAAGTGGATATTTTGAATAACTATGGTCGCCAGGGCAACAAGCGCATCTAGGCGATAAACGACAATTTGCTAGTGTGCTCAAATCGCTGACATATTTTTACATTGAATAGTACATTAGGAGATTTATTTTGACCTCTGATAATACTATGGAAAAAATTTTAATTTAAATATTTAAGTATATTCTTGATTTGTTATGAATTCCATTGAACATGTGTCGAAAGGTTCTCCTTTCTTGTTGAATATTCGATGTACATAAAGTACAGGATACTTTTGACGTTTTAATTCATTATATACACTATGTTTGATATATGTTGATTTGATGTATGTATGATATATGTCTTATGTTTGATATATATATATATATATATATATATATATATATATATATATATATATATATATATATTGTGGCGTTATGGGATTGTACGATCCCATAACACCACCGTTTCGTCTGCATGAACACCCACAGGCAGTGAGGAGAGCAGGCGTGAACCAGAGTATCTAAACGCGCAGCCTGGTATCCGTTGCTCGTACTAATCAAAGACGTACTAGCAAGCAACGTTTTTCCTGGTGAAGGGTTGAAGGAGGAGAAATACCCCCGCCACGGAGAATTTCCCCAGGCTTCGAACCATAAATACCCGAGATCGCAAGCGGAAGCTCTCTTTCCTTGCCAGCACGCGCCGAGTAAGCAGCTCTTCTGGTTGTCGCCTTTCGTCGAGTAAGCAGCATTTAATCACCGCTCGTCAACTTAGATAGTATTTGCCGCCGCAACGACTGCTAGGTAGGAGTTTTCGGCGTCGTACAGACGTGCTAGTTAGTCGTCCGCGAAGTAGGGAGGAATTAGTAAAGTATTCTTCTGTTAACCAATACGGGAAGTAAAAATTTACCCGTTGTGAGAAAAGCTCTGAAAGTTCTTGATTAACGGAGTAAAAGTAGGAACGAGCGAGGCACTTGCACTAGCATTCAGGGAAGTGCAAGGGACATTTTTCCACAACGCGGGCGTAATCAAAGGCGCCGGTAGCAGCCGAGGGAGAAGAAGGGGCCGATTAGGGAGGACGGAAGAAGACGCGAGTCGACCGGAGAAGAAGACGCCGTCTAGGAAGACAGAAGAGGACGCAAGAGGACAGCGCAGACGACGCAGAGGCTGGAATCGAGCAACGTGGTGCAGAAGCCATCACGCGACATCAAGGTTGGAAATTGGACAGTTTTCGAGGTAACATTAGAACTGCGAAAAGTAGGTCAAGTTCACGTCGGCAGGGAAAAGACTAGTACAAGAAGTGTTAGGAAACTGAGGACACGGGTGGTAATAATTTGCAGCATTGTAGTGGGAGATTTTTGATGCGCTACTGCCTGCCTTGAATCATTCTATTTGGAACATTCATTATTCTGCTATTAGCAGTTACAATTAAATTATAAATTGAGAGTAGTGCACTTGCCCACATTTTGTTCTTGTATGTAATATTTTTTTTTTAAAAAAAGGCAAGAGATTGTAAACTAAGTTTGGTTTCATGTACAAATGTAACTAGGATAGCTTAAATTTAGACATAATTAATTTTCAAAGGGAATTCCCAGTGTAGGTTAGAGAAATTGTTTTAGGGAATTAGTTTTGAAGAGAATTAAGTGTTCATTCATTTTATGGGCTGTAAAGGTTTCTATTTGTGTTTTTTTGTGATTATTTTGTAAAGTGTAATTCTATTCTTGATTTTGTTTTTCTTTGTCATTAACTTATGCCACAGAGTTTTGGGTAAATTATACGCTCGTTTATGTGCAATTTGTGTGATTTTTATTGTGTCAAGGGTTCAAACCTTTCTCGTACCCTAAAGATCCTGCTCCCGAGATTTGAAGCTCGCTTCACGAGCATAATATCTTATCAACCCGCTTACAGTTCATGCGGCTGTGTTAAGAAGGTACCAGTTGTGTGTCAGGTGGGGGTGTTAGAATATACAGGGTGAACCAATTAAGTCATAACACCCTTTTTATCTCCTCATCCGTGAAAGATACGAAGATACCGTTTGGACAGACCGTAACATAGATAAGGGCTACTTGATAACAGCATATTTCGGTTCTCTACTATTTTTAATGACAAAGATATGAGGTCAACTCTGTTTTTTCAAATAGAAACCTGTAATTAATTTTAGCTCATTTTAATGAGATTAAAAAGACGATTTCAAATATGTGTATTACTTTATATTTCAGTGAATAGTTTTGTAGATATAACTATGTTTTGTAACGTATTTTTCCACTAAAGCGGCCCCTTCGAATTCGATCTTTCCTTTTCTCCACTGAGAAACTTGAAAGGAAATGTATCTTGCATTCCTGCTGTTGACACATTGCCGGCCAAATTACTTCGAATTACTTCGGAAAGCTGAGTGAAAGCGTTTTGAACGTCTTCAAGGTTCGACCCAGAGTGTGCCAGGCTCTGGATGTAATAGAAACATGTAGCTAAAGGACACAGAATTCGAAAGGAAAGGTTCAGTTTTCGTTTGGACAGAGGTAACTCTGACAACTTCAATACTCTTTATTTCTTTCGCCAAGTAACAATACTTGTAAATTGTGTGTCATTTATTTTCCAGAACATTCTTGTCTGACAAAAAACTACTGCGATAGAAGAGGCGATGTTCCATTGTCATTTACATCAACAATGGTCTCCCAACTTCTTTTCGACTATTTCGCCGCCTGAACACCTGCTTTCCGAAAATGCATTACAAAAACCTTCCGGAATCCTTTCAGAAACATTTGGGTCTCTTTCGGACAAGGTCGTCGACGATTAGTATTTCCGCAAAATATCGAAGAAAGTAGTTGTTACTTTTCTCGTGTAATGGAGCGTGTTTGTCTGAAGGACGACTCGCGAAGTTTCCCATTTAGTCAAGAAGAAAGGTTGCATGAATAGGCGCCGTTTCAGAGGAAAATACGTTACAAAACATAGTTATATCTAGAAAACTATTCACTGAAATATAAAGTAATACACATATTTGAAATCGTCTTTTTAATCTCATTAAGATGAGCTAAAATTAATTATAGGTTTCTATTTGAAAAAACAGAGTTGACCTCATATCTTTGTAATTAAAAATAGTACAGAACCGAAATATGCTCTTATCAAGTAGCCCCTATCTATGTTACGGACTGTCCAAACGGTATCTTCGTATCTTTCACGGATGAGGAGATAAAAGGGGTGTTATGACTTAATTGGTTCACCCTGTATATATATATATATATATATATATATATATATATATATATATATATATATTGTTGCTGTTTGAACCGTGAGATCTCTGTAGGAGAAAATTGAATTTTATTTTCTTTACAAACTTTTCTATAATTTCGGAAGTCATCAATTACTTGAAATGGAAAAATTAAATACATTGATAACAATTATACGAGGAATGTTAACTTTCTGAGTGTCTTCAGTTGAATATTCGAACATAGATAGTATTGCATATCTATTAGTTGGACGCGATGTGTGATGTTGAACATTGCCAGTTGATATTTTGCCTTGGTTATGATGAAGTGTAGTTCATTTTTTTCTGGAGTCTGATTTATTTTGCGTTAGGAAGTTTGAGTTCGTGTCTTTTGAAGTAACTGGGGCTTGCGATGTTGAAGCAGAATTAGAAGTTCGAGAAATAGTGTTACTTTGATTTGAAGTAAATTGAAAATCACTGACTGTTTTATGGTGGACATTAGATAGCGGTAACTTTGTAGTATCTTGAATGTTACAATATGATAGATCAGTTGTAATACCTTGTTGCAGATGTTGTTGAGGTGAAGATGGAGAAACGTCACTAGCACTATTGTAATTTAAGTACGGGAATTCTGAAGAAACGTTATTGTGATTTAAAGACGAATCTTGAAATGTTGCATTTTCAGCATTGAATAACGGTAACATTTTAGGATTTTGAATGTTGTAAGATGATAGATCAGATAAAATACCTTGTAGAAGATGTTGAGGTAGAGAATGGGAAACGTCAGTAGCACAATTGTAATATCAGTACGAGAATACTAAAGAATTTTGTTTGAAATTTAAAGAAGAATCTTCAAATGTTCCATTGTCAGGGAATGATCTATACTGTCACTCAAAGTGACGTCCATTTTTTAAAACATTTCACTGTTCGTATTGATGTTGGCATTGAAATTGTATTAGAACTCTCGAAAGCCTGAAATAAAATGTTTTGTCTATCACACGTTATGGAGATCTGAGATACTTGTTTTTTACTTATAATCTTTACCCAGTTAGAAAAAGTACAGGAAAAGCCAAAATTTTATACGTAAACACACTTGAATTATATTAATATAACAAAGTTGACAAGAAACTTATCTTCCATGCTCAATTTGAAGCAAAGCCCTCTATTTCTAGCCTAGCTAAAAATTATTTATAAATTGAGTCATTTTTGAAAAAAAGTTTGAAAATGTTTCAAAGGCTTTGTGTGAAGGGAAACCAATATTTAAAGATTTTTTTTCAAGATTGCAGTGTTTGGCACTGGTTAGATCGTCTTGGGGGTTATACGACTTGGAAAGAATTCTACGCATGGTTTAGGCTTTAGTTATATTCACGATCGGAGGTCAACATCCTTGGGTATCAGAGTACTCCAAATCTGGAATTTCCATTGAAATTTCGAAATCGGTTTTCCGAAGAATTACTTAACTTTCTCATATATTACATATATTACACCGTGTATGTGCGTATTCGAGAAAATAAAAATTGGTATTTAGCCATTTAATATGGTAGAAAATATTATTCAAACGAGCTTAGTTTCATTTGTTTTGGAGGAAAAATTTTGATCCTGAGTTCTCAGAATCTTATAGTTGTATTGTGCAAAGACGATGTATGGGGTAAAACAAACCAACGTATCTCAAAAAACATTTTACCTTTGGAACTAAATCTTCACGAAATGTCATTTGAGACTCGTTGAAATGTCATTGGACTTCGCAAATAATGTTTTATCAAAACATATATAATGCTTGCGCGGTACGATGGTCCAAAATTAAATCAACCCAAATAAAACTAAAAATGAAAATTCTGTCTGAAGTCGTCTCTTTTTGAGTCATCATATAATGAGTTTTTCCTTGTCTTGAACCTCGAAATTTTGGAGGGAATTTGGAGACATGATATACGTCATTGATTCTGAGAAGGCACCAATTCTTAAACGATAGTCTATGATTTATTTGGAAAGACAGTTTAAACGTCCTGAATAACAAGATTGTTTAAGTGATAAGATATGAAATATAATAAATAGAGTGTCAATCAAGATGATATCAGTTATTATAACTGGAATGGGGATTAAAGTTGCAGCCAATGAGATCGAGTAACTCTCAACGAGGAAACTGGAATTGACCTTATGGTTCCGTCTCTTTTAGCACTCTTCTTTTGTGTATATCATAATATCCTGTGTCCCGCGAATGTGTAGTTACGTTATAACGACTGGTTGAAAGACGAAGCGTATTTATTTTTGTATTTTATTTACTTAAGGTTTAAGGATATGTGACTCAAAGACAGGTCGATCTGAAATCATTGAAGTATTGGGGGTAATGGAACGACATCTGGCGACTGGTACAATTTCCAGACTTTTTGCAGCAGCGTCGCAGAGTTTGGTTTTTACATTTAATTACAGGTTAGGGAGAGTTTTAGTCATTCATTGAAAAACCTCAAAAGAATTGAAATAGATCTTCACCAGGAGGACTTCATTGAAGTGTACATTCGTACATTTTGTACGGCGGTGCAAAATAAAAGGGCTTTGCATAGAGAAAACTGATCCACAAACTTTTAAATTTACGGAAATAAATGTACCAACTTTTGTGGTTTGGGGCTCTGTTGGGTGTAGTTCATGTTTTCATCGCGTGGCGATGTTCTTACCATCGCTGGATGGCGAGATCCGGCGCCGACCTACAGGCCGGCTTGCTGGGATTTTCCTCATCCAGGTGTAACAAAATAACGGGGCGTGTCCCGGCTTATTCTTATCCTTAAATCTCTAAACTCCGTCTAAAATCCGTGTCGAAAATTCTGTCACAGCTGGGACTCGCCCCTTCCCCCCAGGATCTCCCGCTCAAAAGGACTGTAGTTAGAGCACTTGATGTCCAGAAACCTGATCAGCTGTTGTGTAGGAAAGTGAATGAATTCCACTTAGTATAGTGTAAATGGTCTACCTCCATTCTGCTTCATCACGTCCTGCTTCAATCTGCACCTCCCCTTTGCGTTCCTTTTCGCCTCTCTTCGCCCTGTCTCATCTCGACCCGGTCCTCCTTTCTTTGCCACTGGACAGGATGCGACCAATGCTGGTGACGTCCATGTCTTATCAGAGATAGAAGAGGGATATAATTTACATAACACGATCAGTATAAATGACAGCTCCATTTGGATTTTTGCTCAGTCAAAATGAGTGTGTGCAAGATCGCAGTTTTTTTGTGCGTCGCTGTTGGTGAGTTTTATCAATCTCTCATGATTTCAATGACCAATGTCTACTTTGATTCTAGAATTTCAAGCGAAATGTGTTTAAGCGGTTCCGTGTCTTATCGGAGATAAATGTGCTTATAAAACCACGATATTGATTTTTCATGGTGCTACAAACGCGTACAAGATTGCAGTTATCTGGTGTATCACTCAGAGTGAGTCATCTCTTGATCTTCATATCCTGAAGAATATTGCACAAACTTTTTCTTACATTCGTTATATTTGAAATTTTAATTTTTATTGCTGATTTTGTGATTCTAATATTTCATCAGTTTCTGTAATATCGAGAAATTGAACGTCTGCAATAAAAATACAAGATTTGTTAAATCATTGTTTTCTGAAACATCTCAGTAACTGTTTCTAAAATAATGATACTAGCTGGACTCGTGCTAGCATTTCGCACTTTATAAATGTATGAATGTTTTTGGCATTTTACGGTCTGATTGTTCCGACTTTTGCCAACTAGCTATGTTCTCTGACCCGAGACTTGTTTTTATTTACTATCCACACCTAAGGCTAAAGGGACATATGTGAGCATGACGTATTCCCTTCACCGTATATAGCTTACTTGGCCTGCCTAGCCTGTTTGGCATTCTTAAGCTTTTTATTCGTTACAGAGCAACAGAATTTGAGGCGATTTTAATAGAAAGCTACGGCTCTATTTTTGCTCCGGCCGGGAATCGGACCCTTGATTGCACGATGGAAAGATAGCAGCTGTCCATGATCTCACAAGGCGCTTTTTGTAAATCATTGTTTTAAAATTGAAACAAACCTTAAATTCGACCCTAGATTCTAATGGCCACGCCCCGAACTGTGCATTAATGCAATGTAGTCATGTAATAATTTCTTCAAGTGTAGGTCATTTTTCGTCAGCCCCAAAGACGGTAGTGAAGGAGGAAGGGGACACGTGAAGAAATTAGTCTCTAATTGGCTGTACTTTGAGACACACACGGAATAATGCGCAGGGAACGAATTATTTTCAAACGGCGTGACATAAACCAGCACAAGAGAAAGAATTTTCCAATGTGGTATCCGCGAAATTTAATCATCTCAGAGTAAAGCTCTTGAACATCATAAACATTATTTCATCTTGAATAAACTGTCAAATCACATTTCCTGGAAATGAGCTGTGTATGTCACTGGATTCTCAATTTAATCTTTATATTCTGTTGACATTGTTCTCCTGTGTGGAGAACCACTTTGGTTACTCCTTTGTTGAACACTGTTCGGTGATTAAGTTCAACTTCTTGAGTTTTCCAATTCAAAAAGAAATTGAGGATCGAAGAAAATCATGATATTCTTTTCGCGGCCAGTGAACCCTACTTCACGCCCCATCCCTGACTCCCAAGTGAACGATCGAGATAAAGAAATCATTCTTTTGCTGGAAGTGTGCAACATGACGCCCAAGGGAGAGCGTAGGCTTCCGCGGCCGGGATCAGTGTTTACTTGGCTATCCGGGAGACGGGGGCAAAGGTGCCAACGTTTCGGTCGTCATTCTGCGACCATCCTCAGGGCAGGATTTTCGACTCTACCTAGATAGCTAGATCGATTTCAGTCGCGTCTGGAGGAGAATTCTAGCGGCCGGCTGCTCTGATCGCTAATTTACTGTGGTTTCTTCGATCAAAACCAGGCGAATGCCGGAGCAGTACCGCAACAAATGGGCTACCGTCCACGAGCGATCTTTCCTTTCTCTTGCCTATAATAACTACGCCCTGATGAAGGTCGCAAAATGGCGACAGAAACGTTGGCACCTCTGCCCTGGACGCGACGTCTCCCGGATAGCCAAGTAAACATTACGCGCCAAGATTCCAGACGCCTGCAAAAAAACAAGAGGCCTGATGCGGTAAACCCTCGGGGGCTCCATTTTTCAAACAAAAGTTATCCCAGCCAATATATAAACAGAATCAATCCCTCCATAAACAGAAATAACTTATTGCGTTTCACTTGAATAAAAAGTAAATAATGTTTTTAGATAGCCACTGGTAAAAACAGTTCTTTCATGGCATCCGTAGAGTGCTAAACATTCAATTGTTAGCACTAGTACTAAAAGCGATGGATTGCTTAAGTGTCCAGATGAATATGTGAAACAAAAGACTTACGTGTGACAGCATGAGCTACTGCTGACCATAACGTTTGATTATGTGATTTGTACACTTGAATAAAAATAAAGTGCAAGTCAGTAAGGCAGCCTAAAATATAGACGTGCATGACACACGTGGTAAAAGTGATATTATTTTGCTCTTAAGATTGCCCCTCGGCCTCATCTCATGATGCAACATTTGCTACTCGCAATAAAAAACAAACAAACCTTTAACCACTCGCATCACAAATTAGTATTCTACATGTTTTGAATAAAAATACTCGAAGCTCCAGTGAAGACTGAACCTAGAGCAAGCTGCCCCCCCACTTTTGAGCGCCCCTCCAAGATTGCAATGCATCGATTGAGTTCTTCTTGGAACAGCGTTTTCTTTTTAAAGATAGATAAGTGTAAACAAGATGTTCTTGTTCGCCAGATTGTTTTAATGTTTACCTTGAATGGGTAATCAAACACTTCGCTTATGCTCTTTGTCTGTTGCCCTAGCATGGATTCTTAATCGTATTTCTCGGATTTAGTTGTCAGCTGACTGAGTTGAACGACCGTTTACGAACCGTGGCTATCACCTGCTCGAAATGGAATTTCTCTTATCAAAGGGCAAGGCGGCATGATAACGGAGAAAAGAAAAAAAAACTCGTGTTCTCTTCATTAAAGTTTGGAACGGTAGCAAAGTAGTTATTCGTCCAGAAAGGAAAATGACCTGGACGATTCTGCAACTAGCCATGTTTACACAAGGCGCATCGTCAATTTTATATCATAATAGTTCCTAATATAAATTGCCAGTCTTTCGTATTGCTTGGTTTTGATAAGAGGAAGAAGTGCATGACAAAAGCAAATAAGATTCAAAACATAAAACGATTTTCCGGTTAAGTGAAGTTTTTATCATTATTAAAATAGTGGTTAGCGAAAAAGATGGCGTGGGATAAAGATGAACCAGTAAATAATAATATAGCCTATTTTTAATTTCACGAAAATTCTTCCTATTTGTTTTTAGGGCTGAAGGGTTTCTCCAGCAGACTGAGATGTACCTAAGAGCTACAACTGTTGCTAATGAAGTCATTCTTACCGGTGGGTCCCAGGGTTTGAGACTGGACTCAAGAGGTTTTCTTCGACGCTAGCTGGCACAGCGAAAAAACTACGTTGAATCCAATCTCTGTCTGGAGAATTCTAGCGACTGGCTTCTCTGATCCATAGTTTTCCATGGTTTGTTCGATCATTAACTGGAGTAGTACCTAAGAAATGGGCCACTAGCCGCGAGAAATGTCTTCCTCGTCCTTGTCCCCACTTCTTCCCTTAAAAACACTTAGTTACACTTAACTTTGCTATACTGTCTCAGAGGTCGGAAACACATGGTCACATATTCGGGTGTTTAGGTCATATTGTTGTAGTGGGGCCTCGCTGGGAGAGACCTGGAGCGGGAGACCATGCTAGGGTAGGTTGAAGCTTATGGAAGTTATGTAATGTCGCGAAAAATCGATGTCAAGATTTCAAAGGAAATACACGTTTTGGGACCCCTGATACACGAAAAAAGTATCCGTCCGTCTTTCTGTCTGTCTCTCCGTCCGTCTGTCGTCTGTTTACAACAATAGCGCCTAAACTATACGTAGGATTTTTTCCGAACTGAATAAACCCCGTGTCGATCTGGTCTCTTGAAGTTCAGCGATTTTGAAAAATATTCATTAACTTTTGGGGGGCCTCTTGGACATTTTCAAAATTTTCTAAAAAATGGCTTTTTATTTATTTTTTGAATGAACTTGTAAGAATAGAATTACATATGTTTATAAAGGTGAAATGGGTCCGATTTTCACTTTAAACTCTAAATTTTCGAAAACTGCAAAATTTTGAAAATTATTCTGCGTTCTATTCTTATTATTCTTTCCTAAAACGACAAAATTGAAGATAAAGATTTATCTTTCAAATGGAATTTATTCTATATAATTAGATCTTTTATTAAAGTCAAGACCATTTTGTTGTAAATTTTACTAGATTTTGCGCAATATTAAGTGAAATATGTGTAATATTAAAAAATAACAAAAGATTGCCATATATCAGCCAGATCAATAGATGAATATCAATTTTGGTGAAAATTCTGCCTAAGGTTTAGTTGCTAGCATTGTTCATAGACGGACAGACAGTGAGACCGACAGGTGTTTTCCCATTAACCAATTTTTAGGAATCAAGAATCCGAAAACCCTGGATTCTGATTGTGTTATGTGAGAAGTAATTTACTACATATAGAAACCGTAAATATTTTTTTCGCTAACATGGTCCTACAACAGGCATTTTTCGCCGGGAAAACGGAAAACATGGCTCATGACATCAACTGATGTCCCTACAGTCCCTCTGGCTGAGAGGTCTTAGGCCCGACTCCCGACGGTTGTAGGATTATCGACGCTAGCTTGACAGCTAGGTCGAATTCAGTCGCTGCCTGGAGGAGAATTCTAGCGGTCGGCTACTCTGATCGGTAGTTCCCGTGGTTTCTCTGATCAACACCAAGCGAGTGCCGGAGCTGCACCATAACAAACGGGCCACGGACCGCGCCGCGAATTTTCTTACCTCTTCCTTGTCCTATCCTCACCCTTTACACGTACTTACACTAACATGCACGGAGACGGATCGGGAGGTTAGAACTTGTCCGAACTGGGGGTCCCCCTGCTGGGAGATGCCTGGTTGGGGAAAACCCCGCAATCCGACGGTAGATCGGCTCCGGTTCTCGCCATACAGGCATACAGAATACTTTATTATCAAAATCATTCACTACACTTACGGGACTAATGTCCCTAGTAGTTGTCCCGGAATCTCTACAATCAATCAATCGACGAGAAATTTCGCTGCAGCATACAAAGCATACAAAGACAAAATAAAAACATATAAAGATGAAAATAATTTAGTTATCGCGAGAATAAAGTATTTCTTGTGAAAATAGTTATCTGACCTCTTCATCATGATAAACACTTGCATTGGCTTACAATCCGATTTCAGTTGGTGTTTTTGACTTGTATTATCTTCGAGAAAGAGATGTTATCTTTAGAACTGATGTGGTGGATTTTCTATTCTTTGTTTATTTCTTTGAAGAAAAAAATGGAGGTGGTTTCAGAGAATCTGTAGTAATTACATTTGCTATTAAGTATGTCGGAATTTGAAACAAGATTTACCTCGAATAATACATAACCACTTATATCATCAGCATTCGGGTGTATTTGAACGTTTGAAGATTGTTCTGTGAAAGTATCAATGCTTTAAGTTCGGTGCGAAAATGTATGAATATTAGTGAAATATTTAAAGAACTACTTTTACGGTTCCGCGATTGAATTGTAAAGTTTGAGCAACTGAAGCGAGTTAAAGATTGATGATTTTGCATACTAATATTTATTATTATTATTATTATTATTATTATTATTATTATTATTATTATTATTATTATTATTATATGCTCTAAAACATATTATTCGGATAGAAGAAAAGAGGAAGGAAAGATATCGCTCGGTACTTTTATTAGAACGCTACTCCGATTTTCACTTGCTGTTGATCAGAGAAATCACAAAAATTTACCGATCAGAGCAGTCAGGTACTGGAATTTTCCAGACTGCAGCTGAATGCAACCTAGCTATTTATCTAGTGTCAAATAATTTTTCCTCCGTCGAGACTTGGTGACCTAGCACCTCCCGGAGTCCTCCCTAGTCCTCCCGGATGTACTTACGCCGATGTTCGGGAAAACATACATAAACAATTGAAAAGTGATTCCGGGCGCGTCAAATGCTAAGGTAAATAGTCCTTTAAGTGTAGTACAGGTTTTTTGTGATGGCGGTGATCTTCCTCCGCTGACTGGTGAGATCCGGCGATAACCTACGTTGATTTGCAGAGATTTTCCCTAGCCAGATATCTCCCACCAGCGGGGCACCGCCGCCGCCTAAGCTGCTGACTCGTCAGAGCGTAGGCTTCCGCGGCTGGAGTCTGCATTTACTAGGCTGTCCGGGTGACGCCGCGTCCACGGCGAAGGTGCCGACGTTTCGGTCGCCATTCTGCGACCTTCCTGAGCTTCCATTACGCCCTGAGGAAGTAGGTATTTCTTGGGCGAGAAACAGGCGATTTAAATTTAGCTCAGAGGCGTCATTTAGGCTTGAGGATCTTTTACATGCAAGTAAATCTACTAACATGGGACAGCCGGCTTTACTTCCCTTCCGAAGGAAGTTGTACGAAGGATTTTTTCGCCCTTAAAAATCCACGGCTTCGATCGGGTTTGAACCCGCCAACTGGTATACCAGTCCAATATCCGTCGCCTTCTGTTGATTCACCTTCTGTTGAGTCACCTTCTGTTGATCGGAGAAACCACAGAAAATTACCGATCGTAGCTGCCGGTATACAGTATGTCTCTGTGTTTATTGAGCGCGTGTGTGCGCGTGTGTGTTGCAGGTGCGGGCGCGGGGGTGTGGGCGGCGCCGGCGCCGCTGCCAGAGGATGTGGTCTTGCGCGATCTGCCGCTGCCTCCGCGCGAAGACGCCTTCGGGCGCGCGCACCAGCTGAGCATCGGCTCCTCGCGGGCGTCCAAGGGTGCGTGGGGCCCCCTCTTCTCCTCTTCTTGACCTTGGTTCTTCTGTTATTCTTCCCTTATTAACTTCTCTCATCTCTTGTTCTCCCTTTAACACTCTTCTGCTCATTATTTTATCATTTCTTCTTAAATTCACCCTGTCTTCTCTTTTTCTCTTCTTAACTTTTTCTGCTGTTCTTTTTTTCATCCTCTTAGCTTCTTCTGCTCTTGTCTTTTTCTCCTGATCTTCACGTCTACCTCTCTCTTCCTCTTAACTTCTGCTCTTCTCTTTTCTCTTCTTAACTTCTTATGCTGATTTTTCTCATATTCTTTAACTTTTCCTGCTCTTCATTCTTCTCTTGTTCCCTTATCTTCTTCTTCTCTTTGTAACTTCTGCTCTTCTCAACTTCTGATACTTTTTTTCACTCCTCCTCTTAACTTCTTTTGCTCTTCTCTCTTCAGTCTTCTTCTTCTTCTTCTTCTTCTTCTTCTTCTTCTTATTATTATTATTATTATTATTATTATTATTCTTATTCTTATTATTATTATTATTTTAGTGCTATATAATAGAATTTAATTATGGGTCGTGCGACCACCTCGACAAGAAAATCATACTTTGTACATGTATTACTTTGTATTTTGACTATTTAAAACGTCTTTATCTTTTTTATTTTGGTTTACAAATGGCGGCCATTTTTGTTTTACGCCGTGCGCCATTTTTCGCGTTTGTAGACATTTACTCTTTTCTAATTGCTCAGTTGTGCGTAGTTCTAGCATTCTAGAATAAAAGGTATTGAATTCAGTATACTCTGGGCTAAAAAGTTAAATATTATTTACATACCTTCTATGCTTTTATTTGGGAAATATTTGCAACCAAATATATGGTAAGCGAATGAACCAAATTCGATTTTCAGGGAGTAATTTCTCAAAGAAGGAATAGAATCACAGCCGTAATTTTTTCTTTGCGTTTATACATAACAATTACGTTTTGTACAATATTATTGGTGTATAACTTCCCATAAAAGATTTGCATCCTCTTAAATATTAAATTTTTTATTTTTCCCAAAAATTTTCAAGTGTAATATTTGTGTTGTGGGACCAGATATTAAAAAAATCGAAAATTGCACACATGACAGAACGCCGTAATACCAAACTGCAATAAAAACTTCAACTTTTGTATTTCACTCCAAGTATTTTTGTAAAAAAAATTATAAACTTCTCCAAAAAAGGCTTCATTTTCACATTGAGGATACGTTTTGCCAAGAAGTAATCATATTATTTGAAAGCTATTATAAACGAAAATCTATACTGATTTAAAATAACTAATTATACTTTGTTATTAATAATAATAAAAGTTGTCTAATATATAATTATGAATAATACATGTACTTTGAAAAAACGTTTAACTTCACATCTTCGATTGTAATTAAAAATATGGTCATCTTGATATTAAAAACTGAACCAGCGAATATTAAAATAGTTTATAAAATATAACAAATAAATAAATTGAGCATTTTGTTTATTAAAGTTTGTCATTCTGCTTATTACTTCTGAAGGTTTCTGTAGTTTCTGTACTGCTATAAAATGGCACTGACTTTCCCTTATTAGTTTTCTAGTTCCTTTCGTCTCGGCTACCTATTAACTTATAGCCTCGTATTCTTGCCAGCTACCATCTATCGCCGCTCAAAGTACATTTTTATGACATTTTCTTAATTCTTCTGTTTTTTCATAGTTGAACGAAAACATATTTTTATAAATATTAATGAACAGCAAAACCTCGTCCTAAATGGCATTTTTCTTTGAAAAGTTGTAGCCGTTTTTAAGAAAATGACGCCTAAGCTCTACTATAAAGTCAAGATTTAACGCTCTCTTTCACATAAAATGTTTGAGGTTTCAAAAAATTTCATTAGACGTCATTTGCAGTATTTTAACTCACATATATAATAGTGTTTACAAATTGATGGAAATATACATATCAACGGGGTGATAGATATTTCAAAAAAAGTACATTTGTATAATGTTTGAAAAAGAATTCCACCAAAATTAGGTCGAAATAAAGACTGCAACTAGCAGTATCCGTTACAAAAGTTCGAAGAGAAAATTTGGAGCCGGTTTTGAGAATATGGCGTTTGAGCGTACCTGAAAATGCGGAGTTAACCGTGAATATCGGACCTATGCCACTTCTGTAAGTGTATGTTACTCTATTGTTACAAGAAATTGAAAGAAAAAAATTGGATCTGTATTTGAGAAAGTTTTGAAAATGTCCAGAAGGCTTCATGTCAAGTACCCCAAATTATGAAGAATGTGTCTCAAAATCTCAAAGTTTCGACTCCAGTCAGATGTACAGCGGTTTCTTCAATTTGAAAAAAAAATCCTACGTATGGTTTTGGTTCTAGTAGTATTCACAGACGGACGGACGAACAGACGGACAGAGAACAGGCGGACGGACGTTTAAAAAAAAAAAACAACTTTTTCGGTACCATGGGACTCTAAAACGTGTATTTACATTGCAATCTTGAAATCGATTTTCCGAAAAAAATTACAATTACATATATTATACGTACGTATACTGGAAAGTAACTAGTGGTGCTACAGAATGGCACAGACTAGCTATAGGAACCTGCCACATACTCTTGCCAGCTGCCATTTATCGCCACCCAAAGTACATTTTTTTGAAATTTTCTTAATTTTTAGTTTCATAATAGTAGAATGAAAACATTATTTTAAAAATACTAAAAATTCATCCTGAATGGCCACATTTAAAAAAAATTTGGAACCGTTTAAAAAAATGGCGCTTAAGTTCTATAGTAAATTCAAAATTTGAAGCCCTTCTTCACAGACAATTTTTGAGATTTTGAATAACTTCATTTGAAGTCATATGAAGTACTTTGACTCACAAATACTATAGTGTTTACAAGTTGTTATAAATGTGCATATTAACGGTTTGAGAGATCTTTCGAAAAATTCCATATGTGTAATTTTTGAAAGAAACAAAAAAAATCCTCGAAATGAACTGTACGTCATATTAAAGAGTGCAAGTAGCACTATGTGTTCGAAATGTTTGAAGAACAAAATTTGGAGATTTTTTTTTGCAATGGCGTTAGAGCGATTCTGAAAATGCGAAATTTTCAGCTACTTTTTACAGAAAAAGTTTGAGTTTTTGAGAAACTTAATTTATCATTGTTTAAACCATATAATTATAAATATATTAATGTGAAAAAATTGCCGCTAATGTAAATATTAACAACGTGAGAGGCAACTCAAAAAATAAAATTTTTGTAATTTTTGAAAAAGCAAAAGAATATAGCAATATGTCGTTTATGTCATCCTACAGAGTACATTTCGCCTATCGAAACTTTAAAGAAAAAATTAGGTGCCGTTTTTGAGAAAATCTTGTTTTTGTATTTTTTTTTAAAATTGCAAATATTGCACGCAATATTGCGCGAAAACGACTAATTGTTTCAAAAAAAATGTATTTGACTTTAATGAAAAAACTAATTATGGACAACATATTTAATTTGAAGGAAAATCCTCTATCTTCAAGTTGGAAAAAATCCTTCGTATTGTTTAGGCACTAGTAGTGTTCACTGACGGACAGACGAACGGACAGACAGACGGACAGACAAACGGATGGACGGACAGTCGGACGGATGGACGAACGGACGGATGTTTTGCCGTCAATTGATTTTTCGGTATCAAGGACCCACAAAACAGGGGTTCTGGCTACACCATGTGGTAGAGGGTTTTCTTCCTTATTTAGAAACTGGATTTTTTCACTTTTTCTTGTCAGGGCTTAGGAATGAATTGTTTCTTACGAAAACTCGCCGGTTTTTTGCACAGCATTGTATAACTTTCCCTATATTTCTCCGTATATACGTATGTATATGGGTACGTAAAAAGATCTTATGGTCCGGGAAAGGAGTGAATTCGATAGACAGGAAGGTAAGAGGTATGTTAGGCAATTTAGAATGATCTTATCCAGAATGAAAGAGAGATGATATGGTTGGAGAGATAGGAAGGATAAAAGGTGATATTGTATATATTAAATGTGTAGCGATAATTCATCATTCCATAGTGGTTAATGTATTGTGATGAGAAGATAATTTTGTATAGTGACGTTGCGTCCTGAGATGATTAGCCGTTTTAACTTTCCCGTATACATACGTATATACGGAGTAATGTGGCACGTGGTAAGAGGATGGGGCAAGGCCAAAAAGCTGGGCTAGACGAAAGAAGTTAGAAAACTAGTACGAGAATGTCTGAGCCATTCTGTAGCACCACTAGTTGTTTATTAATTGTACTGTATTTTGACGATTCAATTGCAATGTATTGAGATTACTGTATTTCTTTGTGATAATTGATACATTATGATAGTACTGTTCATATTTATTGAATGAAATGAATCAAAATGTATTCTTGATAGCAAATATCTGATTAAATTAAAACTACTACTATAAAACTATTAAGTAAACATCACAAATAATACCAGAAAGTACGTTCTGCATTACTAGTTTATATTTCAATATTGCCCAAACTACTGCTACAAAAAATATTAATTAAACGTCACAAGTGGCGAAGACGCTTGCCTTTCACCACTGAGGGTCTGGGTTCGATTCCCGTGGAATGCCCGTAGAACCTCATGTGGAATTTGTTACGCCAAAACGAGTTTGCATACTTCACCGGGGCTATTCCAACCCCTGTGAAGTGTTCTAAACCCTACCTCAATCCTAATTCCTTCCCGATCCTGGCCGCTGGGTAGTGTCGCAGGGGCGCGTACGCGGAGATGCTACTTGGCGGTCCTCTTGAAAACTGACTGCGACGAGACGCGACAGATATGACCTGACATATATGAATTAGCGGAGGATAACTCCCGCGCTGTATTATCTTCTTCTTCTTCTTCTTCTTCTTCGGCTGTTACCCTCACGAGTTTGCCGTTCTGGATCTCCATATATCTCTATTCTTCCAGTCTTCGTTTTGGAGACTTCTATCTTCCATCGCTTCACTTACATAGGCTTGCCATGTCAAAACGGGTCTACCCCTCACCCTTCTTCGTTCTGGTGTCCAGTGTAGGAGTTTCCTAGGCCATCTTTCTGTCCCCATACGTTGCACGTGACCATACCATTGGAGTGTTTTATTTTCTAGTCTTTTTGTGATGGACGTAGTTACCCCTGCTCTGTCCCACACAACTTCATTTCTAATTCTATCCAGTCTGGTCAACTGTAGACACCTTCTCATATAATCCAGTTCTACTGTTCTTATCTTGTCTCTCCTACGTTTTGTCAAAGGCCACATTTCCGCTCCATATAACAATATGTTTTCCACTATACTCTTAAATATTTTCCTTTTGGTTTCCAGACTTAAACCCGAATTCCAAAGAATTCCATGGAGTGCCCTTGTCGCATTTTTACCCATGCCTATTCTTGTGCTGATATCATCATCCACCTTTCCATCATTCGTGATTACTGTTCCTAAATATTTAAATTTCGAACAAGATTCTATGATGTCATTCTCCACTCTAATATCCGTTTGTTTTCCTCCAACACACAAATATTTAGTTTTATTAAGATTAATCTTGAGACCCCATCTTTCATAGCTTTCCTTTAATTTCCTGAGCATATACTCCATATCGTCCTGATCAGCGGCAAAGACAATCTGATCATCAGCAAAAAGAATTATTTATTATTATTAATAATTTATTATCCTCCAAAAGCTGTATTATTGGAGGATTAATACGGAAGTTCAAAGCGCTCAACGCCCCGCGGGGTTTGGAGACGCGTTACGTCAATGAAAGACTCAACAATTTTTTTTAAAAAGTCACGAATTATGATATACAGTGCATTGAACATTGGTTTGAAGTTTCAATATTGTCTAGATCTAATACTATTAACAAGAACAATGAATTCTCAAGTATTACACGAGCAAGTTTTCTTGACATTCCATACCGGAGGATGCGGGAAGAAGAAGGCTCTGGCTACGTTACGGTCTAAAAGGGCGTACCAACTGTGGGTATGATCTTAACGCCCCAAAGCGTGCCACAAGAAATGCTACGATTGTTTTGAAAGTACGAGGTGGTTGTTGCCAGCATTGCAAATTGGTACGTGCCATTCCGAGTCGTACCTAAATATCTCAACGTGCCGTGCTATTCGGCGCTGGATGAGGACTAGGGAGCTCGTGTATCAAGAAAACTTGCTCGAGTACTAGGTGAAATGTAACATTGTTCGCGTTATTCTCGAACTCACGAAAAGGAACGGTTTTGCAACTCATTCCTTCAACAAACCAATATGAATATTTCTTTTTTTATTTGCAGGACAGTTTCCTTTCGTCGTCAGCGTGCAGGTTTTGCGCCTGCATAATTGCGGCGGCTCAATCATAACCCACCACACAGTCGTCACTGCCGCCCATTGCGTCAGACACGTATTCCTTCCTTATGAGGTAGGCAGAACTGTGCACACACGAGTGCGTCTTTATAATCCTCTCTCGCAATTACATCTCACCCGCATCATATTAGAAGTTTTAGCACGGCGAAGCGTTATAGCTATCGACGGCAATATCTATATCAATCAATATTTCAATATCTAAGACAGTAAAGGGTGAAGTTGTGAAAGAGGTTTTGCTCAAACCTTAAGGTCGAATTGGAACAAGTTCCGAACTGTGGCGACAGAGTGGGGTAAATTATCAAAATGCCACATCCTCTTGATTCGCATTTGTTTGACTAAAGCTGCCTAGCAACCACTGGTATATCTATACAAATAGATTGGAACTGAGACACAGATACAATAAATAATTATATAAAGATAGATGAGCCACGTTACTGAAAAGTAACAGATTGTTGACTTTTACAAAATTCAATAGATTTCTGACAACACAGTGGACATACTGTTCGTTGCAGACGCTATAGAGATCGCAGTATATCTAAACCACTGTATCAGGGGGATCTAAATTGGATTCCTCGATGGGTTATGCCAATAATCGGCAACAATTACAAATAGCCCAAACTTTCACTTGGCGGCCTCTGCTGGGTCTTCCTAAAGGCAGTACACGGAGCCCGAGGGAACCTTAACTCCAGTTAGAGAACGTATTCTTGTTAAATAAGTTATTTATGATACAAGTGGAAATGTGACATTTTGTTCTTCGGATTTTGTAACGTGGCTCGTCAGGGCCTGTCTTCACGATGGAATATCTCACGGCATTTCACGTCTTTCTCGGTCATGCCGCTAGATTACACATGATCGCGACTATATCAAGCAGTGCTGTGTGTCTCGCGGCACGACCGAGAAGGACGCGAAATGCCGTGAG
Organism: Gryllus longicercus; assembly: GCA_038098605.1. Classification (NCBI taxonomy): domain Eukaryota; kingdom Metazoa; phylum Arthropoda; class Insecta; order Orthoptera; family Gryllidae; genus Gryllus; species Gryllus longicercus. The sequence goes on along the minus strand of JAZDUA010000062.1, from coordinate 984,962 downwards.
ATATTCCATCGTGAAGACAGGCCCTGAAGCGCCACGTTCTAAAATCCCAAGCGTATTTAGCGAGTAGGAAAAGGTGCGACACGAGGCCGACAGGCCGAGAAGTGGCGCAATTCTCCGAGCACTGACTTTCATTTTATTTTCCTACAAGCGTACAGACTCCTAATTGATACATAAAGGTCAGTTTTAGCTAAGGTGGTCAGGCGAAAGTATTTTCTTTTCTTTGTTGCAGTCTGAAATCGATAGCGTCGTTTCATTTTTGGCACTAGTACCTAAAACTGAACTTTTAGCATGCTCTGCATACCCCGAATAAAATGTTTTGACTAGTGGCTAAAAATGAAATTTTTAAATCGAAACATTTAGTACCAAAGAAATTTAATTGTACTCTTCTATTCATTATTATGAATTATTAAAACGAGAGTTTGATTTTGTCCCATTGTTTTCGACGGCATACCATTAGTAAAATAATAAAATTAATTTTTTTATTAATAAAATATCATTTAGTGTTGATAATATGTAAGAAAACAGGACAATGTGGCGAAAATAATACTGGATCTACCTTAACTAATATGATCGAGGACCAAACGTTCTTCTTGCCAAAATGCTAATTTCCAACTGCATTCAGAATTCAACTTCTGTATGGTTTAGGGTAGGGATATCAGAATTCAAGAAGACTTATATACATTTACCTCCATAGTTCGTCATCCATATTTTTAACGATATTTGCCGTTAAATAAAGAAATAAAACAAACCGCGTTTGCTTAGATATTTACCGTGGAAGGCTTGACTATTCGAGGGCAGTTGGAAGGCAATTGCATTGGTAATATATGGGAAAATTTAATTCATTTCTCTTAATACGTAAATATTTGCCGCTCACATGACAAATAATTGTCTGTCTCTTCGCAGGTCGTTGCTGGGGATCACGACCTGAAGATCTTCGAGGGAACAGAACAACGCCGCAAAGTGATCCGCACTGCTAGACATACTAACTACACCAGCTTCTCGTACGTATTCATAGCGAACTCTTTTTAAGAATGAACTTTCATTGCCTCTTAGAACATGAAAAAGAGATGTGCACTTGCTCGTCATTCTTCATTTTGTCGTGAAGAATGCCGCCCCTTGAATATCAGAACAAAAAAGACTCTTCTGACAGTGATTCCTTCTTGACAGTATAATTTGATTTATTTTTTGAGGAAAGCGTCGTTATTTATTACATCAAACACATACAGAGGTGTCTCAGAATATGTTATGAACTTTAAGGGTATGTGCAGGAGTCGGTGATGCCTGTGTCAAGAAATTTTATGTAACGTAATTTATATAAAGTTACGTATGTGACATTTACCCCTAATCGTTAAGGCAACTTCTCATTCGCTGAAGTTCGGTAAGTCCCGTGCTGACCCAGTAAGAGAGTAAAATTATTTTATCTTCTGAACATAAGTGCGTAGAATAACAGTAAGGGACAAAGGTCGCATCTGTTACATCTTTTCATAGAATTGCCCACCACACATTCATTGGCAAAAAGTGATCATCTCCGACCCCTCTATGTGCCTTAGAAATTTGTTACATTTATTAAGCGACACACTGATGATGAGGTTGATGCACGGTTGCTGTAACATGAAGCCAAATGGTCAAATGATTAGAAATGAGAGGCGGAGATGGCTTTCTTTCAAATTTTAGTTATTTATAGTTTCTCGGATCCGTTACTGTTTTTTTTCTAGTAAAAAAGTTCTAGTTCTTCTCTTCTTCTTTCTTGTTACTAGCTTAACGGAGAGCACCCGGCGGCAATTTCATGTTTATATAATGCATTTGTGCTATGCAATTTAATAATAACAAGAAATCCTAAATATGACACTATTGGCTGGCTTGATCATCGTTGGGCGTAGTCACTTGCATGAAAAAATACCGAAAGGTTTAAAAATATCAATGTTTAAAAAATGTTTTATACTTGCTTTATTGCAAAATTACCGTCAATTCATCTCTCAAATTGTAACAACTCACGAAATACCACGAAAGCAATATAGTAATTCACAGAATTTCACAACTGTGCTTACCTGAGAATTCCCCAAAACATATTTTCAAATTTATTATATACTACCACGTTTCATAAAGAAAAGAGTGTTATTTTGACAGGTTGACAGGTTATTTTGTTGATGGTAAAAGAGTTTGAGGGGAGGATAGGAAGGGTTCTTGTGGGTTTAAGGTGTGGGAAGAATTAATTTATTTAGGGTGGGTGAAAATACGAAGAAAACTTTGGATACGGGGATAGTTTAAGGTAAAGGATTAGAAATGTTATTTTGTTAGCATTAGCGTCGTGGTTGTTGTCTGTCTTGTCGGTGTGTCTTATTATTCGTACGGGTGGCTAGGAAGGGGGTAGGGGGAGTTTAAGGAAATTTAATGGGTGTTTCTTATGAGTGTGTCGTAGGTAGATGATGCGAACGAGTTGGTGAGGTAGGATATTGATCTGACATCAGGGAACAACAGGGACACGCCCCGATGTGACCGGATATCGTGGTAAAATATATGTTTCAGGCCTCATAGAGACGTAGACCTTGGCCGACATTACGTCTCAGGGAATATTTGATAATTTCCACAGCCACTTTTACCCTTCTTAGTTTCCAGCGCTCATCCCTGGATAGAAGGCGAATATTATCAAGAAGAATGGCGTGACTATTTTTCCATGTGTGGATGGCTACGTCCGATCTATTTGTATTATTATACTTGTTAATATTATTACTCTTGTATCTTGGGTGCCCGTTGCCTTATTTCCCGATGCTTTCTCCCAATTGTTCGATCATCCAGACAACCCACTGACGGGTAGAGGGGAACCTCGTTCTACATGCCTTTGAGACCCAGGCTTTTGAAAAATGTATGTCCTATAGTCCTAAGAATTTTTTTCTTTCTCTACCTCAGTCAAAGATAAATCGAAATCGAAACTTGCGAAAGTCAAGTTTGAATAAAAAACCTGTAACCACAGATTTTTAACGACCTGCACAAACGATGTGTATCGGTTTGAACGCGACGAAAGAATGCATTTATGAGAAAACAAATCTTAACCTGCACAATTGTGTGGGTTGTGACTATACCAATACCTACACAATGGTGTAGGACGCGGCGTCTCTCAGACAGCCAGGTATTTAAGAATTACAACTTCTTCAATGATCGAATTAACATAAAGCACGTCATTACATTCAACTCCCATCGATGAACTCCTCTTTTAATGTGCTCATTGTTGTTTTCTGTGTATTGCAGATCTGTTGGGTTTAGCCCAAATGATGTTGCAGTTCTGTTGCTAGACGTACCCTTTTTCTTCACTGATTATGTGAAGCCCATCAAGTTGGCATACCCGGAGACCATCCCGACAGGCAACAGTGTCTTCACAGGCTGGGGCCTCACCAGGTAAGTGTGCATTTTATTTATTATTAACTAGTGGACCCGACAATGCTTCGTCATTGCAATGTACTTACACTTCCCACGTTACTAGTCACGTGATTGTTAATCATGGATTACGCTACGTTGTGTGTGTGTGGGTGTGTGTTTGAGTGTATATATGTATATGTATATAATAGGCTGTATCGAAAAAATAGAAGTCAATGGCTTAGTAAAAAAAGTTAGTTTTCGATGCAAAAAAAAAAACAACATCGGCCATGTCCCACAAACCCCATAAGCACACTTTTGCCCTTTTCCCCGCTACTTTTCGGAAAATAAAGAATAAATATTAATTAATGTTATTTTTAACAACAGATTTTTGATTGAGGTGGTGATCACTTTACCCCTCAACAATGTCATGTTCATCAAACATTATTTATTTGACTCAAAGAGAGTACTGAATTTCCCGAATATGGCCAATTTTACGTTAAAACATTAGAAGTAGCCACTTTTCAAATGGCTGTAGCTTCGTAAGTTTTTTCTAAAATCCTTTTTATTTAGGTTAAATTAAAGATTAAAATCTCTACTTCAAGAACTTTGCTTCGCAAAATTTATCTATTTCACTGCAATCGGCGCTAAACTAATCACTAAAATTGTGCCGCGCGCCATCACAGATAACAATCCACCTCCTCTGACTGATTTCTTTATTCACTATTAGTCTGGATTGGACTTATTTGTAGAGATGTCAATCGGATTTGGAAGTTACTAGACTTAAAAAAACACTGTACGGCATTTGGAAGCCCATTAACAACGATTTCCCTCTTTGTTCGGTGCGTGCAACAGAGTACATGTTGTAGCGCCAGCTGGACTGCCCTGCACCCCGCCTGGGCTCACGCCACAGAAGGAGGTTAGCGTGCAGCCCCGGCGCAACCAGATCGGGTCAAAACTTAATTTTGCGCTTTCCTTGCAATGCTCCTGTATCTGTTGCTGTGTGGCGATGAGAAAGCTGACTTATCAGGTCGTGAAGATCAGAATACAGTTTTTAATGGCTATGTGCTAACTACAAGTACCCCTCAACCCATGGCCGCATGGCCGCAAAGCCGCAAAGCTGGTAGGCCTTGGCTTGTAAAGGGCTCTTATGCCAAAGTACATACATATATATGCGATGAAAATAAAACAGGTCTAAAAATATTGAAGATACCAAGATTATGCGAGAGCAAAACCGTGAGAAAATGCGCAGATATTAGTTGTTAGATGCATGACGTAAGAAGTAAATTGAAGTGTTATGATTGACTGCGTCATATCGGAACTACGAATTAGCATTTTAGACAGATCCTCGCCGACAAATTCAAAATATCTACCCCTTTTATGCATATATAACTGTGAGGTGAACTGAATTAAGATGAAGTGATATGAGGACGAAGTTGGAATGACGTGAGTGGGAAATGCATTGAGGTAATGCATTAAGGTAAAAAAATGTTGGGGTCACTCCATTCAAACTTCATATAGAATATTCGTACTGCATACAAAAATGAACTACGTTAAGAATTCTTTCAAATTCAGTAAGCCTTTATACTAATCGTTGTATATATTTCGTGAATGTTCATTCCCGCCTGAGATAGGGTAAATATTCTACAGCTCCCACGCTTTTAGATTACAGAAAATAATTGTGCGAATAATAAGCAAATCTTATTCACGTGATTCTTGATTAGCTAGAAAGTCCACCATTGCCTTGCTTCTTGATTTATAAATAAAGTTTGTTGTTTGTTTCTTAAAAAAATAAAAATAATTGACTCTAGGGCGGGTCATAATTTCCACCAATACAAATATTTATATCACGACGTAGTATCATATTCATGGGGTGTCAGTTTCACTTGAAAAAATTCACATACAATACGTGTACGTTATTTTACAATGCATTGCCAAATGACATTAAACATTAAAAATGATACACAAATTGAAGTGTCGAGTACAATATTTTCTGCTGTATAACTGTTTATATACAATTAGAGACTAAACAGATCACAAAGAACAAAAATACTGTTGGTTTTAACAGTGATATTTAATGTATTAATTACTACTTGAAAAATTGGTCTATATAATTCCGAAAGACTAAAGGTACCTGTTAGCAATATTGTGCCTCAGCTTCTGGGTCAAGGACCCTCCTTCCCCTTACTGGATCAGGATTTCATTGTGCACGTTTTTTGAGCTCTGTAGAGAATGTAGATATTAAAATAATCGTTCTCCATTGTCTGACAGAAGTTAGTCGATTCCTTCATGTAGAGCACAAGAGTTAATAGCCAATATCCCTAGCTGATTTGCCTTTGAAAATAGTTTTTATTAGCCTGGAGTGAATATTTTCATGCCAGTCATTACCAAAAACGCTCGCTGCTATTTGTATTCATAAATTCATCTTAACATGAATGCGTTAGGTCAGAAATACCAGAGCTCAAGAAACCGTGTATGATTTGCGCTTTTCCACAAAGCATGTCACCCACAGTTTTTAACTGGTTTGCATTAAATAAATAAATGCGTAGTGAGCTGCTGGAAATGGAACCCGACGTGCTGATGACGCTAGCGCTACCGGTGCTGAACTACAGCGTGTGCCTGGAGAGAATGAAGAGGCAGCCGTACATCCGCGGTGTGAACGAGAGGAACTTGCCAGACACCATCATGTGCACGGGCCCGCTGGAAGGGGGCAAGGGGCCCTGCGTGGTAAGGCTCCAGTAGAAATTCACGAACGTTTTCTCCGGCTGAGGTGGCTCAGGGCATTAATTGATATAACTGCAGTGATTCTCACCCGAAGGCCCTGGGGATCGAGTCCCGATGGTGGCAGGATTTTGCCACGGCAGAATTTTGACGTGGCAGGATTTTGACATTGCAGAATTTTGACGTGGCAGGATTTTGCCATAGCAGGATTTTCACCACTCGGCAGGATTTTGCCATGGCAGGATTTTGACTCGGCAGCATTTTGCCATGGCAGGATTTTGACTCGGCAGCATTTTGACATGGCAGGATTTTGACGTGGCAGGATTTTGACGTGGCAGGATTGTAATCCCCCGCCGGTGGCAGGCCGTTTGGGTTGTTGTTATGTCACATACATTTTATTGATACTTTCATAAAGATACATGAAACACTCACAACATAAAGTAAAACAACTCATATCGAAAGACCTATTCTTATATATAACTACCATTTCTAGGTAACCATTTGTAGTTTTACTCCGTAATTATTAGTTGCACGATTCTATATCGTAAATATTGCCCAATTTCATATCGTAATAGGTATTTACGATATGTGTCGTAAAGCAAATGATTACAATACGAGATTGGAAAATTGCCAAAAGAGACCGTTAGGCCGAGTTAGGTAAACAACAGAGTATTGTAATCAGATGTTACGACAAGAATATCGTACAACGTTTTATCAACTTTCTCAACATTTGTTAGATTGAATGTGAAATTTCGTTCTACGCTTTCAATTAGTATTCACATTTTTTCTCCCATAAGTGGATACACTCTACTCAACAAGGAGAATAATTGAAACAATCTTGGTGTATACTTTTCAACATGAGTGAATGTAGATATGGTTTGGAAATAAAAATAGCAGCAACTGCTGCCTTCAGAAACATTGTTACCCAACAACAGATGCCTCGTACAAAACTGCGTTTTTCCCCTCACATCATGCTATCCTTCATCAATCTTTGCAATCTCTCGAATAGCACTTTTTATCATCAATAGTGGCTGTGAACTATTTTACTGATCTAGAAAACTTTGAGGAGACTGATTTTATGGAATTCGAAATTGCATTGTTGAGTTGATTTCAATACCTTTCGTCTCTTTACCTCAGTACAGGAATGAAGGTAAAAATAAATTTTCAAAAATGCCCATTTTTAGAGAGCTTACCTTACGACCTCGTAAGATACGTTCATTTCATTTGTTTTTGATAGCTTACACAATTTATATTTTAAGAACTTATTTGATTAGTTTGTATAAATCTTCTTTCATTATTATTGACAACATCGATCTTTGTTTGTTTACTTAAACCACATAAAAATCATTGTGTAAAAGATGTCAATGTGTAAAAATGACTTTTATGTGTGTTATGTTATGTAGGAACAGTCCGGAATCTCAAACATACGTTCCACGTTTTAATTGTTTTATTTATGCCCGGCGGTCATCCTACAATATTTTTTAACTTCGAGCATTTTCTGAATTCTTCCTTCATTTAGAGTGGTAACATTTTCTGTAAATAAATAAAAACAAAAACTTATATATTTCAAAAACAAAATGTGATGAGCAGAACTTATAAGCCACTGTAAATTGTAAGAGCAAACTAAATTACTACGAGTAATAAATTAAACAATTAAATTTAAGAAATAAACAGTAAGTCCTGCTGTTTCAATTGGTTTATTTATTAATGTCTCATTAACAATATGGTCACTGCCAAGCACATGATTAACGTTTCTCGCATTCTAACGATCCATCCAATGATTGACAATATTTTAAATAGCTAAGAATTACAAAATGGTGTAACGCATTTTCCTTTACATTAATCTATAATAATATGATATAGAGTAAATTATTATTCAACTTGATCAAATGAACATAAATTTATATTTCTTCGTATTATGGTTAAGATGTTGGTTACCTTGTAGACCATATTCATGTCAGTTAGAAACTAGTACTTTTTCTTTCTTCCTGGGTCTATTCCCAGATTCAGGGAATGCCAATTTCGACTATCCGCGCCGTCTATCGACTATGCCCCTCTTTGCGACACAAATTAACCTTTACACTGTACACAAATACACCCTTACACTTCCACTAGACACTGACCCACTTGCAGGCATATCGGTCTTTGGTCAGCAGACTTACAAGGTCTTCCGCGACAACACACATACATGAAAGACAAGGGACAAACAACCATATTACTCGGGCAACTTTTCTTGAACGATGGATTGACGATTTCGGGTGGAGTGGGGGTATTAGTTACAAAGTCGGCCACTAGAGTATTTTAAGTAATGCCTATGTCTGTGAAATGAAAGTCAAAACTGCATATTGTGCTTAACTTTTTTGGAGTTTTAGGTGACTCCCTTGAAGGACCTGGATCTGACTCAGCCATTTCTTTCGATATTGACAATAAATCTGAACAAGGGTTCTGCACTATGAAAGCATCTGGCTTTGACTAGCTTCTGTTTCGCGCCAACGAAGTTTCAATGCTTGGAAGGTTGTCATTAGTGCCCGCTGCGAGCTTTTGCCTTCAACTGTTTATTGCACAAGGGAGGGGGATCAAGGTCATCGTTCCAGAAAAGTTGCACGAATATTACCCACGGCGGGACTCGAACCCTTGGCCCTTTAGACCGACAAGCTGAATCGGCACCCGCTCTAGCCACCTGGGCCATCCCGGTCGGAAGTCAATTGCAAGATTATTATTTACTTTTCTGTCTATGGTCTTTTCAAATTAGACTTTATTTGGCCGTTAATTTAAAGACACAAAATTATTATAACTGTATTATATCAATGGTACATTTGATTCATAACAACAGCGTTTCGGAAATTAATTAGTTCCATCTTCAGGCTTAATGACAAAAAGAAATAATTAATATAAGATTTTAAACAATTGGGAGTGACTTGTGTACATTACTTTATGCAATTCTTCTGTTAAAATATGACCATCTGTCCATTGTTTAGAACATTAAATTAATTATACATTTTTGACATTAATCATGAAGATGGAGATTATTAATTTCCTAAACGTTGCTGTTGTTATGCAAGACATGTAACATTGATATTGCGACCGTGGGTTTATGACCAGGCCACTACAAAACCCATATAATGTGGTGGAAACCATTACGGTAGCGCGCTCTGCTACATCACCTTGTTACAGGAACTAAAACACGAACTGCTGCCAACGTTACTATAACGTGCGTGGCTGCTGCGTGAGTTCGCGAGTCACAAGCAGGCCCATAATGTTACAAACGATAACGTCTATGTTCGCGCTTTCTTCAGAGGTTCCTTATAAGTATAGATTATATATAATTGAACGTCTAGAAGACACTTTTCGTATTTCTCACAAACTAGCCCATTTGTATTTGAGAAAGTTGGCGAGTCTAACCTGCAGCTGCACCCAGCGACACTAGCGCCTCCTGTAGTAGCACCCCCCAGCTTTGTCCACGGTTTTGATGGAGAGTTGCAGGGCCCTGTTCGTGACCCGGTTCGGGCCGAATGTTGGCCTTGTGATCGCAGATTCAGCGGTCTACTGGTAGCGGCTCCCTTGCGATCGAACCAGAAATCGCAGTTTGCCCCGGTCGCGGTAGCTCTACAGACTCAATTCCGCACAATTTGAGAACTCGAATCAGAGCGGGTTAATTTCAGAGTTTCTTGCCTACGGAAATGCAAAGGGGCTTACCTTGTTTTGAAACGACATCATGGAGTTCAGTTCAAGCACATTTATTAACATTTGAGAGACGTCCGCTAGGCGCGCGGGCGCAGCAGGGTTACACTGATTGAGTTCCCACGGCTAAGTTGCGCGTCGATCGGAAGAGGATTCCAAGGGGTCAACGCCCTTCAGCAGCTCGGTCTCGTGGGTCGCCCCGAGTATTACACGCGCAAGTTTTCTTGGTACACGAGCTCCCTAGTCCCCCAGCGCTGAATAACAGCACGGCACATTGAGATACTTGGTTGAAATCGGAACGGCACGTACCAATCCTCAATGCTGCCAACAACCACATTGTTCCTTCAAAAAAAATCGTATTTCTCGTGATACGCTTTGGGACATTAAGTTCATGCCCACAGTTGGTACGCCCTTGTAAGACGTGACGTAGCCAGAGCCCTCCTCTGCCCGCACCCTCCGCTGCGGAATATCAAGAAAACCTGCGCGTGTCGTACTCGCCGTAGATTCCCAAAGGTGCCGTTTGTTTATAGTGGTGCGGCGGGGCAACCTGAGTGAGTAGCTTCGGTTCCGCGGTCCCAGTTCAATTCCCAGCGCGGTTTGGGTAGCACACCTCTGACCTGCCGCACATGTCTTTGTTCTCGTCTCTCCGCCACTCACGTCAGTCCTCACGAATTTTCACACTCCCGAATTTTCTCTCAATCACAGATACTCGACGCTGGATATCTACTAGACGCCTCTGTTTCCGCTCCCTTGCCCCTATCATTCTCTTCTATGCCTCCACTTGTTCCCCGACAGTTTCTGTTCGTTCGTCTCCGGGTTCACATCTGCACACGTCTGCCCCCTCTCCCTCTCGTCACGTGTTCAGTCTAGTCAGTCTGATTGGGTCTGCGTTGAGGGAAGACGTCGTGATTGGTCAGTTTGGTCATTTGCGAGGTGAATCGTGGGTTTAAGTACATCATGTTGCATCAGCTTGGGTGCTTCGCCTGCCCGTAGGTCTTGTCAGCTGAGGGGAATCCCAAAGAAGTTTGTCACAGTTACAGACGGGGAAGTCCCTTCTCGTATATCGCCTGTGTCAGAGTCGATAGATCCCCTTGAGATGGCGTCTGCAGTCTTGGGGAACACCCTGCTCAGTGTGATTACACACATTACATAGCAGTTATAATAATTTTGTCTTTAAATTAAGGGCCAAATAAAGTCGCTGACTAATTCGGCTGTGAGTTACTCTATAATATGTATTTTTGATAACTTATTTCTTAAGTTATTTAATGCAGAAGCCTTTCTTTGTGTTCCAGCCTATGCCCTGCATTTGACTTATTTGTGATGGTGACGAAGTGTATGTTCCATGTGGGCAGGGTGACTCGGGGAGCCCGCTGGTGCAGGACGGCGCGTTGGTGGGCGTGGCGTCGTGGGGCCCCTACCCCTGCGGCCTCCCGCAGTTCCCTTCCGGCTACACGCGGATATCCGCCTTCACGAAATGGATCCTGGTCGCCGACCGCCTCATCCGTGTACGACGCAAGACCCCGCCGACGCCCCAACCGCGCTTCGTCCCCATCTTTCCTCCTGGTGTTGGATCCCACAACCGCACGCACTATCACCACTTCCAGCTGCCCATCACCACCCCCGCTTCAAGTGCCGCGGTTGGAAACGGCAGCGACGATGGCAGCCTTATTGAGAAGGTCACTATCATAGAGAACAAAAGATAGAACGTAATCGTAGGACAGAATGCAAAAGTATCTCATGGTTTGGCCTGTGTTTCATTGTGAAAGTGCTCTTTTTTCACCTTGTTGATGACTGAGGCAGCGGCCTAGCATCTGATGCAGAAATGTCTAAAACAAAAACAAACGATAGAACGTATTAGTAGGTCACAAGGCAAACAAATCTCACAGACATGTCTGTGTTTCATGGTGACGGCCCTATTTATTTGTCTTGTTAATGTCTGCGGCAGAGGCATTAGCGTTTTATCTAGAAATATTTAAAACGAAAACGATAGAATGAATTTGTAGGTCACAATGCAAACCCATCTCACAGTTAGGTCTGTGTTTCATTGTGATGGCGCTATTTATTTGCCTTGTTAATGTCTGCGGCAGCGGCATTTAATTGTGGCAGTGTTATTTATTTGTATTGTACAATATCTTTTATTGTAGAGTCTCAATTGGAAAAATTGCAGCACTAACATATTACTGGCAAAGTTCAGAGAAAACTAACAGAATTATGAAATAGAAAGTAATCGTAGGCAATAATGAAAGAGTTCTGCCTTAAAGATAGATACAGTCTTGTTTTGTTATGAAGGTGATATGTAATTTGTGTCGTTAATATTTACTATATCATTTTTTAATCAATCATTTTCTACCAAATCTACCTCTATTTATTTATTTATTACGCATATTATTATGTTATTCCACTATTATGTTACTACTGACACTGATCAAACAAATTATTTTCAAGAAAAGGGAGGCAACATAAACACTATAACTGATACGAATGAAACTTAACGTTGTCAAGTGATATTATTAATAAATAATATAAAAATAATAAATAAACATAATTATATTAAAGAAACCAATCATTTAATAATTTGAAGAAGTATGTAAACTGCATATAAACTTTTCTTTTAAATCAAATTATTATATAAAAAAACGATGGTGGTGAACATACCACTAATTTTATTCTGCCCAGAAAACCCAATAATGCACCAAAACGTATAAAGTAGGATGAACAATCTGATAACTCAAAGAAAAAACTTGTTTCATTACATCACAATTCCTATTCAACTACCTTCAGTAGAGATATCCTATCATAATAAATTCCCTTCTATCTATTGTGCCTAATTACTGTATGTATATTCTTATTTTAGGATCTTAATTGGTTAATTACTCTTTATTACAGCGATGTTTTATTGAAAATGTCTGTTATTCAAAATCTTGTGAGCTGTAAAGATACATTAATTCTGTTACGAAATGCTTCTGAGATATATGCATGAGAACATGTATTTCTTAACATGTTGAATATTATGCAAGTACGTTTCCCTACTTTTACTTACATCTTTATTTTCCTCACATAATATTAATATGATACTTGGTTGTCAGTTGTTAGTGTGACAATATATAATAGAACAGTTGAAGTTCCTTTTTCTTTTTACTACATTTATTGTTTGCATTTCAGGAGTACATGCAATATTATAATACAATTTGAATGATATTTTGCTTTTTTGACCATTGACTTCCAGCGTCACGTAATCAAACATTTGGCATAAAATGTTCAGTGAATATTGAATATAATATAAGTTATTACTTTTTATTTCATGTATCAACCCTGCTTTCTCGAATATAGATACCATGAAAAATAAATTAATATCTCCAAAGATTAAACCGGAAGAGGTGGTTCAGGGCACCGACTGTTGTCACTGCAGCGCCTCTGACCGGGATGTCCTAGCTTGGAGACCCGACGGTGGCAGGATTTTGAACGTTTGTTAGATAGCTAGGTCTAATTCAGTCACTGTCTGGAGAAGAATTCTTTCAGCCAGCTGCTTTGATCGGTAGTTTACTTTGGTTTCTCCGATTAACACTAAGTGAAGCCGGAGCAGTATCCTACCAAACGGGTTACGGACCGTGTGCGATCATTCCTTTCTCTTCATCGTCCTATCCTCACCCGTTACATATACACCCCTTACACTTACACGCACTACACTACCACACACGCCAGGGGGGTCCAGAAGGGAACTTAGAGTTTGTGCAGGCTGGAGCGGAGCCCCGTTATAGAGATACCGGGTTGGCGAAAAGTCCCGTTAGCCGGAGGCAAGGTCGACGCCAGATTTTTGAATTGAATTGAATTTGCCTTATTTTACGTGGCGAGACTCGGGCCATCAGGCCCGCTCTTCCGTCTGACCACGCAAATTTCGCTACGCTCCTTTCATCAACAAGCAGAGAAAGGAGGTATTTCTTGGGCGAGAAACAGGCGATATGAATTTAACTCAAAGGCTTCATTTAGGCTTGAGGATCTTTTACATGTAAGTAATTCTACTAACCATGAGACAGCCGGCTTTACTTCCCCTCCGAAGGAAGGCGTACGAAGGATTTTGTCGCCCCTGAAAATCCACGGCTTCGATCGGGTTTGAACCCGGGGAGCTTGGGTATAAAAGTCCGGTACGCTAACCGTCGCCGCCGCCAGATCTCACCATCCAGCGGGGGAAGATCACTGCCATCTTCTGAGGGGGAAGATGCACTCCACTTCCGGGACTAATGGTCTTCGTGGTGACGCGCCCGGAATCACTAATCAATAAATTCAATCCAAGGACTAAAAAAGATAAATCTGAAAATAATTCAGACATAAGTAAATTAAATTGTCCAGCATTTGAGGAGTAATTATTAATAAAAATATTCTTAGCAAAGTTATACAGTTATATTTAAGTTATGTACTGTATTAAGGCATTTGTATGAAAATAATGTTTGTGGGTCTGTGATGGGTACTATCTTCATGATGCAAGACTAAAATGATAAGATATAGCTATCCGCTGAGGAATTTCATAATCTGCGCGTGTGGTGATTTCAGTGACCAGGCAAAGCGACTACGCTGAGCAGTGGGGTCAGCGAACTTTGTTTCGGTGTATGGATGAAGTCGTAGGCATCCGCGGTCAGAGTTCTGTGCATGATCTTGGCCGTCCGGGTGACGCCGCGTCGAAGGCTGTGTTGCCGACGTTTCGACCATCTTGTCAGACAAGACAAGATGGTCGAAACGTCGGCAACACAGTCTTCGACGCGGCGTCATCCGGACAGCCAAGATCATGCACTTGGTGTATGGAGGCGCCCGAAAAATCTTAGACCCAACGCGTTGGGAGGGGGAGGGCAAGGCCCCGTGCAGAGGTGGTAGCTACCGTCTTTCTTATTTTCCTTCCTATCTTTATTACTTTATTTTATTTACTTATTATTTTCCTCCTTATCATGGACCTACCACGGCTACGAGAAACTTCAAGTTAGCCATGCCGGTAAGACTTAAAGGGCATTTAACTGTATTTAAATTGTGTCCCAAGCAATCCTCTCAACAAGAACGTGTGATTACATGTGGTGCCCCCCACCCAGTGCTCTCACCAATATTAGAACCGGCAAATGTGTAAATAGTTCATACTGAGTGTAGTGAGCCCGATTCACGAGAATATTTTCATAAGTGCTTAAAGGTGGATTTAACTTTGACTTAGCAAACTTGATTCTTTTTTATTTTTATCACCGAGTTATAATCATAGCTTGTCGAACTCAATGCTCTGCAACATATGAAGAATTTAAGAAAAAATTGTAATAATTTCGTTAATAATAATTGTAAATTTGTAATTTTCTTTCCCTTTAGTTATGCTATAGGAATGTAGAGAACGTTCTTAAATTCATTTAAAAAAGTAAAAGAAAACAACAATAATGTGAACGCCCAAAGGCTTGAATGATATTTCATGTTAATATATAATTTGCTTAAGCGGGTTCAGATGTTTCTTGGTATATCTAGGTTCAAATGTATTTTATGAAAGTATCAAAATAACGTATCAGTGCAATTACATGAGTTATCTGTGGATACGGTTTTTTTAGTCTTCACAGAGTCACGATTCCACGAAGCCCAAAACAACCCCAACCGACCTCGTATCGGTTACATAATGGCACCCAACGTTTAAGGCTTGAAGATTTTTGATTACACAACTCTTTTGTGGAAAGTACCCACAGAACCGACGTCTTGGACATACGTTTATTCCAGGTAATCTGCAACTGGTGACAAAATTGTTCTTAGAATTCGAGCTAGATCGGCAGCCATGGCAAACAAATATATGAAAGCGAGGGGTTAGAAGGGGGTAGCAGCGAACAAGCATCAGACAAAATTGAACTTGCTGATGAGAGTGAACAATTGGGAACAGATGACATTTCGGACAGAGATGATAAAGGAGGATTAAACAGAGAAGGGGGGAAGAAATGCCTATTGGTGCGACCGATGGAGGAAGTAGAAGCGTGGAACTAGAGGCAGAACTTTCAAGGGAACATATAACTATCTTAAATATGTTTCGTAGTATGATGGACAATTCTGCCAGAACGACTGAGGAAAATAACATTTTGATGTTTGGAAAGATAAGGAACAAGTTAATGAGTGCGGAAAATGAAAAGATAAAGGATATGACTGACCAGAACAAAGTAATCGCAGAAAACGTATTAGTTTTCAAAAGAGTTTCTACAAACTGCCCACGATAAATATGCACAAGCTCTTAGCTTCCTACTGGTCTCTCGACATGTGTGGTTGTGAAGTTCAACTTAAGTGTAAGGGGAGAGGATAGGACGAGAAAGAGGAAAGACGGAGCACATCCGTGGCCTTTTGTTAGGGTACTGCTAGAATTCTCCTCCAGACAGCGACTGTATTCGACCTAGCTGACAGGCTGGCGTCAAACAACCTGCCACCACCGGGTCTCGAACCTAGGACCTCCTGACCAGAGGCATTGCAGTGATCAGTTGGTACCGTGAGCCACCTCTCCCGGTACCAATGGTTGTGACGTCCATGTCTTATCAGAGATAGAAGAGGGATATAATTTACATAACACGATCAGTATAAATGCCAGCTCCATTTGGATTTTTGCTCAGTCAAAATGAGTGTGTACGAGATCGCAGTTTTTTTGTGCGTCACTATTGGTGAGTTTTATCAATCTCGCATGATTTCAATGACCAATGTCTTCTTTGATTATAGTATTTCGAAATGTCAAAAAGTGAAATGTCTTTCAGCAATTACGTGTCTTATCAATGATAAATAAGCTTATAAAAATGTGATGTTGATTTTTCGCGATGTTGAAGTGGTGTATAAAATCGCAGTTATCTCGTGTATCACTCGAAATAAGTCATCTCTCGATCTTAATATTCTGAAAAAAACTTCAGAAAACTTCTTAT
This sequence comes from Gryllus longicercus, assembly GCA_038098605.1. Lineage (NCBI taxonomy): Eukaryota > Metazoa > Arthropoda > Insecta > Orthoptera > Gryllidae > Gryllus > Gryllus longicercus. Next base: position 968,310 of record JAZDUA010000062.1, on the reverse strand, counting down.
ATTCGTTATATTTTTGAAATTTTAATTTTTATTGCGAATTTTTGCTTCTTATATTTCATTATTTTCTCTAATAATTTTTGAAAAATCTCAGTATCTTGTTCCTGAAATAATTGATACTAGCTAGACCCATGCTAGCATTCCGCAGTTTTAAAATGTATGAATGCTTTTTGCATTTTACTGTCTAATTGTTCTGACTTTGACCAACTAGCGATGTTCGCAGACCCGGGCCCAGTTTTCATTTATTATCCACACCTAAGGCTAAAAGGGACTTATGTGAGCATGACGTATTCCCTTCACCGTATCTAGCTTACTTGGTCTGCCCAGTATGTTTGGCATTCTTACGCCTTTAATTCGTTGCAGAGATACAGAATTTGAGGCGATTTTAATAGAAAGCTACGGCTCTATTTTAGCTCCGGCCGGGAATCGGACCCTTGATAGCCCGATGGAAAGATAGCAGCTGTCCATGATCTCACGAGGTGCTTTTTGTAAATCATAGTTTTAAAATTGGAACTAGCTTAAAGTTTGACCATAAATACCTATGTCCACAGCTTTATAAGACCAATAACGTGCACAGGTAAAACATTCTAGCATTATTTACGAGTAAACCCCTTTAATACGTTACACACAGTTTTGAATTAGTTTTTGACGGTAAAATAAATGTATTAATTTCCACAAAAATAAAATTGTCTTTAATTTTATTTTGGAATGTTATTTCTTTCTCTATTCCTTCAATTAAATGTTACATAGATTTCCAATAACTGCTCGTTGCTGACCACACATGTTATAGAGAAGACGTCCCCAGAAGATGCATTGCATTGTTCAAATGTATACTACAAGATTCAAAAATATCTCATTTGGTAGAATACTGATAAAGAAACATAACTCGAGCTCAACTTGTCCCCTACCTGTCTCAATGTGTCCTCCACATATCCTATCACCCGTCCCCTAAAGAGCGTGCCTTCACATAACTCGTGCCCCCTATAGGCACAAAAACGTGATTTTAAGGTCCTAGGACGAATCTATACCGAGTCTTGTGCGATTGAAATAGACGTTGCAATAATCATGTCCCTATGTTATAATTTGCAAACTTCTATTTTTGTCATACGTCTTTTTGATGCAGGTGCCTATCGAGTAGTAGCACAATGTGAGTGTTTTTTATGTCGTTCTATTCTTTCAATAGTAAAAATCTATGATCTATCCGAAGCTTACAATTTCGAAAAAAAACTTGATTGTATAACACACACTTTTCTCTTTTATAAAACAATACGTTTAGCAGTCCATAAACGATTTTGGATTGAGTGCTGGCATTCTCTCAAATTGACTTGAGGTTATGGCAGCATTTACATGGAAGTACCTTCATTGCATTACAAACAAAGAATATGATATTCTTTATTAAAGAACACAATATTTGTATGAATACATCTCATATTAGAAAATTTTCTTCTAAAAGCTTGCAGAAAAATGTTTGCTAATAGCTAAATAATTGACACAAATCCGTTTAAAAATGTGAGAAAAGTGAAATATAGCCACAGGCATATTCACAAAATTCTGATTCTAGAGGAAGGTCTGCTGTGTTGCTTTAGTTCATCTCTCAATTATCGGCCGGAATAGAGATGGGTGAACCGAACAAAACATGGCTTTGATTACTTGATTTTTAATATGATGCGTTGCGCGTATTGCCCGGTTCAGTTCATCATCACACTTTCAGTGGTCCGAGACCGAAATTTTCATGTCAAAGTTAATTCTACATGGCTTTAATTTTTCCTTAGTTAAAATAAATAAAGAGAACAAAACGCGTTTACGATCGAACAAACGCTCGCTGGTGCGTTTTATCAATCTCTTTACCATAGACCTACCTTGGTTTTATTTGAGAATTGAATTGATTTTAGTGATTGATTGTTTCTTATGTAAATTTGTAGCTCTTGCGGGTTCAACGCTTTCTGTAACATCAACATAAAACAAGTGAAAAGTTAACTACCAATGCTACATGATCACATGCCTTCCTGTAATGTTGAAACGATTTCCTCAACAGTATAATTCGGTAAGGAACGATGACCGATTACTCCCAGTATCAGGAAATCATGGACATAAAACATCGTAAGTGTATTACTGCTTGATAAGAAATTACTCCCAGGGATGGATCAAAGAGATTGGAGACATTAAAGCATATTTGGTTTATCACGCACACATGTAACTAGCCAAATAAATCACGCATCAACATACAAAACATATCGTACAAAGCGATTCATCCAGCATACTATCGTAAAATAAGTTTTAAAATTGGTTATGTTTTCTAGAAACACAGGTTTTGTTTTCTATACCGTGAACTACAAAATGAGACGTTTTAGGGTGTTCTATTATATTTTTTATGGTTTCGTTTGTCCTTAGCATGGATTGACAGAAACGCTGAAAGTGTGACTGTTCCTATTTTTACTTTTAAAACTATGATTTAAAACATTCTGTGTGTTCTAAGATTGCAATTTTAGGTGAAGCATCTTTCCAGTTTAATTTTCAAGTTCCAGCTTAATGTTCAGATTAACTAGTGCGGGAACATGTAGTGAACACATGAGGAAGATTTGGAGGGACATTTGGGAGAACGCAAGTGAAGTGGAGTGCTGGGAGGTTTCTGCGGTGAAATTATATATTACTAGCAGAACTGGCAGATGACCTGGTCTCTCTCGTCCCCCTCACTTTCTATCTCTCCTTTTCTCTCTCGTTTCACCTCTCTATTTACCTCCTCTCGCTCTCATTTTCTCCCTCTCTCTTTCACTGTCTTTCCCCCTTTCTCAGTTTTCTCTCTTTTCCCCTCCCTTTCCTTCTCTCTCGTTTTCTTATCTGTCTTTGTCTCTCTTTTCTTCCTTTCTTTTTTCCTCTCTCCTTTTTCCGTCATTTTCTCTCTCTTCCTCTCACTCTCTTTTCCTTTTCTCTCTTTATCTCCAATCTCTTTTCCTTCTCTCTCGTTTTTTTATCTCTCTCTTTCCCGCTCTTTCTTTCTCTCGCTCTTTTTTCCTTCTCTTCCCTCTTTCTCTTTTTCCCTTTTTTCCCTCTCCCTGTTGAAATAAAACTACAGTAACAGTGTGCGGTTTATGTTCATTTATTGTCAATTCAGAACATTAAACATAAATTAATAAATGAAGAGAAGTAAATTAATTTGTCGACGCCACTAGTTGTGAGTTTTTGTTTTTTTCTGCCTTTATACATTTTAAATACTATACTAAAATGTAACTATTTCTTTTTGATAGGGTTGAATAATAAATACGGGTATTTAAGAATTATTCAGTAATTTAATTTCAAGTTTTTCTATGAAGCAACTTAATTTCTTTATTTTAACATTAGTACTAATAAACATTCTATAATCATTTTCCCATGCAGAGACCACTTTTCCTCAGCCTCAAAGACAACAGTGAAAGAGGAATTAGTCTGTAATTGGCTATTCTTTGCGACACACACGGAATAATGCACAGGGAAAGTCTTTTCCAATGGTGTGGCGTGATAAACAGCACCAAACAAGGGATTTTCCAATGTGGCCAAATGTGATCATCTCAAAATTAAACTCTGGAATATAATAAATATTTACTTCATCTTGATTAATAAACTGGTTAATAATATTTTCTGGAAATGTGATAGGAATATCACTGGATTCTGAAATCATTCTTTACATTTTGATATAATATGATAAGATAAACTCCTTCTGATTGCAAAATAATGGACGACTGAATATTTAAGAACATAACGTAAATTTCACAAAATCTTAAACCCTAACTAGGTAAGTAAAATAGACTGAATCTCTGGGATAAGATTGTAATTTGAGATAATGTACGAACTTGATATAAGTTTAATTACCTGTTTATTCAAGCTACATAAATTCAAAATATCAAAGGATGTCAAAATAGTTTATTCTTCGGTTAAATTTCCGCGAAGTTTCAACACACCTATAAAATGATTGTTAGTTCAATTACTCAAAACATACATTAATAAAAAAGTGTAAGTTTTTATGACATTTATGGTACGAATAAAGTACTAAAAAAATCAGTTTCAGCACTAGTGCTAAAAGTGTCCAGATGAATATGTGAAACAAAAGACTACGAGTGACCGCATCAGCCACTGCTGACCATACCGTATGATTAACTGATTTGTATACTTGAATGAAAATCAAGCGAAAGTCGGTACGGCCGTCTAAAAAATAATGTATGACACATGTTGTAAAAGTGATTTTATTTTGCTCGTAATAATGCGCCACTCGGCCTTTCGGTCACGTGTTGCAACATTTCTTACTAGCAAAACAATCTTTCACTTTTACCACTCGCATTACAAATAAGTATTCCACATGTTTTGAATAAAAATACTCGAGGCTCAAATGAAGACTGAACCTAGAGCAAGCTGCTCCCCCCCCCCCGTATAATATTTTCCGTGAATGGGTAATCAGACACTTCACTTCTGGTCTTTGTGTGTTGTCCTAGCATCGATTCTTAATTGTATTTTTTAGATTTAGTTATTTGTCAGCTGACAGGGTAGAGTGACTGTAGACTGGGTTGAGTGACCGTTTACGCTCCGTGCCTATCACCTGCTTGAAAAGCAATTTCTCTTATCAGAGAGAAATGCGACATCACCAAGAATGATAACGGTAAAAAGAAACTCGTATACTCTTCATTAAAGTTTGGAACGGTAACACATTTATTTTTTTGTCCACAAAGGAAATATGGACGATTTTGCAACAACCCATGCATAGGGCGTACCGTCAGATTTATATCACAATAGCTCCGACGGCAATTGCTAGTCATTTTTTATTGATTTATATATAAGGAAAAAGAGCATGACAAAAGCAGGTAAGATTCGAAACATAAAACGATTCCCTGGTATAATGTAGTTTTTATCGTTATTGAAATAGTGGATAGCAAAAAAGAAGAACCAGTAAATCACAATATATCCTATTTTTTATTTCTCAAAAATTATTCCCGTCTCTTTCTTGCTTAGGCGCTGAAGGTTTTCTCCAGCAGACTGAGATGTACCTCAGGGCAACAACCGTTGCCAATGAAGCGATTCTTTCTGGTTCTTACAGTGTTCGAGTTCCGACGCAGGAGGAGTTTCCGACACTAGCCGGCACAGCTGATTCTGAGACTTAAACGGAGATTCGATCTGCGCCATTTTTAAAAGCATTCTTTCTGAGAAAAGAAGAGAATTAGAAAGTATTCTAGAAAATTTATTTTTAAATATTGCCTTTATTTCACTCAAAATTACGATAAAACTACTCCTGTTAGTTAAAAATTGTTCATGACTTCATATAAATTTCTACTTTTGAAGGACAGATTTAATTAAGAACTAGTGGTGCTACAGAATGGCACAGACTTTCCCGTATAAGTTTTTTATTGGCCTCTCGTAGCTATTTGAAGTTGCCACATACTCTTGCCTGCTACCATCTATCAACACTCAGAGTACAGTTTTTTGAAATTTTCTTAATTTTTCGATTTACAAGTAATAGAGCGGAAATATAATTTAAGAATATTAAAAAACAGTAAAACTACGTTCTAAATGGCAATTTTCTTCAAAAAATGTGCAGCCATTTTTAAGAAAATGGCGCTTAAGCGCTACAGTATATTCGAAATTTGAAGCACTTTTTCACAGAAAGTTTTGATTTTTCGAAAAACTTCATCAGAAGTCATTTCAAGCACTTTAACTCACAAATACAATAGGGTTTACAAATTAATATTTAATTCTATAAAAATATGAAAAACTAAAACATAGATTATTAGAAAACTCAAAGCAATATTCGAATCAGTTTATCGTAAGCAGTACCTTTAATTTCACTTCCATTCTTCTAATACATAACATTTTTGGAGAAGAAAGTTTTAACATTCTAGTACAATAATATTTTATACAATGTTATGTAACACAACAATTTTAGTTCGTCCCGAACCAATAATTGTTAACAAATAGATGCTCGGGAATGGGTCACGTGAGAGAATTTGAACTCCAGGCTTGATTATTTCATGTACAGTTTTGATTGAGAATGTTGTAAATACTCGTGATTTTCAGTACCTTTTCCATAACCTTCCATCTGCAAACTCCTTTACTCAGCTCATGACTACAGATCTATCAATTCTCAGAAATTATTTTTATCTTGCGGGATTCTCTGGGTTGCAAAACTGCGTAATGCTTCTGTAGGTTGAAATTTTTATCATACAGTAGTTTCTTCGAACATACTAAACACTTCGCAATTGTTACGGTATCTACAAAAAGAAACATTTCGTCCCAAATCAAAAGAAAACTAACGGACGTAAATGGGCTCATATGTTGCCTGAAACACAGGCAATGGCCGTCTACCAAGGCTCTCGATCCCTCCTTCCGTCCCTCCCCCCCTCCCTCCTTGCTCGCACTGCTTCTCCAAGCGCATTGTCTCGGAGGGGAACGCTGCCCTGACGTCATTTCTCCACCAGGTGGCAACCGCTGCTCTACATTCCCTCCAAAACCGTCATAGGGTCAATTACATAGACGGGTGGGTTCCATGCAACCGGCCTCTTAGAGCGCCTTCCCACGTCGCGACGGCAGCGCGCTTCCCTCAAGACTCGCGCTACGCGAAGCGGAGGAAGGGGTACGCACCACCGCTAGCAGAATGCAGCTTTTAATGGGAGCCTTCCCACTGCGGCCGCCGGTCGGTGCGTTCTACCTGCTGCGGTCCCTTCGTTCGACGTCACCGTAGGGGCGGCGAAGAGCCCTGTCGATTGACGGACGCGTGCTGCCGTGCCGGCGTGGGAAGACGCCCTTAAATATCGAGAGCAACGTGAGCAACAGTTCTGTGGTGCCCCTATTCAATATTTACGCTCATCTCCCTTTAATTCAAAATACAACTGGTATGGTTTTTTGACATTCGGAGATATGATGTCACTTTGGAACTTAGTCGTAAACTCTCCATACATATAACAAAAAAGATTTGGTTGAATTAACACACTTTGTAGACATCACTAAGTATAAGAAACATGCGATCATTCACAAACAATATTCTTCACGTTAGTGAATTTACACTCTTCATGAATACATTGTGCGTGATCTCACTGTCGATTGACTGATGCAACGGCAACTCTTCTTAACTAACCCTAACTGACTATCTCTTCCTTCTCTTTCCTCTCTTAGCACCTAGGCAAAAATATTCCTAAAATAACAGAATGCGATGAGCCCCGCAACTACATAAATAACGCAGCCGAGCGCAGATAAAATTGCATTTCCAAAAGAAAGTTTAGGTGATAGCGAGCAATGGTTCTCACCATTACTATCAGGGAACTGAACTACATAACAATTACCTATTTTTATTCTGTGGCAAATTTCATTGCCGTACTGTATAAACTTTCCACCGTTGCGTCGGGACATGGAGCCCTAGGATCTCCCGAGACACTGCACTGCCATCAGTTGATCCTTTGAGGTGCCTATCTCGGTGTTCGGGAACACGTTCGATAAATGATTGAAAAGTGATTCCGGGCGCGTCAACTGCTAACAATGGCAAACATTCCCGTAAGTGTAGTGCTTGTTTCTTCGCGGAAAGTGGGGGTGATCTTCCCCCCGCTGACAGGTGAGATCCAGCGACGACCTGCGTCAACATGCGGGGATTCTTCCTAACCAGGTATCTACCTCGGATTCCGCCTCGTATACAGGGACTACGTACCCACTTACTCAGCTGTCGGGTGTATCTGAATGTTCCACGATTGCTCGGAGAATGTATTAATGATTTACATATGATGCGACAATGTTTGAATATGAGTGAAATATTGAAACATCCATTTATGTGCTTCGGCGACGGCAGGTTTTTGTATATTATTATTATTATTATTATTATTATTATTATTATTATCATTATTATTATTATTATTATTATTATTATTATTATTATTATTGTCCATTGTAGAACCACGACCATTGATGAATTAAGAAATAAAATTGGTCAATGTGGTTAGAGAAACAATTAATTTGTTTCTCTAACCACATTGACCAATCCCGTGAACCTATTTTATTTCATTATTATAATTATTATTAACATGCTCCAAAAACATTTTTTAATAAAACGGAAGAGAAAGGAAAGGTCCGTTTGGTACTGCTTCTACATTCGTCTGGTGTTGATACACGAAATCGCATAAAACTCCCGATCCGAGCAGCCGACCACAACAATTCTCCAGACAATGGTGGAATGCGACCAATCTATCTAGTGCAAAATAATTCTGACACCATCGAGACTACAATCCTCGAACTCGGGTCCTGCAGATCAGAGGCACTTCTCCCACTGATGCGCGATTCCTGGTCGGGGAATATTCCCCCAAGCTTACAGCTTGTCCCGCCTGAGGCGAGACTGTAGGTCGGCATTGAATATCTTCATCCACTGGAGGAAGATAACCGCTACCTCTCGCGATGAAAACATGCACTACATTCACAGAACTAATGACCTTAACACTTGACGCGCCAGGAATCGCCAATAAATCAACCAGTCAATCAAGCCCGGTCAGCCACTGCACGATCAGAGTCAGATATCAGTTGATGCCTTGAAACAGCCGTTATTCGAAAAAATGAATGCGAGAAAACGTACGGTAAATGATTGGTAAGTGGTTCTGCGCGCAACAATTTCTACGGTGATTTGTCCTTTAAACGTAGTGCATGTTTTATCGCAGTAAGTGGCGCTGTCTGACGAGATGCAGCGCCGACCTACGTCGGCTTGTGGCGATTCTCCCCACTCAGGTATCTCCCGCCAGCGGGGTACCGCCTAAGCCTGGAGAAGCTTCTGGTCTCCCGACACTGATCTCCCCACAAGTGTGGTAGTGTAGTGCATATAAGTGTAAGTGTGAATAAGTAAGGGGTGAGGATAGGACAAGGAAGGGATAGGAAAGATCGTGCGCGGTCCGTGGCCCGTTTGTTGCGGTACTGCTCCGGCATTCGCCTGGTGTTGATCGAAGAAACCACAGAAAATTACCGATCGTAGCAGCCGGCGTATAGTATGTGGCTGTGTTTATTGAGCGTGTGTGTGTGTTGCAGGTGCGGGCGCGGGGGTGTGGGCGGCGCCGGGGCCGCTGCCAGAGGATGTGGTCTTGCGCGATCTGCCGCTGCCTCCGCGCGAAGACGCCTTCGGGCGCGCGCACCAGCTGAGCATCGGCTCCTCGCGGACGTCCAAGGGTGCGTGGGGCCCCTCCTAGCTGCTCTCCTCTCGGTGCTCCTTTGCTCTCGTCGGACCTTTCGCTTTTATGTTTTTCTCCTCTTAACTTCTGCACTTCCTTTCTTTCCTTGCGCTTTCTCCTTTAACACTCTCCTGCCCTTCTATTTGTCTGCCCCGCGTCACTGCTATCCCCTTGACTTCTATTTTCTTATTCTCCTCTTCTAAATTTATCCCTCCCTTCTCTCCTCTTTTTCTCCATTTACCACTGTTCTGCTCTTTTCTTCTTCTTCTTCTTCTTCTTCTTCTTCTTCTTCTTCTCTTCTTAACTACTCCTGCTCTTCTGTTTTTCTCTCTTAGCTCCTTCTGATTTTCTCTTTTTTTCCTGATCTTCCCATTTAGCTGTCTTCTTAGCTTCTACTCTTCTCATCTTCATCTTCCTTACTAAATGTGCTCCTCTCTTTTATCCCCTTATCTTTTTCTGCTGATTTTTTCTTCTAGTCAACTCCTACTATAACTTCTCCTGATATTCACTTTTTCTTCTCTTGTTCCCTTCTCCTCTTCTTGACTTCTGCACGTCTCAACCAGCGATCTCTTTTTCTCCTCCTCTTACCTTATTCTGCTCTTCTCTCTGTTTTATTGCCTTTTAGTATTATAATATTACGTAATAGACGAAATGTTAGATGAAATATTAAGGCAAGGACATAAAGTGTTATCTGGACTGTGCAGAAAGTGTTTTTGCCTTTGGCAAAAAATAGAATAGGAATGGATCAGATGATAAAGAGTCTCTGAATTTTTTTGAGAAAGACAAAGATGAATTAAGTGTTTAAAAATCTTAATTCATAGAATTCAGTAATAGCAGGAGACGGAGGAAGTGTGAAAATTATCGGTATAAAGAAAAAAAGTTGATGAAATAAAATATTTGGTGTCTTGGTTTAATAGGTCAGAGGAGGGGGGTTGGATAAGCCTGTTGCATAAGTATGCAAGCTCATAAGGCGTGTAAATAACTAGTAATTAGCCCCGTTGGGAATGTTTTGCCCCGAGAACATGTGGCGGCTTGTCCCCCATAAGTTCTCCCCATCAAGGTAACATCCGCGAAACGGAGCATGATTCCACATTTTTCAACGAAAATTTCTGGATATAAAGAGATTTACTCTTATATATATATTCTTTTAAGTAACATAACGGTTCCGCAATTAGGAAATCCAAAAATTGAGAAAATTAAAAAAAGTACTTTGGGCGGCGATATATGTGGGGGTGAAAACGATGGGGTACGAACGAAAAGATAGGTCAGACCATAGAAATTTGAAAACGAACTAATACGAGAAAGTCTGTGGCTTTCTGCAGCACCACTAGTTATTTATTAATTATACAGATTTTGACGATTAATGTGTTTTGATATATATATATATATATATATATATATATATATATATATATATATATATATATATTATAATATCAACGACTACTTAACTAAACTAGCCCCACGTTGGGCGCCAAATGTAAACAAGCGGGGGAGGGCGCCAGGTTCAGCTCCTGAAATATGGCTGGATGGAAGTGTTGGGAGGTCATGAATTATAACACTGAGTCATTTATAACAAATAGTAGTTTATTCCTGGCACCATGAGCTGCCAGGGAAGTTACAGGTCGCAAAGGGCGACGCAAGTTTCTTACTAACTCTACTCTGTGAGCTCATTGCCCTAATTACTAATAGGCTAATTCCCTTAAGGCTAACATATTAGGCTTAATCTCTGATGACACATGCAATCCACCATTTATGATCTGCAGGGCCTGAGCGCGGACACTAACAATTTCTCGCCGTAAAATTGTCCTGCGAGGCAGCTTCGCCTCGTAGCGTTCACCGCTGGCTGTGTTGAGTCCCAGGCTGGTCACGCGGCGCCCTCGGAGGTAGGGGCGGCGGCAGTCTCAGGTCGCCGACCTCTCGCGGCGCGTCCCCTCTCAGCTGGTAGCAGGCGGCCCCAGGTCGCCGACTCGAGCAGGCTCAGTCGGTCGGGTGGCCACGGGCGCTGACGTAATGCGATGTGGGCTATCAATGGGCTGGCGTAAAAAGCGCGGAGACCGACGGGCCTATGCGGAAATAGCGCGGGATCCAGTGGTCTCCCGCCCGAGTTTCCTCCGCGACAAGTCCATTGGTTGCGTTCAAAATAAAATCAAACTTTACTCTGGGAAAGTATTTCCCAAGTCGCGTTCCGATTCCTCTGCTCCGGGAAGTCTTTCACTACTCGCGTCCCGATCCTCCTTAATTTTCCTTCGTGCACCCCGTTTTTAAGAAAACTCCCTTCCCCCCTCCCAAAATGTTTCTAACTCTGTAAATTTATCCCTTCCCTCATGGCGAAGCTTCCCATTGGCTGAGGGTAACTGCGTTGCAGGATTCTAATTTACCAATCCTGTCGCAGTTTTCCTGTAACTTTCCACACTCCGCTCTCCTTCTAACACCGGCTTCTCTCCTCTCTCTCGCATCCCTTTGTCAAATGTTCCAGAAGCTTCTCGCAGCTGTCTGGACACGTGTTCATGCAGGAGTGCATTTTCAAGGGCCATAAACGGTCGGCATGGGCTAATCGGCAGCCTGCTGTGTTTAATTTGTAAATAGCCCCTGTGGGGATTCGGGTGCCTTACCCAAGGCGCGTGCCAAACGAGTGCGGGGGCGGGCATTGTTCGAAGGGGGGGCCGGCTGACGGCTGAGAAAGGTCTCGTTCACGACGCGTCGTAAATGTGTCTTCCTCTTAATCGACACCCGTGCCAACCCCTTCGGGACTCCGCGTTCCTCCCCGGGTGGCGGCAGAGAAAGGGGGCGCGAGGGTGTGTATTGTTCAAAAGGGGGGGTTTCGGCCGACTGCTAGAATGGTTCTTATGAGGGGCAATAAACGGGTCCGCCTCTGAAAGGGGCTGAATGCGGTCGTGAGGGAAGCCCTTCGCGACAAAGGAGCCTTCGTGACCTACTTTTGCCTCGTTGGAAGCTATCTCTCGACGAGATTATTATGTTATTATTGGCGACGCCCTAATAAAATTATACTAATTGATTGGTGACGCCACAATATATATATATATATATATATATATATATATATATATATATATATATATATATATATAATGTATGTAATGAATTGAACTGTATTCAGATGAGTGATGTATTGCTATGTGATGATTAATTATATTGTTATGATAGTATTTTACATATTTAGTGTATGAAATTATTCCACTAGCATTTTCGAAAACAAATTGCTTTATTACAAGAACAATAGTACGATGAAGCTAGCCTGGCGGCTTGGCTCATAGATCAGCGTGCTTGTTTCTCACGACGCGACCCAGGGTTTGATTCCCGGTCAGGCAAGGTTATAGTGTGCGTTTTCCTTGCAATTTCCCAGTATATGTTGCTGTGTGACGAGGAGAAAATTCACTTCTCAGGTTGAGAAGAGCAGAATACACCTTAGGGATGTGTTAGTACCTCCTTAACCCACGGCCGCGAGGCCGGAACCCTGCTGATAGGCCATGGCCCGCACACGAGCCGACGCCGAGAACAAATAAAAACTATTAAGAAAACCTCACAAATAGAACCAGCAAGTACGTTCAGCATAGCTAGTTTTATATTTCAATACCGTCGAAACTGCCCTGACCCATGTTTCGAAGGCTCGCGACGCCTGCCCGTTCCAGCGGTGACTCAGCCTCGCATCCATGGGATAAGGCGTTCGTGGGGTTGGCACGAAGACATCCCTCCACCGTATATTTTTTATTTTTTTATTATTTGTTTTTTTTAAACAGGTCAGTTTATTGAAATATACATATCGCACCTCCAATGGAAAAGTGACACAAGTGCAAAATCGTAATTTTTCAGCAAAAAGCTGATAAGAGGGTAGTCGTTTTGTGGCTTCCATTCAGCAGACAACTGATGATGATGGCTAAGCCATCGAAAGCTGCTATTATATTAAATACTATTGTTGGCAATGACAACGTTTATAATTATTTCATGAAAAATGCCAACGACAACGCACCACAACACCTATATGATAAGAGGTTACCAAGAGCCACTCCTACTATTCTGAAGTTGATTTTGAATTAGTTCAATTACTGTCCGCAAGAAGGTGAATATTTGGTACAATCTATAACTAGTATTACAAAACTACGAAACTTAAAATTGCAATTTCTGAGAAATCAGATATTCGCACTTGTGCCACTTTTCTATTGGACGTGCGATATGTAGTGATGGCTTAATAAATCGCCTCAACCTAACTTAATCGTACAGGGTTTGGCCTCTTTTACCGATGTTTACGTTTACAAACACTATTTCACTTCCGATAGAAGGCACATTCATACCGCCATTGCAAGCAGGATGGCTACTAACCTGTTGGGGGTCATTTGTGGCCTAGTGAAACATTTTTACCGTCTATGCTGCCGTGGCGATGATGCAAGTTGAGATGGCCGTTGAGATGTTACCTCTGTGGCGCGCCTTGGGTTGTAGAGCAGCGCCATTGATTCTGCCACGGCTTGGCCGAAGCGAAGGCCTACCCTGTCGATTTCACAGTTTATGTCGACGTATTTGCTCTGGACGTAGAAGTAGTATGACAGAAGCACTATAGAAAATACTGAACTAAATTACGAAGCTTTATTAGTATTAAGTCACTGCTAGTCTGGATGGTCTAGACGCGAGAGTTGACCGTTTGACACTCGGCACTCTGGCAGTATTTCTAGCAGTACTTTTAGCTGCGCTGCTCGGTCTACTGGGACGAATGTTCCCGACCGATGCTGGAAGAGAAGTGATGACTTCATCGTATATACTGGTCTTCATAACCTTAGGATAGGATTTCTCGTCATCGCACAGCAATAGACTCTGGGAAATTTGTAAGGAAAACCCACAATTATTATTTTCCCGACCGGGAATCGAACCCGTGTTTGCGCCGTGGAAAGCGAAAACGCTAACTCACGAGCCAACTAGATGGGCGCTGCATAAACTACTACTATAAAATTATTAATTAAGCGTAAAAAATTATGACAGAAAGTACGTTGTCTATCAGTAGTTTTAAATTACAATATTTAGATCAAATTCTATTAACACGAACAATGAATTCGTACGTACGCAAAATGAAGTACACATTTTCCCCGTTGTTCTCGAACGCACGAAAAGTGGAACGGTTTTGCAAACTCATTCTTTCAAAGAAACCACATGCATATTCCTTTTTTTTTATTTGCAGGACAGTTTCCTTTCATCGTCAGCGTGCAGGTTTATCGCCAGCATAAATGCGGCGGCTCGATCATAACGCACCACACAGTCGTCACCACCGCTCAATGCATCAGAAGCCCACTGATCCCCTACGAGGTAGGCAGAACTGTGCGCACACGAATACGCCTTCATAACCCTCTCTCTCCGCAATTACATCTTTCCCGCAACACATTAGGAGGTTTATCACGGCAAAGCGTTATAGATATTAACAGCAATATCTTTATCAATCAATATATCAATATCTAAAACAATAACGGATGAAGTGAGAAAGAGGTTTCGCTCAAATTGATCGTAATGTCACAGCCTCTTGACTCTCTCTCTCTCTCTCTCTCTCTCTCTGTATATATATATATATATATATATATATATATATATATATATATGACAAAAACGCAGTATCCTTTATCCTTTGAACATTATACGTCTAGGTTACATTTAAAAGTCAAAACTGACCTAAACTAAAAAAGATAACATTTCTATTCTTTTAAAATCCTCCCGGACGGTTTTTCTAACTTAAAACGGGGGCACGTAGGGTAAAATAGGACGTACAGTAACCCTACGTGGAATAGTGGGTTACGCTATCACGTCGAGTTCGCTTTCGAGTTTGTGCTTGCGCAGAAGTTCACAAATGCTGTCGATTACTTCACGTCTATCAAATGCTGTCCTGTGCTATTTATATCTAAGTGTACAGAAACAAAGGGCGTGATGCAGAAAGAGAATATGAAGCACCACCTTTAGCAAGTTTCTCGCTGTTGCTAACTGATATCTAGATTTTGGTGAGGGTCTGGCGGATCGTTTTATAGTATACGGATTGTTTATATTTGGGGCAGTAACATGATAAGTCAAACTTCAACAAAAATATAAATATTAACACCCGTATGGCGCCACAATAGCATACCGCCAGTAACTTCAGTAATTTCGTTGTCGTTTCCTCTGGAAGATTCTAATATTTGAAACTGATGGTGGCATATTTGAGAGTATGTAGATATATATTTAGAATTCATTCTGTGTCTGAGGATTAATTGTAGCGGCCAGCTGTCTTGATTGGAAGTTTTGCGTAAATTTTCGGATCGACACCAGGTGAATGCCGGAGCAGTACTTTGAGAAAATGGCCACTGACCGCGCACTATTTGCCCTTTCTGCTCATTATCCCATCCCCTTACTCATTAACTTACAAGCCCTACAACAGGGCACATGTCGGGAGTCCAGTATGGAAATTATTCCATTTGGTGGTGATACTTCGATGGGGAAAACAACGCAAGCTGATGTGGAGGTCGGCGTCAGATGTCATGTTCCAGCAGGGGAAGAGCATCGTCACCTTCTGCAATAAAACATTCACTACACTTACGAAGAGAATGACTATACTTGTTGACATGTAAACACTAAATAATCAAGTAATTATGTATTATTCTAAAGACATTATTCATATTATTCGAAAGTCATTATATTTGCCACAAAATAAATCACGTTTTGATCCCGCAGCAGTTTGGCGCGGTCCTATTTTTAATTTGAGTTGAGTGTCCTTATATCTCTCTCTATTGTTTCGGTTGTAAACAAAGGCAGTGGCGCGCTCCTGTAACCATCATTCTCAACTTTATCGAGATATACTACGAGCACGGACTTTAATTTTATTTCAAAACAATTGAACAAACTCCTTATTGATAAATTAATGTTAGTTTTAGCTGAGGTGGTCAGGCGAAAGTATTTTGTTTTCTTTGTTGCAGTCACAGAAATATCTGATTGTTGAGCTTCGTTTAATTTGAGCACTATTGCAAAAAATTGAAACTTTAGCACACTCTGCATATTCAAAAAGATATGTTTTGACTAGTGGATGTCTAAAAATGAAATTTTGAAAAGAAAACATTTACTATTAAAGAAATTAACAATGTAATTCATTATAATGAACCTGAATTTGATTTTGACCCATCATTTTTAACGGCATAAAATTATTAAAATAATAAAATAAAATTTGTTATTGATAAATTATTATTCAGTGTTGATAATAAGCCAGAAAACACAACAATATGGCTAAAATAATATTGGAACGGCATTAATTAATCGAACCCTCCTTTGACTAATGCTTGATCGAGGAACATTCTTACAAAAATGTGCATTTTCATCTGCATTAAGAATTCAACTTCTATATGGGTTAAGGTAGGGATTTTAGAATTTAAGAAAACTTTCTCAGAGTACACTTATCTCCGTAGTACGTCACACACAGTTTTAATGGTTTTTGACTTTTAGAAATAGTAATTATCGAAACGAGTGTATGAAGAGAGTATGTTCAAAAAAACGAGGTAAGGAGCGAGTTTTCTTATTTACTATGAGGGCAATTATACACCTCTATCCACCTGTTACGTAAATTAATTTTTCGTTTCCATTAAAGAATAATTTTAATTTTGAGAATTTCAATAATTTCTTTACTATTTGAGGTAAGTATTTGATGACGTCAAATTGGTTCTAAACCAGTCCTATTTTAGTAGGCCTTGTAGTGTGTATTTATGATAGTCTTAGTGTCTTAGAGAATAACGTATGAAATAAGAAACTTTTGCAAATGGAAAATATTTTACGTATTCCGGTTGAAATATTAGAAGAAGCTAACAAAACCATGGAAACATTACTTCGTAGGAAAAGTAGGGGCATCTAAGAGAGAATAACACGTGTTAATGTTACAAAGAAGGAAGACAATTCAGTTCTGACTCAGACGTTTCGCTGCTATACTTTTCAGAGCGGGCAAATACAACTGATGATTACAGTTTTTTATTTGAAATATGGGAAGACCAAATATTTTACATGTATCACATTCATTCATATTAACTATTTTATGTTGTTCCATTAGTCAGCTAGTGTCAAACCAACATGCTTATGGTCATACTTGTTGATGTTGAAGACATGTCGTGTAAGGAAGAATATCGATGTTTTAAATTCTAAACATTTTTCTTGATTTTGTAAAAACTAAAGGAGTTTTTCCAAAATAACTACTCTATCTAGGCTGTCACGTTCAAATAGGTGAAGTACACGTATCTATGCAATATAAAGCGACTTCTGGGTTAGGATGATTAGTGCCAACTTTGAGTAAGGTAATAGCTTCTAATTTAACTTATTGAGCCACACATATTAATATGATTGTCTAAGAAGGGGTAATTTGCCTATAATTTTGTTTCATTCGTTCATTAATTGTTTTTGAAATAACTTATCTGTGATGTACATTTTTGTTCATGTTTCATGGACATCTGGAAATACTTTGGCTCCGTCTGTGTTATAGAGACATAATTAAACGATTTCGGCCAGTTCTCTGAGTTCTGATTGGTTGTTGTGAATTTTTAATTGCACACGTGCCATAAACACAGTGATAATCAATTATTTTACGTAGAATTAATAGAATATATTTAGTTAACTAAACGAAAAAATAAGAAAACAAACCACGTTTACTTATTATTTACCGTGGAACGCTTGATTATTCGAGAGCAGTTGGACGATAATTATATTGGTAATAAATGATAAAATTTAATTTATTTATCTTAAAATATAAATATTTAATATCCACATGATAAAATAATAGTACGTTCTTTTTCGCAGGTTGTTGCTGGTGATCACGACCTGAAGGTTTTTGAAGGAACAGAACAACGTCGATCAGTGATTCGCTATGCTACACATCGTAACTTCACCACCAGCTCGTATGTATTCATAACGAATTCGTTTTAAGATTGAAAATACATTGCCTCGTAGAACATTAAGGCGTGCACTTGTTTGTGATATTTCAATTTTTCGTGAAATATGCTACCCCTTTAACATAGGGACACAAAGAGTATTGACAGTGATACCCATGTATAATTTAATTAATTATTTAAAGAAACCGTCGTTATTTATTGCCTCGAACTCAGGGGTGAATTCATTAAATGTCACTTTTTCACTTCAGAACGATGCCTTGCACAGGCATTAATGATTGTCTGCTACTAAAAAGGGAAATTACCCTTATTTATATCATTTGTTTCATTTTTCTTCGATTTTGAAGAAGTAATTTTTTACCTTGTCCCATTAATTGTAAAGTATTTTTTGCTTATTTAATTTATTTGAATATCATTATCATGGTACTTGCTTCCAAGTAATGTTTACTTGTGAACTTGTTTTGATTACATTTTTTACATCATTTTTATTTTCTCTCAGAACATTTATAAAACATTTTAAGAGCATTTTATTGATCATTTTTGGCGATTTTTTAGGTCATCCCAATCCGCCACGACGTATAACATATTCACAGGTGTTTCAAAATACTCAGCTACGAACTTCAAGGGTTATCAGCTGGCTTGCTGGAAAACACTAAGCATTCAATTGAAGCGTTTATATTTACTTTGGTGAAATCTGTACATTGTTCGGGATCTTCACAGAACATATTGTAAACGAGCACGGGGGAGGGCGCCAGGTTCAGCTCCTGAAATATGACTGGATGGAAGTGTTGGGAGGTTATGAATTATAGCACAGAGTCATTTATAACAAATAATAGTTTATTCCTGGCACCATGAGCTGCCAGGGAAGTTACATGTCGCAAAGGGCGACGCAAGTTTCTTACTAACTCTACTCTGTGAGCTCATTATCCTTATTACTAATTGCTAATTCCCTTAAGGCTAACGTATTAGGCTTACTCTTTGATGAAACGTGCAATTCACCATTTAAGATCTGCAGGGCCTGAGCGCGGCCACTAACAATTTCTCGCCGTTACAATTGTCCTGCGAGACGGCTTCGCCTCGGAGCCTTCACCGTTGGCTGTGCTGTCTCCACGAACGGGCCGGGCGGCAGCCTCGGAGGCAGAGGCGGCGGCAGTCCCGGGTCGCTGACCTTCTGCGGCGCGTCCCCTCTCAGCTGGCAGCGGCAATCTCAGGTCACCGACTCGAGCAGGCTCAGTCGGGCGAGTGGCCACGGGCGCTGACGTAATGCGGTGGGCTATCAATGGGCCCGACGCGAGAGGCGGCAAAGGCCGACGGGCCGATGCGGAAGTAGCGCGGGATCCAGTGATCTCCAGCCCGAGTTTCCTCCGCGACAAGTCCACTAGTCGCGTTCGAATTAATTAGACTCTGGGAAAGTCTTTCCCAACTCGCGTCCCGATCGTAAGTCACTGAGTAAAAGTAATGTAAGTGAGCGATCTGATTGAGTGACCGAGTAACCAAGTAATCAAGTAATCAAGTCCAAGTAATCAAGTGACCAAGTAACCAAGATCAAGTAACATTGAGTAAGAACTTGAGTGAGCCCTTTTCCTCTGTGCATCACGTTTTTAAAAGAACTCCCTTTCCCCTTCCCGAAATGTTTCTAACTCTGAATTTATCCCTTCCCTCATGGCGAAACTTCCCATTGGCTGAGGGTAACTGCGTCGCAGGATTCTGATTTACCAATCATGTGGCAATTTTCCTGTAATTTTCCGTAGATCGTTCTCTGTCTAACACGGCTCCTCTCCCCTCTCTCGCTTCCCTTTGGCAGATGTTCCAGAAGCTCCTCGCAGCTGTCTGGACACGTGTTCAAGCAGGAGCGCATTTCACGGGTCATAAACGGTCGGCTAAAAGGCTTATCGGCAGCCTGCTGTATTTAATTTGTAAATAGCCCCCGTGGGGTTCGGGTGCCTTACTCAAGGCGCGTGCCAACGGGTGCGGGGGCGGGCATTGTTCGAAAGGGGGATCGGTTGACGGCTGAGAAAGGTCTCGTTCACGACGTGTTGTAAATGTGTCTTCATCTTAATCGACACCCGTGCGAACTCCTTCGGGGCTTGGCATTCCTTCCCAGGGTGGTGGCAAAAGAGGGGGCGCGAGGGCGTGCATTGTCCGACCGGGTTTCGGCCAGGGGGCCAGTGTGTCTTTTATGAGGGCAATAAACGGGTCGCCTCTGGAAAGGGCCTGAATGCGGTCGGGGCAAGCCCTGCTGCGTAACAAAAGGACCTTCGCGGCGAAGGCAGTGTCCCTCGACCCACTTCTGCCGCGACGGAGGCTATCATGAGATGTAAAAATTATTTTATTATTGGCGACGCCACAATAAAATTATACTAATTAATTGGTGACGCCACAATATGAGATTCTAAAAAAACACACTACGAACAAATTATTGCTTTGTTCTTGTTTCCCAGGGCCAATGTACAATTTTATGACGTAAAACTATAACTTTTCTGTGTAGCGTTACAATCTATTCTGTTATGTAGTAGTATAGGAGAAATATATTTGGAGAATGTTAAAGTAAGGACAATAATGAAATTGTGTGAATTATTGTATTGCTGTTTTGACATTAAATGAATAGTTACGAGTTGATTGTTGAACTGTCGTGAATTTTACATTACAACAAATACTTTTTCAAAAGTATTTATTTTGTGTTTAAAACATTAATAACATTTTTTAAATATTTTGATTTGTTTTCATGCACGTTACTACGCCCAAAGATGAACAGGTCAGCCAATAATGTCACGTAAAGGATTTCTTATTAAATTGCATAGCACAAATACATTCTTTAAAAATGAAAATGCCGCCGAATGTTCCCCGCTAAGCTAGTAACAAATTTGTACTTGAAAAAAGTATCGATCCGAATAATTATAAATAAATAAAATTTGAAAAAAAGCCATCTCCGTCTTTCATTTCGAATCATTTGACAATTTGGCGTCAAGTTGCCGCAACTTCGCATCAAATATATTCACGATGTCAGCGAAAAAGCAAAATGATAATGTACTATAGTGTGTCTCAAAATAAATGTTACTATTTTCTGAGGTATATAGAGGGTTCGGAGATTATCACTTTTTCGCAATGAATGCATGATGGGAAATTCTATGTAAAGATGTAACCCATATGATATTTGCCCCTTACTGTTAGGAAACACTCTAATGTTCGGATGATAGAGGAATTTTAGTCCCTTACGGCGTCAGTACGTAACCTACCGAACTCCAGTGAATGAGAAGATGCCTTAATAACCCGGGCCAAATTTCACATGTGTGTTTTTTTTTTATAAAATAAGCAATATAAAATTTTCTTCGCACATGGTGATCATCATCGACACATCGTGTTTCCTAACAGTAAGGGGCAAATATCATATGGGTTACATCTTTACATAGAATTTCCCATCATGCATTCATTGCGAAAAAGTGGTAATCTCCGAACGCTCCGAACTCCGGGACGCGGCGTTTCCCAGACAGCCAACTCTATAAGAACTACAACTTCTTCAATAAAACACCGCATTACATTCAACTGACATAGATGAACTGTTCTGATAAAGTGCTTATTGTTTATTTTGTGTGGATTGCAGCTCTGTTGGGTTTAGCCCAAGTGATATTGCACTTCTGTTGCTGGACGTACCCTTTTTCTTCACCGATTACGTGAGGCCCATCAAATTACCATACCCGGAGATCATCCCGAAGGGCAATGCTACCCTCTGTGGCTGGGGCGTCACCAGGTAAGTGTGCATTACACTTGAATCGTTTATTTCAGAAACCCGTCAAATAGCAAATTCCTCATTCCGAGAAAACTGACGAAAAGTCTCCCAATTTATCTGATTTCAAAATATTTTTATATATTAATAAAGTCGGTAAATGAATATTTTTCTTATAAATATGCACTAAACGATGTGTCTATCCTCTTGGAACAATAATCCGCCGCTAATGCGTCTATTAGATTTTGGCGTTTGACGGGTTTCTGAATAAACGATTCATTTATTATTAACTAGAGGACCCAGCAATGTTTCGCTATTGCAATGTATTACACTTCACATGCTACTGGTCACGTGATTGTTAATCACGTTTTAGCTACGCTCTGCAAACGTTCTAATAGATGAAATATTTTCTCATCAGTATATGTTCTGTGGCCTGCTATGGGCATGGTTGTCAGGAATCCTCTTGTTTAAACGTTCTCTTTCAAGTTTGGACATGCGTTCACTTTTACATATTTTGGAGAAATTTGACATACTTATACGAGATTAGTTTGAAGTAATAATTCAAGCCGATATTTCACAATCGCAGAGGAAGAATATGCAGCTACAGATACACTACTACATTACGTGACGGCGGGTTGCCTCTTTAAGGGCGCTTGTGTAGTCATAAACGTATAAAACATCAACAACGCCCCCACATATCAAATAAATTCAAACCCCTCTTTAAATACTTCAGTCACTAACAAGAACAAAATACGTCAAATTCAGTGGAATCGGTCGCGTATACGACTGTGTATGACAGACATTCGATCATTTCCTTTTATTTTTAATTTCTGGTATGCACTCCGTATGCACGGAGTAATATACTTCGAGTTTAGAGACATTTTATGCAGCGGAAAATAGACTTCGAGATTTGAATTTTAATACACGTTTTGCGGTCTCCTGATACCAAAAAAGTGTTGTTTCTTTTAAAACGCCCGTCCATCCGTCTGTCTATCCATTCGTCCGCCTGTGAACACCACTAGCGCCTAACCCATAAGTAGGATTTTTTCCAAAATGGATATTCCCCGGTCGATCTGCTTCGAGTCGAAGCTTTGGATTTTAAAAAACTTTTTTAAAATTTGAGTGTAAATTACATAGTCCTTGGAACATTTCAAAATTTGCTCAAAAATGAATCCCAAAATGTTTCTTTAAATGCACTTATAAAGATGGGAAAGATTCGTTTTTTACTTTCACTTTTACTCTGAATTGTTGAAATTTTAATTAGGTTTAAGTGTCTTCGTGCAACTACAAATTTGAAGATCGAGATTTTTTTTCTTCCAAAGAAATTTTTTGTCCTCATTTAGTTATGCCATTAAAGTCATGTACATTTTTTCAAAGTTTTAGTAGTTTTCGCGCAATGTTGCGTGCAATATGTGCATATTTAAAAATAATGAGAACAAAAGTTTCTCAGAAATGGTTCCAAATTCTTCTTTTGATTTTTGATAGCGCTAAATATACTCTATAAGATGATATAAAGGTCATATTCCTCTACACATTTGTTTCTTCAAAAAGTACAAAAATCTTTTTTACTAGCCTCTCACGTCGTTAATATTCACATTAGCGGCGATTTCTTAACATAATTGTATTTATGAGTATAAGTGCTTTCTATAATGTCATTTAATGTTTCTTGAAAAATCAACTGTTTTTTGTGAAAATGGTTACTAATCTTTAAAACAAACTTAAAAATGGTTCCAAATTTTTTCTTCAAACGTTTTTAACGGGTAATACTAATACAATACTTGTACAATATTTTACAACACGCTGCCAGATGACATTAAACGATTAAAATTGGTACACAAGTTTAAGCGACAAGTACAATCTTTTCTGTTGTATAGCTCGTTCTATACAATTAGAGACTTAACTGATCATCAAAAAGAAAAATAATATTTTTCAACAATAATATTTCATGTTTTAGTTTCCATTTGAAAAATTGGGCTCTATAATTTGAAAGGATTAAATATGCATATAACAAGTACGATTATTCTACCTCAGGTTCTCAGTCTATTACGCCCCCCCCTTCATATAAACTCAATCAGGTTTTCACAGCTTAGCTTATCCATTGAGGAGATGCTGAGATGGCCCCTTGTTTTCTTCTGATCCTAATTGTAGATTCAATATCTGTGCACGTTTTCTTGAGCTCTGTAAGGAATGTAGACATTCAAATAATCATTCTTCATTGTCTCAGAGCAGTTAGTCCATTCCTTTAAATAGAGCACTAAATTTAATAGCCAAAATGCCTAGATGATTTGCCTTGGAAAAAAGTTTTTATTTGCCTGGAACGAATATTTTCATACCAGTCATTAGCAAAAAACGCTCGCTGCTATCTGTATTCATAAATTCATCTTAACATGAATGCGTTAGGTCAGAAATACCAGAGCTCAAGAAACCGTGTATGATTTGCGCTTTTCCACAAAGCATGTCACCCACAGTTTTTAACTTGCATTAAATAAATAAATGCGTAGTGGGCTGCTGGATACGAAACCCGACGTGCTGATGGCGCTAGCGCTACCGGTGCTGCCCTACAGCGTGTGCCTGGAGAGGATGAAGAGGCACATCCGCGGTGTGAACGAGAGGAACTTGCCTGATACCATCATGTGCACGGGCCCGCTGGAAGGGGGCAAGGGGCCCTGCGTGGTAAGGCTCCAGTAGAAATTCACGAACGTTTTCTCCGTCTGAGGTGGCTCAGGGCATTAATTGATGTAACTGCAGTGCCTCTGAGCGGGAGGTCCTAGGGATCGAGTCCCGACGGTGGCACGATTTTGAAATGGCTCGATTTTGACTCGGTAGGATTTTGCCATGGCAGGATTTTGCCATGGCAGGATTTTGCAATGGCAGGATTTTGACTCGGCAGGATTTTGACTCGGTAGGATTTTGACATGACAGGATTTTGACTCGGTAGGATTTTGACATGTCAGGTGTCTGTGACGTCCCGATGGTGGCAGGACGTGCAGGTCGGGGCCGAATATCATCACCACCGCTCTCGACAAAAGCGTACACTATACTTACGGACCTAATGACCCTAGCAACCTACGCTCCCGGGAACTTACTAAAGCAATCAATTAGTTAACCGAACGTTTCCTACTCTTAACACTAGCAATCCCATGGTATAAAATGTCGCATACATTTCCAGACTCCGGACTCCACAGCTTGTTTTGATTTTATTTTGATGTCTTTTTAGGCTCTACAAATGAACAATAAAATAATCGAATTTTTGCATCAATTTATTTACATTTTTATTTCAAATTAAGGCCGATGTATCTTCATAACAGAGTTAAATATTAAACAATATTATACTAAGAATTAAATACAACAAATGTTTTCAAAATGTATTCTGAATTTTCATTTATCGAGTCAATAGTCCGTAATTTGTCATCCACAGCAGAAGACGCTGTAAGAACTAAAAATTATAACACGTTTGTGAGAAATTGCATTTATATTATAAATTATAAATAAATTTTATAGAAAGCGTATATCAAACATGATAATACTTTTTATTCCTAAAAAAATTCAAAACCAAGAAAAACACACAACAATCATCCTTGAGCCTTTTGACCCCCCCCCCCCTTCTTTTTAATGCTTATGTTGAGACGCGTCTCTCTTGCAGTCCGAGGCTTGTAAAAGGAGGGACTAAATTTGCAATGTGACTTCTGAACCTACTTCCGGTTAAAATTACTACTTGCAATAACTAAAGATCCGAACACATCTGTCTTAATAGCACAACACGTGACAGTCGGAGTCTGGTCTCCGCTCAGATTGTCTTCTTGCGGACGTCTTCTCGTTCTTAACATTTATCTTAACGTAAAATGTGAAACGTATACATGTTGATGTAAAACATGTATTCAAACATGCTACTCTGTATGTTTAATGTTACATCATTAACATCGTATTCACATTTATTGACATATCGGCAGTGATTTTGTTGACGAGAGCAATGGTTTCAAACGTAAATGGTATTTAGATCACATGAATTTTGTTCTATGTTTATATTTCTACAGTTATCGGCTAAATTTCGGTCGCCAAGATGATATTTCCTAATCCACTGCGTCACAGTAACAACTGAACATAACCACAGCTACATTCCGTTATGTGTCACATTTCCTCCCTTATCATATTTCATTTCAAAGGATATATCATTAAACGCAGCGACATAGCCTCCAAAAAGTCCATTGATTCCTACATTGACCATTTCATTTTCCTTAAATCGACAACACCGAAAATCGTAATTGGTGTAGCCATACAAGCTTATGATCATGTCCGATATTTAGCCTAGAAAAACCAAAAAGCAATTGACTCACATGTTTTCCGTTTTCTCCTAAGAAACATTCTACGTGTTAAAAATGTTCAACATGTTTCGAGATAATATACTAAGTAGAGGAGATGCATCAAATATACATATAACATGTTCAATCGACTCCGGTTATAATAAACTTCTGGCGACTAACTTTTTTGGTTTGATATATCCGATGATGACAAAATGAAATAGAATTTCTCGACAATAAATGTTTTTATCAATATAGAGATAGAACAAAATACATAACAGCATGATCTGAAATTTTCAATATCCTAATTTAAATTTTCAAAATTCAATTATTTTCAATTGTTTGCTGCGTACAATTTTTAGTAATTTCTCTAGATCCTTCTCCAGAGTTCGTGCTCTCTCCATACTTGATCTGCATTCTCCACTGTCTCCAAGTATCGTAATGCAGCACTGACGCCATTCAATGCCCCATGCACTGTTGGTACACTTTAATTTTTATCGCGTATTTCTCTCATATGTAAGTTGCCCATTCCCTAAGCCCCCTTCCTCGTGCGCTAGCCTCACCCCAGGAGAGACTTCTTTGATGATGACCTTCATGATGCCAGTGTGGAAATATGTCGCTCTGAGGCGACATATTTTTATTCCAAGAAGGAATGAATTTCCAGGACGTTGTATTTTATACGTTCACTGTATCCGAGGTTCAAAGATCACTATAACGGAATCTTGTTTCGCTTAAGTGTAATGTAAGTGAAACGGAATATGCAACTTAAATTTACTCTAATCGAGAGTTCACTGTATCCGAGTTCACTATTTTCCAAGTAGAGTATTTCTTGTTAACTCGATAACTCGTAATTGAAATTGTAAGAGCAAAGTAAATTATTATGGGTAATAAATTAAACATTTAAAGTTATGAACTATTTTTATTGGGTAAACTTCGATGTAATAAACACTGCAATATGAGGCATTTTTTTTAGCAAGCCTTGCTTTTTTAATTAGTTTATTTATTAACATCTCGTTAACAACTTGGTCATTACCAACCACATTATTATTACAAACGATTGACTATATTTTAAACAGATAAGAATTTAAAAATGTTATAACACATTTTCCTTTACGTTAATCCATGATGATAACACATATAAAATTAGTATTCATCTTGATGAAATGAACTCATTTATGTATTCTTATTAAGTCGTAACATGAATAGGAAGTTAATTACTTTGTAGGCCATTTTTCTGTCAGTTAATTACTCTATAATATGTTTCTTGATAGTTCATGTTTACTTCAAAAGTCATTTAACGCAGAAGGTTTGATCTCCATTGTTGATTCCATTCCATGATTGAAGAAGCCTCGGTTTCTGTTGCATCCAATGACTTATTCGTGATGGTGAAGCTGTGTCTGCTCCGTGTCGGCAGGGCGACTATGGGGGCCCGCTGATGCAGGAGGGCGTGTTGGTGGGCGTGGCGTCGTGGGGCCCGTTCCCCTGCGGGCGCCGCCAGTTCCCCTCCGGCTACACACGCGTGTCGGCCTTCACCCCCTGGCTCGTGGTGGCGGACCGCTTCATCCGAATGAAACGCAGGACCGTGCCCACGCTCCCGCCCCGCCGCTACCTCCCCGGCCACCACCATCACCACCACCACCTCCAGCTGCCCATCGCCAACCCCGCGTCAAGTGCCACGGCTGAAAATGGCACCGGCGTTGGCAACCTTACAGAGAAGATCTCAAAAACAATGAACAACAGTTAGAACGGTATCGTAAGTCTGAATACAAACGTATCTCACGGTTTGGCTTGTGTTTCATTGTGGCAGATTTATTTATTTATATCTATGTACAAAAATCCTACACCATAATTTAAGCGCTCTTCAGTGACACTAAACACATTATTGTTGGTACCCCACAACTCCCAAAAAGTAAGGTTTCAAAAATGGAGATAGTAAAGCTAGCACCATCACTTACTCCAAATTCAAAAATTTATGTACTGTCGAAATAAACGAATTTTGGGCTCCTTTCAGCCACATTTCAATTTTTCAAAACTCGCTTCTAACTTCGAGAACCAAAAATGGAAACCATCCTAATTTGTCAGAACTCAAATACTTTTGCACCACAATTTGTGGTAATATTAGTCTATTTAGTGATATCAAAATCAATTTTCTAGGTTTTGTCTTTTTTCTATTAAAACATGTTTATAAAACCACTCAAAATTAAGGTTTCAAAAATCGGGAATGGTAAAGTTAGCACCTCCACTTACTCGAAATTTGAAAATTTATGTGCGGTCGTATTCTATATTTCACCATTGCGTTGATCTGCAACGTTGCGGTAAAATATACCATGGTTCACTCTAAACAGATACTTTTTAATTTTTTACATTAGGAAATATATGTGATCGGATAATTAGCTCAGAGTATGTGTGAGATTATTCCGAATTTCCTAGTTTTGAGCAAGTGGAGTGCTAGCTGCTCCATCCCCAGTTTTGCAAAATTGATTTCGGGGCTTTGTATTGTACCAAAAACGTTTTTGTTGCCACTAAAACATCAAAATTTTGGCACGAGAATTTTTTGAGTTTTGAAAAATTGGGGGAGGGATTAAATATTTTGTTCTTGAACTTCGAAGTGAGTTTCGACATTTTGAAAAGGGGCTCAATGGAGCTCAAAATTTGCTTGTTTCCACCGTAAATTTTTTTTGAATATTGTGTGTGTGAGTGAGTGAGGGTGCTAGTTGTATCACCCCAACTTCTTAAACCCAAAGCGTTGTTCGGTAACAAAAAATTTTTGGTGCTACTAAAGAGCTCAAACTTACCTGAAAATTATAGAGCAAAATTTTTAGAATTTTGAGAAATTAAGATGGTTTTAATTTTTGTTTTCTAAATTAGGGGTGAGTTTACACATTTTCAAAAGTGGCGTAAAGGAGACCAAAATATACATGTTTTTACAGTACTATTTTTTAAAATAGTGGGTAATTAGGGGTGCTAACTTCAACACCCCAATTTTTGAAATCTTAATTTTAGGTGGTTTGAGGGTAATAGAAAATATTTTGTTCCTGAAGAACACAAAACTAGACAAAAATTATGACGCAATAATTTTTCAGTTTTAAGAAATTGAGATTTTTATTTTTCTTAGGAACGAGTTTCGACATTTAAAAAAATGATCCAACAAAGCCCCAAATTTGCGTGTTTCGACGGTATTTTTTTAAAATTCTGAGTAAGTGCGAGTGCTAACGTAAGTATCTACAATTTTTAAACCTTAATTTAAGGGGTTTTACAGGTAGAGAAAAAATAATTTGGTGTCACTGAAGAGCAAAAGATTAAGGCGGGAGATTTTTCGAGTTTTCACAAAAAGGGGTGTTTTAATTTTTCCCCTTGCTTAGAGGTGAGTTCCAAAATTTTGAAAAGTTACAGAAGACCAAAATGCATTTGTTTCGACCGTAAACAAATTTGAATTTTGAGTAAATGTGGGTGCTTTTACCTGCCCCAATTTTATATCCTAATTTTTTGAGATTGGGAAATAGCCCAAAATATTTGGCGGGGATTTGAAATTAGCCCAAAATTGTATTCTTATTATTTACAATATTAGTTTTAATAAATAATTTCTACCTATTCTGCCTTTATTTATTTATTTATCCCACATATTATTGTGTTACTTTAAAGCACTGTTGGCCGATGCTGGCACTAATCAGAACAATATTCTCTTCAGGCAAAGGGTTGCAACAATAACACTAGATACGAATCCAACTGAACGTTCTCAAGGAACACCATTCAATAATTCATATAAAAACGAATAAATACTGAATTATATGAAATAAACCACCTTTAGAAAAAATTGTGAAGAAGTATGTAAATTGTACATAAACGTTTCTTTTAAATCAAATTATTATATAAGAAATGATGGAGGTCAACTGACCACTATTTCTATTCTGCACAGACAGCTCAATGATGCACCAAAACGTATACAGTAGGATGAACAATCTGATAACTCAAAGAAAAAAACTTATTTCATTACATCCCTATTCAACTACCTTCAGTAATAATATCGATCATAATAAATTGCCTTCTATCTATTCTGCTTTATATATAATTACTTTTTCTATATTCTTATTTTATGATCTTATTTGATTAATTACTGTTTATTATTGCAATATTTTATTGCATAAGCTTGTTTGTCAAAATGTAGTGGACTGTAAATATACATTCACTCAGTTAGGGAATGCTTCTGAAATACATGTTTCAGAACATGTACATGAAACAGAACATCTTGAATAGTATGCAAGTACGTTTCCTTCTTTTACTTTCATCTGTTTTTTTCATACATAATATTAGTTGGCAGTTGTTAGTGTGACAATACATAATAGAGCAGTTGAAGTTCTTTTTTCTTTTTCCTATATTTATTGTTTGTATTTCAGGAGTACATGTACCATTATAATACAATTTGAATGGTATTTTACTTCATTTATCATTGCCTTTAAGTGTCACGTGATCAAACATTTGGCATAAAATGTTCAGTCAGTATTGAATATAATGTAAGTTAATAGCTTTTCATTTCATAAATATACCAACTCTGCTTCTTCAAATATAGATACCATGAAAAATAAATTAATATCTTCAAAGATCAAATCGGAAGGGGTGGTTCAGGGCATCAGGCGATTTTCTCCATCCAGGTATCTCCCACCAGCGGAACGCCACCCCCAACAGGAACATCGGGCCAAGCTCTAAGCTCCCGACATGTGTGGGAGTGTTGTGCATGTAAGTGTGTATAAGTAGGGGTGAGTATAGGACAAGGAAGAGGAAGGTAAGATCGCGCGCAGTCCGTGGCCAGTTTGTTAGAGAACTGATTCGGCATTCGCCTGGTGTTGATCGGAGAAACCTCGGAAAACGATGCATCACGGAGAAACAACAGAAATCGGAGCAACCGGTTGCTAGAATTCTCCTCCAGACAGCGGCTGAATTCGACCTAGCCGACTAGCTAGCGTAGAAAATCCTTTCACCGACGGGACTCAAACACCAGAACATCCCTTTGAAAGGCACTGCAGACACATTAGTTTATTCTTTGAGACACCTTTGCGGGTCGCCGGTATTCGTGATTCCGTCTGACTCTGAATAGGCATATGAAGACGGCCGTAAGTACAGTATGTTTCAAGCTTTTGGTGAAGTGTAAACATAGGGACCACTCCATATATCTATGGTGAATGTGATTATGGAGGGTATTTTTTGACTGTTTTTTTTTCTTTTCTTCAGAGCATAGATAAGTGAAATTTCTTGTCATTTGGGGAGAATTCTGTGCTATGTAAATTAATATATTATAGCATATTTGTGCATATTTGACCAATATTTCCTGTAGATGCATATTCCTGTAGTTATAGGAGCATATTTTGCAAATTTCCTAAACATATGTATCTGTAAAAGTTTCATGTATTCATAGAATCTATTTATTTGTGAGTGTTCATTGATTAGAAAGAGCTTGTCACATTTGAGTTTTCTTATCTAGAGATGATAAAATACTTGTGCGAATGATATTTCTACATATCATATTTTTTAAACCAGACAGAAAAAAATGAAACAAGACGAACAATGTACTACACTAAGGTACATATTCACTTCAATTACTTCTCCCGCGAACTAAGCAAGGTTATATTATGTTTGCACAAAAATATATCTTTTCATTCCAAGCATGCTTCCCCTGTTTTATCTTTATCAAGAGAGGTTTATACAAGAAATGAAATATTTTTAATTTTATTGCACATTAGATTCTTATTTTAGAAGTGTCAAAAATGCACATTTTTAAAAGCATTTATCAAGATTTGTAAGGCATAAAAAAGTCGAGTTGTCGCGCGCTGCGACCACTTGTCTCTCTCATTTGTTGTGTTTATAACACTTAACATCAGTTTCAATTGATTCCACAACATTAACTAATGCTCTAATATAACTAATATAAATGGTATGAACATAGGTCTGCCAATATTGGTAATGGATTATAACATATTACATAATAATAATGTCAAACCCGTATAGTATTAAAATAAATTCCATTTTACAACAATTTAAATTACTTCACTTGTTATTCATATAGCAAATTTATAATTACTTATCATATGTCTTGTAAATCAGTAATGAATAAAAGTTAAAAATTTTGGAAACATACCTGAAAGGATAACGTTGCATTAAATCTTAATGCAACGAGAACTTTTTAATAAGGGGGAAATCGGCGAACCTCTTTCAGTCATTGGGTCTTCGTCGATCATCGGCACAAGTGTATGCAGTACAGTAGTTTTATTGAAACGAAACCGCTTTCGGAATTGTTCATCATTGTACATTTCCAATAGATTGCTCATATCCTTAATGTATCTCTTTGAATTTTGCAGGATGTGTTGGGTATAAAACGCAAAATAATCTTGGAAGTCGTTTTCCATACCGTTTCACAAATGGTACGTTTTAACTGGCTACACTGAACGAACACCAGCAAAACGAATTCAATAGTCGATGAACTCCGCGTAAAAGTATAACCTAAACTGGTTACGACTGACGATGCGAGGGAGCCATAAGAGACACTTAAGGGAACTGGCTGCCTCCCTTATAGGAATGAGTGCTCACTTAAGACTTCACTCAAGGGCTGTTTATGAATATGATTCGTGTACTTAAGGGAACACTTAGTGTAAGTGACAACTATGAATTCGGCCCAGAGTCCCAATAAAATGTGTTTTTGTTGCTTATGTGAATTACGTATGTGCCTACATTTTCGCCATAATGCATAATTTAGTATGTGTAGGAAAAAAATACTTCAGAGCTCTTTGGAATGGTTAGGATGAAAACATTAAAAAGACTTCGATCTTCAAGACGTGTGCACAGAAGGGAACATAGAAAATCCCAGGCTCATAAGCACTGCTATCCTATGCGATGGGCTCGTCTTGGGTATTTATGATAGCGTCACGCATATATTAGGTAGCTTTTTACACGTAAATTCTGTCCTTTGTAATAATTTGGTATTAAAACATATTCATTGACATATTTTTTAAGAGAAATTACTCTGTTTAATGAAAAATCCATATTTACTATAAATACTACTCATTAATACATTACTCTAAATAATAGTCTTTTAATACATTATTTAATAAGTTCACTCTAGAACAATTTTTAATAGTTTTCTAATTCATAATATATTAATATTTCGGCTGATTAGATTCCACAATATTCATTATAGATTATTTTTCACATGACTTATGTTATAATTATCTTTTAGTGTAATAACAATTCTTAGTAGTCTAAGAGTTGTCACATATTTTTCATAACAATAATTCATTAACTTCTGAAGTGATTTTCACAAATGTAATCTTTGGTGTTTAACTTCCTCTTTTTGTGTGGTACAAGTAATACCCATTTTTTCGAATACCTTCGAAATGGAAAACTAATTTATTTAAAACTCTATGAACATCATGTCTTAACAAAAGTTTTCCAATCATTTCTCCCAACTTTTGTATTTATTTTGCCTGTCCTATTACAACGTTCGAGTCCATGTATACACCGTGTTTAGAACAAACAACACATCAACTGCTCACATCGATGACAAATTGCTCGCCATCTTGTCCAAAACGACCCAATTAGAGTAACTAGAACGAAGCCAGGTGCATATATATATATATATATATATATATATATATATATATATATATATATATATATAATAACGCATTACTTTGGGCTGCCGATTTTACCTCCCCCAATTGTCCAACTCAATTGTTACAGGAGATCAAAAGGTGTGGTATTACGGTGTCGGGACCAACCAATATACTAGAGCTAGAATACACTACATAGAGTGGCTGAAGCGCTTCCATCTTTGAAGCAAATTGAATCCAAGTGTTTTTTGCAATCAAAGCAGCGCCCTCTGGGAAACAAAGTATTCTAGCATTACGTTCGGCCAAGGCTACGGACGATTACACCACCACTCGTATGTTTTGACTTCAACAAACATGGCGGCCACTAGTTCGGCGAGCCTCCACCAAGAGCGCTAAAACTCTAGGGATAGTCTCTCTATGTAGTATATTCTAGCTCGGTGGGACCAACCAAACTACCCGACACCAAATGCACTCGCAACTATATACAAATCCTTCAATTATTATCGTCTCCCTACCCCGCCAATGCCTACTCTGCTTGGCGGAACTATCGTGAGAGACGATATTAATTTGAGGCAACACTACAGGTTCGGCTACTCTCTGCATCTATACTTCGGTTTTACAACGTGGCGCATCAGGGCTTATCTTCGTGATGGAATATCTCTCAGCCTTACGAGTCTTTCGCGATCGCGCCGCTAGATATCGCTAGACACATCGCACTGCTTGATACGGTCGCGATCATGCGACATTTAGCTGCTCGACTGAGAAAGACGCGAAATGCCATGAGATATTTTGTCGTGGAAACAGGCCCTTAGGTGCTACGTTATAAAACCGAAGAATAGAGAGTAAACACCCAAGGTATTCTCAGCGCCATAGTACGAAAGATCAATGAGAACTACCCTCAAAAAGTTCCGCTTTAGACTGTGGATTGTCACATCTAATCTCTTACACCGTGGTCCAAGTTGAAGGCTCCTGTCCAGCAGGTTCCCCCTTTGGCTCCGCCCCTGAAAGCGAATCGCGGCTGCCCGCCAGCAACGAGCGCCGTCTCGTGACGTCACTCCCGCGACGGAGAGTGCCCAGAAACGTTCCGCTCGCTTGCGTCGGCGCCACCGGCGCTTGCGGCGGCGCCACCTCAAAAGACCTGTCACCATCTGCCCGCAGCAGAGAGCGCCGCCGGTCTCCGAGCTCGCCGCGCAGCAACCGGCGAATGGCGTCGTTGGCAGCGACATCTACCGGCGTCTGCCCGTACTTGTCGGCGACGGCGGTGTCTGCGCCGGCCGCCCAGAGCGCGCGCGTGCAGTCCTCGTGTCCGTTGACGGCCGCCAGGTGGAGCGGCGTGCAGCCGTCGGCGTTGCGTGCGTCTTTGTCCGCGTGGCCGCGCTGCAGCAGCGCCCCCACGCACGCCGCGCGCCCGTACAGAGCGGCCAGGTGCAGCGCCGTGTGCCCGTTGTCGTTGCGAGCGTCCGCCTCAGCACCAAAGTCCAACAGCGCCATCACGCAGTGGGCGTGGCCCTGCGACAACCCAAGCGGCGCTTCGCTCGCACGTGGTCCACCACTAGTAGTCCACCACTAGGTAGTGGAACCACCACTATACGTCAATTCATTTAGAGCTTCATTTCACATGTCCTCAGCTTGTTTGGTAACGTGTCATCCAGACGGAACAATCGGCAGTCACCACAGTGACGTCACTGTGGTGACTGCCGATTGGATGACATCGTAGCAGGTGTGAATGATCTTGGCCGTCCTGGTGACGCCGTGTCGAAGGCTGTGTTGCCGACGTTTCGACCACCTTATCGTGGTCTTTCGCAGGGCTGGTCTGAGGAAGACCACGATAAGAAGTCGAAATGTCGGCAACACAGATCATGCACTTGACTCCGGCCGCGGAAGCGTACGTCTTCATTTACCGTAACAGGTAATTTACGTCTAGTGAAGCTATGCTTAAATCCAAGTATACCACCACCGCTAACTCTATCAACACCACTGCCACCATCACAATCACCGCCACCACCATCACCACCACCATAACTTCCTCTACCACCATTACCACTGTATCCACCTCTTGCAACACCACTACTATCATCACTACAATCATCACTTACACCTCCACTACCAACACTTCTATAGTACCACACCGCGTGCACTATTACTGTACAAGTCACATCGTATACTTTTACAACCTTTGCTGAACAACCTGTAATTCTTACTAAAGTCTCTTTGAATTAAATATTCCATTTCAAATCACACATACACGCACTCTAATTGCTGAGTTACAAATCTGATATCACTAAAAATGTGTAAAATCTCAGCAACAACAAAATTAAACTTATCTTCTAGATCAATTTTTGGTTAATATTATCTTACATTTCTAGATCGAAGTGAAAATATAATTACAAAAATTTAATCAATCTCAATTTCACTCCTTGCAACCTAACTTCATTCTTTTTTCAGCAACCTCGATTTCACTCTCACACGTGTGAGAATGCCTTCGTCTGAATAGCGGAAGTATTTTTTAATATCCTTCGAATAATGTTGTATTACTTTTTTGGAAGTGGTCAGGCAAAAGAGCAGGCACAATGGCCTGAGCCACGGCACCAATAAAAGTTACTAATTAATTCATGTATCACTTATTTACGCTCAGGGCTCCGAAACTTTTGGAAGTGCTCCGACCAGAGAGAAGACTCAAGGGCCTGAGCCATGCTGCCAATAAAGACTATTTTATTTATTTATTTATTTATTTATTTATTTATTTATTTATTTATTTATTTATTTATTTATTTATTTATTTATTTATTTATTTATTTATTTATTTATTTATTTATTTATTTATTTATTTATTTATTTATTTATTTATTTATTTATTTATTTATTTATTTATTTATTTATTTATTTATTTATTTATTTATTTATTTATTTATTTATTTATTTATTTATTTATTTATTTATTTATTTATTTATTTATTTATTTATTTATTTATTTATTTATTTATTTATTTATTTATTTATTTATTTATTTATTTATTTATTTATTTATTTATTTATTTATTTATTTATTTATTTATTTATTTATTTATTTATTTATTTATTTATTTATTTATTTAGTCTTCCTACTTGATTACCTTGAAGGCGACGACGTGCAGCGCGGTGTAGCCGTTGCGGTGCCGGAAGTCGTGCTGCGCGCCGTGGCGGAGCAGCGCGGCCATGCAGGGGGCGTGGCCCTCGAAGGCGGCCCAGTGCAGCGGCGTGAAGCCGTGCGCGTCCACCGGGTCCACGTGCGCGCCGAACTGCAGCAGCGCCGCCACCGCCGCCGCCTGGCCCCGCAGCGCTGCCAGGTGCAGCGGCGTCTGCTGCTCCGGGCTGCGCACGTTCTCCTGCGCACACGCGCCTCTGTGAGGGGGTGGGAATGAAGTGTCTCCTGGCGCGTCAACTGCTATGGTTATTACTCCCGTAAGCTCAGTGCTTGTTAGCTGGTATTATTCTTTCCCCCGGGGTAACGTCCACCAAAATACATAATGGCGATTTTCCCGGTTTCTTTCTCGAGGTATCTCTCCTAGCGGGGCATCGTCACAGAGCTCGGAAAGCTGGAAGCCCGTCTCGTCTCCCGCAATTCGTGGTGTGTGTGTGTGTGTGTGTGCGTGTGTGTGTGTGTGTGTGTGTGTGTGTGTGTGAAAGGCGAACGAGGGGCAAGGATTAAGAGAAGATTGCGTGCCGTCCGAGGCCCGTTTTTTAGAATCCTGCATTTGCTTGCTATTGATCTCAGACACCCAGGAAATATATTGATCAGAGTAGCTGCTCACTACTATCCTTTCCCATGCGTGATTGAATTCGACTCAGCTATGTAGAGTGAAAAAAGTATGCCTCGGGATTCACTCCTGGCAGCAGAAGCGCGAAGCGCCACCGTCAGCAGAAGACAGTTGCAAATGGTAAACTTTTGATACACGGCAGGGCCACTGAGTTTCGCTGTTTAGATGTTCACAACCTGGATCACCGGCACCTCTAGCGACGGCTCACTAATCCTTCTTTACCCCACTCAGATGCACTGCTCTGACGTTGTCTGTGAAAGGGCCCGGCGCATCTCGGTTGCGCTACCAAGTGGCTCCGCTTGAAGGTGACTTTTGAATGATTGATCAATGAGTCCAAGCCACGTTAAATACTAAGGTCGTGTGTTCCGTAAGGGTAGTGCAATTTTAATCGCGTGAAGTAGAGGTTATCTTCCCCTGCTGGACGGTGTGTTCATTTCAGGTATCTCCCAAAAGCGGAGAATTACCCAGTCGGGACAAGCTCTAAGCTTCCGTCGGGTCTTCTGACATGTGAGGAAGAATAGTGCGTGTAAGTGTAAGTAGTGAGGATAGGACAAGGCAGGGGAAGGTAAGATCGTGCGCGGTTCGTGGCCCATTTGTTATGGTTCTACTTCGACATTCGCTTTGTGTTGGTCGGAGGAACCACGTAAAACTGCCGATCAGAGCAGCCGGCCTCCAGAATTCTCCTCCAGACTAGCTACTCTATGTGATCAAAAGTATCCGGCTGAAAGTGACTTATCAGTTAGTGGCGCCCTTTATCGGTAATCCTACAATTCAACAAGGTATTGGTCCACCCTTAGCCTTGATAACAGCTTCCACTCTCGCAGGCATACTTTCAATCAGGTGCTGGAAAGTTTCTCGAGGAATGGCTGCCCATTCTTCACGGAGTGCTGCACTGAGGAAAGGTATCGATGTAGGTCGGTGAGGCCTGGCACGAAGTCGGCGTTCCAAAACATCCCAAAGGTGTTCGCTGGGATTCAAGTCGGGACTCTGTGCAGACCAGTCCATTACATGGACGTTTTTGTCGTGTAGCCACTCCACCACAGGCCGTGCAGTATGAAGAGGTGCTCGATCGTGTTGAAAGATGCAATCGCCATCCCCGAATTGCTCTTCAACAGTGGGAAGCAGGAAGGTGTTTAAATCACCAACGTAGACCTGTGCCGTGATACTATCACACAAAACAACCAAAGGTGCAAGCCCCCTCCATGAAAAACACGACCGCACCGTAACACCATTTTTGACGTGTCCGGATACTTTTGATCACATAGTGTAGCCAGAGTGTACTTAACTAGAGCCAAACATGCTGCCATTTTCGTAAACCGACCCCGAGGACCTCTCGTTCAGAGCCCCTGGAGTGATTCGTGGGCGGTGGGGGGCGGTGGGGGGGGGGGCGTTAGTGTGTGTGGGGGGGGCGGTGGAGTGATGCCCTGAGCCACCTGAGCCGGCGTGAGGGCGGCCTTCGCCTGCGAGGGCAGTGGGGGGGGGGGCGGCTTATTACCTGCGCGCCGCGCTGCAGCAGCGCGTGTGCGCAGTGGGCGTGGCCCTTGAAGGCCGCCAGGTGCAGGGCGGTGAGGCCGTTGGCGTTGACGGCGCCCATCTCCGCGTCGGCGCCCGGCAGCCGCAGCAGCCCGTTCAGGCGGCTCACGTCGCCGGCCAAGGCCGCCTCTTGCAGCGCCGACCCCACCACGCGCCCTTCAAAGCAACGCCAACAATTTTTTATTAACGTTGGCTTAGGGTAACGTCGTCCGTTGTGGCCACTTCAAGCACGAAATTTGAAAAATTAGAATTCGCTCACGAGCTTGAAACTTGTAGAACTTGAAGCTCATTCCTTCTAGTGGTAATGATTAGAACACATATAATTTACTTTTTTGAGATTTAATTTTATTTTTTATTGTATATTAATTTTAAATGTATGTTATATGTTTTATTTTAAAATACTAAGCTGAAAACTTATTTTTAATATTGGTATGGCAAATTGTAACATTAATAGTTATTGCTTGAACTTCCTGTTCTGAAACATGTTCGGAGGGTAGAATATCACGTTTTCCCAACTGTTTTGAGTATCTGATAGTCCAATGTTACACTAGTTAGATATAATAAAATACAACGGATGGAAGATACTAAAACAATTGAACTCTGATTTTGATAGTGTGGATCTATTCTGAAATGCATCATTTTAGTCTTTTCCATCAGTTGTATTTTATTACACCTAACAAAAAAAAGTCTAATTGTGCTTTTAAAATTTTTCTAATTTTCAACTGAATACCTGAAGATACGACCAATTGGGTCGCGAAGCGTTGTATTTTATGCACGATGCAAATAAAATGTAATTAATTTAAATATGAATTCTTTGAATGTTTCTAAAATAAGAGGATACCA
Source organism: Gryllus longicercus (assembly GCA_038098605.1). Lineage (NCBI taxonomy): Eukaryota > Metazoa > Arthropoda > Insecta > Orthoptera > Gryllidae > Gryllus > Gryllus longicercus. The sequence continues at coordinate 928,483 of JAZDUA010000062.1, read as the reverse complement.
CTGTATGCAATAATGTTAAATACATATAATATTTTAATCTTTTAATATTTTTTTCTTTTTTAAGGTCGATTTTTCAACAACTTGGTCATGTAGCGTGTGATTTTGTGTGTCATTTTTGTGATGTGTGATTTTTGTGGTATTTGAGCAGAGTGATTTTTCAGCTGTAGGCTAAACTGGAGGGAGAACATGTACGAACAACACAAACACACACAAACATCTCTGCCCGAAGCGGGATTCGAACCCGCGACCCTAGGCAGCTACGGCCCTTCAGCCTGAGCGACCTCGGCACTCCAGGCCGTCGACACTCGTTTTTAACCTCCCTTTCACCACGATATTCTGGTTTGCTGGTGAGATGCCACGCGCTGTGTGCACGCTTTCTGAAGACTTTCCTCATTCCCGAATGCACCGTTCCACCCGGGGTGTGCGCTACCTCGAGTGGGCGTGGCGACGTACCTGCATCGCGCGCGCTCACCCGCGCGCCGCCGTCCAGCAGTGCTGCCACCCGCGCCGCCTCCCCCGCCGCCGCCGACCCGCCCCCGCCCTCTTCCACGCTCGCGACTGCGCTCGCGCCATCGCCAGCGCTCACGCCGTTCGACACCTGCAGCGGAAACACAATTACACAAATATACCAATATATACCTTTTGTTTTAATTGATATGTTTTAGCTTGTTATTGCCTTCGATACGGAGTGCGTTACTTATCGGGATCGAGAGGATCGTGGTGACGAGGGAAATTAGAAAACAGTTGAAAGGTGCTACATGCTCTCTTAAGGATGGAATTATGGGAGGGAAATATGAAAAGACAAACCGAGTCAAGTTTACATTAGTCAATTAGTAAATAAGTGAATCTTAATAATTAAAATTACGTAAAAAATAAAGTCATTTATGTAAAACGGGTTTTAACTGGTGGTTGCAATGATCACGGGCGATAATAAACCCTCGAGTCAAAGGCTCTCAGACTTTTTGTGGCCGCTTATATTTTGTCGCCGTTCTTAAAACGCCTTTGGTATATAAACAACTACTCTTCTGCTATTACTTAGAGTTGATTTGGAACATCCAAACCTTTCTTGTTTTCTCACAGCCCTCCCAATTCTCATGGTCATCTTTGTTTTCCAAAGATATATCTTTATTGAAATATACTGCAATATAACTGATATAAGAAGTGAACAGAAATTAAAATTAAGTTTATTCAATTTCTTAAACAAACGTTTTTAATACTTACTATAAGGTGGGCTCTTAATTTTTATAATTTTTACGAATATATTTACAATTTTACAATTTATTTAATTTTATGTTAAATATAGAACCTGATGATGGGAAGACATTTCATCCCGAATTGTCGTCAAATTTGTGAAAAGAAATATCATGTAATAAAAATGTGTTATAAAAGAGTATATGAAGTTGAATGATTTAATAGTCTTTAAAAATTGGCGAGAAACAATATATTATATTTAGAGAATTATCAAACACAAAACAAAAGTTTCTCATACGAATCATGCAAGTCCCAAATTCCATATTTTAAGATATTTCACCAAGTTATTTCCTATAACTGGCACTGGAACATTTTCTTTCGGAAAATGCCAATTACATTGGAAATATATTAGTAAGGCGGGGTAAAATCATAAATTTATTACTAGTATGTATTTCTACGCTATGAAAATTTTGGCTCCTCCTGAAAAATCTCGAATTCGGACTAGCATAGTTCTTGTAAGAAACCATGCAGTTGTAGCTCAAACGAGTTTAAAATTATCGGATAACACAATGCTTGCTATGAAGTGCCGTGAAGAAAATTGAAGGGTAAGAGTTATCTGAAGCTACTGATACTCACACTACTCTAAAAGCAGTATACAAGTATAAATAAAAATAAAATGGCCGAGTTATTCCTGTTCCCCGCGCGAGCACTCGAGGGTTATTATGTAGCTTATGTTCCCCGTTATCGCCTGCGAATGATTATTTATCGTATTTGTGCAAGTAACTAAAAGAAATCATGTGCGAGTTATGTTAATTATTGAACATATAATTGTCTTTTAGCTATGTACAATACAAAAATAACCACTTTTTATGTATTCGATAAAGATACAAAGATACACGTTCCTGCGTCGCTCGCTTCCTCCTGTAGTCTTTTTGTCATTACTTCAGTCCCCGTATGTGACAATATCCAGAGATCTCATCCAGTTAGATTACATCTGTTATAACATATCCTTACCAGTGATTATATTACGTATATTTGATAGGCATGAGTCAGAAACACCATAACTCACACTAGCCACAGCAAGGCTTCTGATTATAAGAAAACGTTAATTTCAAAAGAGGTGTAAGGCAATGAGTTGTATTTACATGATAGGTAATGAAACATAATTCAGTGTGGTTAAGTGAAACAATGAAATGAAGGTCTTAGGGCAGTAATAATATAACCCACACCAGGTACAGCAAGACAGCTGCTATTCGTAATACCTGTATTTTGGGCCAAGTGCGAATTATCTTGTTACTGAATATGTAGTCTACATATTATGATAGAGTTGAGGCAGTAGCATGATACACACTTCGACCAAAATCGAGATATTAACATTTACAATTATGGAAGGCTTGCATTGGGCTTGTGACTTCAATTATACTGCTCCAATCCCTTCATTTCATTTTATTTTGGACCCATTCAATCTCATTACATTCATTTCTTTATGTCTCATTACATTTTTTTAAAAATTGCATCGCATTGCCTTACAAATCGTTAGATTTTATCTCATATCATTCAATCAGAAAGAAAACGAAAGTAAGATTTTTCAGTTTGGAGTTTTTTGCGGTCCTAAACTTGGCACAAAATCATGAACATTTTCAAAATGGGCGGTCCTTTCAAAGAACGTCATCAGCTCACCTTCTTGTGTCCCTGGGTTTCCTCCTTCTTGTTAGTCCTCTGCTGTGTCCTTTCCTTTTTGTGCACCTCCGGTTGGTGACGAAAATCACGTTGAACCTCCAGAAGCTGCTTCTCCAGGCTGCCCTGCCGCTGCATCTGCTCCTCCAAGACCTGCTGCAGGTTTTCCATGTGCGTCTGCAGGTCACGCAGCAACATCACCACTCGCTGTTCGTGTCCCCGCTGCGTCGTCCTGTCGTCCAGGCTCCTCTCCTCCACGCTCTCTTTCAGCCGCTGCAGCTGCTCCTCCAGCACGTGCTGCTTCGCCCTGTCCTCCAGATTCCTCTCTTCCAAATTCTCCTTCAGCTGCTCCAGCTGCTCCTCCAGCGCTTGCATCTTCGCCTTATCCTCCAAGCTCCGCTCAGCCAAATTCTCTTTCAGTTGCTGCAGCTGCTCCTCTTTCATTAGCAACTTCATCTTGGCCTCCGGGTTCCCCTCTCCCACACTCTCTTCCAGTCGTTGTAGCGCATCCTCTAGCAATTTCTGCTTCTCCCTATCCTCCAGTTTCCGCACTTTGAAATTCTCTTCCAGCCTCTTCAGCTCCTCTTCCAGCAGGTGTTGCTTCGCTGTATCCTTCAAGGTCAGCTCGTCCAAATTCTCCTTCAGCTGTTGCAGCTGCTCCACCAGCACTTGCTGCTTCGCTCTGTCCTCCAGATTCCTCTCTTCCAAATTCTCTTCCAGCCTCTGCAGCTGCTCCGCCAGCACTTGCTGCTTTCCCGTATCCTCCAGGTTACGCTCCTCGACGCTCTCCTCTAGCCGTTGCAGCTGTTCCTCGAAGCTTTGCCTATGAATCGCCACCTGCTCTTCCAGCACGCGCTGCATCGCCAGCTGCGCTTCGATTATGCGCTGCTCTTCCTCCATCTGCTCCTTCAAGTTGCGCTGTAGTTCTACTACCTGCTCCTCCAGGCTGCGTTGATGATCCTCCAATTCGCTTTGTTGATGTGTTATCTTCTCTTCCAAGGTGCGCTGATGTTGCATTTGCTCCACCAGAATGCGTTGCTGTGCCTCGAATTTGCTTTCCTGCTGCGTTAACTGCTGTTGCAACTGGTCCTCCAAGCTTCGTTGGGGTTGCTTCTCCAAAATCAGTTGCTGAGATTCAAATTTGCTTTGCAGCTGTGACATCTGTTCCTCTAGATTGGATTTGTGTGACTCAAACTCAATTTGCTGCTGCTTCAACTGTTCTTCCAGACTTCGTAGAACTTCTTCTTCCTCCTCCAGATTACTTTGGTGTACAATGTCCCGATTCTTCTCTAACTGCTCATCGCATTTTCGCAGCAGTTTCTCATGGCTAGTCTGCACTTCTGCCACTTGCCGCCCCATCTTCTGTACATGCTCCTGGAAAATGCTCTGTTGCTTGTCCAACTGCGCTTGCAAGCTGCCCGTCTCGCCGCGCAGCTGTGCCTCGAAGCTGCGTTGTTGCTGTGCCATTTGCTCCTCCAGAATGCCCAGCTGCGCCAGATGTCCCTTGAGGATGCGCTCCAGCTTCGCGTCCTGGCTGGACAGCGCCGCCTCAAAGCTGCGTGGCTCGTTGCCGAGTTTTTCCATCATCCGCGCTTCTACTTCCTGCAGTTGCTCATCGAAACCTTGTTTTTGCCGCGCAAGATGCTCCTCCAACATGTTTTGTTGGGAGTCGGTAACCCGTTCCTCCAACACGCGTTGTTGCGTTTCAATGCTACCCTGCAGCTCCTCCATCTCTAACTCCAGTCCTCGTTGCTTTTCCTGATGACTGCGCAATTCCGCTGTGAAGTTGTGTTGTAGCTCCGACAATTGCTCCTTCAAGTCACTCTGCTGTTGTATCTGCTCCTCCAATATTGTGAACGTAGCTTCAAATTTACTGTGCTGCTGTGAAAGCAACTCCTCGATGCTCTTTTGCTGGGATTGGAATTTGCTGTCTTCATCCGTAAGTTGTTGTTTCATCTGCTCCTCCAGTATGCGTTGTTGAGATTCGAATTTTATTTGTTGTTGCATCTGTACGTTTTCCATCTGCTCCGTCAGGAATCGTTGAAGATCTTCAAATTTACCTTGGTGCTGGTGTTCAATTTTCTCCTGCAGAATGCATTGCGCAGCTTCACATTTGCTTTGTTGCTGGATCAACTTTTCCTCCAAGCTACGAAGTTGTAGCATCACTTCCTCCAAAATGTGTTGCTGATCATTAAATGTATTTTGCTGTTGCGTCAGTTGCTCTTCCAGTTTAAGCTGGTTTTGTATTTGGTCTTCCAGGATGCGTTGACTTGCCTCACTTTTGCTTTGTTGCTGTATCATCTTCTCTTCCACGCTCCGTAGGTGTTGCAAATGATCCTTCAAGACGCGCTGCTGTGCCTCGTAAATGCTTTGTAGTTGCTTCACCTTCTCTTCTACATCCCGCTGGTTTTGAATCTGCTCCTCCAGGATGAGTTGCTGAGCCTCATACTTGCTTCGCTGCTGTACCATCTGCTCATCCAAGCTTTTTTGCGGCATTTTCTCCTCCAAGATGCGTAACTCGTCATCAAATTTGTTTTGCAGATGCGTCAACTGTTCTTCGATGATAAGATGCTTTTGTATTTGCTCCTCCTGGATGCATTGGTGAGCCTCAAATTTCCTTTGTTGCTGCATCAGCTGCTCCTCCAAGTCATGCTTGTGTTGCATCTGATCTTCGAGTATCTGTTTCTGAGCATCACATTGGCTTTGTTGTTCCCTTACCTTCACCTCTAAACTCTGCTGGATTTGAATCTGCTCCTCCACGATTCGTTCCTGAGCCTCGTACTTGCTATATTGCTGCGTTAACTGTTTTTCCATGTCACGTTGTTGTAGCATCAGCCCATCCAGTATTTTTAGCTTAGAATCAAATTTGCTTTGAAGTTCAGACAGCCGCTCCTCCAAACTGCGCTGGTGTTGAATCTGATCCTCCAGGAAGTGATGCTGTGCCTCGAAATCATCTTTTTGTTGCGTCAACTGTTCTTCCAGGCTGCGTTGATGTTGCGTGTGCTGCTCCAAAATGCTTTGCTGTGTCTCGAATTGGCTCTTCTGCTGCATCAGCTGCTGCGTTTGCTCCTCCAGAACACGTTGTTGAGCCTCAAATTCTCTTTTCTGTTGCGTTAGTTGCTGTTGCATCTGCTCTTCCAAATCGCGTTTCTGAGTCTCGAACTTGCTTTGCTGTTGCAGCAGCTGCTGCTGCATCTGCTCCTCCAGGTCGCGTTGTTGAGTCTCCAATTTGTTTTGTTGTTGCGTCAGCTGCTGCTGCATCAGCTCCTCCAGGTCGCGTTGCTGAGCCTCGAATTTGCATTGCTGTTGCGTCAGCTGCTCCTCCAAAGCGCGTTGCTGAGCCTCGAATTTGCATTGCTGTTGCGTCTGCTGCTCATCCAAGGCGCGTTGCTGAGCCTCGAATTTGCATTGCTGTTGCGTCAGCTGCTCATCCAAGGCGCGTTGCTGAGCCTCGAAATTGCATTGCTGTTGCATCAGCTGCTGCTGCATCCGCTCCTCCAGGAGGCGTTGCAGGTCCGCGACGGGGTCGTGCTGCACTGACGCCACCTGCCCGTCCACCTCCGCGTCGCCGTGTTGCGCGCCATCCGCCAGGGGGTTGTGCTCGGGATCGTCTTGGTCCCGGCGCCGAACCCAAGACGCCGCCGTTACAAGAGCGAACGCCATCGCATTTCCACTTCGCAGTGAACCTGGGGCTGGGCGTGAGGCTGGGGTGGAGCTGGGCGTTGTACTGTAGTGCAGCGCAGCAAGACGTAGCAGAAGTGAATAGAGTAAATGAAATAAAAATTAAGATTAGAATTAGATACAATTGAATATGATAGAATATAATAAGATGGAATTAATTAGCTGTAAGAGTATTTTTGGGGTGTACATATATATGTAAATGAATATATATGTATATATATGTATATATATATGTATATATATGTATATATATATATATGTATATATATGTATATATATGTATATATATGTATATATATATATATGTATATATATATATGTGTATATATATGTGTGTGTGTGTGTGTGTGCGTGTGTGTTTGTATGTACTTGTGCGTGGTGCGTGCGTGTTTGGGTGTGTGCACAGAGAGTCTGAGTTTCACATGTGTATGCGTGAAATGGAAGCTTTCTTGCTATGCTGGGATATACACGGTTCTAGGTAATACATTATATTTACTATTACTTCATTGTTCGTTTTCATTGTATTTATTACGAAATATTTAATGTCACTTCATTTTCATTTGTATAGTGTAATCAATTGGCTACCACCTGGCAAAGACGCCAATTGTGGCCAAAATAAATATATTATTATATTATATAATCTCACCTGCCAAAATCAAGAGAGGCAATTATTGTATTTTATTCTGATATAAGAATAAAATAAGATAAAATACAATAATTAAAATTCTGATATGAGAATAAAATAATTATTATTAACCTGACAATATTGGCGACAGACATCGTTAAGCCAGTGATCACGCCTTACGTGAGGCCTAAGTTAAAATTATGTTTTTTAGCTCTCAAGAGTTTCACAAAAGCTACTGAACATGCTCTCTGGCATCTGAAAATAAATATGTAAAAGTCATTAGACTTTAACGTACGCGTTCAAATCCGCCTCTGTTGCTTGATGGAGAATGGGGATGTACGACGTGTATATGAAATATTATTACTCCATTGATAATTTTTCATGAATCGTTCAGCAGTTGTCGTCACAATAATATATTACTGTAGAATATGATAATAATATAAGACTCTGACAAAAGTATGTAGTTTTTCGGGTTTTCTGCACGGAAAACGTCCTTTCAATTATCTTTAGTGTAGTGATCGAATGAGCTGCAATTATAACTCAAACTAATTTTAAACTATTTGACCACAAGAAGCTTGCTATGAAAAGTTCGGTAGCAATCTGGATGGTAAGAAAGGCATGCCTTCTGAAGCTCTAGTTATCACCACTCTAAACTCAATGGAGTTGCGCTCCAACAAAAATGAATTGGTTGGGGTTCATCTCTGCGCAAGTTCTCGGGCCGAAAACAAATAAAATCATCAATAAAATGCTCTTAAAATGTTTTTAAAAGTCATTAAACCAAAGGTAATTGTCATAAAAAAATTAGATCAAAACCACATTAATTGAACAACTCAATCTGTTGGATATGTTACTGGTGTAATCAAGGCTCCTTCGCTTCGTTTAAGTAAACTCAGCTTGCAAACTTTTGGTTTGGGCTCTTCTTTACCAGAAAAGCTCTGTCGTTAGTTAACGCGAAATTGCCCGAACCGACAATCACGCTGATAGGCGTCATATGAACCTTAGTTTACATACTCACATCGGATGACATAACTAATTTTGAGCGAAGAAATCGAATAGGTTATTCAGGAATTCTGTGGGGACAGTTTGCTGCGACTCCTAGATATTATTTCTCATTAAAATAATATTAAAAACGATTTAATCAGCAAAAATGCTTTAAAAATGAAAGGAAAGGTAAAAAATGACTTATTAGTCGAAATCGACGAAAAATGCAAAATAAGTCATACAAAGGAGTCATTTCCTTTTGTTATAAACTGAAATAAATGTCTATATTAAAATCCTTTGTTCTAAAGTGAAAAAAGACATTTCATTAAAACCCTCCCTCTAGTCATTATGTAGCTAATGTATCTAGTTATCGTCTGTCAATGGTCATTTATCTTATTTGCGCAATGCCTAAAAGAAATCTAGTACGAGTTTGATTATTGGGCACATCTTTTAGCAAATGCAATATAATAATAAGTACTTTGTACTCGAGAAAGATTCCGTACTCGTTCCTTTGCCGCTCACTTCCTCCGATACTTCGATTGTCTTTTATCATATTGTACGAGTATAATATACAGTATGTATTGGCATTTCTGTGCGCAAACCTGATATTTTTAATATAAGTTTATTTTTTTTATTCTTTGCGATGGATATATTTTAAAACAATTGTAACCATGCATTCTAGATGTATTAGAAAGACATTGCATGCTCTAAGATACTATTATTTTTTGTGACTCAGAAGTAGAAAAATTATAAACTAAATAGATCGTTAGTACGTAGCACGAACGGGAAATTTCAAATGCACTTTCATTTACTAATGGTCTGTACAAACCCTATGATCAAAGTGACCTTTACGTTGGTTTCATCTACTAGAACATGGGTAAGCGGAAAAGATTTTATTTCTTGATTAAAATGCCTCATTATTAATCTGGACCTTAAAGGCAATTCATTATGAAAACTAGTACAAGTAGTAAACAAAACTCATTTAACTGAGAAATGCGTCGTTAACAAATTTAAATAATGAAGTGTGAAGAAAAGGTTGAACGTGAGAGAAGAACGCCTGAAAAGGAAAATTAAGGGAAACCTTACATTATATGTACGTAGTATGTATGTAGTAAATGTAAATACGTAAATTTAATGTAAAGCGTAGTACAGTAATAGATGTGTCATTCTACTCTCGGCTTTATAGCTTTGGATACCACGAAAAAGTTTCTAAAAAGTAAAAGAATCCGCGCTCTGAGACTCAACTTTTCAAAACAGCGTATGGAAATCTCTGCGGGGATAGCCAAACTTCTAATCTATCTCCGTGAAGTTAGGGAAGTGAAGCAGCGGATCCGTAGAATGGGTGACCGCCTGGGAATCTCTGACACCAATAGCGATGGGCCTCTAAGTGATAGGGATAAAAGACAATGACTTATGACATGAGTATGATTGACAATATTTACTCAACGTTCAGCGCCAACAATGCTTTAAATGTTGTTAGCAAGTAATATAATTTCAAAAAAGGTCAGAAATTTTGGAAATTTTGGTCCGATAAACTTAAAATGAATCTTTCAGAAACCATTGGTTTCACAGCCAACTCTATAGCACGGAGGCGGCTCAATCACGTGTTGAGACTGTATGTTATCGAAAGGTGTTGGAAACTGATCCATGGCGTAATGGACAAATCAATTTATAATAATGTTTGAAAAACAAGTAACAAGTACAAGTCACAGCACTACTGCCTTAGCGATATCGGTTATGATTTTTGTTTGTGGTAATATTTATATTTATTTCGTCTAAAACGTTTTAATCTGATGTACATACTCGTAGATTTCTAGAAACTTCATTAATATGAAGGATTTAACCAATATTTATTCTAACTGCATTTGGGTGACCCTAAATCTTCCTGTACGAACAAAATTGGTACATAATGTATTACTATTTTTAAACATGTTGAGAGTAATGTCAACTGTTACGTATAATAGTTCATTTAATGCTGTGCATATTGGTTTAGAGATGATTTGTCGTTGGCATTTAAAATGAAATCGTTATTGGCATTGTCATTACCAATAATATTATTTATTGAAAGAGAAGCTTTCGATGGCTTAGCCATGATCATCAGTTTCCTTCTGCTTGGAAGCGACAAAACGACTACTTTGGTAGACGTTTTGTGACTTTGAAATAGCAGGAAACTCAACGATGATAGCTAAGCCACCGTAAGTTGCTCTTTCAATAACTAATATTGTTGGCAATTGCAATGCCTACATTTACTTCAGTGAATGTTTTTATCCTCGCAGAGGCCGGTGATCCCTTTCCCAGCAGGATAGTGAGATCCGGTGCCGAAATAAACGTCGGCTTGCGAGGGATTCCCTCCTTCGGGTAACTCGTTTAGAGCGGGGCAAGGCTCCCGACAGGTCTTCTGACATGTGTGGTAGTGTAGTGCATGCAAGTGTCTGAGAGTGTGTGTGTGTGTGTGTGTAAGGGTTAGAGGTTACAAGGAAAAAGAAGGAATGATCGCGCGCGGTCTGTGGCCCCATTCTTGGAGTTCAGCTTCAGCATTCGCCTGCAATTGATCGGAGAAACCACGAAAATCTAAGGCAGAAGGCAGTCGAGTGCTAGAAATCTCCTGCAGTCTACGGCTGAATTCGACCGCGCTATGTTGTTAGTGCCGAAAATGCTTTCCGGACTCGAATTCTAGGACATCCCGGTCAGAGTGCAGTTAGTGACTCTGACAGTTGTGAGCTCAACTCAGCCGGCGTCACTAACTTTGATTCACAGACTTCAGATTATACCACACCTGAGCACCGTGAAGTGACCCATCTAAATAATTTATTTTACTGAAATTGTGAATTACCATGATTGGCTTGTTAATCTCTGACTTCTTAGAACGACAAAAGTTATAAATAGAAAAACAAACACGTGTTGTCAAAATTCAATTCGAACAATTTCTTTTATTGATACCACGGTCTCACAATATGAGTTTTTCTGACGAAAATTTGTCCATTACTGCTGCAGCAGTATAATACTTTCTCTTTTCTACATAAGCATGTTGTAGAAAATAAAATGAAAGACGACATCGATTCCTGATGTTATTCTAAATTTATTAATATTTTTTCAAATGAGTTTGATATAATTCTAGCCCGAGTCTGCTAGAGTTAGATAAGGGGTGTCGAACTTCTGAGGTCTCACGAGCCACACCTAAACCTTCAATACGATTGCGGGATAACCATATTTTCATTATTTGGGCGCCCCACACCTGACTTCCACGTATTGTTGATTTCGGCACTTTACTCGGCTGATCTGAAAGGGGGGATTTGAAACATGCATGATATCAGGCCGTTCTCCCTGCCTAATGCGGGGAAACACATTGGGATGATTTTGAATTACTGAATTTACTACAAAAATCTTTAAATCTTTAAAATAAGTAACAGCTCAATCTCCGGTTCACAGTATTTACTTCATGACTCTGCATTTCTAAACTCACTGTTACGTTTGCTTGTTTATTCTTCAGTCTTTTGTATGAAGTATTGTTTTCCTTCATGTAAGAATATATTAGTTTATTTAAATAATTTTGTATATGGAAAATGAATCACACTCAAAAATAAAATTATTAGCACTACATTTCCTGAACGTTTCTTTTAAATATGATATCTGGAAAACAGGTTAAATGTTGGTTGACTATGCGGTTTTCTTATATCAACATCTCATATGTAGAGATAATAGAAACAATTGAAAAGTATTTTCGTAATATCATGAAGTCAATATTATCCCTATTAGATAAGTTTTATTGCATGTGTTCAGGTGTCCCCGAAGAATGGGAATCTTAGCTAGTACAAAATAAATACCGGTGTGAAATACGCATTGCAAATCTTGTAAACATGAGAAAGAAATCGCTTTGTTATAATGAACTTAGATTCGCTAAACATGTATTTGTTAGAAACAGTAACGCATTGCGGATAAATGTTGGAGTAGTTTTGATTGGTTACTATATTTTTAGATTTGGTCTTCAAAAAGTGTAGAAGTGTTCACAAACTCAAGCTTCAATGATGCTATTTAAATCAAAATTTGCACAGCACAATCAAACCAACATGATTTACTTACAAGCAAGGCTATTGTGGCATGAAGGTATTTCTGGAAGGTAAGAAAAGAGTATTGCAGGTGTACTACAGAAAAAAACTTCCGTTAATTTGGGAAGAAAACTTTCAAGAACAAAAAAATATAATTTGGTCTTAGACGTGTGTTATACAGAAGCAAAATGATTATAATATCAAGCCCCGGCAATAGCTTAGCTCAAGGAGTAGGTTCAATACATGAAGTTCATAGAAAGGCACATGACAAACAGCTTTAGTACTTTTATGGACTTAAATGCTATTCTGAATTGTAGATCAAGTAGTATCCAAACAGCGCTACGTAAATATGTTTTACTTTAAATCATTTGGCCTTAAATATAATTTAATTATTTGTTCTGAAAAATAAAGTGAAACATTACTATTGATATTTCAGTAGAAATAAACGTTTTTGCATCCGTAATACCAAAAAAAGTATTTTTTTTTTACAAAACGTCTATTTCTCCCATTATAGGTGACGGTAAGAAAGCTGAACCATACGCGAGCCTGAAATTCCCCAGCGATCTGGCAGAGACCTGTGGTCTATCCAACGGTCTGACCGTCTGAGTATCTACTTGTATGTATACATCCGTCTGCCCTTGCACATGAACAACCCTAGCGCCGAAATTGTTCAGAGGATTTTCGTCCAACAATCTGACTGGCATAGCAGACCCTTCAATTTGAAACTTAATTTTTAATTTTTTGAAGTGTTTTTATGCAAATTTATTTTGTTTAAAATTTAGTTCATACAAAATATGTTTGAATAAATATCGCAACCATATTCAACCTTTTTCCCAAAAATCGTTCCTTCCTTTCACACAAACAGAGCCTATAAAATGGCCTAGTTTCGATTTACACAAAAACTTCTGAAATGTCAGAAATTGGAAACGTTACCATGTTTTTACCCTTTACTACAATAAAATGATTGAATATAATTTTTTCTTATTGGAATTACATCTTTAAGTAATATCACGTAAACTAAATTTGAAAATATGCGTAGTTTTTACATAATTTTGAGTTATAACTTTTTGTTATTTGCTAGTAAGTGTTAATAGAATTGAAGGGGCAAAATAATAATATTACCTGGCCGATAGGTACCAAAATTTTGATAAAATATGCGTTGTTGTAGAACTACAAATTTCTTTAATGGTCATTACATAATACCTGCAAATTACACTGTATTTGCCTTCCTATGTTAAATATTTATGCAATGTTAACCGCATCTTAATAGCTAATAGTAGAGGTCAATAATGAAAAGTTTGTTTATAACTTTGGCTCTGTTGCACATTTTCTCGTAGATTCTTAATTCGGAAACGTTTATTAATATTCTATTAGTATTGGCTTCACAATTCGTAATAAAGGAAAATGGAAAATTCCCGGAAAATTTTTTACCTACTGCTTGAGTCTTATCACGGCCAACTGCTATTGATTTTCAAACAATTTGTATATCCTGCCGAAAAAGCAATAATTAAAATTCCCATGGTGGCTATTTTTAGGTCGCAAATTTGTATACATATTTTCAATAAATTTGATAAATTTAGACGCAGAAAAATCATGTATTATTTTTTTACGGTTTTTACTAAGAACGAAAATCAAAAATATTTTTCAAAGATTTTCGATGTACTTCAACAAGATATTCCATAACATGATTGTTCAGAACTTGAATTAGAATATTGTGAACCTCAATGTTATAGAACTGAACAAGTTTCAACTGGTTGCGCATGTATCTTTGTGCATTCTTCTTTCATTGTGCATAGGCACCACATCATTTTTTTAACCTTACGACTATGAGCTTTGTGCAAATGCAGAAGTCTGCTTGTTTACATATTTTCAAAGTGTTGTGGTCTAATCAGTTCACATTTTGTTCACAAGAACGACGAAAAAAAATTAGGTGATGATCACCTATCTAAATAATCTTACACAACTAGAGGTTACTTACCTTTCAATGTGACAGCAAGTGGTACAGATTCGCAGTTTCCTGAGCAAATTTCTCGCTATACTGCCAGAAATGTAATTGTGGCAGGTAGAGATGAGTTGAAAGTAGCAGTTTTACATCTGAAGCGTAAACGATGACGATTGTCAACGTGAGGTTCACACTGTACTCGAAAATGATAATCGAAGAAAGATAAGATTACTGTAGATCTCTGAATATCATATACAGCAAATCAAATCGACCTTCTATAAGTAGAATTTGAGACCGTTACGACACGAATCATTACGTAAGAAGAATATCTCCTCATAAGTCGATGTGTGTAGGTACTGATATACAGGACATATGTGAGCTCGTGTCATAACAAATGGATCTGCAAAGCAATGATTAAAAATTGTTTCTTAAACAAAGATTTTGAAATAAGATCATGCACAATTTTTCGAAAATGTGAGTATTTTTTGTGTATTTTGGCGCAAAATACAGTTGCCTGCTTCGAATTTCTTGCACATCGTGAACGTAATATGAGGTGATTCGAGGCATTTGGATGATACGTAAGTTAGAATTTGTATATTATTTCATATTTCTGTGTTCGTTTATTGCATTCTAGCTTTTACGAATTAATCTTTTAGAAATTATTAAAAAACTATTTGATAATCCATATTTTTTGTCCGTGTTGCAAGGAATGCATTTGCATTCTCAGTGCATTTTCTTTCAAGCAATCCGAAAACCTTAATTAAAATTAAACCAATCAGGTTTTCTTTTCTCAAAATACGATTTAAATGTAAGATGAAAGAAAAATTGCTAACCTTCAGGAAATATTAGATTGGAATGCCACAATTGCATTCTGAGCCGCGAGACAGCAGGTGAATTTCTGTGAATTACGTCTTGTTGTTGGAACTTGATTTAGCTGTTTGAACAGCAGTTATAATTGTCAAATTTGTGTTGATATTGCCTTGAAAATATTGAGTTTTCGCACCAATGTTCTTCGATTTGTAATGAGCTCTATAAAAAAATATGACTGAGATGTGTTAATACGGAGAGAAATTGTGGTATAAATAACAACACATAACCATTTTTAAGTATTACACTACCATTATCAACTACTAATTGCATCTTTGAGCTGTGTAATCAATACTGTGATCGATACCATCTAGAAAAGCGTTCAAAAAATGAGAAATCGATTAGTGAATACAGTAGAGTTTAAACAACAATAAATACCCTCTCAGGTGACACCCTTCTTTTTTAATAATAATAATAATAATAATAATAATAATAATAATAATAATAATAATAATAATAATAATAATAATAATAATAGTCATTTCTAAGGGCGAGAAAGTATGTGCTGTTTTAGCCCCACTAGTTTGTTGGAAACTTCCCTACATTTATACTCTGAGTTCGTGAAACATTCAAATAATGACGCCAGTATTTTATTTAGTTTGTAAGAACAAATTGTATATCTTAGTTTAAAACAATTATTAGAGATTTTGTTCGATTGACAAGTAACGCTTGAAGATATTTTTTTTTTTATATTTCATAATTTGTGGGGAGGTTTAAGACAATATTTTTGGACGCTTGGATTTCAGAAATCGTTTTGTCCTTAAAACGCAGTTTTTCAGTCTTGGTCAATAAAATTATTATTGGCATAGCCCTGAAAAGACACTCCTTTCCCTAAATTTTAGCGCAACAAACGTCATATGAAGTAAGTTAACAATTTTTATTACCATGTTTGTAAGAAATTTCTCATTGAAATATTTTGCCTGAATGAAATTAAATATGCGTTTCCATATATATTTACAGATATTTCTTTATAGCTCTACTCTTCGACATTACTCATTAATATTTGATGATGTTGAGTCTTCAATAACGGTGACATTTTTCTTCGATTGGAAACAAAGGCTCGTAGTCCGACACGTGGCCCCAGGGGATTTAAATTTCCCGGGGAAACGACAACGATCGATTCGGGCAAGAGGAGTAAACGGTTTTACAAGGAAATGGCACAATTAACGCGCTGAGACTCAGTTAATTTACAGCAATACTTGAATAGCAAGAAATTAGAACATTGTGTTAAAACAAACATACTCTTTACTTTATTTATGACCATCTAACCTATCACCCAGCTTCCATATCTACTTCCGATAACACAAAAGCATATTAAGAGAAGTAGTATCACGGGCATAAATAACGAAAAGTGATCGGGATATTTTGAACGCTAATAACAAAACTAAATCAAAGTGAAATATCATTAAAAGCCATGTATCTCAAAACTTTGTGGAGAAAGTTGTTTTAAAGAATAATCAAGGAGTCGTAAACAATCTGGTAAAATGAATATCAATTTTGGAGAAAATTTGCTTAAATGGTTTAGGCCCTCGGTTGATCACAGACGGACAGATGGATGTTTTGCCGTCAATCGTCTTTTCAGTATCAAGGACCTACAAAACAATTTGGTTAAACCACGTGTAAGTTTACTATAAATGCAAGTAATTGACTATAAATGAACATGATTGATCCATTTTGTAGTTACCAGGGTCCGACAATAAGAAAAATTCTGTCGTAAGTACAGTTTTCCGGCATATGATTACAATACTCTTCTTCTTGCGAAGTAAGGTCGAGAAGAATATAAAAGCAGAAGACCATCCAGATGTGGCGAGACTAACTACTATACTGTTACTACTTTACAACTACTACTGCAACATTGATGGTTTAGCCATCATCATTAATTTTCTAGTACGAGAAAAAATTAAAACGTGAGTCGAAAAGCAACGTTAGATTAAATATATTACTAATAATTTAAAACTTAGAAAATAGAATTGATATTTTAAAAACAGAAAGAAAGGAACGGGGATGTTAAATTCTTCAATATTACAAGAAAATGAATGAAATTAAATTTGAACATGAGAAATTTTTGAAGCAGAAAAAAAAGACAATGTACGTTGAGCTGTTTCTTACGTGCTGTATGGAAGCCACAAAACTACTACATAGGCTCAGGCGAGCCACGGGGGTTAAGTACCCGGCTGTGGGCTGTCTACTGTGCCGCCCCGGAAGGGTGCAGTGTGGGAGTGGTGTCTATTAATAATTTTAGTAGAGGAGAGGGGCTGTGGTTTATGTTTTCATTCAGTGAGTTATCATTTAAATGAATATGGATGTTTTCCAAAGTTCTAATGTTGTTTTTTGACTCACGTGTTAATATGTTTTTTTCTTGTAGTAGAAAACTGATGATGATGGCAAAGACATTGAAATCTGCTATAATAATAAAGAATATTGTTGGCAATGACGACTCATATAATTATTTCATTGTAAATTTTATATGGATCTAAAAAATAAATATTAAAGAGAAATATTATATTATAAAACTGAAATCACCTTTTTTTAACCTGTTTATTTTCACTTTAATAATTTTATATTGATTTAAAAAATAAATATCGTAGAGAAAGATTATAATTGTAACAAATGACATTAGATAGAAAAGAACCATTGAAAAAACATGTCAATGAAAGTCAAATCCAGCAAGAGAGAATCAAGAGCGGAGCGCGTCGACCAGCGGTATCCGTCTGGGAGCCGCAGAGGATTAAGTTGAGCTGCACTTGTCGTAGATTAGATATTCTCCGTAGGCGGGATCTCAGATATTATCTACACTGTATTTAACCTGATATCGCACACGTGGTTAACTAATTTCACAGAGTCGGATGTAGGTGCTCACGACTCCTATTCCATCATACCAATGTGGACTTCATAGCCGTATATTCGTTGTGTACCTTGCTAACCTCCAGGTTCAGCTTCCATGACTCTCCTCATTCCATCATCCAGCCAATGTGGAATACGAGCCCCTATGTTCGCTGTGTACCTTCCTAAGCTTCAGGTGCGGCTTCTATTCCCCCACATCGATCCTCCGATTCTTCATTCTCTGATTCCACCAAATTCGATTCTCCGACCACATTCTCCGATTCCACCACATCGATGTGTACTTCTCGCTCGATTACACATTGTGTACCTTGCTAAACTCCTCGACCGGCTTCCATGATTTTCGTATCTCATCACACCTATGTGGACCACGGACCACATCTTTTTAAACGAACGAGCGAAAATTGTGGGTTCCAACGTGCATGCATTGGTATTAGCGGAGAGAGACTCGTGGGTACTTCTAGGCAGCGCTCGAGAAGAAACCCATAGGCTCATACGGCATGCAACTTATGCGATGTCAGCGGCGGGGTACACGTACTGGGGGGATCGGCGCCGCAATGGCAAAAGCGTCGCTAATCCGAACTTCGGTAATTCGAAAGTCCGCTTAACCCTTTTCCGGGCAACCGATTTTAATAATACAACCGGGCAGGTGGAGACCAGGAGTGTCTGAGACGGAATTATGCTTATAGATGTACATTGTGGACGTGTTTAACGAAACAGAACGCTCTAATATAGTTGTTTAATTTAACAAAACCTTTAAAAATATTTTACATTTGTTTTTAAACATTTTTTTTGTTTTCTTGCAGATCGCACACACAGTTTACTGGGTATGTTAATTTCAGACAGAATTTGAACAGTTGCTACTTTTCTTTGGTCCGTACTTCTTTACCAAAGACACAAGTAATATTTTTGCCATTAATATATTTTTTCTGAGTTGTAAAATATGCTTCTTTCCCGATAGCGTGTGACAATTGACAGGTGACAATTGTTATTCAATCGTGTTTGACATTTTGTGTAAGAATCAAATTCTTTGAAATATCAACAATAAATAATCGTATGATCCCATGTTTTCTAATATTCAGTCAGGGTCAGCAACATACCTGTTGCCGTGCAGTTTTCCCACAAAACCTGGACCGCACAAGACTTCAAAAACCCGCTCTCCGAGTCTTGGCTACATACCAACCTGCAACAACACTATTTACGAAGGCGGCGTTCTTAGAATCGCGAACACGTAGTGGCAGATAACATCGCGATGAAAAGACGTTGCACAGCGCGGCATCAGTCCGTTCCTTGGACACGGAGAACTTGTCAATAAATCGACCAAACAAAACCGGAAATGCAATATTACATGCAGATTAAGCGACCTCGGTCCAATGAACCCGGCGTGCCCGGTTGCAGCTGAAATAAGATAAATATTCGTTTATTATTCAGTAACGCTTTTGTAAAACGGTTGCGGCTATATTTAAAAAAATACCACGGCAAACAAAGCCACAAAAACGTAAACTACCACCTTGGATAGTTTTCACGTGAAATACTGAACATTTTGCTTCTGGATCCAATCCAATCCCCGGTTGCCCGGATAAGGGTTAATCCGAAACCAATATCGATAATTTTGTTCCGGGAAAGAAAGAAATAAGATCATTAAAAACTACTGCTGTACTGTTTGTTGTGTACATTTCTAAAAATTACAAAAAAGTAAAGGTTTAATACAAAAAGCTTTTAAGTAAACAGTGTTATATTGATTTGAAAAAGTCAGTTACATTTCTTTGATGAAGATCAGGATATTTGTACCTGGAAGACAAATTTCGCCGAATTCTCAAAAACATGATATTCGCTGGAGTCGCAAAGGCCCACTGCAGAGGTAAACAATAAGCGAGTGAGAGAGTGGCGGGGATGGAGAGAGAGGGGGGGAGGGAGAGAGAGGGGGAGGGAGAGAGGGGGGGAGGGAGAGAGGGGGGGAGGGAGAGAGGGGGGGAGGGAGAGAGGGGGGGAGGGAGAGAGAGGGAGAGAGGAGGGAGAGAGAGTCATTTTCACAGCGACTGCTTTGCCCAGTTTTTCCCGAGTCATTGTTGCGGTTAACTCGCAATTCAATCACTGACGCTTTTTTTTCGTGGTGTAACGTCGTGCCAATCCTCGCTGGACCTCACATGTCGTGAGGCCAGCGAGGGGGGGGGGTCCTTTGGTGACAAGTGGAAGGCGACAAAAGCCGGAACCTTCCCGGGGTGGGCGTGTCTCGGAACGCGGGTGTCAACTGGCCCAGACGGAGATGATGGGTGACAACAGCTGCTGGGCAGCTAGGCTCCAAATTGCAACCAGAAGAGGGTTCGGTAATGACATGACGCCGCCGGCATGGGAGGTCTGTCACGTGATCCCTCGCGAAGCGGCTGGAGAGTAACCAGCCGTGGTCATTCGAGTTTGAACCGAATCGCGGTGCGGAAGGCTCTTTTCACCCGCCAGGGGTTATCGCTAGCTTCGGCCGCGAGGTGTGGCGGTTGTCACGGGACGAGAGACCAGGAGCGGCGCTAAGTTAGCTGCTGGTGACTGTGTCAGGCTGAGGCTGGGGTATGCCTCAGGAATGAGCAGTGCTGGGAGTGCAGCGCTAGTTTCCCAGGAGTGTACATATTGTATAGGAATATTTGTAAAAAAACGTACAGAACAACTCCGTGTCTGTGTTTTACTCACACCCGAAGACGTCACAGTAGACTCAGGCCATCATGACTGCTCTTCCATCTGACCACACCAATTTCGCTAGGCTCATTTCGTCATGTATCAGCAAAATAAGGTACTATTCGGGCAGTAGCGTAAAGAAATGAACGCGGGCCCGCCCGCTAATCTTTTCTACGAGCTTCCTTTCTAAAAGTGTGTAGCGAACACAAGAAGTGTTAGTATCTCAAATAATAAAACTGTTTCATGAAAATAGACCCTCCTTTTTTCCTAGACCCGCCCGCAATGCGGGCCCCAATGTTACGCCACTCACTCGGGCGACTAACGGGCGACTAGAATTTAACTCAAATTCCCTCATTAGAGACTATACACATTGAACACAAATGAACAATGCTATACACTATACTGTGTATAGCATTGTTCATTTCTTTTCTTATTTCCCTCGTAACCAGGTTCCTCTCGATCCAGGTACGTTATGCAGAATGCGTTATCAACTTCCATATCGAAGACAATAAAATCAATAACCTATCAGTAAAAAATAATTCTCGTATTTTTAAAAAAAATAAGAGATTTCACTTTTGAAATTACCATCGTTTCAGGGCCCGCGGGACACATCCCAAGTTGGGAATGAGGAATTTGAAAGTATCAAAGTGGCCCCACCTGGAGGCCGACTCGGCTTGAGCCTGCGTGGAAAGCGAAACAACTCCTGCAGGCAGCGCTTGAATTCGACCTAGCCACCCAGCTAGAGTCAAACATTCTGCAACCGTTGGGACTCGAATCCAAGAGCCTCCCGGTCAGAATCGCTACACTGACATCAATTGAATCGTTCATTTCAGAAACTCGTCAAACGCCAAAATCTAAAACACGCATTAACGACGTTGCATGGGGATGGACGCATCGTCTAGAGCATATCTTTATAAAAAGTATTCATTTTCAACTGCTTTAATAAATAAATAAAAAATTGAAATCTGAAAAATTGGAACACTTTTTCTCATTTTTCTCGAAATGAGGAATTTGGCGTTTGACCGGTTTCTGAAATAAACGATTAAATCGATATCATTTACTAGGCTCTCCGGACAGCCTAGTAAATACTGACTCCGGCTGCGGAAGCCTACGCTCTCACGATTCAATCGATTCCCTGAGCTTCCTCTGCCGATCCTCCCCACTGGACGCGGGGCTGCTGGCACACGCCCGGTCCGCTGTACCAGCGCTGTACGTCAGCGTAGGCGCCTGGAGGCCCGGGGTCGTGCAAGCGCGAGCACAGGCGGCACAGCGAGCTGGCCGGGAAGGGCACCACGCGGTAGTGGCGCTTCCACCAGGAGAACTTGGCCAACTCCTGCGGGTGACGCGCCAGGTAACGCAGATAGCGCGCCAGGCGGCGCGGCGACGCGAAGTCGCGGGCGTCGATGTAGGAGTGCGGCGGCGCGATGGCGCTGTAGTTGGCGCCTCCGTACACCACGGGAACTACGTCCAGAGGCAGCACTTTGAAGAACTTCTCCGTCACGTAGTCCCTGCACAAGGCCACAAACTACATTACACCTGCAGTTTACGTTGAAGAAGTTCTCCATCACGTAGTTTCTGATCAAGGATACAAATACATTAGACCTGCAGTTTACGTGGAAGAAGTTCCCCATCACGTCGTCTCTGCACACGGAAAGAAAGAACATTAGACCTGCACTTTACATTGAAGAATTCACGAAGAGTTAACTCTCTCCGACATCCGGACTCGCATTCGTGATTTTTGTTCACAGCAGAAGGAGTTGTTTATTGATAAGTAGAATAATAATGTGGTTAAGAGACAACGCACACGCTCAGTATTCTATATAGGACAGGGATTGTGTGCGGTTCGTGACTTTTTTTACAGCAGAGAGAGAGAGAGAGTTGTTTATTGTTAGGTAGAACAAGAATGTAGTTAAGAGACAGCACACATGCTCCGTATTCTATATAGGTAAGGTATTGTGTGCCGTTCGTGATTTTGTTAACAGCAGACAGAGGGCGTTGTTGATTGATAAGTAGAATAAGAATCTACTTAAGACACAATTGCTCCGTATTCTATATAGATCAGGAATTGTATGCTGTTCGTAATTTTGTTAACAGCAGAGGGAGTTATTGATTGATACATACAATAAGAATGTAGTTAAGGTACAGCACACACGCTCCCTATTCTATATACATAATACATTGTGTGACATTGATAAGTAGAACAAGACTGTAATTCAGTGAGCACACACGCTCCGTATTCTATATAGACCAGGCATTGTGTGCCGTCCACGATGCAGCATGCACGCTCCGTGTTCTATAAAGCGTAGTGCTCGGGCGCCGTGTGCGACTTCGTTACCTGCAGAGGGAGTTCTCGAAGGAGAGGTAGAACGTGTAGTTGGCGGAGAGCGTGCGGTAGAAGCCCTCGACATCGTCCTTGGGCCAAGGGCGAGCGGCGCACTTGCCGTACACGTCCACGCGGATGTGCTTCGAAAGTTCACGGACGTAGTCCTCGCGGCGGCTCTGCGTGTGGCAGTTGGACACCAACCACGCCACTAGCACCTTGTCCTCTTCCTTCCTGCCACAAACACACACACGCACACATCGATGCTCAGGCGATTAGATCTTTTATGTGTTACTTAATAAGTACAATGAATTATATTTTATGTAATTCTGCACTATATGATCAAAAGTATCCCGACACGCCCAAAATGGTGTTATGGTGCGGTCGTGTTTGTCATGGAGGGGGCTTGCACACCTTTTGTTTTCTGTGGCACTATCACGGTACAGGCCTACGTTGATGTTTTAAACATCTTCTTGCTTCCCACTGTTGAGGAGCAATTCGGGGGTGGCGATTGCATGTTTCAACACGATCGAGCACCTGTTCGTACAGCACAGCCTGTGGCGGAGAGGTTACACGTCAATAACATCCTTGTACCGGTCTGACCTGCACACGGTTCTGACTTGAACCCTATCAAAATCCTTTAGGATGTTTTGGAACGCCGACTTCGTGCCAGGTCTCACCGACCTACACCGATACCTGTCCTCAGTGCAGCACTCCGTGAAGAATGAGTTTCCATTCCTCAAGAAACCTTCCAGCACCTGATTGAAAGTATGCCTGCGAGAATGGAAGCTGTCATCAAGGCTAAGAGTGGGCCAACACCCTATTGAATTCCAGCACGATGGAGGGTGCCACGAACTGGTAAGTCATTTTTAGCCATGTGTCCATATACTTTTGATCACATAGTGTCTATGAAACCTTTTTTACGGATAG
Source organism: Gryllus longicercus (assembly GCA_038098605.1). Classification (NCBI taxonomy): domain Eukaryota; kingdom Metazoa; phylum Arthropoda; class Insecta; order Orthoptera; family Gryllidae; genus Gryllus; species Gryllus longicercus. The sequence goes on along the minus strand of JAZDUA010000062.1, from coordinate 904,715 downwards.
TAAAGATAATGAAACACATTTTTTAGGCTTTGAGTCCTCCTTGACACGTTTAGCAAAGAACTTGGGTTTTCCTTAAATTCAAGTGAATGTTGCCTTATTTTACATGGCGAGTTTCAGACCGCCAGGCCTGCTCGTCAGTCTGACCACGCAAATATTATTAAGCTTTTTTAACCATCTAACGGAGAAAAAAGATATAAATCGACTGACAAAATAGGAGATTTAAATTTAGTTCAGAGGCGTCTTTTCACTTGAGAATCTTTGGCATGCAATAAATCTACAACATACGACAGCCGGCTTTACTTCCCCTCGAAAGATAGGCGTTAGAGGGATTTTTCGACCTTAAAAATCCACGGTTTGAACCCGCAAACTTGGGTTTAATATCCCTATATGCGAACCGTTGTACCACCAAGTCTTCGCTGGGGGAATCGATACAGGCATATCCATATTGAGGGAGAGAGGAAGTAGTATAAATTGGAAGACTGTGTCTGGTAAGAACAGACAAGTTACTGAAGACTTACTTACATTAATAATGATTAATGATTGTTTAAAGAATCACTTTTTTTAAAAAATAATGATTATTTAAAAAGCTAAATAAATTGGATGCATTTCTATTAATATTGATATCATTGGGCTGTTAGGAACAATTCATTAAGTCACTTAAACGTTACCACATATATGAATTTAATAATCTTAAATAATTGTGGTTTTAATTTTGGGAATATAAGCATTATTAACAGTTGAAACCATAATAATACTACCATCTCAAAAGCATTATTAACACAAAAGTTTGACTCCAGGTAACTTTTAATGTTGTATTTTCCATTTGCCCTCTTTAACATCTGCCGCGCTCGCACTTCTTGATATTAACTTTTATTTATCTTAATTCTTCATCGAATTCGTATTCGTTCAAAGAAGACAAAAATTATATAATTATAACGAGAAGCAAGACATACGTTATTGAACAGAGAATACTCTTAACCACCCGAGAAGTGTGGTTGGCAACAAAAAAAACAAAACAACGAGAGAGTTGATCGGAATGATAGTTTCATAAGTTGGCTCTTCCGACAGAAATTTTTTAGCTGTTATATTGGGAATCTTGCTAGGCATAAGCGGCCTGGATCATACCCCCCCATCCCCTTTCACACCTACAAACATCGCACCCAACTTGGGATAATCTTTCCCGCGAACGCAGGGGCTGCAATGCCTCTGATCGGGAGGTCCTAGGTTCCAGTCCCGAGTGGGGACTCCCTCAAATATATCACGATGTCATTCATATATTAACAATTTAATTTTTAATTCTGTAATGTGCGTTTTTGTATAAGTGGCTCATTTCATCTAATACCTATTTCCTGTATTGAGATTACACGTAACATTTAACAGGGAAATAGTAATTGTTTCGTCACATTAAATCACGATCTGTAACAAAATCACAACCGTTTCTAGCAATATGTGCAGTCCAATCAATGATGAAAATAGTAACGCTGATGAACTATACATGTGACTTTAACTCCCACACGTGAGATATTGGCCATCCCCTGCAAAATATGAACAAAACCAGACTGCTAAAAAGTTATGATTATCCCTTTTCATTGTATGAAGTTGGCATTTAAGGGGTTCTAGAAATTGTAAAACTTTCTTGGAATGCTAATTGAAAAATGTATTTAGGGGCAGACATGATGATAAATGAATGTACTGTGCGTAAAAATGGGTTAAAAACAGTGCTATTATGGGTTAACATACTTTATAGAGCATATCTGTGATTTTTTTGTATATAAATGTACACATATTTCGTATATTATTAGATCATATAAATCTGGTCACTAAAAATTATTAGTTTCTAACTCTGGCACAACTAATATTTGATAATGGAAGTGCTCAGTAGAACAAGGCTGTATCCCACGTTAACCTAATCCTCACATATTGATAGTTTTATTAAAACATCCATAAAATAACTCAGAAACCGTGGATCAGTAAAATCTTTCTGGAATACTTTTTAATACATATCAAGGCAACATTCTGCAAATAATGAGGAAAATATTAATATGTTATTACATTTGTTTACCACAATTGTTTTTGTTTCACCAACATTAGTTCTGTCATTTAAATACTCTTGCACGAAAAATGCTTAAGTAGTTGAAATAACTATGCATTTTGACTATTGTAATTATCCAATTTATAAAAGTCACTGAACACCGCATCTTTTTCATCATTCGAAAATGATTTGAATGGACACCATTCTCTGGTGTAATAGTTAATATCAACGTGTACTTTGGCTGAGGCAAAGCCTTTTTGAAATATTTCATTATTCACTATTTCTCCTTTCTAACATTTTCTTTCCAGTTTTCAGGATATCTTTTCCTTTTATTTGATTGTTTTATGCAAAGGGTGAGCATTCTCGTCCTTCATAGTCACTGTAACAACACTAGAGTCAACCACATAGATTTACCGTGATCACAGGAAAACTTAATTTCTATTCGCTGTTAATATAGCCACAACGAGAAACTATTGACGCAGAAGCTTAGATTCCCATGGGGAATTTATTTATTTATTCAATGTCGAATACAGTTAAAACCTTTTTGGGATACCTCGTGTTCGATTGAGGTTTCTGCGAAGCTGATATACAGAAACTTTTTAAACACAGTACTCTTGCAAATAAGTTTATACTAGATTTCAATAAGATGTAACACTAAAAGAATAATATTTGAAGTCAATGCTAGAATAGAATAGAATTTGTCTTATTTTACGTGGTGAGACTCGGGCCATGAGGCCCGCTTTTCCGTCTGACCACGCAAATTTCGCTACGCTCCTTTCATCAATTAGCAGAGAAAGGAGGTATTTCTTGGGCGAGAAACAGGCGATTTGAATTTAGCTCAGAGGCGTCATTGAGGTTCTTTTACATGCAAGTAAATCTACTAACATGGGACAGCCGGCTTTTCTTCCCCTCCGAAGGAAGGCGTACGAAAGATTTTCTCGCCCTTAAAAATCCACGGTTTCGATCGGGTTTGAACTCGCGAACTTGGGTACCACAGTCCGGTACGCTAACCGTTACACCATCGCCGCCGCCGATGCTAATATTGTATCTCAATATCACAAAAAAAATGTGGGAGAGCTCCTTCTTCTACGGGGCCCTTGAATTTCGACGTTAGCAAGGCCAGCGTGATGGAGCCAAGTGCAGGTCCTACCTTGAGGGGTCGATGGACTCGAGGGCGGCGGCGGTGGGGGCGATGGGGGCGGCGGGCGCCGGCAGCCAGCCGCGGGCGGGCGCGGGCGTGTCGCCCAGCGGAACGAACTCCGCGTACGGCCACGCGATGTCCGAGTCCTGGCGATACGTCATGGTCCAGTTGAAGAGGCCGCCCGTGTACCGGAAGGAGATGCCGGCCATCGGCGGGGCCTCCAGGATGAAGAAGATGTACCTGTGGCAACACGCCCTCTCTCATTCAAACAGTCGATTGGAGTCCAAAATAATGCAAGGGTGCTACAAAATAACTCAGGCATTCTCGCGCTAGATCGTTAAGTAATCTCTTCAGATTTAAAGCGAATTAGCTGGCACAGGGAAGCCCTGATGTCACCGCAAGTCCTCTAACCGAGAGGTCGACGAGTCCCTACGGCGGCACGATTTTCACACTAGCTAAATAGCTGAGTCCAATTCAGCCACTGACTAGTGGTTTCTCCGATCAACACCAGACGAATACCGGAGTAGAGCCCTAACAAACGGGACACAAACCGCACGGGATCTTGCCTTCCTCTTGCTTCTTTGATCCTTACATATTTACACACATACACACACACACACACTTGCACTACATTTCAATACATGTCGGGAGACCATTCTGAAGTTTAGAGCTTGTACTAACAGGGGGATGCCTCGCAGGAGGGCGATACCTAGATGGGGCAAGCCGACGTACAGACGGCAACAAATCTCAATATCCAGCAGGGGAAGAAGTCCACCCCTTTCCGTCATTTAATAACTCTGGAATCACGAAATTACCAGTTAATCAATCGACCCTCTCTACATGTCCTAAAAGTTGTATTATTTTTTCAGAAGTATCATATATAAATATGTCGGCAACTGAGCATGTCGGGGAATTCAGTCGACGAAGCCAATGCACTGAGAGTGAGAAGGTATCTGAAAGAATAAAGCAAGTAAGGAAGAAAGATTGTCCTCTTGTGCAGGCCGAACGTGCCCAGTAACTTTTAGCAGCTGTGGTCAGTCAGCGCGCCCCGCTTCGAGTGAGAGTATACCACTGGCCGTGAGAGTGAGTGAGTGAGGAATGAGGACAGACATCAGGAGCGGGTAGCACGAGGCAATAAACTGTCCCGAATTCCGGACATTCAAGGATATGCCGAAAATACCAGTGTAATGTGAATGTTAGTGCGAATGAGGCCTGAGGTGATAGAACTGACCCCAGGTGTCGGCTGCTCGAGGTACGAAAATTCTCCGATTGAAGAACATAAGCGTAGCGTCTAAGGAATAACTTTTGAAATTCTGTGTGTAAGAAAAGATGACTGACGTCTGGGGCACGCTAATCATGGAAACAAAATTTTCCAATTGAGGGAATTTATTGCCATGACTGAGGAAAAACTTGTGAATATCTGCGAAGGTGGAATGAGCCTTGACTTCTGCTGCGGGCTGTGCGTCGCACGAAACTTTTGCAAATTGGAGGCCGTCAGAGCGATATGTCAATCAAATCTCAATCGAATCAAGGTCAATCGAATATCTGAGTTTGAGAAAGTATCTGTGTCTGTGAGTGAGGGATGAGGGCTGACTTCTGGGGCGAGCTACGCGTTGCAAATAAATGCTCCAACGGAAAGCAATCAACGTTAAGTCTGAAGAATACCTATGAATGCGCAAATGAATGAGGCCTGACGACTGACCTGTAGTGCTCGCTACGAGGCAAGAAAATTCTCAAGTTGACGACAATCAACTCTGAATCTGAGAATCTTCTGTAAATGTGCGTGCGCGTGAGGACGGAACTGACCTCTAGTGAGGACTGCGCGAGACAACGAAAACAATCAACTCAAATTCGAAGGAATTTCTATTAATGTGCCTGCGAGTGAGGACTGAAGAATGGCGTGTGGTGAGGGCTACGCGAAGCAAGAGATTTAACCAAATGAGGACATTCAACGTTACGTCTGATGAAAGCTTATGAATGCGCAAATTAATGAGTACAACAACTGACCTGTAGTGCCCGCTACGAGGCAAAAACTTCTCCAGTTGAGGACAATCAGCAGGATCTCTATGAAAGCGCTAGCGAGTGAGGACTGAGAACTGACCTCTGGTGCGGGCTGCGCCTGGCGGGGAGAGTTCCCTTGGTGAGCAGAGGAAGAGGGCTCAGCCAAAAGTAGTACATGTGGAAGAGGACGGCGTCGTAGTCTTCCGCCGGCATCAGCATATCCATGTGGTTGTCCGTGAAGATGCAGTCGGTGCGTGGGCAACCCACTTCCTCGAAAATGTTTCCGTCGAAGTGGCCGAGCTCCAGGTTCTCGAAGTCGAAGTAGCTGTTCCACTGCAGGATGTATTTGTAGCCGCGCTGCCGCACGAACGGACGATCTGAGGTAAAACGCCCTAAAATCATTTACACCGGATTGATTGGTTAGTGTTTCCTGGCGCGTCAACTGCTAGAGTCATTAGTCACATTAGTGTAGTACATGTTTTCCTCGGGAGGAGGCGGGAAAACTACTGGGTGGAGGGATCCGGCGCTTACCTACGTCGGGTGGCGTGGATTTTCCCAACCTGGTATCTCTCATCAGCGGGACTCCGCCCCAGCCGGCGTAAGTTCTAAGCTCTCGACTGGTCTCCTGACATGTGTGGTATTGTAGTGTATGTGAGTGTGAGTAAGGGGTGAGGATAGGATAAGGAAGAGAAAAGTAAGATCGCGCGTGCTCCGTAGTTCATTTATGAAGTTACTGCTTCGGCATTCGTCTGATGTTAATCGGAGAAAACCGAACACTACTGATACTAGCAACTGTCAGCCGCTATAATTCTCCTCCAGACAGCTACTGAATTCGATCTACCCTAGCTAGCAATATCAGTTAGCCCTCATCCCCCTAAGCCGGAATTTACTCTGGAGTGTTTTGTTTTATTGACTATGAATCAAAGTCTGTAAGGAGGAAACAACTCTGATGATGAGGGGATAAATGAACAACGTTGGAAGTTAATCGGCATTTAGCTTCAGAGACATCACTCGGTGAATTAAGAAACTTACATTGGCTTTTTGCCAATAGCGATGCGTATTCCCGAACTTGACTAACGCCTTCTACACTTTAGTGTGTGGCAGTAACTAGATGGCATTTAATTAGCAATGAGCTTGGTGGTCTTTGGCAGAAAATGCCTTAAAAGCATTTTTAAAGCTCTCATTAACCGCGTGATATCGCTAAATTTGAAGTGTACAAATTAGCTGGCGAGTTTTTCGTACATACTCCACCGTGCCTCCAAAACTGGAGTTAAGACTCCTTGCATACTTAATCGACGATTACGTTACGTAAAGGAAATTTGTATATATTTAAAATGAAATTCTGCTTCTGTTTAGAAATATATGAAATTCGTTTTCAAAAAGTTTGTGTTAAAATATTTTCAATATTTTCAGGTGTGATAAAGTCATGATTATGGGCTATGATCTTATCGCTAATCAGTTGATAAAAGCACCTCGCAAAGGGATTGCATTCATCACAGCGCTTTTCAACACTGTTATTCGCATTGGACATTACCCAATTAAGTGAAAAGAAATTATGGTATTTTTAAAACCTGACAAATCTCCTCATGAAGTTCGTATTATCGTCACATTAGCCTTCTTCCAGTGACGTATACGATATTTGAGAAACTACTACTATTAAGACTACGAACTTACTTATCATGCAACAAAATCGTACCGGGACAACAATTTGGATATCGGCAACAACACTCTACCATAGAGAAGATAAATAGAACAAAATCTCACATAGAACACAACTTTCAAAATAAACAATATTCGTCTGCTGACTTTCTGAATATATCTGAGACCTTCATAAATCCTGTATAATCGTACGTGCTACCTACCATACTCATATTTGTTAACTAGTTGTTTTCCCAATATTTATACGTGTAGTATTTTCTCTCACACTCGTCTACTTTTCGTAGAATGTAATTTTTTCATGAGATTGTCAGCTTTTTCAAATATTTTATGTTTTCTGAAACATACCACTCATGCAATACCCTCCCTTCATACATTCGCTTCGATAATTACTATTTTTGTATTCCAGCATTATAAACAATATTGTTCATTACATGAAATCGTTCATAAAAGGTCATCTTACGGCACAGATTATGATGTATTTGCAGTTTACGGCACGAATAATTGCAGCATTACAAATTCAGCGAATCGCAGTGACAGAATCGTGGTGAAGTTGTGGTAACCGCAACCGGCAGCTATAGTTTTCTCGTACAGATGTCAAATACCCGTGACATCTGTACAACATTAACTTTGATTCTCTTATGAATTTATAATGCTGTTACGCGAAGAAATAATGTATGCAGCTGTTTATAATGTTGTTTTATTGCATTCGAACAAATTTGAAAACTCGCCCTTAACGTCGCTCAATCCTTAACGTCGCTTCAAAACATGTACTCATGCTATAAAGCTTACAAACTAATAACATAAACGACTATTAGTTATTTATGTACATATTTATTTACCTACCTAGGCGATGTTCGCGCACGAAGTAGCAACCGAATACGGCGACAGCTGACACGAGAACAATGAGTCTGGTCAGGCGGCGCCATCTTGGTTTCAGTGACCCCATCTGTCGGCTTTGGCCAGAACCACCTTGCCTCCCCAGCGACGCCGCTTCTCAGTGATGCGATGGGACCCTCGCGAGCCGGAGCACAGGGTGGGTGCACGCTGGAAAGAGTCACCAATTTTCTTGTTATGGAGATTACCAGAGGCAACCGGTGGGTTGCAAATTAAGTGGGCGGCATATATCGATAGCCATCAAGTGTCAGGGCGCGAACAAATTAACGAGACATTATCGATATCGGGTTTCGGAGCCGAAGGCCTACTCGTATACTCAACAGGACTGCACCACACAAAGCGTCACGCCACGCCTGTCAACACTGACATTGGGCTGATGATCACTAGAAACACGTTGCCTGGTCTTACGGGTCTCGTTTCACATTGTTTCGAGCGGATGGACGTGTACGAGTGTAGCGACAACCTCATGAATCCATAGACCACGTACCACTCTGCTTTAAGTCCAATTTTTAACAAAATTATACTTCTCTGTTCTTGTATTTTATGCCTTCGTCTACAGGTGTGCATCAAACCAAATATTCCACTCCATAAGCTTGCAACATACGCATTCCATACTAACACATCCATTACTTACCCATTCTATCTAAAAAATAAATGGATCTCCTGAAAAATGTATGGACTTAGAACAATCTGATTCTCAGTCATCGATATGTCCGAACTACACTGAAGAGCTAAAAAAACTGGTACAGCTATGCGTATTGACATGAAGAGATCTAGAGCCATTCAAAATACAGCACTCCTGTCGGCAAACGACTAAATAAGACAACCAGTCCCTGGACAGTTGTTAGATCGGTTACTATTGCTACTATGAGGTTGTCACAGTTTGAGTTTAAATGTGGTGTTATAGTCGCGATCACATTTTTTGTGACTTTCTATGTGGTTTCCAATGCACTGTGACGATATTCCGCGTTTAGCAGCCTAACGCACATCGCAGTAGCTCAATTACTTGATTGATTATTTCATGTTGAGCGCGTCAACTTGCACAGTCATTATTCCCGTAAGTGCAGTGTATATTTTTGTCGCGGGACGTGCCGGTGATCTTTCAGCGCGGGATGGTAAGAACCTGCACAAACCTACACTAGCGGGGATTTTCCCAACCAGGTGTCTCCCACCAACGGAACAGCACCCCAGGCAGAAAAAGCTCTAAGCTCCCGACCGGACTCCTGGAAAGTGTGGTAGTGTAAGGAAGTGGGTGTAGGTAAGGGTTGAGGACAGGACAAGGAAGAGAAATGAATGTCGGTGGCCCGAAAGTCAGGGATTTGCTCCGGTATTCACCTGGTGTTGATCGGAGATACCATGAGCCTATGAAGCCTATGAAGCCAATGCAAGATTATGTTGTATGTTTAAAGCGTATAATAAATCTCCAGCGTGGGAGGGAATAAGTGGAAGACTAGACAGTCCTGCACGTATAGGGAGAAAAGATCATAAATGGAAAATAAAAACTCAACGGCAGCGAACTGATACCGGTAAATATTCATTTGTAAATCGCACAATTAGGGATTGGAACGAAATACCTGCAACAGTCATGGAGCCCTTTCCCAAGGATGTAAAGTGTTTTAAAAATCGCTTAAGAAGTCTCAAATAGCATTTTTTATTTTTTTATTTTTCTTTTCTTCAAATTATTAGGTACTTTTAGTGAAGTGAAGTGCAGTTCCAGGGAAGTTCGGCATGATGTGCGACATTGCCAATGTTAAGAATAAAATAAAATATAGTGGAGTGTGGGGCTATGTGTGTGTATAAGTATTTATGTGTGTGTGTGGGTGCGTGTGTGTGTATGGGTGTGTATGTATGTGTGTGGGTGCGTGTGTGTGTATGCGTGTTTGCGTGGTGCGTGCGTGTTTGGGTGTGTGCACGGAGAGTCTGAGTTTCACATGTGTACGCGTGAAATGGAGGCTTTCTTGCTATGCTGGGGTATACACGGTTCTGGGTAGTACATTGTATTTAATTTTCATTTGTATAGTGTAATTGATTGGCTACCACCTGGCAGGGACGCCAATTGTGGCCAAAATAAATGTATTGTATTGTATTGTATAAGCCTATGATACCATGATACCATAAACCATACCACTACCGATCAGAGCAGCTGGCCGTTATAATTTTCCTCCAGTCGACGGTTGCATTCGACCTACTTAAACAGCTAGGGTTCTAAATATGCCACCGGCGGGACTCGAACGCAAGGTCAGAGACACTGGAGTGTCATCAGTGGAAATCTTGAGCCACCTCACCTGGTGGTGCCAACCGGTGGTGCACAATGCGCTAACCTCTAATACAATTCTACACTGCCAAGTTCCATCTAAAATGAAGGATATCTACATAAAAAGCCTCGTCACGGATGCAGAATTTTCAGTAGTTCATAGAATGTGTCCAGCATTCAATTCGATTCCAAAAGTGGTAATGAAGTTTTAATAGTATTCTTCTTATAAATACCATAATTAAACAAACACATATTCTGATGGTGATGATCATTTCAATATTTTAGCTAAGTATATTGAGATATTCATGAGCATTTTTGAAAAATATATTTAGTTTACTTTATTTTTATGAAAAGAAGAACTTGTTTTGAAAATGGAGATCGGTTATCAATTTTATTACACAGCCCCTTCACAACCTCGAAAAAAATGTGTGAAGGCTTTATACAACCGTTTGAAATCAGTTTTCTCAGTTACTGACATTATCTGACATCTCTGGCACAATGTGACATTATCAATGATTCACAATCTCTTAATATATATAAATCTCGTGTCACAATGTTTGTCCTCAATGGACTCCTAAACCACTTAACCGATTATAATAAAATTCGCACACCATGTGCAGTTCGATCCAACTTGAGAGATAGGATAGTTTAAATCTCAAATTATAGTCGCAATTTTAATTTATTGCTAATTATTTGTCTGTTATTATTTGACAGTCACAATTATCTGTTAACTCCAAATGATTCTAACAGATGTCGATACCTTTCGACTGGGTTGAGTAAGTAATCAATAGATGGCGCTGCTATGGTAAATCTACGAACGTGTCATATAAGCTACATTTTAACAGCATAATTACCACGTGTTGTTGACGCTATAAAATTAATTAAATTTATTTTGTAGTGAACGAAATACCGTATAATTCAATTATTTCCACTTTTTAAATTTTTGGTGTTAGCATAGCCGGCCACGTGTTACTTAGACTGAAGTGTAAATTGAATTCATATTATAATGAAGATAATACAGTGAAATTAATTTGTATACCAACATCAATATTTTCGTCTTTGTTCGTAAATAATTTCATTGTACTAAAGGGTTATAGTAGTAGAAAGTCAAATAAGGAGATCACCATATTTTTTTACAAATACCATCTGTGTGAAAAAGCATAGTGGACTCCGTGACTGATGTTCTCTTATTGTTCCTCTTAGATTGTTTACTATAATGTAATATAACAAAAACTTTAGCCACAGAAACGCGTGGCCGGGTCAGCTAGTAATATAGTATATACTCTCCGTCCGGGTGCTCTCTCGGGACTGGTCAGACCAGATGCGATGTCTCCAAGACAACATTGACGTTCCCTCTAGTCCAAGTTTGTTCAACTGGCGGCCCGCGGTGCCATTTAGTCTGGACCGCGAAAGGTTATTAGTCAAATGTAGAAGTCCCTTGCACCCATATCGGACGACGAGAAAATTTTACGACTAGTGCACGCGCCCTGTCGGTGTTAACACCGTCTTAATGTAAAAACAGGTTAAGTTTAGATTTAAGATTTTTTTCTAGGACCTTCAAAAGCATCCCATTGTGTTTCACTGCTTTATGCATGGTACGGCCTGATATCACGCATAGTTCCGTCCCCCGCCTCAGAAGAGCCGGAGAAACTGCCGAGATCAACAATGCGCGATAACGTTGTCACATGTGCAACGTCCAAGTAATGTAAAGGATTTAGTTGTGGCTCTTGAGAGCTTGAAAGTTGGCCCCTGCTCTAGACCGTCCCTGACCGGAATTCCACCGATTGTTTGTTGTGATCAATAGTTTTAGAGGTTCCTCCTATCACTACCAGGCGAATGTGCGAGCTATACCCTTACAAACGGGCCACGGACCCCGCGCAATCTCTACCTCCTCAATCTCGTACCCACCTCACCCCTTGCATACTTGTTTGCCTTCAGTTACGTGCAGTATACTGCCACACGTGTTGCGAGATAAGGGTTTGGCCTCACTGGGCGGTGTTCCGCGAGCAGAGATACCTGATGGGAGAGACTCCGCCATTGAGGTCGAATCCAGTTTTCAAGCTCCAGCAGGGGGGGACACCGTATTTATAGAGGTGGCTCAGGGTATCAACTGATGTCACTGTAATGCCTCTGACCGGGAGGTCCTAGCTTTGAATCCCGACGGTGGCAGAATTTTTGACACTAACTTGACAGCTAGGTCGAATTTAATCGTTGCCTAGAAGAGAATTCTAGCTGCTGGTTGTTCTGATCGGTAATTTTTCGCGGTTTCTACGGTCAACACCAGTCGACTGCCGGAGCAGTACTCTGATAAACGGGCCACGGATATCCTCACCCCTTACACACACACATACACTGACATGCACTATTCTACCACAGATGCCGGGAGACCGGTCGGGGGCTTAGTGCTTGTCCCGGCTGGGGCAGTGCCTCCCTGATGGGAGATACCAGGTGCGGAAAACCCCGCGAGCCGACGGTAGGTCGGCACCGGATCTCGCCATCTAGCGGGGAAAGACCACTGCCATCTCCCAAGTCAAACAACATGCACTACACTCACAGGATTAACGACAGAAGGTGACAGGTTCGGAATCACTTCAATCAAACAATCAATCAATCAATCAGGAACATGTCACTTACCGAAACATAACATTCACTACACTTACGAAACTAATTACTATACTAATTGACAAGCTCGTTAACTCTGAATAACTAGTTAATTATAGATAGATCGTTGGTAATAAACGTTGTCGAAATATGAAAATTCGGAGTTCTGTTTGCTCCCGTTGAAGTATGGTCTTATCAATACTCGATGAAGGAAAAAACGCTAGGTAAATCGACACTGAGCAAAGTCAGCTGCTGTGCAAAGTGATCATTCGAACGACACAGCATCCAACGCCAACTGTTGAGCTGAAGATTATAATTTTACATTTCCGCATTTTTACTGTATGTAATATTAGACTCTTTTATTTGATTCTCTGTTTGACTCTTTTTAAAGTAGACCATGTAGACAATGTAATATATGCGGACTATTCAATATTTCTCCTCAAATGATACAAAAATGGTTGCAATGAGTAGAAATAGGACACCTCGTATTTGAAATTTAATTTTCGATTCAAAATGTCATACTTAGTAAATAAAGATATGAAAAACGTTTGATTAGCCATGTAGGCCTAAAAATGGTAAATAGAATGGGAAAATATGTAATAATTAATAGAGTATAAAACTTTAAAAAATTAAATGAAAAAGAAAGATGAAAAATTATTTTTTGGAATGAAACTCAAATAAAATTACAAAATCATCATAATATACGCTCATATAACAACAAATGTTACTAGAATTTTTACATAAATTGAAGTAAGGCATATTACTTGAAAACACATTTACACTATTTTAAAAAATCGAAAATTTGAAAAAAAGAATTTTAGAAAATAATACCACGTAATATTATAATAAAATACATAAGTGTATATTCATGTATGTACAAAATTATGTCATACTTTCTTTATATTTGTTTGTTTTACCTGATATACAAGAGATTTTTGTTGTTTGTGCAATTCTGATTTGTCTTTTTGTGTGTTAAAAATATTCGTAAGCGCATACGTTTTGCGCAGAGCCCTGATCACAAGTTAACAAATGCGAACACAATACGAACTTCCTCTCCCTTCGTAAAAAAGATAGCTTACCTTTCTCTACGCTGTGAACACTGATTACGTGTAGACGTAGACTGTGGAACTTAACGCGTAACCGCACATCACTAGAGTACCAACAAACACTATCGACTGGTGTGTACTCACCTCACCTGTCGAGACCGCAGTGCAGAATGTTTGTCCGGAAAACGTGAAATGTAGATAACGGCCGCAGCTTATCTGTCCGTCGTTGATATCCTCCTACCAGCAAAGGGGAACACAGTAGATTCTCTCTCGATCAACTCGACAGAGCAACTCTGAGGCAAATGAAGCTGTGAATTTCCACCCGTGTTGGACAAGTTTACACCTCTACGCCGCAACAGAACTAGTGGTACTTTACCAACATGCTTCGTTACTTTTAACTTCACTATTACTTTTAACTTTGGCATTTTTTTGAAGTTTCAGAGCGTTTAATGAAAAGAAGATCTGTACCATTTTTTAACCATCTTCTACACCATCCGTGAAAAAAGGAGCCGTTTTGAGTAGTTTTTTTCACAAATTGCATACATTAACAAGCAGAATTATTCGAAAACTACTATTATTGGGAGAGGTGGGTCAGTGCATCAACTGACGTCACTGCGGTGCCTCTGACCGGGGGGGCCTAGGTTTCCAGTCCCGACGGTGGTAGGATTTTCGACACTAGCTACATAGCTAGGTCGAGTTCTGTCGGGGTCTGGAGGAGAAGTCTCACGGCCAGCTGCTCTGATCGGTAGTTTTCCGTGGTTTTTCCGATCGACACCACGCGCATGCGTGAGCAGTGCCTAACTAACGGGCCACGGAACGCGCGCGATTTTTCCTTCTTCTTCTTCTTCTTCTTCTTCTTCTTCTTTGTTGTATCACCACCCCTTACTTACACACACTTCTAACGCAGTACATTTCCACACAGACCGGGCGACCGGTCGGCAGCTCAGCTTTTCTTATCGGAGGCGGTGACCCGCCTCAGGTGGGAGATACCTGGTTGTGGAAATAGCCAGTACATCGCCTCGAGATCTCGCCATCCAGCAGGTAAAGATTGCAGCTCCCGAGTAAAAATATGCACTATACTTACGGGACTAACGACCTTAACCGTTAATGCGCTCGGAATCACTAATCAATGATTAATCAATCGAAAATTACTTTGCCAAAAACTTGCACACGTTCGTGTTTAAAGATCTGTCTCTAAAAAAATACTTCATTCAGAAAAAAAAATCTATCTTCAACATAGGACTTGTAGGAAGACATCGAAAATATGTTGTCAGTGATCCATTTTTAAGGACCCTCTACACTATCCAAGAACAAAGTTTTTAAAAAATGGAGTCATTTTTTAGAAAACTTTTCAAAATGTTGAGTCTTCAAGCGAAGCACTTCCAAAAATAAAAGAATACGTTTGACACGAGAAGGACTTTGAGTTCATTTAGACCGATCGTGAAAGTTTAGACGAAATCGTGTGAATGGTTTAGACCAGGGGCCACCAAACTACGCACGGCCCGCGGGCCAAATCCGGTCCTTTGTAGTATTCTATGTGGCCCGCCAACCCAAAGTATGTTATAATTCAATTTAATCGTGACACTAGGTTGTAACATTTTATTGCAAGATAAAAGAATCTAGTTTCCAACTGTTACACATTATTTGGTCCACATACCAGCCATGTCACGAGTGTCATACCATTGTGAATCCTACAGAAATAAAATATAATTCAGAATTCTACAGAAATAAAGATTTGTTAAAAATGTAATAATTCCTGGAGATAGATTAAAAATCTATGCAAAGACGTTAGGTTTGCATCCAACACAGCTGCACCCAGAGTAGAAGAATTAGCTTCTGACACATTTTTTCTCAACTTATTGAGCTGGGTTTAAAGTTTAAAAAACCCTCATTCAGACCACATGAAGGTACTATTAAGACACTTCCGTTGACCGTAAACGTAAGATGTGTTGGCATCAATCGATTTTTTTGGTATCAAGGACCTACAAGACTAGGATTCTGACTACGAGACAGGATATAGCATATAATTTATTTCGTATAAAAATAACATTTAACCACTTTTTCTTTAGCAGGGCAGTAGCAGCGTGGCTGATCAGTTGTCAAATTATTTAGTTCTGCTACCGGCAGCGTCACACATACTGCACAACCCGGCTGATGTGGCGTCAGGGCATGTTATCAGTGCAGGGCGTCTTATCGGGAGGTCGTAAGGTTCGAGTCCCGCTGGTGGCAGAATTTCAGACACTAGTTACATAGCTATGTCGAATTCACCTTCTGCCTGAAGAAGAATTCTAGCGGCCGACTGCTGCGATCGCTGCTTTATTGTGGATCAATACTAGGCGAATGCTGGAGCAGAACCCTACCAAAAGGGTTACAGACTACGTGCGTTCTTTCCTTCCTCTTCCATGTGTCTCCTCTTATTCACACACACACACATTTACATGCACTCTACTACTACTCATATCAGACAACCAACAGGGAACGTATAACATTTTCTGACTGTAGTAGTGCTCTGCTGCTGGGAGATATCTTGAAGGGGAAAACTATGCAAGCTTTCATTTAGGTCGGCGTAAATATCTCACCACACAGAAGGGAAGAATCTCTCGTGTCATAAACACGCAGTACACTTACGAAACTAATGAAAATAGCAGATGATGAACCCGGAAATATGCGTCAATCAATCAATAATCAAACATTCTACACTAAGTTAAACGGAGAAGCCTGATGAAGCCGTTGGTTTTTAGTTTATTTTTTATATATTTTACGTCAAAAACAGTTTAAAACTGTGTGATGCGCAAGTGATGGAGAATTGTATTCTTTGAACTTTTCTTAATTCCGGGACCCCTGTCCTTAGCCATATACAATTTGAATTCTGATCACAGAAAGAAATGAGCGTTTTTGGTAAGAATTGATCAGAAAATATTCGCTCCGATGTAATAAAATCGATTTTCATGAGCAAATCAGCCATAGATTTGAACTCTTATCCCTCACCACATACTTCGTGAAGGACTACAAGAATACTTCCTGCCGCGAGAACATAATTTGAATAGATCGATGGTTTGAATAGCTATATTTCCCAAAGAACTCTAAAAGACGTGCACAGATAATGAAGTTACATTGGTGTCCAAAAGCAAAACTAGGGGCCATCTCAGCATTCTCTCAAGGGATCATGGAAACTAGGGGTAAAACCTGATCTAGATGGTGGTCATTGGCTCAGATGCTGAGATACAACACTTGTTACCGGTTTTTTAGAATTATACAGTCCAAATGATAAATAATAAATTAAATATCACTGTTAAAATTAATATTAGTTTTCATTTTTATACTCGGTATAGTCTCTTATCGTGTATAAACAGTTTGGCAGAAAAAATATGTTACTTCAGATTTAAACTTTTGTATGTATTTTAATCGTTTAGTGTCATCTGACAAAATGTAAAATAATGCACATGTATTGTATTCAAATTGTTTGTAGTGATCTGGTGATACTGTCACCTGATGAATACGATTCACAACGCGTTTTATTTCACAACGCACCATCCTCCACCAATACATTTCTCCTACATGTATCTCCAATTCTGTTTTATTCACATCCAATATCCTTATCTGCATTCCATCGGTGGTTTTCATCCCTAGAGTGGTTACCGATATCTAGACAATTTGTTTGTTATCACGTAATTTAGGTACCCCGATACGTCGAACAGAAATTGTTGCCACCGTAAAAACGCTCGTTAGCCTATTTAGATTCTTTAGCAACCACGTCGTTTGAGAGCCACTTTCATAAAATACAAAAAATAGGCAGAAAGTGAATTTAGATAATTTCAATTAAAATAATGGATTACGTTGTATTGCATTTGCGGCATACAAAAATTCTTAACATGCTTGAACTAATGATTTACTAGCAGATTTAAATAAATCAATTTCTTCATTCATTTCTCGTATCGTATTCATCGCTGAACATTCATAATGAAATCCTTCATGGCAACATAAAAATGCTTCAGTGCCAAAATAAATTATTCTAATGAATTTTCATGACAACAAAAACAGTTGCTTACAGTATATTATACTTTGTTTTCAAAGTGATGTCTCACATACAACACATCTTGGAAGATACTAGCTAGATATCATTATAATATAGTTATATTATAACTCTTATTACTATTCAAGACATTTCATAAGTGCTGATTTCTGTAGATCTTCTGAAGAAGAAGAATAGCATTGTCTATTACTACACAACGTCAGGGAAAAGAGGTAGGGCGTATTTGGCAAAAAACATGTAGATGCATTATTTGTTCAACAGTTTGGTGGGAGTTCTGGTGTTGTTTACATCAAGTCACCGCCTTCTAGATGCTCGGATCTTGTGAATTCCAGTCAATAAAGAAGTAAGCAGGGGATCAAAGAAAATTACGAAAGAAAAACGTTGTAAGATCACTGTGTACAACTGAAAAGTAATAAAATAATTACTCGCTTCTGCAATTTCTAATATTAATTTTTCAAGTGTACCTCTGTTCGAACAAATTTCGTATTATTTATAATATTTATTCGACATCACCTCAAACTTGTAAACTTAATTATGAATTGTCACACTCTGTAAAGTCCGGAAACTACCGTCAACATGTTCGGACCTGTACTTTCAATGAACATTTTTCTATAATATTGTCATTTTCTTCTCGCATTATTGCTTCCAGGGTGTAATCGCAAAACAGGCAAACATAAGATGCAAGCATCCAGCAGGCAATGATCTTATGAAAACAATAATGGGTGGCATTATTCTACCGTCAGTAAACTTTATAAGTCAGTCAAATTTGACCAAAAACTGATGATTGAAGAAAAAAAATCCTGGAGTTTAAGTGTGGGGAGGGCTCGGGGTAGGCCGAAGTTTTAAAGGAATTCATTCTTCGTTTTCAGCACATATCTCCATAACTATATAGCCTACCGAAAGTTATGCTATTTAGACAATTAAAGTAGAATTTTTTTCTAATAATACAAAATCGATTTGCCTACTTTGACTGAGCTATAAATCATAGTCGTTATTATGGGAAGGCGACAAGCGGGCTATATTTAAAAGGATTACGCATAAGCATTCCGGCTGAATAACCTTCCTACTGCTGGTAAAATAAACATAAGATAACTTTATTTGAACTTTAACAACTTCAAGATATAACCCTGTGACATATAATTATATAAATACGGTAATATACACGCAAATAATAATAATAATAATAATAATAATAATAATATATTAATAATTTAATAAAAATAGAAAACATAATAGCGGTAAGTAATAATAATATAAAACTGACGATTCATAAAACATAACGTTACATGGAGAAAACATGATACGTCTACTACAATACGTTTAATACATGCATGTAGGTAGTAGTGATTTACCACGAGTAAATGGGAGGTGTAGATGATGGCAATATCATTCGATCTCTAACGCTCAACCATGAGAATGGAAACCGAAACAATTCCTCGTTTTATTCTTGTTGAATGCTGAAAATTTTATTTAGTTCTGGAAAATTCATCATTGCACTCATTCATAAATACATGTCCCAAAATCGTTTAACACAGAAAATATTGCAGACAATTCTATTAAGATTTTTCATCCATTAACAACATACAGTATAATGTTTTGTAATATTGTTATTGTATATACTGTGTTTTATCAAATAACTCATACATTTTTTCTGTGTCACATTGAGTACTTCAAAATATGGTAGAAGAACATTCTTTTTATAAGAAAATTTTCGAAAAATAATTTGTAAGTGCTTTCGTAAGTTATGTATTGCTGCAAAAATGCACTAAGATAATTTTCACGGAAAATCACGTTTTGGAAAAATATTTTCTTAATATGTGTTCGTTGGTCTGTCAGTCTGTACATCCGTCTGCTTGCCGATGTGTGCGACCTTATGGGTAAAAACTGTTCAAAGTGCGGCACTTGTACAAGGTCGCGTAACTTACTTTCTGGAAGGAACTACTACTCTACAAATTTCATTCGTATTTCCCTTCCGGAGGTCTTCTTCATCTACGTTGAAGACTACGTTGATTGACCTCAATAGCATCAACAGATACATCAAGCTACCTTGAAGTTACGAACGATCCACCATCAACCAGAAAATTGTTCGGATTTCGCCGTGATTCGCAAACAGATGTTTGGATGACGCCGCGTGGGAGGCTGTGAGATGGCAGTCACAGTCGAGTCGATCTCACTGTGTCCGAGAGCCGAGCCAAAACCAAACAAAACAGATCGTCCGAGAGCCAATGTTTTCAGACGCCGTCGGAAGAGGTCGTTTCGGTTCATTACGACCATTTCCGTTTATCCCGAAGCCAGCACATTGGACGAATGACATCAGACGACCGAAAGTTTGGCTGAAATCGCCAGCCTGTGGCAGCCGTTGCCGTCTTCCTCGGGGTTGATGTGCCAGGACGGGAGTGAGCCGGCCACATATCTTCCTGATCGACAGATGTTTCCGGGCACGTCAGCAGCTGCGTTCATTAGTTTCGTGGGTGTAGTTAATGATTTTTCGCGGTAGGACCGATGTTCGTCCCTGCTGGATGGCGAGATTCGGCGCCGACTCAGTTGGCTTGCGGAGGATTTCCTTCTTCAGATAACTCAGCGGCCCTCTGCCCCATCTGGGACAAGCTACAAGCGCCCGACCGGTCTCCCGGCATGTGGGATAGTGTTGCGCACGTGCAAGTGTAAGTGTGTGTAAGTAAGGTGTATGATAATACAAGGAATGGGAAGGAAAGATCGAGTGCGATCGTGGCCCGTTTGTTAGGGTTCTGCTGCGACGTTCACTTGGCATTGATAGGAGAAAGCACTGAAAACTACCGATCAGAGCAGCCGGACGCTAGAATTCTCGTCCACACAGTGACTGAATTCGACCTAAAAGTGTGAATTCGACCTAGCTAGTGTGTAAAAACCCTGGGACCGTCGAGACTCGAACCCTACGGCCTCAGAGTCTGAGTCAATGCAGAGATAGCAGCAATGCTGACGTCGAGCTGAAAAGGATCCATTTTAAAGCAGTCAAGATGTCAGCGGTTGTCTAATGCAAAGTCGGACAGAGGGTGGTGATCTGGTAAAGCCGGGATTCCCAAACTTTTTTACACATCGGCCCTTTTTAAAAGAATTGTTTGATTCTTCGACTCCTCCACATTTTTACTATAAGACACAGCATTCTTAGTCATAAATAAATACTTGCACATTAAAAAGTTGCAGGTAACAAATCCGCATAGGAATAGTTTCCTAAATACAAGTATCTTAATTTCCAATAATAATCCAACATACTTCCGCATCTGAGTAGCTTTAGATTCTAAACATAATCGTTGTGCAATGGTAATAAAATGCAGTCTGCGTTGATTGTATTGATTTTTAAATTATTACATTTTTCAATACGTACTGCGAAGAATATTTTCAAGTTCTAAAATGTAATAGAGAATATACAAGTATAGTTATAATGTACTTTTTTTAAACATCTGAACGATGAACAATGAATATAAAAGAAGAGGAGCATATTTGCAATTAATAGTAAATGTTTTGAAGCTTTATAAAAGAAAACAATCATCAACTGCAGGATTATTTTTTAATAGCCAATGGCAGAGCAGTATTTTGGGAGAGGCAGTATTTTGAAAGAGGAAAGAGGCAAAGAGGAAAATGACAATTTTCAACGGTGGACTATCAAAAATACACGGAGTTGAAATATTACATTCAATATTTAAAAAAAATGCTTAATATATCACTTTTAAAGATTTGAAAATATGTGATGATTTTTTTTGCTTCTATCTGCATTCTCGTTAATATTACGACACAAACAGGTGCATGATGCTCATTTGGCTGAAGCAGGATAGGCTGCGCAACAGCACATCAATCAATCGATCAATGTTGCATTATTTTACATGTCGAAGCTCAGGACATCAGGCTTGCTCTTCCGCCTGACCAAGCAAATTCCGCTACGCTCGCATCAAGCAGTGAAAGGAGATATCAGTCGTGCGACGAAAGAGGCAATTTGAATTTTGGTACAGGCTTCTTTTAGTCTTGATCTTTTACATTCCGTAAATCTTAAACATGGGACAGACGACTTTACCTACATATCCTAAAGAAGGGGTACGAGGATTTTTTCGCTTTTAAAAATACACAGAATTGATTGTATTTTAACTCACAGTATTTGGTATAAATGTTCGACGCGTTTTCTGAACCGAAGCCGCTCATTACATTAGGGGATCAATTTTTTTTTCAATGAAAAGGAGGAAAAAAATGTAAGAAAAAGTATAACGTAAATAAATGAAACATTTTATTAATTCAAACAAAAATACACTGTTGTAACTTGAATTTTATCTTTTGAATGCGAGTAGCGGTTGTGCGCCATCTATCTTGTTTGCGCGCATGCGCCATGACTTGTCCGTGCGCATCGCGCTCAACCTTTTGTTTTTTTTCCTCAGTTGTTTTTGATCACTATGCAATGTAACACGTACATCAGAATATACGATTTGTTTACTTGGTAATCGTGTGTATTTATTCGGTTCGTTAGACTGTTAACCCTTTCTCGCTAACATACACTAATTATTTTTAAATATCTTTCAATTATTTAATTAAACGAGTATTTTTTCATTGAATAATTTTTTTCAATATTCATTTTTTTTAAATACAAAAAACAAAAAAGGCATCAACACATTTATTTTTATAATTCAGACTAACATCAGCGCTATTTATTTCTTCTCTCCATTTGCGATTCAAGTGAAAAAATTCGTTCACAAAATACAGATGAAGATGGGCTGAGCGTCTCTTTTTTACTTCAATGGCTAGGCAGAGACACTATATTGCACGCGTGTGTATCATGTGCGTGTATCAGCGTTCAGAAAAAGAATATTCATGTTTCCATTCTAAATTAAACAATCAACGATACAAGTGTAGCAGATCTTAGTCACGAGATAAATTTAATGGCAAAAAAAAATAAAAATACTAAAAGGAGGACATTTAAAATACAAAGGAGAACGAGAGAACAATTGACGTCAATGAAGAACTATCCTTCCACTTGGAGAAGAGTTGGCAACCCTAGTAAGAAATATCCTTCGTAATGGATTTTACGGTAAGCTAGAGTATCATATTTCAAACGTTTTTTCTCTCTTGATTAACAATATGAACACATTCGTTTTAAAATATCGAAAAGTAGGACAGGTAGGACACTTTTCGAGGACAGAACCTGCAAAAACCGGGAAAGTTGGCTTAGGGCATCAACTGATGTCATTGCAGTCCCTCTGACCGGTAGGTTCGAGTATTTTCGACACTAGCTTGACAGCTAGGTCAAATTTAGTCGCTGTCTGGAGGAGAAAACAAGCGGCCGGATACTGTGATCGGTAGTATTCCGAGGTTTCTCCAATCAACACCAGGCGAATGCCGGCGAAGTACCCTACCAAACGGGTCAAGGACCACGCACGATCTTTCCTACACTTTCCTACTCTTTCCTTGTCCTATCCTCACCCCTTACACACATACACACTACCACACATGCTGGGAGACTGGTCGGGAGCTTAGAGTTTGTCCCGGCTGGGGCGGTGCCCCGCTGGTGGGAGATACCTAGATGCGGAAAACATCCTAGCCGACGGTAGGTTGGCGCAGGGGGAAACATCACCGTCATCTCCCGAGAAAAAAATGCATTACACTTACGGGACTAATGACCCTAGAGGACGTTCCCGGAATCACTAAACAATGCATCAATCAATCAGAACCTAGAAAAGAAGGACTATCCTCTCTAATGTAGGACGATTGGCGAACTTAGCATACGTCAATGCCTCGTGCTGTAAACGCTGCTCCAGGGGTGCGAGTGGCGGGCGGAGGAGTTGCGGGGTATCGCATGCCGGCGTTGCCGTTAGGAAAGGGGATGGTGCAGGGGAAGTCTTCCCCCTCCATGCTCTCCCTCGCGGCGGCCCTCCTGTTCGGGGCGCGCCTGCTCCTCCTCTGCCACGCAGGGTGAGTACTGCCCGACGTAAATGCACATTATGTGGTCAAACGTATCCGGACACGTGCAAAATGGTGTTATGGTGTAGTCGTGTTCTTCATGGAGGGGGATTGCACCCCTTGTTTTTTCTGTGGCACTATCACGCCCTAGGCCTACGTTTTAAACACCTTTTTTCTTCCCTCTGTTGAAGAGCAATTCGGGGATGGTGATTGCAGATCTTTCGCCACGATCGAGTTCATGTTTGTACTGCACGGCCTGTGGCGGAGTGGTTACACGACAATAACATCCTTGTACGGGACTGGCCTGCACAGAGTCCTGACTTGAATCCTATCAAACTCCTTTCGGATGTTCTGGAACGCCGACTTCGTGCCAGGCCTCACCTACGTACACTGATACCTCTCCTCAGTGCAGCACTCCGTGAAGAATGGGCTGCCATTCCCCAAGAAACCTTCCAGCGCTTGATTGAAAGTATGCCTGAGAGAGTGAAAGCTGTCATCGAGACTGTGGGTGGGCCAACACCCTATTGAATTCCAGCATTACCAATGGAGGGTGCCCCGAACTGGTACGTCATTTTCAGCCCCGTGTCCGGATACTTTTGATTACATTGTGTATATACTTCCTTTTAAAGGTAGTGTCCCTTCAAGGACACTAGATGGAAAGAGAGGGGATCTCTGTCATCCAATCGTAAGCTTCTTTCCGACTTACATGTTTGGTATTGAAGCTCCCGATCGCATAACATCGTGTTATAACGTAACAAGACAGGCTCCTTTTCATCCAAAACAAAATGTTTACGTTTGGCGCAACGCTTACTTTATTTGAATTTTATTAAAAATGAAAAGAGATGTATCCTCACAGTTCTACACTAAGTAACTTCATTAGACTGGCTACAATGGAGGATGAACGTAATTTCATTAAACGCCTTCAATCTTCTCATTGAACAATTGAACAATTCATCTTATTTTTATTTAATGAGATATTATTTTTTTCGGTTTGTGTACATTAATCATTAAATATGTTAAATAAAAGAGTATAAGTATAACAAGTTTCTGTAGGCAGATTAAAAAATGTTACATTGCTGCCCGCGGCTTAACTAGAATTTGATATATATCGCATAAAACCTTCTAAGTTGTACAGTCCCGGGTTAGAGGGCTAATCCACGCATTAGTGCTAGAAACGTTAAATGAGCCGCATAAATTGATTGTCCTAACTGGAAGGCAAAAACCTTTGGGATTATGGTTGAGAGTACAGAGGCTATTTTGTCCTTGTAAAGTAAATGGTCAGAGGGTTAATCCAGTGCTGGGGGCGTTAAATGAGCCGTATGCAGGCCCGCGCCGTCGCCGAAGACCATCCTGCTGTGGAACTCGTTCTACGGGCGCGCGGCGCTGGGCGCGGGCGTGGGCGACGACGAGGGCGCGGAGGCGTTCGCGCGCTGCCGCGTGCGCGCGTGCGTGCTCACGCGCAACCGCTCGCTGTGGAGCGCGGCCGCCGCGCACGCCGTCGACGCCGTCGTCGTCAACGCCGACGCGCGCGTCTTCCGCCCCGACGACTTCCCGGCGCGCGCGCACCGGCGCCCCGCGCACAGGTCGGCCACTTCGCCGCGCCACTTCACCTGCGCCGATGCTCAGCAGTGCTTCGAATGCCACTTCACCTGCACAAACGTACATCACCGCGCTACTTCACCTGCACCGATGCTCAGCAGTTGTTAGGATGCCACTTGACCTGCACCGACACTCAAGACTGCTTCGAAAGCTACTTCATTTGCACAAACGCACATCACCTCGCCACTTAACCTGCACCGATGCTCAGCAGTGGTTAGAATGCCACTTGACCTGCACCGACATTTAACACTCCTTCGAATGCTACTGCACCTGCACAAACGTACATCACTGCGCCACTTCATCTTGCCCCGACACCCAGCAGTGCTTCGTGTTTCACTTCACCTGTGCAAATAGATCACCGCGCCATTTCACCTGCGCCGATGCTCATCAGTGGTTAGAATGCCACTTCACTTGCAACGACACCAACACTGCTTCGAATGCTACTTCAACTGCACAAACGTACATAACCGCTCCACTTCACCTGCACTGACACTCATGAATGCTTCGAATTTTACTTCACTTGCGCAAGTAGTTCACCGCGCCACTTCGTCCACACCGATACCAATCACTGCAACAAATGCTGTTTCACCTGCACCGAGACAGAAATGCCACTTCACCGGCACACACATACATCACCGCGCCATTTCACCTGCACCGACTCCAATCACTGCATCGAATACCATTTCTCCTGCGTAAAGATCACGGGGCTTTTTCACCTACACCGACACCAATCACTGCAGCTGATGCAACTACACCTGCACAAACATACATCACCGGGCCACTTCACCTACACCGACACCAACCTCATCGGACCATCGAATACCACTTCATCTACACAAAGATCACTGCGCTACTTTACCTACACATACACCAATCTCTGCATCGAACGTCACTTCACTTGTAGCGATACCAATCACTACAACAAATGCTACTTCACCTGCACAAACACAAGTTCGCTGCTCTCTGCGCCGCCGGGCGCCACTCCGCCAGCACTAACACACTGCATTGAATGATTTTTTACCCCACCATGGAAAGCTAGCGATTAGAGCAGCCTGTAGCCAGAATGCTGCTCCAATCAGCGGTTGAATCAGCCGCCGGACCGCTGCCGCAGGTTCGTCTTTCTGGCGGTGGAGCCGCCGACCTACTGCTGCGCGTCCGGGGAGCACGCGGCCGCGTTCAACTGGACGATGACGTACCGGGCCGATTCGGACGTGTACTTCCCCTACGGGAGCGTGGTGCAGCGAGCGGCGGAGGGGGCGGAGGGGGCAGCGGAACCGGGGGGGAACGGTTGGCTGCGGCAACCCGACCCGCCGCTGCCCCCTGACGAGGCCCTCGCCCTGCCACGCCGGTATTTACCATTTACGAAACTAGTTCATAATATGAATCAATCGATTCATTTTTTAGTGATTCCGGGTGTGGCATCTGCTAAGATCAATAGTTTCGTAACTGTTATGCACGTTTTCTTTATCGCGGGAGATAGCGGTGACCTCACCCCGCTGGGTTACGCTGACCTACCCGATGGCTTGCGAGGATTTTCCCTAACCAGGTATCTCCCACCAGTGGGGCACCGCCCAGCCGGGACAAGCTCTAAACGTGTCTCTGTGTTTGAGTAAAGGGTGAGGATAGGACTAGGAAGAGGAAGGAAAGATCGCGTGCGGGCAGTGACCACATCAACGATCATTGAGTGCACAAATATCTTGCGCGAGCACTAAACACCTTTTTACACGGAACGTTTTTCGTACCGATTGGGCTTAAAGGAAGCGTACAGTTAAGTCTGCATGAAATCTTTCCATCATGTTTGATTTTTTTCCAACAGAATGAACACAGTTTGACGATAGAGTCTGTAGACTCAATTTTGTGGTTAAGTGTTGAGACTGCGAAATATAGCTTAGTTGGTTGGGAGAGCGTCTGCAGAAACTGTGCCGAGTAAACTGCTATTCGCCTGTATGCACTCTGAACATAAGGGAGGATTCTGAAACGATGAAAATATCAACACTATTGGCATGCCTCAGCGTGTGGATCATTACTTTTTGAAGAAATTGTCAGTGTCATCTTTGTGAATCGGCTTTGATAGATACTTTTTCTGGTGAAACTAAACTCGGCGACGACTCAATTATTTTCTTTTTGGCAACTGGAACTTCGGCATCTCTTGGTATGTTCTGTTGAATAGATTGCCTTGTAAACTGTACAATTGAATGAATGATTATATGTGAAAAGTCTCAGCCTCCATTTTTTTTCCATACATTTCCATAGCAAGTGTCAAAAATCCACCACTATTGGGACTGGAATTCAAGTCTGCCTAGAACCTGCCAGCGGCAACGCTGGCTCTGAGATAAATTCACCATGTACTCCTCTCAGTGCTCGCTTTCCACTACGCGGCCCTGTGTTCGATTCTCGGTCGAGCCAAGACTATAGTGTGCGTTTTCCTTGCAATGTCCCAGTATAGGTTGCTGTGCGGCGGTGAGAAAATTCACTTTTCAGGTTGAGAAGCCCGGAATACGGCGTGCGGATGTCTACGTGCTAACCATACGCGCCCTCTTAACCCATGGCCGCGTGACAGGGACGTCGCCGGTAGGCCTGGACCCGTTCACAGAGTGTCGCGCCAAGTCCATACGAACATACACGTCTCGATGCGTGGCAGGAGGCGCGGGCGCGGCCGCTGGCGCGGGCCTGCGTCGGCCGCGTGGATGGTGTCGCGCTGCGAGAGCAGCAGCCGGCGCGAGCAGTACGTGCGCGAGCTGGCGAAGCACATGCGCGTGGACGTGTACGGCGCCTGCGGCCAGCCCTGGCCCGCCCACCGGCTCCCGGAGTTCCACCGCCTCCTGACCACTCGCTACAAATTCTACCTGGCCTTCGAGAACTCCCTCTGCAGGTAACTCCCTTCTTTTGCCACCTGCATGCTACGCACTTCAAACTCTACCTGGCCTTCCAGAACTCTCTGCAGGTAATTCCCTGGTTCCACCGCCTCCTGGGCAACCGCTACAAGTTCTACATCACCTTCGAGAACTCTCTCCACAGGTAACTCCCTTCTTTTGCCGCCTGCACGCTACCCGCTTCAAACTCTACCTGGCCTTCCAGAACTGCCTCTGCAGATAACTGTTTAGCTCCACTGCCTCCTTGCCACCCGCTACTCGTTCTACCTGGCCTTCAAAAGCTTCCTCTGCAGGTAATTCCTTCTTACACTCTCTGCAGGTAACTTCTTCCATCGACGTACCCCCTCTCGCTAGGTAATCTCTCGCCATCGAGTGATCCCTCTGCAGGTATATTTCTTGCTTGCTCTGAAGGTAACTCTTTAGTTCCACTGCCTGTCCTCCACTCGCTACAAGTTCTATCAGTCCTTCGAGAACTCCATCTGCAGCCAACTTCTTAGTTCCACTGCCTATTTGTCATACGTTACAAACTCTACTTGTTTTTCGAGAATTCTAACAGTAAGTAATCCTTTAGTTACACTGCCTACTTGCCATCCGCTACAAGTTCTACCTGAATTCCGAGATGGCCCTCAACAGGTGACTTTCCCCCGGTTCGCTACTTAATCTCTCGCCATCCAAAGATCCCTCAGCAAATATCTTTCTTTCTTCCATTGCCTGCTCACCACACACTACAGTCTCTCAATGGCCATCTAGAATCCTCCCAGTAGGTAACTTTGTTTTAGTACAACCTCGCTCGTCATTGACTACTAGTATATTTACCTCGCCTTGAGAAACTCTTTCAGTAGTCATATCCCTTCTTCTGTTGCTTGTTACCATTGGCTAAACATTATAACTCGCCTCCGTAGGTAATCTAGATAACCCTTCTTCCACGAAATTTTCTCTTCCTGTTGGCTCGTGTCCTTGTATAGGGACGCAGAAGTTCTTCTCCATATCCCGCATTTCTAAAGAGGGCTCTTGTCCTCGCGCAGGGACTACGCGACGGAGAAGCTGTTCGACATCCTGCAACTGCCGCTGGTACCGGTGGTGCTGGGCGGCGCCAACTACAGCGCCATCGCGCCGCCGCACTCCTACGTGGACGCCCGCGACTTCGCGTCGCCGCGCCGCCTGGCGCGCTACCTGCACCTGCTGGCGCGGCGGCGCAGCGAGTACGCCAAGTTCTTCTGGTGGAAGCGCCACTACCGCTCGCGCAGCAACACCGCCGACGGGCTGTGCCGCCTGTGCGCCATGCTGCACGCGCGCCTCCCGCCCAAGCAGTGAGCAACCTCATTAGTAGAAATCATAGAACTTAGTAACGCTTCGTTTGATTGATTGATTGTTGTAGCTAGGGATCTTGAAGTTTCTGTTTAGTTTCTGTGTGAGAATCTGCACGAAAATTGTATTGCGAAAAAGAGGCCTTGACGCCGCTCGGTGATTAATGTTTCAAGGCATAACAAATGCCGTGGTCGTTAGTCCCATAAGCGTAGTGCATGTGCGTGTGTTTGCAGTACGTAAGGGACACGGTATATATATATAATAAAATATATAGTTTTTAGTGATTTCTATGATCGACATCAGGCAAACGCCGGAGCAGCAGTCTAACAAACGGGCCACGGACCGCACGCGATCTTTCCTTCCTCTTCCTTGTCTTTTCCTCACCCCTTACTTACACTCACTTACACTAACAGGCACTACACTGCCACACATACCGGGAAACTTAGAGCTCGTCCATGAGAGATCCCTGGTTTGGGAAAATTACCGCAAGCCGCCGTGTAGATCGACGCTGGATTTGACCATCCAGCTGGAAAAGAACCCCTCACGGTGATAAATGCATGCACTACACTTGCGGGACCAACGGCAATACCAGTTGACCTGGCCGTAAACGTAAAATAATCTTCTTCGTGATTCTTCTCGAGCAGTGGTGGCAACTGTTGCGCAGGTACGCGGACGTTGAGCGGTGGTGGCGAGGCGAGCCGTCCGACCCGCAGTGTAGCAACTCGTGGATGCAGCGACAGTTGGCAGCAGCGGCCGCGGACACCGCGACCCACGACTCGTCGCGATGAAATCGCTCGCCCAGGGAGCAAAGATGTTCGATATGCTTGTTACAACAATAAACTGGATTGATTGATTGACGTGTCCGTCAATGCCAACTGCTATGGCCATAGTCCCGGTAGTCTAGTAATTTTTTCACTCGAGAGGTGGCAGTGTTCCTCCCGCGCGAAATGGAGAGATCCGGCGTCGACCAACACGTCGGCTTATCGGGAACTTTTCCTCCCGAAATCTCCCCCGGCGAAGCAAAGGTCCAGCCGCGACATGTTCTAAGCTACAAGTCTTCCGACATGTGTAGTAGTGTAGTACCTGTCATTTCTGTGTTGAGTCTTCTGAGCTTCATTTATAACACACATTGATACCAAATTGTGAGTTTGGTCGGTGATTAACCCTTAGAAATTATTCACGTTTATTTCATAAGCATTGGCTAACCTGTCCTGGTGCCTGACAAAAATTGGACATTTGTAATTTTATAAATTTCAGATTTTTTGTTGAAAAGGTTTCTGCTATATTATTAATTGAATATTTATCTATTTGAGCAAAAAGAAAAAGAAAAATGGCGCTGTTTTTAATATAATATTATTTAAGATTTTTATAAATTGTCAGGATTTCTCTAAAATGACGTGAAATTATTTATAATTTGAAAAATATGTACAATAGCTTAATATAATACCTAATTTTTGAAGATTTTATTTTATTTACAAAAAATATTTATCTTTAATAAGAAGGGAGGGAATCTAAAAATGTTTTGCTGTTTTCAGAAATTTAGAGATTTCAATGAAAGTAAGGTCTGCGCCAATTTCATAAGCATTTATATTTCTTTCATTTATATTTACATTTCTTCTAAAATAAAATATGTAATAAGTACCCTCAAAAAGTAAAATATTCGTTTTAAACTCAAGAGGCGAAATCTGCCACATTGACGGGGACGTAACAGTTATGGTGAAAAGTCTGAACACTTATCAGTTAGCGTTTGTTCGCAGACCAATTTTTGTGAAACAAGAACCCACAAAACGTGGATTCTGATCACTCATCATATTAGAAGAAGACATAATAACATTTAAGAAGAATTATTTACGTTTTGAGTATCAGGAGCTCACAAAACGAGTTTTTGTCGACAAATCGACGTTGTTCACTGCAGCATAACATAACTTTGTCTGCGCTACATAGTTGTGAGACAGTAAAAACACATTCGTGTAATGTTTGAACAATTAAATTTTTACAACAATATGAGACATTTTTGATAATTTAGAGACTTCCTTAATTTGTTCAAATACACAGGGCTTTGAGTCTGGGATTATGAACATTAATTTTGGAGAACGGATTTAGTCAGTCTGCTAAATTAGTGTTGTTAACAGACTGGCTGATAGGCGTTTTGTAAGTGTTCATCGATTTTCAAGCACTACAGAACATTTTTTGCGGTAAGTATATTTCTTTTCTTTCTTACGTAGGATTTGTCCCTCTTCAGAAAATGCCGATTTCGACTATCCGTGTCGGGAACCTACTGTGTCCCTAATGAGGACACACATTTACCTTTACACTAGACACTGACACACTTGCGGGCTCCTAGTCTGTGGTCAGTAGACTCACAATGCCTTCCGCGACAACACACATACATGAGAGACAACGGACAAACAACTATGCCCACGGCGGGAATCGAACTCGCGACCCTTTCGATCGAGTTACTAAATCAGCACACGCTCTAGCCACCTCGGCTATCCTGGTCAGCTTTCATGGTAGAAATGTAAGTAAAAATCACTTTTTTGTTATCAGGGATCACTAAAACGTGTATTAGAGTCGAATTCTCGAAATCAATTCTCCTGTATCATTTCACAACTTTTTCAATGAGAATTTGAGGAAGTAAATCAGTGGTGCTAAAGAATGGCACAGACTCTCTCGTACTAGATAGTTTCCTATTCACGTGAGTTTGCACCGGGATTTGTATTGGCCCCGCTTCCTACCCACCTGCTATCTATCGGCGCGTTTAAAGATGTTCTTGCACGGTACAGTTTTCGTGCAGATTGGACTCATGATGCATATAGAAACCTTTCCAATCATGTATTGAACTCACGAAAAACGTGCAGTACTCGATTTATGCATGAAAACTTATGCGCATTGTTCGATGTTTTCATATAGAAAGGACTCAGGTTGACTCAAAGACTTACACCGTGGCTAGCCTCTATTACTCTTGCGGCAAAATCGTGCACTAACAGATTTCTTTACGGAGGAAATCGCCCATCCTTTTCAACTTTGTGGTTAGCTTAGGTGCAATTCGTGAGATTTTGTTATTGACGTGGAGGTATTGAGTTCTCGGCCTTCTGGTGAGTTCATTTCACTGTCACACGCAATTATGAGATTACTGAATCCCGCAACTGTAGTCAAGAGTTCCTGAATTCGGAGCATCTCTTGTGGACATCCATTAAAGTATTGTCCCCTACGACGATATAGATGTTTTTATTTTTGTGTCCCACGTTTCAATAATACTTTTAAAATGTAGTAATAAACCAGCTGAGAACGCACTTACAGGCTGCGAATAAATGTATTCGGACGGCGCAATTCATTTGTGTGCCGGTAATGCCCCTGGCGGCGTCTTTTGGAAACTCGTGCAGAAAACTTGCAGACCGTGTAAGCACAACTTTTGGATTCGTGGATTCGAGTACTTCTATTTTGAGATCTTGACGTTTCTGTATGAGAATCTGCACGAAAACTGGAACGCCTAAGACCTGCAGAGGTTTCTCATGGTACCTGCACCAACTCATGAGGATGATTTTCTCGACTAAATATTTACAAAATTAAATTACTCGACTATTTGTAAACGTGTTAACCTTATATAAAATATAATAATTTAATAAAACTAATAAACTCACTAAACTTGAACTCTTTTAAGAATATGCAGCTTTTTTAAGTTCTTTGAATCTATATGTCTAAATAATTTTGAAACCATTCTTTTCCATAGCAACAATACAAATGCAGTTACTTTAGCATTAAAATTTATCAACATCGCTCTCACTACTGAACAATTTTCTCAAAATTAACACTACGAAAAAGTTGAACGTATTATTTACAGCATATAATATCAATTTCAAATGGATTGGTTTACTTTCATTTAATATTTAATTCGAGAAATTAGTGTTTTTTTCAAAAAACACATCTTCATGTTCTCTCAATTTTTAGGTCTGTGTAAGTAGAATTGATCAATGTATAATAATATTAAAAACAATACTATAGGCTAGTGAAACTCGGTTTTGTGTACAAAATTTTCACTGAACAATCTGGAATCGTTTTCGAGAAAATTTTGAAAATATCCCAGGTGCTTCATATGAAGTACCTACAAAATTTAAAGAATTCTAATAAAACTCGTTGGGCTTTGAATCGGTTCCGAGCGATCGGAGAATATAGATTTTGTAACAAAGTCCTAGGAAAAGTTTAGACATTAGTGTTATTCTTAGATGACGGACAGACGGACATTTTGAAAATCACACTTTCTCGGTATCAGAGAACTCCAAAGTGTGTATTTCCGTTGAACTATTAAAATGTATTTCATAACTTTCATTACATAAATTTCTCTTTACTATATATTACTCTGTATATGCATACATATAGGAGAAAGTAAAAATGTGTGCTTGTGAGGCTGGCAAGGGCTCTATTGTCCGCTCTATATCCGCCACATACCCTGGGTTTGTGAATGTATTGACGTCTCAGTGAACGCTGCCGCAGCAGAAACCGCCGGTTTTCCCCCAGAGCGAGCGAGCGTGGTGAGGTCAGGGCCCGCCACGGACTCTTCGTGGGACAGGTTCGTCTGCGGAAGACGATGCGCTGAGGGGAAGTGGTGAAGGGGTGGGGGGAGAGGGGGCAGTTGTTCAAGGCCACCTGCAGCGCCAAGACACCGCAGCCGTCGGTGCCGCGCGTAGTCTGTTCGCCAACATGCTCACTGCCACGCTGCTTTTCCTCTACGCCACTGTCGCCTCGTGAGTACAACTGCTTCGCCTCATTCCTTTTTCTTTTTTATATTTATGAACTATTTAAATGCATTTTTTGTAATAGTTCTCTAATGATCAATCATTTGTCTTAATTCTAGACCTGGAAATCATTGAAACATTTGATTTCAATGGATTCTAAAACAAATACGTCATTAAATTTGCCATGTATATAATTGTGTTGAAATGTTGAGCAAGAAAATTAGTCATATATAAAATTGTTTAAATAATTATTCGTCTCTTCTAGTATATAAACGTCATAATAATTTAATGGTAATCTGAATATGAGATTCGAAGATTGCAAAACAATCAATGAATTGGTTCTATACATTATTGTTCAAAGTTCTGACCCAGCGCTGTTTTTCTTGCAGTTAAATTGAATTTTAGTTGTGTTTTCCGGGTGCCATTTTCACGCAATCTTCATTAAATCTGTCTCCACAAAAACAAAAGCTTTCAAAAACTCTTACTTCCATCCTTACCATCTACTTCGTCGTCGTCACCGTTTATATTATCTCGTTTCCGCAAGCTCATTAGACCTTTTGGTTTCCTTCTAATGATAGTGCTCTGTTTCAGCTTAGCATTTCATCTTAACACTATTAATTGCACGTTATGAGAACGTAAGTTCTGAATTTGGATTTATTTTTATATAATTATTATTAATTCTTGATTTGTTTTATTGATATTTTCTCGTTTCATATTTGTAACATAATTTGTATATTTTATCTGGTCTGATTAAATATTGATTCCAGTTTAAATATATAAAAATAATATTTTGACTTGCAATTTTGGCACTTGCAATAGTTTCCTTCAATGTAATAAATATTAGTCTTGTACCTTAAGCGAAAGAAAGTCTACTTTCCGGGGTAAGGACATGGAAAATGGTCCTCGAAAACCCCGTTAATCCGGTCCCCGGATTAACGTATTTTTTTAGATAGCGCCTATTAAAAGCGTTTACTATTACGGCATGTATAACGGGCTAAAAGTTCATTTTTTATCCCTAGTGCTAAAAGTGATACGATGCTCGAGTGTTCAGATTAATCAGTGAACGCAACAAAGAAAACAAAATATTTTGCCTGACCATATCAGCTACTACTTGTACTGACCATAAATTATCATTAAATATTTGTATACAAGAATTAAAATTAAATGAAAAAGCTTAGGTGGTCTAAAAAGTAGCGATGACTCACGAGTGGTGAGTGTCTTTATTTTGCTTATGGGATTACGCCACTCGGCCGATCGGCCTCGGCCCACAACCTTTCCTACTCGCAATATAAAAGGCCACTTTTATCACTTGTATCATAAATAATTATGGATTCGAATGTGTTTATTTGAAGTCGAGTAAGAAATTGATAATAATATTTCAGTCCAAATCTTACAATTTGTTACAATGTGGAATCTTTAAATAATAATGAACAATTTGGTGCATCTACAATTTTATTTGTCGTTGTTATTTTTGTTTTTTTCATTATAGAACTTGGGCTGACGTAGGATAATCGTACCCGGGACAATCGTTCCATTGTGTTTCTCTTAATTTTTAATTAAAAATTTGCACCAGTACGTATAGTTTGATGCGTGATGACCTGTTTGATGTTAGATAGGTCTTTCTTGTCTAAAAATGGCAGGATTCTCGGCTACTACTGTGCAAGTGAAGAGTCGGGGACAGCTGTATCTCGCATAAATATTTGAGCTTTATTGAGAGTTTACTTTGAAAAGAAGTTTAAATACTCTAATGCATCGAACAACCCAAGCCGAGAATCGTTCATATGCAGGATATCTCAGGAAGGTACATCAATATTTTGGAGGGGTCATAGTATCGGCCATTCTGAGCAAAATAAAATATAGCGTGTGTCCTTTATCGAAGGGTTCCCGAGACGGTTGATAGTACAGCATCGTGCGTGTTTTGAAGGGTCTCAGAGATATAACTGGACAAAGTTCGAAATCAGCAGCTTCCCATCTAAGGGAAGGCAGCTTCCCATCAGGGATCTAAATCCTTTCGAATGTTTTCGAAGCATCAAAAAGGAAAATTGCAAATAAACAGAATCTTAAGATAGCATTAGAAGGAAAGTGAGACATAATTTCTATCCAAATATGAGGCAAACTGGTAAAATCCACATCAGGCAAACTGCATGCTGACGGCGCAAAGAGCAATACTACAAAAATTAAAATAACGATGTTTTGTAACAATTACTTTCCGTACAAAAAGGTTTTGCGTGACATTTCGATCCGTATTTGTTTCATTCATACCGATGTATTGGTTGAGTTTGGTAAAACAATTTTTGTGAAAATGAAGGCAGCACCATTTAGTAGTCAAAATCTTTGTATCTTATTGTTTTTAACTCCCACTTGAGTCTCCGCGGACCCAAAACAGAATAGTACTAAGTTTCCACTCAATTTTTGCACTGGGTCCATATATTGCACAATTGCCATCGGTTTTTTCGCTGGCAAAGTATACGAAGTTAAAGAGTCTGTCAAAAGAAAGATATTGGAGAAAATGGTGGAACAGAAGAAGGAAACAAAACCGCATTAAGAATATTCAGTGACGCGCTTTGTTATCTGTTAAATTGATCATGTTAAAATATAAAGAATTGTTCTTGGAGATTGGGGTGGCAGAACATTAGCAGTGAGAATACATCTGAAATAAAATTTCAAGTCGCTGTAGAAATGAGTTTTGTTCAACTTCTGAAAATAGCAAATCGAAAAAAAATGCCAATTAAATTTTCTTCCGCAACATCCATCTTTCAAATAAATGAACAGTGCAGTGAATCTGCAAGAAATATTTATATTCGTATTAAAATTAAGAAATAAATTAATAATGATACTTAATTTGAATGCCGTTTTGATACAAAGGAGCAAGAATAATTTAAAAATATAAATTTTCTAATGGAAGTGAGAAAGTGCAGCGAATTAAAGTTCAGAAATAAAGTAATAATACCGCATTTGAAAGCTGTTTTGATATGAATGATAAAAAAAGATATTTAAAACCTTAAACTTTGTAATGCAAGTGAGAAGGTCAATGTATTAAAGTTTAGAAATAAAGTTATAATACCTCATTTGAATGCCGTTTTGACACAAATGTCCAAAAATAATATAAAAAAATAAATTTGTACTGCAAGTGAGGAAGAGTAACAATTAGCAGCTTTGTACTTCGAGCTTTGGGAGTTCGCGCCAAGAGTACCCGCCAAGTGATCAGTCGGATATTGTGATTGGCTGGCGGGGAAGCACTCTTCGTTTGGTTCAAGAGTCCTGTAAATTGTTCCCCCGGCCTGCCTTGACTTGCGTCGAAACTTCTTAGACTCCCAAGAAACGTCTATAGCTCAGGATCTTTGGCGTGATAGAAGCATCTAATTATACTTCCCACACGCGTTTTCCGCGTGGACAGCGAGAGGTTCAGCAAAGGAGGAAGAGTTGTCAGTGGAAATAATATCAGGAAATCTGGCCCTAAGAGGAGCTTGCCGAGAATCAAGGAAACTTGTGCATGTGTGCTTATTCTAATTTCAAAAGATTCCCTCCGTTACAAGAAACTTGAAATACATTTCTATGTAAATTTTCAATTGTCTCCTTATGGACCCAAAGGTAAGCTAAAGAGGCTCCTCAAAATTATTTATGCTATTATCTTGCTACAAATTATTAATCTATTTATCTTTTCTATGCAGAAATTAAACGAAATTGAACTAGTTCTCAATTTCAAGAGCTCTTTATATCTCAAGCTTTATCTCAATATTTTGACAAAAACTGCATTTCAATATAATGAAGTTTAGAAATCATTGGGGTGATATGTTTTGGGGGCATTTATAATTATTAGTTACGCAATTAATTTGTTACAAATAAATAATTTTTTCATTTACTTCAAAATTAACCATTTCAGAGAGAATAATATTTCACTTAATTGTGTTAAATAATTGAATAGTTCATTTTCATTTTAAATGAACTTCTACTTATTGTTTTTTCCATTTTAATAAATGCAAAAGGAGAGAGGGTACCGTGTACAGCACCCATTTTTTTCAAATATAGCTCTTGCACTAATTTGTTTCAGCATTTTGGGGCATTATTTTTTTAAATATTTTTATTACAAAATAACGTTTTTTTTCTAAAAATGTCAATTTATTGCTATTTCTATAAAGAATTTATCCTTTCCTTCCTTTAAATTTCAATAAATTGTGAATAATAGTGTCTGAGAAAAGATACATTAATTACAAAATGAGTACATTTTCGGGAAACCCATTTGAAAAACGTCTGTACTTTCCGCTACTCTACTAGAACATTTCTGTTCTAAATTCTGGATCATCTTCTTCAGCAGAGAAGACCAATGCTACCAAGTAAGATCAAGAGAATGTTTCATTAACCCATTAACAACCGAACATGCGTTCAAAATTACGAAAAATTGCACATACACTGCACATACTTGTATGCAGTGCCAAAAAAAAGGGGGCGTGACTCAAATGTACTAGAACATTTAAATAAGAGTTACAGGGCTGCTTCCAGGCGTCCTAGAAGAAAAGTGTCAATATATTTGGAAAGGTTTGAGCTATTAGGAAAAAAACACAAAATCGACAATTTGACCTATTTCATAGTACAGTTTCCCCTTAAACATTAATATATTATTATTTTGACATTATTTGTGAAATACTATAGTAAATAGTAATCCTTTAATTGCTAATAAAAATTGGCCTTATAGAGCTTGATATGAATGGAAGAAAACCAGAACAGTATAAGTGACATTTTATAAATGCCGAGAAATCTTAACATTAATGTAAAGTCGTGCTTTATTTCATTACTAAAACCACGGAATTTCAATTCATTAAAACCACGAAAATACATTGTCACTGAAATATAGCTAAAAATAAACGCGTTTTTCCCCGAATTTATAAAATATTACTGATACAGTTCTTATTTTTATCCATTCACCTCACCACTTCATGTAAAGTACTTCCACAATTATACATGATTTATGTAACAATAAGTATATTATATTCATACTGAAAGCATATATTATATTAAATAAGTAAATTTTAAAACTATTTTCAATCAAATTCGTGTCTCTTTGTTGGCTCAGCTCAGTTGACGCGGTCAACACAATAAAACGCAAAGTTTCACGGATTGTAATGTCTTGGTTGCAAATGGTATACAGTTTTCAGGAGCGTGATTTAGTAGTCAAATAATTTGTATAATGAAAATAAAGATTAAAATTGTAAAACTATTGATAGTAACAGAAATTTATAACTAAACATTGACAAAAATATGAAAGAAAAAAATTGTGAAATAATGGTTCAAACTGGGAAGTGGCATTCCAATCTTGAACTAAAAGTGATTCCTTCCATACTTTTTTTTCGTCGGTCTTTCGATTGCTGACGATGAAGAGGAGTATTTGCTACAACTGTCTTTTGAAACTGCAATATCTTAAACGACTTTCGAATAATTTCAACATTCAACACTCAAGTCACGACTATTCAGTTGCGGGTAAAAATAAAAATAAAAATAAAAAAAAATTTAAAAAAAGGCACCGTGCGCGCCTACATTTACATGATCAATTTTAAATTGCTCAACACGGTGACAGCGCGCAGATACAATCTTGCTTATCAGCTATTCAAGGGGTGTGGTAAAAAAATAAAAAGACCGGACTGAGCTCCTGGCTCACAATTCGGTGGACGGACCCAGGCGAAACATTGTGCCACTTCGCGGTGTCCATGGCAACCAAAACCCCGCCTAGTGCGTCTCACTGCGATGTATTGAAGCCACGCGACAGAGATTCTTGACTGAGCCTGCACCACCTGCGGTAATACTGTTGTGTCGGTGCATAATGAAGCAGCGTGCGTAACTTTAGTTTTAATATCCGCAAAAGTGCTACACAGACTGTCAGATTGATTCACGGAGTCTTTGGATACAAATTTGAAACGGTTCCAGTGATTTTAGGGGTACAAACGTTTTAAATCTGAAAAAACATCATTCTCTCCCCGACGAAAATGTCTCGGTCCAATTTGAAAGTCAGCTCATTGCTTTTATTCATCTGGAAAGATCTAATTATTTATCAATACGATCCTAAAGGACAAACTGATAATAAATATTATGCCCTGGTTTTGAAGAGGATAATGAAAGCTTTAATGAGGAAAAGAACTGAATTGTGGAAAGATCGAAAATTAAAATTTCACCATGACTACGCGCTGGCGTACACCTCGTTCCTTCTGTCAGAGTATTTGGCAAAAACGGCACAACAGTGATCCCGCATCCTCCCTATTCTCCACGTGGCTTCAGGCGACATTATCCAGTTTCCGAGAGTTAAATACACCTAGAAATATCGCCGTTTTCCCTTACGAACATAGAATGTCAGGCAATTCCGAAAGCAGAGCTTCAGAGGGCAACTGAAAGCTAGAAGAAACGCTGGAAGTGTCCCTGGCCAGCCAAAGGGAGTACTTTGAAGGCCTTAACGTTTTTATGTATAAATTTATTTGAACGTCAAATTTAGGCGTTTAAAATCGTTTCTTCAAACGAGAAAAGGGTGTTTTAATTTCTTAAATGGACAGTTTACATTTAAATAAAAAGAACTTTTCAGAATAAATTGTACTTTACCAAATGCTGTTTTACTGTTTTTATTATTTAGATTGCTATTTTGCCTCTCGCAACCTACAAGTAAGAGAAAATTTGTTCCAAATGCATGCGCATTTCAAAATTGACACATAGGTACTACACATTAATGAAGTTCAGCGAAAATATTTGCTGATTTGCTTGCGGTGGTCATGAAATTTCTTACCAGAGCTTTCGCTTGTTCAATTCAGATAAAATGTAATTTTTGTTTTGTTTCTAATTTTAGCATCGTCAACCCTAAATGGCTCACTTGCAGTATATGAAGACAGGAATATGTCAATAGAACGGAGAGACGAATTTTGAAACGCCTCAGATTAAGATTAGCATAAATGTCCACCTCGAGAGTAAGTTTTTCGAAGCAATCGTAAATGAATATGCTGGATTGCAATTTGGAAAATCACTAGTGATAAGAAGAGCTGAAAGTGTTGTTTCCAGCACATAAATAACAGAATCCCCTCAATTAAACACAAAATATGTGCTATAAAATAGTTAAGTAAATTATTTACGAATAATTAAGCAATTTTATTTGTTGCAGGGTGCCATGGCAGGAATGCGTGGGCAACACTTTGCCAGAGGATGACGGTAAGGGCAAAAATAATCAGTGTGCAGTTTTTTTGTTTGATTGCAAAGACTGTTATTGTGTTTTATCACGTGTGTGTGTAGGTGTAGGTGTATTCGTGCGTTTATTTTTAGAGTTGACTCAATCTTGGCTAAGCCAAGTTCAGGGCTATTGCGAGAGACACGGAAATAGTGTGGATGGTGATACGACTGTGGTGGATTTTCGACACTAGCTTGATAACTAGATCGGATTCGGACGCTGTCTGGAAAAGAATTCTTTCGGGCAACTATACTTAATTAATTTTCCGAATTTTCTCTGAAAAATACCACGCGAATGTTGAAGCAGAACCTGAAGGTCGCATACCAAAGGAGGTGGAGGGGGGAGTTAACGATTGATTTCAGCGTGATTTTTTTTTAGGCAAAGAGTGACTGTTTAATTGTTGGAACTTTAATTATTAGAACCTTTCCTAATCCTAGGCGATACTTAATCGCTTAACTTATGTATATTAAAAAATTAAAAACAGTCGCTTTGATTAATTATTTCGGGGAAACTGTTTTCTATTACAGCCAGGCCTGCCCACAAACACGTTATAATAATAATAATAATAATAATAATAATAATAATAATAATATTTATTCCCATCTTGTTTTAGAGACAATGTAGATACTGTACATTGTAGTTTCTTGTAATTACTAATACCGATAAACAGTTCTGATGGTTAGTAATATTGGGTTTATAATTTATTATCTGTCAACTTCTATGTAGTATTTTTTGTGTGTGGCATGATTTATAAATCTATTCTTTTTTTAAATTGACAAACCAAGTTTTTGCGAACATACAAAATAAAAAATAAAAACCTAGTCTTAAAACATAAAATAAGTGAAAATTTAAGATATGTAATAGGCCCTTTATTTGAATACCAAATGTATAACTTATAATACACAAATGTGTTACTTACAATGTATAACGTAAATAAATTCATACTTACATTTACACAGCAAACCGTTTTAATGCAATATTTCAATCATGTTGATATTTCATTATAAAATACTGTTTTAGATCTGCTCTGACGACTTTGAGAGCAGTTGTGGATTCTGAGCAACTTACTGAATGTTGAACTAGTTCTTCAAAAAAAAAAAAAAAAAAAAAAAAAGGTCGTGACTTTGTCCCGGCGGGAAAGAGCGCACGTACCGCAAATATTAAAAATATTTATTCCCTTATCATTGGTCGGAAACAAAATATTTTAACAGAAAATACAGGATTTGATTGTAAGATATTGTAAAATGCATATAGAATTAGTTCTCGCATAAAATACGTTTGTACTTCAATTGTATTGTAATTTATTATCGCTTCCGCCGAAAGTACCGATGACATTCTGCGGTTACAGGAACGGTGTTTTTAAGCGGGGCCATGGTCCGTTCACGAATATTCGTCCACCTCAATCCTCCCTCCTCTCCCCGTGAATACAAGCACAGAGGGTAACGTGCAGTAAACACGTGACAGGAATTCAGTTTGAAGCTTAGAGCTTGTCGTGACTGAGGTGGAACCCATTGGCGGAAATATCTGAAAGGGTTGATTGTTTCCACGCGAGACAATTATTGTCATTAGTCCCACAAGTGTAGTGCGGGTTTTATTAGGGAGGTTCTGGTGTTCTCCCTCCGCTGGATAGGATCCGGTGCCGATCTACATGCCGGTTTGCGAGGTGCGTGTCGATGGCACTTCAAGAGAGAATTATATTCTTCCTTGTGCTAGACTCCCTATGACATTGAAAGAAGTTTCCTTTTTTGGCGGCATAGCGCTGTAGATTTTCTACGATTAGCCCAAGTTAGGAAAAGCTGACAGTGCATCTTCGGAGCGATTAAATCGTTTTTCTTTCGCTTGTAAGTGCTTTGTTTAAAATTTCAACTAGGTAAATATCCAGTCATCGCTATTACATTGAAAAAATATATTTTTACTACACACCAAACCACATATACCAATTTTGTAATTTCATTGTAAAGATTACAGTACGGTTTTCCACCTAGCTTTTCCCTGGTTAGTCGCAACAAAACATAATCCGCGAGTAGTGGCGCCCTGGCGTAATGTAATCCGCGAGTAGTGGCGCCCTGGCGTAATCCCTTATTGAAGACGACTGTAATATGTAAAGAGCAAGGTTTGATCTACTTCTTTAAAACAAAATTCCATAATTTGACCCAATTGATGTTTGTCCCCCCCCCCCTCACCTGCGCTGCATCCTGGAGCGAGCAGCGCCCGGCTCGGTGGGCGGCCTTGCGAGAACTGGTCGCTGCTTGTGCATCTGTGGCGAAGGCGCTGCATCGCGGGCCAGGAGGAGAAGCTGATCGCGGACGCGGGGCGGGGTGGAAGCGGAGATGCGCTGGCGAAGCTTAAGCAGCGTGCTTCTTCCAGAATATTCACACTTTTCGTGTGTGAACCAACCAATGTACAAAATATGGATAACCAGAAATTTTGCATGTCGTAGTCGATGAAGATGACTGATCTCACTGCACGGCCTCTGGTCCGACGTTATAGGGTTCTAGTCTTATGGTAGTGTTATTTTACACACTTGCTAGATACCTAACTCAATTGATCCTTTGTCAGGAGCAGAATTCATGTCTTAAATAACCATTTTATTCAAACATATTTTTATAGAAGAAATTAAATTTTGTGTAATTTTTTAAATTGTATTTCACACATTTTTCTTGCAATAATCTATTACAAATTATAAAAAATGCATACTCGTAAAATATTACTTTTATTGTTTAAGAGTTGATGTTTTAATCATCTTCCAAGCCTTCTTTAGCGATCAATCGAATTAGAACTAAATAAAATTTTTGTTGTAAAAGGAAAAAGTGATCAGGACCCAAATTAAGTTAGGACGTCAGTTAGATGTCTCAGCTGCCCCCTCGCAGGATGTCCCTACGGCTAGTTCGCTTCTGTCGGATTTGTGGGAACCCTCCCCCATC
Source organism: Gryllus longicercus (assembly GCA_038098605.1). Taxonomy (NCBI): domain Eukaryota; kingdom Metazoa; phylum Arthropoda; class Insecta; order Orthoptera; family Gryllidae; genus Gryllus; species Gryllus longicercus. The sequence continues at coordinate 860,503 of JAZDUA010000062.1, read as the reverse complement.
TAAAAATGGGACTTAAAAGAAAGTGGGCTTCCGCGTCTGGAGCCAATAAGATTCATGGCTATACGGAAGACGGTGCGTCCTAGGCACAGTTGCTAACATTTCGGCCATTATACTGTGACCTTACCTTTTCCAGGACAAAAATTTGCAATGTTGCCTCTGTATAGACTTACATAAGGAACGGCCCTCTTCCACGTAGTATAAGGTCGCAGTATAACGGCCGAAATGCCGATAAACTGCCTGGTACCCTAGTCGGCCCCGAACGGCCCCGTCCCGGAGCGGCCACGAGGGTGGGCGGGTGCCGAGGGTTGCCTCTTGTGCCGCAGGGCCCGGGGCGCGGGCGGCGCGCCAGGCGTGCGAGCAGTCGCCCACCACGGCCAACGGCCAGCCGCAGTGCAGCGGCCGCCTCATCTTCGAGGACAACTTCGACGGCCCCGCCCTCAACCCCAAGCGCTGGCGCCCGGACCTGCAGATCGCCGGATATCCGGTACGCTCTTCCCCACTTTTCTTTTTAACTTTCTTTCAGCCTGTCGACTGGAGGAACCATCGATGCTGGGGTGCCCACACGGGGGAGGGGGAGAGGGATAAGCTGGGCAAGTTGCTTAAGCGGCTGACTGAAATCGGACCCAGGAACTTTTTTCATTAAAAGTTTAAAAATTGTACTCTTTTTACTTTAAATTCAAATTAATAGCTGCTAGTTATTTGTTGTGCATGGAATTTTTGGTCTTGAGAGTCAGTTTTTAAAACGTCTATATTTTCGACCATCGATACATTAACATCGGTGTTTTTGTGTTCGATGTTTTCTTGATATATAGTTCCAGAAATATCAATGTTTTCGAGCAATAAATTTTTCGTGTATTTTTTAAACCCAACAGCCATTGACACTGTTGACGACGCACAGTCGGAGATGTCTCTTTACGGTAACTTTGAGGGGTTTGTCCAAAATGTCTCGCTTGGTTATAATTTTAACACGTCTATTATGTTTCATGTGAAAAGTAAAAGATTGTCGTAATCTAATAATCTTATTCAATATCTGATGTAGAGAACTGCAGATGGGCAGACATATGACGAAACTAATTATTTAAAATATTTTGTTTCGTTAATAACAGCGAACCATATCTGACTCCCTCGAAAAGAGAATCTTTCCATAACTAGATTACAATAAACCCAAAACTATATTTACTATCCGTATAAAATTATCATGGGACTGCCAGATGTTCACCATATGAGTGAAATGTTTACTACAGGGAAAATGAAAATATCTTAATAAGCTAAAATAAATGATTATTTTATGAGAGGAAATATTTGCTTGGTTTATTAGAGCTAGTTTTTAATGAACAGACGTTTTGCAGTCAGAAATCGGCTCGAAATCTTCAAAAATTATTTCAAATGCGTGAATAGGTTCCGGTTTTTAATGCATTTAGCTTCGTGTAAAATGTTTGGTCTGACGAACTGACTGAATGGAGGTTGAGTCAATTTGAAGCAAGCGGTGCATCTTCGTTAATATTCCAGTACACGTGTAGGTACGTTAAAGAATTATTTAAGAATAAAAATGTTTTTATCCAATAACCATCTTCCAACATTTTATTATGATTCGTGTATTTTTATAATTATGTTTATCTTTTTGTATGATTTTTGTATGTGGTAGTATCGTTACACGGCATTTTATAATATTGATTGAAATTAAAATGACAGTGATTTATCGCAGTTCATACATAAAACTAATATTTACGGATTATGTATCACATTAGAACCAGGACGTTTTACTTCGATAATTTATGAATGAAAGTGAATAAATGCAAGAATAGCAAAACACGATGTCCTTTATTTTTATTTCCTCCTTTATATTGGATGATGATTAACATTTTATTGATGTGACCAAACTATAAAATACAACTCATTGAAATACTATAATTAAAATGGGAATAGGATGGGAAAAAAAAACTACCTGTTTTATCATATTTTAAACACAGATAGTTTCAATCATCAATGTTTTTGTCGATATTTTCATCGATATCAAAAACCTCATGTGATGTACCAAAATATCGATGTTTGTGTAAAATTTGCCGTCACTACACAGAACCCTTGTTTACACTCGGCGCCCCTGCCTTGAATTCACCATTCCCGTTCAGGATGACGCGCGGCCGCACGCAGCAACAGGTGCTTCACCATTTTCCTTCGCGATATTTCTTAACCGCACGCAGGTGCTTCACCATTTTCCTTCGCGATATTTCTCAACCGCACGCCGCAACAGGTGCTTCACCATTTTCCTTCGTGATATTTCTCAACCGCACGCAGCAACAGGTGCTTCACCATTTTCCCTCGCGATATTTCTCAACCGCACGCAGCAACAGGTGCTTCACCATTTTCCTTCGCGATATTTCTCAACCGCACGCAGCAACAGGTGCTTCACCATTTTCCTTCGCGATATTTCTCAACCGCTCGCAGCGCCACGTGCTTCACTATTTCCCCGTCCGTTTGTGGGAATCACAGGTGCTGTCCGTTCACGCCACTAGAAGATTTTTGTTGTAGATTCTACAACTAGATCAGGTTTTTTACGGTTTCCCCTGATCCATTGAGCAAATGCTGAGATGGCCCCTTGTGTTGCTTCTGGCTGTAAATGTAGCTTCACTACGCGCACGTTTTGTTCAACTCTCCTTTTGCTTGTAGTGGAAGGAGTAGAGGTAAGGGTGCATTACTATTTGGTTAGCAATACAGAAAAATCAAATCTGTAGTTTTTTTACCGTTACAAATTAGTTTTCTATGAATATGAAAATGTCTAATATTTACAAATGTTGCTTGTATCGTTTTTTAGTTTTGTTTTTATTTATTTATCTTTAACTTTTACTTATCTTTCAACTATTTATAGTTAAAATGATGGGAAGGGTTCTGGAACTCAAGAAAACTTACGCAGGTGTCTTCTCCCCCTATGTCACATACAGTTTTTACTAACACATTTCATATTAACGAAACTTGAAAGCAGCATTACCTTTAGACAAGTTAATGTCATTTCAGTTTCATGGGCAGGAATCACGAAAGTCTTTTTCCTCTGTACTATTACTACTTAGCTCTCAATGGATGTAAAAGTATTTTATACGCTCTTCAATAAAATAAATTCAATCTTCATAGTTCCATCTACAGAACGTAGTTTCAAAAATAAACATTAGCTAGCGCTGTCGGCACGCAGGGATGTCCAGCGCCATCAATCTCTCGAGCCAAGACATTTTCGATGCGAAATTTAAGGTTTCCAAGAGTGTACATATTTAAAACACTAGGATTGTCATTTAGAAAGTCTTAATTTTCTACTCTACCACATTTCATAATTTTTTCTTTGAATGAAAGGTAGCTGATCATAGATGTGTTATCACCTGCTCTTCTTTACCTGTTTTATAGAGCTTTAAATTATAATATCTTGGAATTATTAACACTTATTTGACATCATTTGAACAATTGGGTTGTTGAGTGAGTGAAAATTGTTCTATCGAAAGCGGTCAGTTTGTTCGTCTAGTGAACTAGGTTGAGCAAGTGTTTTAAGTTAAGTAAGCGAAGAGAGCAATGTTTTAATGCGATTCAGAGAGTGTGTATAAACTGACACATTCTGATGGGATTAAACTCCTAAGTTATAATTACTGGTATAATTAAATAAAGAATAAGTAATTTTTATATTATTTAAGCTTTCTATTGTCGAGATTGCCCTTTCCAATAATTAATACGCGGGTGATGTGCTGCTGAACAGGACTACGAGTTCGCCTGGTTCACAAATGACGCCAAGAACCTCTTCATCCGGGACGGGCTGCTGTTCCTGAAACCCACGCTGGTGAGCACTGCCAACGACTTCCTCACAGCGGGCACCATCGACCTCACGAAGAAGGGGTGAGTGCACAGCGAATACATAGAGCACCTGAAGGAAACAAGTTGTTTCCTCTTACTGTCCTTATTTTATTCTTAACTCAGTCTTTTTTTATTTCTTCTTATTCTTACCCGTTTTCCTTCTTACTCTTTTTCTAAAAATGAAAAAGGGTAATGTAATGATTATAACATAAGATTTACTAATAATTCTGCAACTAAGTTTGAGAACTTGGTGGCAGAATACATTAACTTAACATTACAGAACTTAACAACCTCACAAAATTTACAATCTTTACAAATTAACGCGAGTCTTTCATAGCACTCCACTCCACTTCACCACACTTCACTTCACCGCATTGCGAATCACTGAGCTGTAATGTCTTTCTTACTCACTCGTTTCCCTCAGATTCACAACGCCACTGAGTGCCTCATAATGTGTTATTTTACAAGTTATTTAAGAATTTTTAAATTGATTGGCCTTAGTTCACCAGTTGGTTAACAAAAGAAGTGTTATCTTGTGGGGTAATAAGAACACGCAAATCTCTTGAATTATTCATAGTTTACAGCATATATAAATGTTTACAAAAACGATAAAAATACTTTTATTCCCATCAATTGTCGGACTTGAGTTTTGTTCAGTTTCCCCTTCCACTCTCTAGAGTGTGTGAGCGTTTGTGTGCCAAAGCTGCAACAGAGCTGAGGCGTGTGTGTGTGTTGGCAGGTGCACGGGCGAGCAGCCGACGGAGTGCATGGAGCGCGCCATCGCCTTCAACATCCTCCCGCCGGTGGCGTCGGCGCGCGTGCGCAGCAAGGAGCGCTTCAGCTTCCGCTACGGCACCGTGGAGGTGCGCGCCAAGCTCCCGGACGGCTTCTGGCTCTACCCCGGTGAGAAACACCACCCTCCACAACATTACAGCACTGGGCTCGACACTCCGTTTCCACCCGAGCACCCTGGCTCGACACTCCGTTTCCACCCGAGCACCCTGGCTCGACACTCCGTTTCCACCCGAGCACCCTGGCTCGACACTCCGTTTCCACCCGAGCACCCTGGCTCGACACTCCGTTTCCACCCGAGCACCCTGGCTCGACACTCCGTTTCCACCCGAGCACCCTGGCTCGACACTACGTTTCCACCCGAGCACCCTGGCTCGACACTCCGTTTCCACCCGAGCACCCTGGCTCGACACTCCGTTTCCACCCGAGCACCCTGGCTCGACACTCCGTTTCCACTGTACCATTAGTAAAAGTTTGAATGAAATTGCTTCAATTCCATTTCGTCCTTCTGTATACAAAATTGGGTAAGTGGTATTGGTGCGTGCGCAAAGCTATACCCTAACCCTGAGCCGGTGGCGCGGCGCTACTGGCGCGCGCACCCTACCATTGGTCTTGACACTCCATTTCAACTCCTGTCATTCAACTTGACAGTCCATCGGCCCTCGGACTGGCCTTGACAGTCCTATCCACCCTAGCACCAGTAATATGTTAAATGAAATTACTTTAATTCTATTTAATCCTCGTGTATAAGAAACTTGAGCACGTGTTGTTTGCGCGTGCGCAGAGCTGTACCTGGAGCCGGCGGAGCGGCGCTACGGGCGCGCGCGGTCGGGGCGCGTGGTGCTGGCCACGTCGCGGGGCAACGCGCGGCTGAAGGGCGCGGGCGGCGAGGACGTGGGCGCGCGGCGCCTGGAGGCTGGCCTGCAGTTGGGCTTCGACGGGCGCGCGCGGGACGCCGCCATGCGCGCGCGGGACCTGCCGCTGGGCGAGGCGTGGAACGCCGACTTCCACACCTTCCGCTTCAGGTGGACGCCAGGTAACGCCCGCGTAATTTTTCCGAAAGGAGTGCTTTTCGCTTAATTTTACATGAAAATACGGGCGAGGGAGTAGGTATTGTTTTGGCACCACTCGTTCATTCTTGACCTTGAGGTAACACTTGAATAAATCAAAGTATATACTTGAGTTTAAATTGATTGGCGAGTGAGGGCCTGTCTTAAACGATAGAATGACGTTGAATAACATGACGTTTCACATCTTTCTCTGTCATTCCGCTACATGTCGCATGATCGCGACCGTATCAAGACAAGGACCTCTGTATCTCTCAATTAATACACAGGGCCTTGATCAAGACCGAGAAAGACACGAAACGCGGTGGAATATTCTATCGTGAAGACAGCCCTGACGCGCCACTTTATTAGAGCCAAAGTATAACTATTCTCAATTCCTGTAAGAGTTTTGTAGATTTCCTCCGGTTTTTATAACGTGACGCGTCAGGGCCATCGTTCACGATCGAATATCTCACGGCATTTCACGACTTTCTCGATCGTGCCGTTAGATGTCGCATGATCGCGACCGTATCCAGACAAGGCCCTCTGTACCTCTCATTACATACAGAGAGCCTTGGTCAAGACCGCGAATCCATGCGCGTCAGGGCCTGCCTTCACGATGGAATATCTCACGTCATTTCACACGTTTTTCTCTGTCGTGCCGCTAGATACAATATGAAGTAGTGCTGTGTGTCTCGCGGTCCGACCGAGAATGACGCGAAATGCCGTGAATATATTCCACCGTGAACAAGGGCCTCACGCGCCACGTGGGTAAAAGTATAAGCTCGTGCGGTTCCGCTGTGGCAGAGCGCGCGGTGGCGGAGGTGGACGGCGCGGCGCTGGACGCGGTGGAGGCGCCGGCGCTGGGGCTGCAGCAGCTGCTGGGCGCGGGCGCGGCGGCGGCGGAGGAGGAGGCCGGGGCGGCCACGTGGGCGGAGGGCGAGCGCATGGCGCCGTTCGACCGCGAGTTCTACCTGACGCTGGGGCTGGGCGTGGGCGGCACCATCGCCTTCCCCGACAACTCCTCCTCCGCCGGCCACCCCAAGCCCTGGCGCAACAAATCCGTCAAGGTGAGCCCTTCGGAAGCGGTGGCGGCTCGCGCTTCGAACCCCGCAACCCTCCCAGATTAAATCGAAAAAAATATCTCTGGATAACCTAGCATAAAACGGAAAGCACTCTTAGGGCGCCTTCCCACGGCGCCACGGCGTTCGCGCTTCCTTCAAGCAGCAGAGCCCTTCCGACGCAGCCACGGCCGCACCGCCGCCCGCCGTGGAAGGGGGTGGGGTCTGGAAGGGTAGGTTTCGCAAACCCTCCGGCGACGACGAACAAAGGGACCGGAGCAGGTAGAACGCAGCGACCGGCGGCCGTAGTGGGAAGGCTCCCATTTAAAGCTGTGTTCTGCTAGCGGTGGCGCGTGCCCCTTCCTCCGCTTCGCGTAGCTGGAGTTCGGCGTCGGCTGCCGCAGCAGCCGCCACCCGGTGCACGTGGGAAGGCCTCCATTCAAACCAATGCTCTGCTACGCGCCGCGCTGCTGCGAAGCGCGCCGCGGTCGCACCGTGGGAAGGGGCACTTAACCAGATTTTTTGTGTCCCCATCGATTCCCGCTTAGACAGTTTTTTCTGTATTACAACGTACCTGACCGGGCTGTCTTAGGGTTCAAGTCTTGACAATGGCGGATTTTCGACTTAGCTGTGTCGAGTTCCGGCTGTCTGGAGGAGAATTCTAGCGGCTGGCTGCTCTGATCTGTAGTTTTCCGTAATTCCTCCGATAAAGGTGCAACGCTAATTATAAACGGGACACAGTGCGAAGACTTCTCTTCCATCATTGACCTCTCTACTGACTGTGAGCAGGCACCTCCTCCGTTAGGAATATATAGTTATATTATTTTCATTACGGAAAATCCTGCCCAATTCTTTTTTTCAAACTGAATCTCCTCGTTAGTGCCTGAGGCGGATCCAAGGGAGGGGGTATGCCTTCTTTCCTCCATAAAGAGTAGAGATTTTGTTTGTTTGTCACCTTTAATTTGGCAAAATTGATTTATACATTTGTTAGAATTAGGTTATTATTTAAAATATTCTACAGTAATATGTGTGTATTATTTAACAAAAATCTATTATGCCTTCCCCCAATGATCCGCTTCCTAGTTAGTGCACTGCAGAAAGTTGAGGGATCGGATGTGATGTGTGTGATTGTTCGCAGTCGCGCCTGGACTTCCTGCGAGACAAGGCGAACTGGCGCGACACTTGGGCGTGGGACGACGCAGCCCTGCAGGTGGACTACGTGAAGGTGTGGGCGCTGTGAGACCCTCCCCCCAGGCTTCCCAACAAAGGCGCGCGAAAGACAGTGATGTTGAATGGACTCGCAGGATTGTAAGAATTCAATAAGATGTGTGCAACAGCAAAATCTAATTTTGTTTTATTTTCCTTCAATCCTCGGCTGTGGTGCATGTGTCTGAGACAAGAGATGGTTCAGGTGCACGACTGGTGTGGGTGACACGTGTCGCGGATTCGAATCCCGATAGAATAGATGTCTGTTGGTGTCTCTCTCACAGATACTGGGTAATACCCACCTTTCAACTACCTTCCACCCCTAGCCGGTCTGGGTGGTGCACGGGGTCGTGGCATTTTCACTTTAGTACATTTTACAACATGGCTGCAGGTTCGAATCCCGTGTAAGGCATGGATGTTTTGCTACGTAATAGTTATAATGTATCACCCTCAAAACCACTTGATACTCTCCCGCAAACCGTCTATCTTTAGCCGAAATAGGACTGAGGTACCTCGGCAATATTACCAACTAATGTCTGATTCAAAACAGGTGATTGGCATTTGTGAGGATGGAAGCGTCGTTGCCAAGTTGCGTACCATTGAGCACGTGTTCCTGGATACGAAAATAATGTTGAAATAAATACTTATAAAAAAAGTAACCAAATCATATACTTACATTGTGACATAGCAGCTTGTTCTGGAACGGCTACACATGACGTTCAGTAACGTCAATAAAATTTACGCCAACGCTACATTTTAACACTTATTTACGCAAATTTATATGGTGATGGGGAATACACCGCTCGAATGAGTCGCTGTCACCATCACATGCTATGTCTGTAGGTCTACCACACGAGCTACTTAAACTCTCTAAATTAATAATGAGCTCTTCAACGTTTTCTACCACTTTTCCCAAGAATCTATGACTGAAGATTGGTCTTCAGTGAGCTCTAAGTGATGGAATGATGGAACCGATTCATCTGGGTGGGGAACGGTCTCCTAGCTGAGTCTAGGTCAGGACACGTCCATTTGCTACAATTGTTTCGTTTATTATCACTGATTTTGGCAAGAGAGAAATAACAATCATTAACGTTTTTATGCTCCCTCCAACCATGGGTGCGCCAAATTTTAGACTTCTTACACTATTTGTCCACTGTCGCAAATGTTCCGTGAATATCTTGATCTCCCAAGCTCGACACCAAAATAACAAATATACCGTGTTTATGAATTCTATTTTGCTTGAACTATGAAACTAAGCGTGCGTTAGATGTAAGCCATTCACTTCAGGAGTAATAAATTAATTCCAAAACGAAAAGCTACTTAGTGTAGATCGTTGCTTTTTTGTTGGTAGAACGAGCTGGAAATGCTTTGCAAAATGACAAAATTTCGTGCAGGAATGGAGACATCGGATAAATTATGGATTGAATTATAAGAAACGAAATTGTCGGTTTATAATGAAATAGACTATACACATTAATTCAAAATGAACTATGATTCCAAAAGTGACTAAAATCTTTCTTTTCGTTGTATCCTCAAAACTACAGCCGATACCGTTTTTGGAATCAGTGGCCCTGAAAAAACTAGTCGGCTCTAAAACTGCAGACACCAAAAAAAAAAAAGTATGAATTTTTCCCATTTAGCAAATAGTCCAATGTCACAAATGAGCAACTTATATAATCAGTTGAAAATAGAAACATTTGATCAATCCTTTTCTTGAATAGAAAATTCAAGAATTTGTTTTTGAAATATTTTTGTAATTTGAAATCTCTACCATAGTACTATACAGTCTCATTTTGAATTTGAGATTGTCAAGTATTTATGTATATATCACATCACGCTAATCAATGAACCAATATAATTGTATACAAGAACTGCACATCAATTAAATAAATAAAAATAAATTAAAATCCCCGAGTGAGACTCTACCTGCGACCCCTCAGTTCCAAGTGCTGAATCTAAATATGCAACCTCGGCCATCCGTTGGTGGCAAGACTTCTACACTTCAATAACAGTCAAGCCTTAGGTAATTGTATGAGTTCCAGCATTAGGAGGCCGAAAAATTAAGAACATATGAAGAAAAAAAAATAGGTAACAAAGGCAGCTGGAAAGAGAATAATGCCCAGTGGGAAAGCAAGTCTAGACTAAATAGATTAGAAAATGAAATAGAGCGATAAAGTTTGCGGCATTCTACGAAACCACTAATTTTTTCTAAATTTAGCATTATGATTTATCCACTTTTTCGTTATTAGAGTTTTTCTAGCGAAAATTATCAGTTTTCTAAAATGACGTAAGTTTCTCTTCTTAGGAAGAATTCATAAAGCAAGAATGTAATATTTTCAGAACCGTTCCAGGTATCTCAAGTTGGTCCAATGGGCACTTGTTATGTTGCATTTAAATTTCATGTTAGATTGATTAGTTTACCTAATCGGTTCTTACAGACGCACAGAAAGATAAGAACTGATCTGATCGTACATACGTTTTACAAATCCAACATGGGAAAAGTTGAAAATCAGGCACTTCCAGTTAATTTATCTTCATTAATTCTACATGTGATTAGAACTGCTTCAAATAGTTTTCTATAGTTTCTGGAATTCTCAATAGTTACCCGTGACTACAGAGAATAGTGACAAATAATCCTCGAACTGTTCCTCCAGAGAGCCAAGTCCATGCAGAGATTACAAATCTAACTAGTGCCAGAAAGTCTGTGCCATTTACAATACTAGTTTATTTACCATATGCTTTTACATACAAGAACATTTAAAGAAAAAAATTGAGTGGAGTTTGAGAAAATTTTCAGAAATTGCATACAATTTAATATACTTGTAACCTGCCAGTTTTCTAAAAAAATTGTACATGGCCATTTTTGAAGAGCTGATTGTTTTACCCCACACTTCCTTTAAAGCAAAAAATCTTTCCACCAACACATTTCCGAAAAAATGGAACAATAGCTGAAAATGGGACTAGCCCCATATTTTTTAGTTCCCTTAGTACATATGTGAAAATTTAAAGAAAAAAATTGAATGGTTTTGAGAAAAAATTCTATATTTCGCGGCAAAATTGAACGGAAACATCTCATATGCGAAAAATTGAACTAAAGCCCACTTACAACTGAAATTTTTTTTTTTTATTCAGTAACTCTCATTAACTGGTTGTGGATACAATTTAAAAAAATCAATAGCAAACAGTCACAAAAATTATCTCTACACCTTCCATACTTTTGACATAAAATATTGACCACTTCGGACACCAGTTGTCCGAATAAGGATAAATTATCATAAAATTCATTCACCACAATTAAAATAAATGATAGAAATGATTTTTTACTGAACTATAATTTATTTTCAGTTTTTGCATTTACAAGGTGTTCTGCAAGCATTGAGCCAAAATTTAGGGGGTTCAATTACAAGGAAGAGCAGGGCTTTAAAAATATTTTAACTTTGCATTATGTTATTCATGAACAGCCTCTTAGTCCTTCGAAACAAAAAAGGATACATAAAAGAAATCATATCATTAATAATAAAAATATATAAAATGGTCTTGACAAATTTATTAACATTCAACCTTCTCTAGCCATTACCAACCACCTTTGCCCACCTTCTAGGGTTACATGTTCTTCCACCAAGCCATTCAATTGTGTACGTATTCGAAAGGAAAATGAAAAACATTTTGGTAGCAACTTGAATCAAGTTTCCTTCATCAAATTGCAGACAGTGTTTGTAAAAGTAAATTCACCTGAAACATAATTTATACATTAATATCCTTTCCAGAATATAAAACACAAAATATATAACTTAATGTTAATCAGATAGGGACGAAAGACAATTGTTCTATAGTCACAAACAATACTATGAACTATGATATCATCACTTTAAAGAAGAAAAAATCTGTATAAAAAATACTGAACCTTACCATAAGAATTTCCTACACCATATTGCACACAATTTTGTAAAAGTAAATTCACCTGAAACATAATTTATACATTAATATCCCTTCCAGAATTTAAAACAGAAAATATATAACTAAATGTTAATCAGATAGGGACGAAAGACATTTGTTCTACAGTCACAAACAATACTATGAACTATGATATCATCACTTGGAAGAAGGAACATCAGGATGAAAAATTCAGAATCTTACCATAAGAATTTCCTTCCTCAAAGTAGAGGCAGTTTTTGTAAAAGTAAATTCACCTGAAACATAATTTATACATTAATATCCCTTCCAGAATTTAAAACACAAAATATATAACTAAATGTTAATCAGATAGGGACGAAAGACATTTGTTCTACAGTCACAAACAATACTATGAACTATGATATCATCACTTGGAAGAAGGAATGTCTGGATGAAAAATACTGAAACTTACCATAAGAATTTCCGTCCACCAAGTGCAGACCGGATTTTAAAACTAAATTCACCTGAAACATAGTTTATACATTAACATCCTTTCCAGAATATAAAACACAAAATATATAACTAAATGTTATTCAGATAGGGACGAAAGACATTTGTTCTACAGTCACAAACAATACTATGAACTATGATATCATCACTTGGAAGAAGGAATGTCTGGATGAAAAATACTGAAACTTACCATAAGAATTTCCGTCCACCAAGTGCAGACCGGATTTTAAAATTAAATTCACCTGAAACATAGTTTATACATTAACATCCTTTCCAGAATATAAAACACAAAATATATAACTAAATGTTAATCAGATAGGGACGAAAGACATTTGTTCTACAGTCACAAACAATACTATGAACTATGATATCATCACTTGGAAGAAGGAACATCTGGATGAAAAATTCAGAATCTTACCATAAGAATTTCCTTCCTCAAAGTAGAGGCAGTTTTTGTAAAAGTAAATTCACCTGAAACATAATTTATACATTAATATCCTTTCCAGAATATAAAACACAAAATATATAACTAAATGTTAATCAGATAGGGACGAAAGACATTTGTTCTACAGTCACAAACAATACTATGAACTATGATATCATCACTTGGAAGAAGGAACATCTGGATGAAAAATTCAGAATCTTACCATAAGAATTTCCTTCCTCAAAGTAGAGGCAGTTTTTGTGAAAGTAAATTCACCTGAAACATAATTTATACATTAATATCCTTTCCAGAATATAAAACACAAAATATATAACTAAATGTTAATCAGATAGGGACGAAAGACATTTGTTCTACAGTCACAAACAATACTATGAACTATGATATCATCACTTGGAAGAAGGAACATCTGGATGAAAAATTCAGAATCTTACCATGAGAATTTCCGTCCACCAAGTGCAGACCGGATTTTAAAATTAAATTCACCTGAAACATAGTTTATACATTAACAACCTTTCCAGAATATAAAACACAAAATATATAACTAAATGTTAATCAGATAGGGACGAAAGACATTTGTTCTACAGTCACAAACAATACTATGAACTATGATATCATCACTTGGAAGAAGGAACATCTGGATGAAAAATTCAGAATCTTACCATAAGATTTTCCTTCCTCAAAGTAGAGGCAGTTTTTGTGAAAGTAAATTCACCTGAAACATAATTTATACATTAATATCCTTTCCAGAATATAAAACACAAAATATATAACTAAATGTTAATCAGATAGGGACGAAAGACATTTGTTCTACAGTCACAAAAAATACTATGAACTATGATATCATCACTTGATAGAAGAAATATCACGATCAAAAAATACAGAAACCTACCATAAGAATCTCCTTCCTCGAAGTGCAGACAGGTTTTGAAAAAGTGAATTCACCTGAAACATAATTTATTGATTAAATATACTTTTTGAATATACAATAGGTTGTATATAATAGATAACTAATTGTTTTCGTTAAGATAGCAGTTTGCTAAGATGTCCGATCTGGGACTGAGGTATCGACAGTGAAATAAGATGTAAGAAGTGAAATTTTGAAGGATAGCAGAATTTTACAAAGATGCAAGAGGTACCAACAACAACTAAGAGAGAGAAGAATGAGAGAAAATAGGAAAATGAAAATTTGATAAGCCAAAGGTGAAATAAACATTTGAGCACTTACTACTGGAGTCATATATGAAAAGCGGAAATAGGTATGTCAGCAGCACTGCTGAGGATGAAGATCTGTAGCACTCCATCAATGAGACAACAATGTGATGTGTCTCATTAAAGTAATTGTGCAAAAGAGGAAGTCAAATGTGGAGGAAATGGCAGAAGGACATTCCATGCAGTGTGTGGGATTACCAGAGAGATGTAAAACTATTACATAAGTAAGACCAAACTAACTTGGCTATGTCAAGAATATCACTGTAGCCAGAAAGATGATGAGGAAATGAATAAAACCCAGGGGAAAAAATAGAAATTGCTGAGCTAAGAAACCAACAAAATTACGATCAGAAATGGAGCACTGTATAATCCACGAAATAAACGAGACACTAAGAAATAACATGAATCAAACAGAGAATTCAGAACAATTTAAGAAAATGAAGTACGACTCATATAGAGACTGTAATCATCCATCATCAAAATGGGACAACTAGTAAGAAAAAAAGAGGACAGGACATGGAAAGAATTGGAACCGAAGATACTTCACAAACCAGAAAAGGAAAAGAAACATCTCCTAATAAGCTCCAAGATGCCTGAAACACAGATTGGAAACGAGACAACCTTGCTGGAAAAAGTAACAAGGAAAGATAAGGGGCAATCCCGTGCAAATTCATTTCAATTTTATTTACCTTTAGGAAGGTGCAATTCCCTCTCAATGTTCCTCCTTTCAAATTCAGGAGATTCCAAGGTTTCTACACTGCAACAGAAATCCCATTTCATCAAGCACCACAAGAGATCAAAGAGAGAATATTTGTAAGATCCGAGACAAATATTCTACATCATTTAGTTTAATTTTTAAAGCCTTCCCACGTAAGCAACAAGCAGTAAATAATCTCATGATTGCCCTAAAAATACTGTCAGAGAGGTTTGTTTGATGGTCTTGCTAATTCAGTTACATAAAAATGGTAAAAACCACTACTTGCACTTTTACATATCTCACCGACTTTTGAGTGCAGAATGCCCCTGGAAGCAGGCATTGTACAGGCCTGATAAAAAGGAAGCGTGTAAATCAGATTAAACTCATGCCTCCACTACTCCTCCCTGCTAGGGGGACAACTGCCTTGTCCCATTTTAACTGTTAATACTTTTTTTGTCTTTCAATATGCAGCACGTCTGATTATTTTGTTTGCCACACAAGGTCCACAAGTACTAATTGTTCATTACACATTTACAGAATTAGGAACTACTGTTTTGAAATAGAGGCCCTGAACATATCTGAGAATGGATGAATAGTGCTGATGTGTAACAGCATCTTACCAATGCTTGACGCCAGTTGAGACAGTCTGGGAAAAAGTGCTTGTACAAAGTTTCTGTGAAATCTGTGGAAAAATCAAATCCACTTCGGTATGCAAGAGTGCATTCTGACAGTAAATTAATTATAAATAATGCAGTGAACTATTGCTGGGAGGAAAAGAAAAAGGAGTTATTAATACCAATAGAAAGACCTATGGATAGAGCTCAGTACAATACACCGTCATAGACAATACATGCTACTCACAAAAAGGCATGGAAAGTATGTTTATTTCTTCTTTGTACGTAACTATTACACAATGTAATGCTCTTGCTCACTTCTACACTGCTGTACCCACTCACTGCGCCCTATATTATATCTAATTGATCATTATCTACTGCAGAGCACTATTCTCATTCTGTCAGCAGAGACCTCATGTACATAGCAGCACTCCATCTGCAAATGTAAAGTGAACGGGTAATTTAGCGAAGTGGTAGGACTGCCCTCAAGAAAGATCTTCATAATCAGTGAAAAAGTCAGAGACTAAAACAGAAGAAAAATTGGAAGTTTATTGAAGCATTGTTTGTTCGATTCATTGTTTTAATGAATAAATTATTTCAATTCGTGAATTTCATGCCAGAAATTAATCTTATAACCAATGCATTTTGACTCCAAGCAGTCTGTGACAGATTGAACGTGCTGTGATTGCAAGGACCTTCTGGCTCTCGCTCACATGACCTGGTTTGCATATTCTTTCTCACTACTGTGCCCACACGGTTTAATAGACCTCCCTCACTTTTAACAATTTATATTACAGTGAATTGTATTATACTGACTTACACATCCACTAGTACATTCCCTACAACAAATCTATACTTCCACATACATTGAATTCAGAAGATATAATGCATCATAGAAGGAACCAGGACACCATAATCTTCCAATCAACCATTAGATATACTGAACATTTCATTAGAATAGACCAAGGAAAACTGCCGTTCCAATTTGTCTGTGCAGTGCCAGTTCTTTGGTAGGAAAAAACGTTCGGAAGCCTACAACATGAAGGAACACTTGTTGCTGCCACTACAGGCAAATGTGTCTAATGCACGAGAGGTAAATGAACTCATTGTGAGAAACATTTTTGCTTAAGTAGCACTGCCAAGGAACGGTTAATACAGATGTTTCAGATCAGTAACCTACTTTGCTGCCATAATTCATAATTGATCATATTGAAAAGCGTTTCATTCTATAAATGTTTTTCTTTAGCCAGCCCAACAGGCTTGAACGCTAGTTCATAAGGTTTCTGAAATACCAGTTTAGTGTATGCCATTAGAAGGGTTTACCTTCTAATAGAAATATAGTTTGTTCCAATATTACCTCTAAAAATATATTGTAAGAATTGATACAGATGTAGAAAAGCATTTAAGATTAATTCGGATAAATGCAACAAACGTAAGAACATGAACATTGGAAAGTAAACAGACAGCTTGCAATCAACAAATACCAGAGAGCCCGTGCTGATTTATCACTGATCCTTTTATCATCATTGATCCATTTACACTTGCAATAAACCTCTGCATGGGATAACAGAGTTTTGAACACAAGTTCACCATTTGAGAAACAAATACAAATAAATTCTACATGTTACGTGCTGACATAAGTACATGCCTGAATGCCGTAACAATTGGTCTTATGATTGGATCAAGTATAGAAGCGAACAATACACCCGACAAAAATGAAATAAGCAGCTACAATTTATGTTACCTTCAACTGCAGCAGCAGGAGGCTTCTGCAGTTTGGCTTGGACAAATATTCTAGGTACATCAATGCCTTCTTTTTTATTTACAGTTCTCCGATGGACATAAGATAGAGTCAGAATCTCAAAACCCACTGACTGGAACAAGGCTTTCAGTTCTTCAGTACAAAAGTAGTATGACCTATAAAGAATGAAAGATATATTGACAATCCACTAAAGCATCTCACATAACACTTATATTGAAGTACATTCAATGGCAAAATTACATAGACATGTTCACAAAATATCACACACCTTCTTTGATTACTACTTTCCTTGAATTCTAAGAGAACTTAGGAATTGAGATCAATATTTCCACATTAATACTTTTTTCTCTCGTTTCTCTGAATATTAGATTTATAATACCAAGAATATCAATCATAAAATATCTCTAGAAAAAATTACGGAGTTAGAAACAATCCAAGTGTCAAAAAAGTAAATTTTGAAGCAGTAAATTTTAATAAAAATCTCAGCTAAGATTAATTTAATATTCTAAAACAGTTTAAATAGCCTCCTTTGTACTAGAGTAGAACCACTTTTACCTCAGGATATCTGATCCCCTTCCCCTCAAATTCATGACGACGACTCAATAATCCACTGCTGAGGCTACATTACGGTCCTGCGTGTGATGACTTTTAAGGGGGTTCTACTGTAAGAACACACATTTCCTTCTTTTCTCCCAAAAAAGGATCTAAATAAATGTTAAAATTTCAGTTTTGAAATTACATACAAATTAATGTTATTCAATTACAAAAAAATTGAATCACATTATCATGAAATTGTACTACTTGCTGTTTAAAGAACAATCTACCATCTTAATCTAAACCTAACAATTTAGCCTAAAATTACTACCTACATATTTGCATTACCAATTTGATAAACCTATCCTTTGAGCAATCACATGGATTCTTTGAAGAAAATCAATGTCAATTTTGAAATTATTCTTTATTCAGCATTATATTTGAAGGTGCAACTGGGCAGGTACTAAATATCCAGATTGTAAGTTCCAGTTTACTAATAAAAGTGACAAATATACAAAACAGACCTGATTTTATTAGGAAATGCATGCATTATTGCAGAACAATTTATACCTTGTACCATCCTGACGAACATAGAAATTGTCAGCTATCTTGCATCCAGGCTTGAATCTCAACTGTGCCATATCATAAAGCCCATAATCACGGAATAACAGAATACCTCCCGGCAGTAACAAGGAAAATAGATTCTCGAAAGTCTTTAAAAAATTGTCTGGATGAATTGCTGAGAGAACGAAGACCATTGTAATGATGTCTATACTATTTTGAGGAATCTTGCTGAAGACATCATCAGTAGTAATATCCACTTGATACGCTTGAATTTTGCTTTCGTCATATAGAGGATTCGATTTCACTAGTTCAACTGCACGACGGGAAAAATCGCAAGCAAACACAAAGAGATTCAAATCCATCTCCAAAAGTGGAAACACCAAGTTCCCCACGCCGCAACCCATTTCAAGCATTTTCCGACGCCCAGGTTTCTCCTGGACGCCTAAAAGTTCTTGGAACTCACGAACAGTCCAATGCCGGTCCTTAAAAAAACGGGTTTCGTTTCTTTTGTAGAAAAGGTCCCAATTTTTCATTGCATCCTTTTCCAATTTATTGGCTTGGAATTCAGATACAATCCTCGAATTTTGCTTTTCTAATTTAACTTTATCTTCAGGAGATAATTC
Source organism: Gryllus longicercus (assembly GCA_038098605.1). Lineage (NCBI taxonomy): Eukaryota > Metazoa > Arthropoda > Insecta > Orthoptera > Gryllidae > Gryllus > Gryllus longicercus. The sequence goes on along the minus strand of JAZDUA010000062.1, from coordinate 841,718 downwards.
ACCAATCTCTGAAACAGGTACATCGATCGAATCTTCCAAAAATTCCATTTTCGTAAAAGCCAACGAAACAACCCACGTGGTTACAACACTGTTGCAGTGTCGCTCAAAATTGATTTGAATTCACAAGTTTTTTTCTAACACGTATATTTACAAAATAATATTTATTTGCACACGCACGTTATACGTTTTACTTAATACAGCCCAAACCGCCGGAACCCCAAGACACGTAATTACATTGCTAGACCTTCACCGTTCACACACCCTCGCACCGGTATACAGTATGCACGTATTTCGTGCCACGAAGCCCAACGCCGGAGAGACCTGCCGGAGACCTAGTGAACACAGAGCCTGACCGGGAAGTGCAAAGAAAATACAAGGAGTAAAGAAAGGGGGGCTCTTGCGAATCGTATCCGACTTCAACCAATGAGCTTCTGAAATCAGTTGCATCACAATATTAGCGGGAATTTTAAATGCAACCAGATATCAAAATTATCACCTTTTACAAAACATTGAATTATATTTATGAAGCATTTCTATAAAATATTGCATCTTGTACACCTTCATCGTGTTATTTTTGGTTGGTTACCGTTGAAAATTGTTATTTTCAACCATTTTAAAAAAATGTTTCTCAACACTATTCCCTCTTCATGCAACATGGCGGCCAGTTCGGCCAGCGTGTGGTTGTCACCACGGTGTCTTTACACAGTGTCATCACCCTCGGGAAAACGTCAGGAACGTCTGGTCCTGGTCTTGTCTGGCTTTTCAAACGAAGTGCCCCTCCTGTGCTCACATGGTTTGTGACGCAAACTGGTGGTGTCACGGTGAGCAGAACGAGCAAAAATCTGTGCGCCGGAGGAACTCACCCACGTATTTCCACCAAGAGTAAAGGTAAAAAGCCAATCGTGACATAGGTTATACTGTGATCTTGACGCATTACATCGCGGAATAAATATGATGCAAAGAACATCTTTGGTTAGCCGCTCGCAGCCTATTCGGCTTCAGCCAATGAGTTTTGTGCACCAGTATGCATCCCAATATTAGCGGAAAATTTAAATGCACCCAGATACGAAAGTTATAATCTTGTTACAAGTCATTGAAAAAGATACACGGAGCGTTTTTTATATTGCATCTTTTATTTGAACCACACCATCATCCCGTTATTTATATTCTGTCAGCGTTGAAAATTGTCACTTAATGCCACTTTCAATACTTTTCCTAACACTTTGCATTACTTGAACAACCAAGACGAGAGAAGTCAACCCTTGACCTTCCGCATTGCATCAGACCTTCGTGTGAGTATTTTGGAAAGAATTGAGCGTGCTTCTCCGGTGCCCGGACTCTTTCCATCATGGGTGTAAAAAATATATATTAATTACACCGTGCAATAGACATTTATGCATGTATCAATTTTGTACAATAAGGCGCCGTTTTCAGTTGGGTTGTGACTCCGTGCGTTCCATGTGGCTCCAGGTAATTTATCTTATGTAATGCCACGAGTGCTTTGAAAATTGTCGATAAATTCTCAACAAAGCGAGGAGGGGATTTATCTGAGAATTTCCAAAGCACGAGTTGTATTTAATAGGACTATTCCAATAGAGAAATTATGTCCACCAGACATACAATGTAGGCTTTCACGGCCGGTTTCCACATCAAAATCAGTTGTTTCCGGGCTTGAAGGCCGTGGTCCAATGGAAACTTGTCCATACGTTTGATATGTCCACCAGAGTTCCAAAATGCGTCAAATATTGAAAATAATTGAAAGCGTTTGTTAAAAGCAGAGGTTATGTTATAGTACATACGCTGTTTATTGAACATTGACATAGCGATGTATGTATAACGCTTCCTAAGATAGGCGAGTCACTGATGATGGGCCAGTAGGTAGAGGCGGTAAGAAAAATCGGATAGAAAAAGCCATAAACTTTTTGAGATACATCGCCCTGATTGGGGCATTTTGTACGTATAGTTAAACACTATTGGTTTTAATTTCACGAGTGGAATAGTCGTGGCCTGTTTCACTGGTGCCCGATAAAGTGTCTGATAGCCTATCTAGAAGTTATTGATGTGTTGAAATTTTGTGTTTTACGAGTGCCTGGTAATTCTATCCAGTGGTTAAAGTATTCAGTAAATAATCTGGAGGTTGGAGAGGCTGTTAAATGTTTATCTGGTAGATAACTCCAAAATAACAGAATTTGGGCCTGTTTCACCGGTGCGTGATAAAGTTCCGAATACTAATCCGACAGATAAAAGTGTCTGATATTTATTTTGCGTTTCATCAAGGCCTTTCTTGATAAAATATCTGACAGATCTCTTTCTGATAAATAATCTGGCTGATTGTTCCTTCACCAGCCTCATTTTCGAGTCAAACGCGCTCTGTGCGCGCGAATTCGAATGTGTTTTGGTAATGGAATTATCAGACCTTTTTTTGCTTCATTCGTTGTTATTTTGTGTTGCAGTTTACTTCGGTGTGAGCTGTGTGCGAGTTCGGTGTAAAAGTTTGGGCTGAAATGTAGTATACGGTACAACATAGGGAAGTCATTTAAACCGGCACTTCCCGCCGTTCCGGCGTTAACTAGGCAGTTAGAATTCTGGGGGCTTTCTTGAAAAGTGATGTCTTATAAAAGTGAACCGTATACTAAATTTTAACCCAAGTTCGTTTTATTGCATCTTACTTTGTGTCCTTCAAAATGGAAAGGAGAAAGAAGCGAGAAAGGAGGAAAGAATTTTACACATGAGGAAACAGACTTGTATCCCTCATTGCGGAGAGAAAAAATATTATTAAATGTAAAGTAAATTGTGTTATCGTGTGGTAGGCTAAGAATTGGCAGCTATTGAAAAGGCTTTCAATAGCTGGGTGAGGGATGCTTTTTGCAAAGGGAAACATCTTTAATAAAAATTTGAAGCATTTTTTGTTTTTTTAAAACAAAATTATAATGGAAATGATGCTTACTAAAACTGACTGATTCTGAAATCATAACTGGAGTAACGCAAGGAAATCCATTACAATTTTTGACACGATAATGAAGAATATCTTTGAAAATGGATTCTTTAATTTCTATTGCCTATTTCTCATAAATGACTCAATATCGAGACATTTCTCAGATGAGCAGCCCATTATATATTATCAAAATAAAATTTCTAAATACTTTTCACTCCCTGAACAGAATTTTAGAGCGTATAATTTACAACTAAATTAAGAAAATAAAAGAGTAAATTGACTTAAACATCTCAAAAGAATAAAGTCCAACACACTGATTAAAATTCTACTGAAAGGAGTGTGGGAAGCCTCATGAAACGAGAGTGATCTCTTTTAAATACTAACAACACCATAACATACTGTACAAAAACTCCTGAGTTTAGGAAAATTTAAACAGATAAAAATGTGAGAATAAATATGATTGTCACTTGAATAATAATAATAATAATAATAATAATAATAATAATAATAATAATAATAATAATAATTGTTATAATTATCATCATCATTGTTAATATTATTATTGTTGTTATTATTATTATTCAAGTATTCTGTTGCTTTTTAACAATCATGAAAATGTTTTTCTCCAAAAAATATGTTTTTATGGTATTTTTATTTTAGAAAGAATATTGTCATAAATGTTTGTGAAAAGATTTGACTATACAAAATGGTATTAATACATTCTAACATGCTATGTTAGAATTAAATCTTTTCACAAACATTTATGACATTATAAAATTAATTTTGGATAATGGACCCTGAAAATATTCTGGAATAATCTTAGAAACACTACAGATAAAAACACAAGACTATTAATTCCATGTTAGAATCAAATAATTTCAGAAACCTTCATGACAATGTTATTTCTAAAATAAAAATAACATAAAAATATATGTTTATATTTTGTGATAGGTTCTAATTGTTTTTATAATTTTTTTCTCTGTTTTGTCAGTCCTATCAAGAACTAATATTATTAGTGACCAATGATTTACAGTGAGTGCTTAAACAATTATAATTTCCTTCATCATTACATCAACATTAGTGTCATATATCTACATGTATATCTATCTATCTATCTATCTATCTATCTATCTATCTATCTATCTATCTATCTATCTATCTATCTATCTATCTATCTATCTATCTATCTATCTATCTATCTATCTATCTATCTATCTATCTATCTATCTATCTATCTATCTATCTATCTATCTATCTATCTATCTATCTATCTATCTATCTATCTATCTATCTATCTATCTATCTATCTATCTATCTATCTATCTATCTATCTATCTATCTATCTATCTATCTATCTATCTATCTATCTATCTATCTATCTATCTATCTATCTATCTATCTATCTATCTATCTATCTATCTATCTATCTATCTATCTATCTATCTATCTATCTATCTATCTATCTATCTATCTATCTATCTATCTATCTATCTATCTATCTATCTATCTATCTATCTATCTATCTATCTATCTATCTATCTATCTATCTATCTATCTATCTATCTATCTATCTATCTATCTATCTATCTATCTATCTATCTATCTATCTATCTATCTATCTATCTATCTATCTATCTATCTATCTATCTATCTATCTATCTATCTATCTATCTATCTATCTATCTATCTATCTATCTATCTATCTATCTATCTATCTATCTATCTATCTATCTATCTATCTATCTATCTATCTATCTATCTATCTATCTATCTATCTATCTATCTATCTATCTATCTATCTATCTATCTATCTATCTATCTATCTATCTATCTATCTATCTATCTATCTATCTATCTATCTATCTATCTATCTATCTATCTATCTATCTATCTATCTATCTATCTATCTATCTATCTATATATATATATATATATATATATATATATATATATATATCATGTGTCATTAAAAGTGTTACAATTTTCGCAAAAATTGATCAATTTGTTCTGATATTCAGTTGAATACAATAAGGTATATAAAGCTTTATTTAGATTACTAGATTGTCTGTGATGACTGAATTTAGGGCTGTTTTCTACCATGTGGTATATTGTTATAGGTGTACAAATATCACAAAGTGGAGGGGATGTTTATAATTTTATTGGAGTATTTACATTTACATCTATGTTCTTTCCACCTCTGATTATTCTTATTTACCTACTTTCATGGTTGTCTATTCAAAAAAAATAAGGTTTATTTTTATGCTGATATACTCTCACTCTCTTTCTGTACTTGCCTCTCTCCTTAAAGTAAGGATGTGTATATTCTCATGATGGGATTTTTTTTTTTAAATGGAATTTTTCTTTTTGATAATTTATTTTTATATAATTCTATTATTTGTAGAAATATATTCTTTATTTAATATATCTTGGCATGTTTTCTCTCATCTACTTTTTATTTTTGGCATGTTTTCTTCTTACTACTTATTTATTTTTTCACTAATTTTTTAATTTTTAGTGAATTTCATTTCTTATTTCTACATAACTTTTTTTTTGATTTTTTTTATTTCATTCACTATCTTGAAAATTTGTTGATCTTTTTTTTATTTTTAGATGGATAATGTGAATTAGGTCTATCTAACATATGTTGATGAGTGGAATTGACACATAGAATCGGTGTGTTGGACAATAAAGACTTATTTTGAAGAAAAAATCATTGATTGCTAAAAAAGAAAAGTATATTTGTGTTTAATTAATTAATTAATTATGAAAAAATTTCATAGAGATTGTTCACAAGACAGTCACTATGAAGAGTAGAACACTATAAAATCAGTTCCACTCAGCATAAAACCATTCTTCTGCAAATTATATTTTTGAAATGTCACTTCTCTTAAACATCAACGAAATGTATGTTACATTTTACCGGGTGATTGTAAGAGAATATGTGTGCAATGTAATGCGGCGAGAACTCTAGAAAATGTAGCAATTTCATAAAAATGTTCTTGAGAGATTTCTAAATTACTTGAAAACTTCACGAACTCACTACACTTGAAGCAGTTAATTACTCACCTCAACGAAGACTCTAATTACAATAAAAAATGATCCCATTGCAAAATACTACAGTGATGATGATGATGATAATAATAATAATAATAATAATAATAATAATAATAATAATAAATAATAATAATAATAATTTATTTTCCAAGAGAATTTCATTGACAGTGTACAAAAACCATCACCATAAAAACAATAAGAAAGAATACCAATTTTTCTCGACTACATTACATACATTACATCCTGTTTAACCTTTTAGTAAAATTATTTTACCTTATTCAGTACACTTCAAACCCTCTCTAAGTACTTTGTACTTAAGTACTAAATACATAATAACAATAACAATAATAATAATAATAATAATAATAATAATAATAATAATAATAATAATAATAATAATAATAATATCTGAACTGTGTCTAATGGAAAACAATCCATCCACACAGATACTATACACATCCGCCGAGGGATTTTTCAGGGTGACTCTTTAAACTCTTTATTGTTCTACTTAGCCTTGAATCCCCTGTCTACTCTACTAAATTCATCTAATTATGGCATCGCTCTTAAAAAAGGGAACTCAACTCCTCTTCGTGTCTCACATCTTTACATGGATGACCTGAAGCTCTATGCACACACTGAGAGTCATATGCGGCAACTAATAAACGTGACGGAGAAGTTCACTGACGACATCAAGATGAAATTAGGTTTGGATAAGTGCAGGTGAGTGAATATCATTCGGGGTCATATGCAAGTTATACATTTGTAAACTGATAATGAACCAAAGATTACCTTCATGGAACCCCATGAAACCTACAAATACTTGGGTTTCCAACAGTCACTCCGAATCAAACACACTGTTACTAAGAACATACTAACAACTGAAGTGTGTAAACGATTGCATGGATTCTTAAAAACTCAACTCTCTGCTAGAAACCTTGTGCAGGCCATCAATTCATTTATTCCAGTGCTGACATATTCCTTTACGCTAGAAATATTTCAGAAAGATATCGATGAGCTGGAGGCTAGCTTCAAAACGTCTAAGTGCGATGTATTAGTGGCAGCCGATTTCAATGATAAGTCGTCTGAATGGGGAGAGACGCGCTCCGATAGAAGAGGAACTATCATATGTAAATTAGTAGCAAGAAATCATCTGATCATCTTAAAGAGTTGGGACGAGTACACGTTTCAACGTGGAGCCGCATCATCTATTTTGGATTTGACAATAAGCTCCACCAAGCTAGCTAAAGGCATCGCTGATTGGCCAGTGCTCGACGACGAAACCCTGAGTGATCATCGGTACATAGGCTTCATATAGGGAGGGGCCGCAACATGTCAAATCACGATATAAAAGACGACCACTTTGGAATTCCAAAAAATTGAATGAAGACAAGGCCAAACGCTCCTTGGAAGAATCCAGGTTGCTGGTTAATATGGGTTGGACGAAAGAGGCGGAAACGCTTGAGGATATGGTCAAGGCAACGGACGAAATAGTGATAACAGCTTGCGACGCATCCATGTCTAGGTGTATATGTCCGAGGAGGAAACAGCAAATGTATTGGTGGACACCAGAAATAGCTGAACTGTAACACGAAGGAACTGTATTAAAACAAGAAGAATAGCGACAAGGGCTAAGACGAATCTGCACATCAGGGAACAGTATAAAGAACTGTCCAAACGGCTTAAGAGAAATAAAAATAAGTAAAGGCAGATGTTTGAAAGAGCTCTTAGAACAGATAGATAACGACCCATGGGGCATGGCTGATAAAATAGTGAATAAGAAATTCAGGATGGACTGGAAGATACCTGGTTTCAATGTTCCACAATAGATGAGTAAAGCTATTAGGGACCTCTTTTCCACTAGAGATCGCTGGACGAGACAAAGACAGAGCGAGTTTACGGTTGACGCAGCAGACTACTTCACGATAGACGAACTGAGGAGAGCGGCGAAATGCGTGAAAACTGGGAAGGCCCCTGATTTCGATGGAATTCCCTGTGAAATACTAAAAATAATGGCACAGGCGTATCCGAAACGCATTTTGCCAATCTATAACAGCTGCTTTGAGGATGGGAAATTCTTCAAGACGTGGAAGAGGCAAAAGCTGATACTCCTCGAAAGGGCAACAAGCCGGTAGATCAGACCTCATCATGCAGACCACTGTGCCTCCTTGATACCATAGGCGAGCTGCTTGAGGTTTTAATACTTTCTAGGCTTGAGGGACTCATGCTTTTCTCACAGGTAATATGGATTCCTTAGAGACCGCTCGACGATGGATGCCATCCTGGAAGTAATCGACAAAGCAGACGCAGCCAGAAGAGGAGTCGCCAAGAAGAAGGGATTCTGTGCGCTCGGGGCAATTGACATTAGAAACGCCTTCAACTCCGCTAGGTGGAAGGGCATTATAGAAGTGTTAGTTAACAAGATGATTCCGGAATATCTCATGAGGATTATTGAAGACTACCTTCGTGAAAATACGGTAACTTATGTGGACAACATCAGGATAGAAGAGAATGTGACGTGCGGTGTTTCTCAAGGGTCCAGACTTGGGCCATTTATATGGAATGTCCTGTATGATGACATTCTAAGCATTGACCTGCCGAAAAATACGCAGATTATAGGCTGTGCTGATGATACGCTAATAATAAGCCACAGCGATGACATTAAACTCCTCGAATTGAGAGTGAACGAAGCGCTGTTTAGGGTTAAAAGATGGGTAAACGTCGGTGGACCGAGAGAAGCCAAGAGAAGAATGATATCTGGCATAGTTAACTCACAGTTGTTGTATACTGCTCCAGTCTGGGCGGGTTCTTAACAATCTCTTAAACGATCATTTGCAAATAACAAACACCTAAACGATCAGTTTTTAGGGGTACTTCATCTGCAATCCAGAACGTTTTAATCGATGCTGTAAGAGGAGTTATATATGTACATGTATATGTACAAAGGAGCTTCTTTTGTGGCCATTCTTCTAGACGAGTGTTGAGACATAATTAATAAACCATATCTCTCTACCATTTCGCGTTATGTGGACAAATCTGGTGAAGTTCTGGAGTTCTAGGTTTATTGTTGGTCTGGTTGAAGTTCTAGGTTCATTGGCTTTACAGACGTCAGTTTCTTTTCACATTCAACGAAGAAAACGGAAGCTTTACGTTCTTTTATGAACAGAAAACTATCAAAACAGGCACCAATACGCTGGAGCGTCAACTCCCGACTTGTGAACACTGTACAAGTTCAACGGGAAAGTTTAAGATTATTCTTTGAGTATCTGAGGTAGCTTTCACAATATCTGGTATACTTAAAATAATGTTCAGGAATAGCCACTGCCCTTAATGAAAAATTAACAACTCTGACGAATATTTATTTGGCCTATTTTCCCGTATATGTATTTTAAGTGCCAAGTGTGTTTGAGTTTCTAAGCTTCTTTTCTTGAAATTTATTTTTTATTTTCCTATACTCTAGGTTAAACATTTTTTGAATCATTTACATTTTTATTAATCCTAGTTGATCGGTATTGGAACTTTTTTGGCTAGTTCTAGACCGAGGATGTCATTTGGTTTGAATTTGATATTATCTTCAGAGACAAGTGCTCGCTCTCTTCTCAATTCTTCACACAAAGAAAAGAAGCGACCAGTGGGTCATGGCTGAGCGCTGGGCTCAGATTCGCGATGCAAGCATAATCACTCGCGACTTCCGACATCGATATCTCACCGTCCCAGATGTTCTTCTAAGAAGGAAAAGAAGGCCCTGTTAATTAAAAGAATTATTTGGTAATCTCTTTCATATGTCAGTGATGGATATTAAAGACAAGTGGAACATTTATTTGTGTCATTTCTAGTTTTATACTAAATTACAATATTAGGCATTTTTCTGTTGCTCAATAATGTTGTAAATTCATTAATTTCCCCTCATTTTATTTGGTGTATAACGTCTGTATTGTAACACCTCCACTCATCTCCCGGCGACGTGGGATCGTCGGAAAACGCGCGGTTAGCGGCCCGGTTATGGCTCAGTCGGTCCTATTCCCTTTACTCGTTTAAAATTTAGCCAATTGTAACAATTTCCTTTGCTCATTTAAAATTAGGTGATGGAAGGAATTGTTAACGAAATTAATGGATATTCAAAATAAACAATTTGATCACTAGTAAAAAGACAAAGTTTATTCCTGGACAAACTGTACCAGGGAAGTTACATTAATAAAATAAAAGAAAGGAAAGATTGAATAAAAAGAACAGAAACAGAGATTAAAATTAAAGGAAGGCTTACAACTAGAGAAGAGTACAAAATTATTTTATAGCTAGGACTTACAGAGTTGTCCCTGAGGACCTTTCTTGTGCCTTGGCGCGGCACCGCTTTGACAATACTTCAAAAGGTTTATTGCCCCCAGTTACATTGCCTGAGAGCCTTCCGTGGCAGGTTCGCTCAATAGACCCGGGCGGGCACGGCGGAGCTTGTAGGCGACCTTCGCTGGAATGCATTCGGTCGCGCCCCCTCAACAGCTGGGCGGCTGGCAGAGGCTCGCGGCGTCTGCGGCAGTCCGTGACGTCATCAGGGGGGCCGTCTGGAGGCTGCCCGGCGGAGTAGGTAGATGTCGTCGGGGTGTATTGCCCCCGGTCGCAGTTGCGTAGCAATCAACAGTGTTTCCCTCTGAACTATGCGAATCCTCTCAAATACAAATTCTGAAGTTGCGAAATCCTATAGCGAATACGCAATTACAAAGGATTCGCCAATTTCCTTTGAAGTGCTTTTGCACTTCCTCTAAAATTCTCACTGAGAATTCCAGGCTATCACCCCAGTGATTTCAACTAAGTGCTTTCAGCGAATAGCTCCCACCCCAGAGAAGTTTCTCAACCAAGTGCTTTCAGCCCACTGTCTTCAGAGGCGCACTCGCCTCTCCCCGCAAATAGCTCCCACCCCAGAGAAGACTCTCTACCAACTAACTTTTTGTTCCTCATAAATGCACGAAGTTAACTTTTATCCCCACCCTTTCTCCTCATATTTTTTTATTCCTTACGACGATCGCGTCGCTATTGGCTAAAGGTGATGGCGTCGTACACTAAATTTGCCAATAAGCTCCGGCGGAGTATAGGAATTTTCCATTCTCTCTGTTTCTGTCGGAACGTGGGTGTCCTTCTCTACCGTATCGAAAGTAGGCCACGTCTCTGAAGGGGCTTCCCGGCTACTGAATTATTGCTTTGGGTTTCCCCGATCACGATGACAGGCGTTTCGAAAGTATTCCAGATGGGGCTGCAGCTGGGCGCCTTACAATTTACCCTTTCTTCGGCCGTTGGGTGGGGTGTCATAAACATCCGAAATGGGTCAGGGGATCGTGGCTGTTGCAAGAAGGGGGGCTGCGCGCGTGACGCCGTATGTTTTTCTTCAGTAAAAACATTCTTAGATCTACTTTACTCAATTTAATTTATCTTAATAATTCTGTACCGCTACAGTATATGTTAATGAATAATATACCTCTTTAGAATTATTGAAAACTTCATCAATGTTTGGAGATATGGCAAGGAGTTGAAATTCTGATTTGCAATGGACGCTGTTGTTGGACCGCCGATTGCATTGACCCAGTTTGAGGTCATGGCAGCTTATATAATGGTTTTCACAATAAATTATGCCTCATGACGAAAAGTATTTTTCATGGAAGGAAGAATAGTGCCCACCTCAATTTTGTTTAGACCGGGAGAGGTGGCTGAGGGACTGATGTCACTGCAGTGCCTCTGACCAGGCCCTAGGTTCGAGTACCGACGGTGGCAGGATTTTCGACACTAGCTAGATAGCTAAAAATCTTGTCATATCGATTAGACTTCGGCACACCGTGGAAATATCACATACCGTGGTCTTAGAGAAGGATTTTCAAAAGAAGGTCTTTTTATTTACGCAATGGCACCATGAAATAATACTTGGACTTGTTCTATGATGGCATTCTGTGGATGACCACAGGGTGTGTAATTCTACGGGGTGCCGAAGTCTAACCATTTTTTTTAAAAATAGAAAACTTTCCTGCAGATATAGAGACGATAGACTGTGTTAATTTTGTCAATCGCGCCAATTCGGAGGCTGCGATTGACACAATATGTCGTCAGCGCCTTTTGGTGAAAGCCAGCCGGAGCACACTCAGACATTATTGCCAGATGTCTCCAATCAGTTCCCAGATGGCGTCGTAAAACCCACTAAAATTTAAAATACACCACAAAACTACTAAATATTCTAAAAATACTATACAAACTACAACAGTTAATTATAAAGATGTCTTTAAATACGTTTTAAACATATTACCTAAAAATAAGGGGTAGTAAATTAAGAAAGGAATTGATAAAAGTTATACAATTTAATTCATAAGTTATGTGTAACTTAAAATCACAAATCTTGTAGGAAAATATTTTTTTATAAGAACAAAACAACGAATCAAATAAAATCGAGTCGGCAATATACAATTAGTTATCCATTCTTACTTCAGTTATTAAATCGACATTTAAGTCAATGTTTTAGAACACATAATGTGTTGGTTTTTATTTTTTTTTAACACTGCTGAAGTTGGTACGATATTTTGACAATCACTAAACAGAACACAAACGTCTATAAGTGTTTTACTATGTTTAATTATATTTGAATAATATACCTGCCAAATATATAAATATATTTGAATAATATAATATAACCTAATATATCTTTGGAAACTGTTTTTGTGTTTTGTGAATAACAATAGATATTTTAAAAAAATACATTTAAAAAACTCATCGAAAACCTTTCACAAAATCTCTCAAAGACATTTGAGTCCTAAAATATCCCCTAAAGACAAAGAATAAAATTTTAGAGGGAAAACCCCTAACCTGGCAACTCTGCACACGAGAAACGTGAACGACGAAATGGCGTCGTTGGCTGCCGTTGGCTGGAGGGGACAGAGGAAGGAACAACGGTGGCTTATGGACGGATGGTACAATCGACCGAAGGTGGCACGATTTCTGTGCTGACGCAGTGGCAATCTCTACGAGTACTTTGTCTTCTCTCGAAGATGTAACATTCGGCTAGCACAGTTTTAAAGTAAGCCATTAAATGAAGGAAGTGTAAGATCTCTCTCCACGAAAATGCGGTCTTATCCCTTCTAAAATACGAGTCCTTAGCTACCGCGCGTACCAAAGGGGTTACATATTACAACTGTAGTGGTCACCCGCGGCCGCGTCCCGTTAAAAGAATCGCTACCGGGTCGCAGCAGCGAGACGGCGGCACTCCCGGTAAATACTGGCACCGCTCACGAGAGGTCGCTGAGGTCGGGGTCGGCGCAACTGTCACGCTTTAGTCGGCGCGACCAGGCGCGCCATCGCCCTTACGGCCGGGCCAGTCGGCGAGCCTTTGGCCCGGACTGTGTATAAAACGGTGCTCAGCGGGCGGAGAGCCCAGTTCAAGTCATCCCGGCAATAGTGCGAGAAACGAGGAGTGTTAATGAATGTGATAGTGAGTGACGACACTGCCTGCGAGTGTAAGGACCTCCCTTCTGGATCGCGACCACGGCAAAGTTATTGTACACCTTTTCGGCTTTGGTTGATCTGGCAAGTCCCCGGCATATTTAATGCAATTTTTGTGACTACGCTTGTTTATGGTATTCTCTGTATGTTGCGCAATCCTGAATAAATACTGTTTTACGAAATTGGTTTGTTTTGTTCATAACAACCTCCTTGCATCGCATGCAGTGTTGCATGGATAAGTTTTGTGCTAATTGGATATTTTAAGCACATCTTCTTGAGTTTTAAAGTTAGTTGCATTTACAAATTCATTTCGAAGTTTGTTGAGACCCGGAAGTATTTTGTAAACGAATGTAGTACATTTTAATGCGTTTTGAAAAACCGACATTGTAGTCTTTGTTTTTCTGTGAACATAAACTTTCCCGCCTTGATACGTAAAAACTAGAGAACAATAGAAATATAGACTCCATAATCTATTAAAACTTTCCTAGTATATGCTTTACAGGGGGTAGACAATGTGACTTTTCTCTTCCTTCACACTACAAGCAAACTTAATTTTTACCTTAAGTATTTAGAGTAGCCTCCTTCAGTGAATCGACAGTGTGAACCTTCTCTTCGCTCACACTGCAAGCAAACGACTAATGTATATATTACAAATTTGGTACCTGTTGTATTCTCACAGTCTTATTTCCGATACAGGCGGTAGCGGTAGACGCCGAGCAGGAAATTACCTTCGGAAACAGTATGTGCGTGGGTCCAGCGCAGAACTCCCTCAGGGAACATTTGTGTATTAATACCGACGGAGGCGCAACTATACATTGTTAACGTTGAAAGTATCACAGCTGAAAACAAAGTTGTTCTTTTTCGAATTCGTCTCCGCTACTCCCCGCGCCTACTCTTCAGAAAAATATTAACTTTCCAGCCTTGACACGTAAGTAAAAAACCAAAAACTCAATTAAGCCGAAAAAACTGTTTATTGTTACGTTTGTCTCGTTGTTAGCCCGTGAAGCGCTAAAAGTGAAGTTAAGAGCCTCTGGAGCAAAAAAAGAGATATTTTAACATTAAATGCAGGTGCCAAAAATGGCTTTCCGTCTTCAACTGGATTAAAACAATCGACCAAAAATTTTGACTTACACTGTTTTCTCAGCAAAGGTGCGATATGTACCTTCTGTTCCATCACACTCAAAGTAATCAACCATTGTTTATACTGAAAATACGGAAGCTGTTTTATTCCCTCCGTGGGAGTCATCTTGTGGTTACAGGTGGTTGCGGTAGACGCCGAGACAGTGGCGGCGGGGGCGGTGCCGTCGCCGAAGTCCCACATGGACCACTTGCATAGTCGCACCGATGGGGCACAACTATACATTGTTGGAGACGAGTGTTCACAAACGTTGTACGCATCACAGCTGAAAACAGGATTTTTCGGTCTCGGCACCGCTACTCCTCGAATCTATTGTTCCAACAAAATTAAGTTTTCGGACTTTACTTGACCGGACGGCCTTGGCATACAACTATAATGGAATTATATTGTCACCTTATTGTGAAAATTACTCTAGTAAAAAAACTAAAACTTTATATGAGGTAAGAAAAAAGTTTTTTGTTGCCTTAGTTTTCTTGTTAGCCTATAGAGCGCTAAAACGCCAAGTATAGAGACTATAGAGTGCAAAAAGAAATTTTAGTATCATATGCAGGTGACAAAAAAGGCTTTCCATCTTAAACTGGATTAAAAGAATCGCCTTACGGTTTTCTCAGTAAGGGGACGATATAGTTGGTAGACTACAAGTAAGCAACCAATGTTTATACTGAAAATTTGGAAGCTGCTTTATTCCCTCCGTTGGAGTCATCTTGCGGTTACAGGCGGTAGCGGTAGACGCCGAGTCGAAGGTTGCCCTCGGAGGCGCAGTGGGCGGTGGGGACGGGGGCGGCGCCGTCGCCGAACTCCCACATGGAGCACTTGTGCAGGCGCGCGGACGGGCAGGCGGCGGCGACGGCGGAGGCGGCCGAGGCGGCGGTGGCGGCGGAGGCGACGGCGGCGGCGCGCGCGTGCGAGCGCTGGCGGGCGGCGTGCGAGCTGCGCCACGAGTGCAGGCGCTGGTGCAGCAGGTAGTCGCTGAACTTGGTGGTGGAGTAGGCGCACTCCTCGCACTTGTACACCTGCTCGCCCCGGTGCGTCTCCAGGTGGATCTTCAGGTGGCACAGCCACGGGAACACCTGCGCGCCGGGACACGTTCGTTAGTGATTGCTAGGGTACGGATTTCGATCACCTAAAACACTGGCAAAAATGATCAGTAAAATGTGTTGAGATTGCGAAATATTGCTTAGATAGATTGGGAAAGCATTATCAGAAACAGCAACAAACATGGCCTTTTCCATCGAAAGTTCTCATCAAACGAGAGTGTTCTGGAAAATAAATAATACATAATTGACGAATATTGTTACATTGCCGAAATAATCAATGAGTATTGAAGAGATTGTCATGGTTACCTCTGTCCAGACGAAATTAAATGTTTTCGTTACGAATTTTACGTTTTACTGCACGTTACCCTGCAGAAAGGTGCTGGGAATTGCCTGGTAGCGCCCCGATCGAACTTGGAATGCGTCCAACACATTTCACTTAGCTTTTGTGCACGAAACTGCTCGCGGCTCCTCTGGTTTTCATGACAATGCGGGTCCGCTGCGTCTAAAGTGGAAAGAGCTGGATTCTGAGCGGCCGCCGAGGAGCAGATGCGATTTTTTGGTGACGCTCCGAACAAACAGGAGGCAGTTGACAATCGACGTCAAATAACTGAGTACGAAAGAAATGACTATTTTGTCAACTGGGAAGGAATTCGTGCGGATCATTGAACCTGCCCCTCAAGACCATATTTCACGATGGCATTATGTCACTGTGTTTCGTGTCGTTCTCGGTCGTGCCTCTAGTTGTTGCATGATCACGACTGTATAGCAGTGGTATCATGCGGTCGCGATCATGCGACATCTAGCGGCACGGCCGAGAAAGACGCAAAATACATTTACATAAAACCACCGTGAAGTACGGCCTTCAGGGGCAGAGTTATTAACTCCGCACTACAGGGATGTGTGTGTTCGTTAGCTTCTGCGGCCGGAGTCATTGAATACTTGGCTGTCCGGGGCGAGCCGCGTCCCAGTCGATCGAGCCGCCGTTTCAGTTATCGCGTTGTGGCCTTCTTCAGAGCGATGCCGGGAAGCGTACCTTGGAGCAGACGGGGCACACGTACGAGCGCGCTTGCCGGCGCGCGGGCGTGGGCGTGGGCGGCGTGGGCGTGGACGCGGACGTGGGCGTGGGCGAGGCGGCGGCGGCGGCGAGCGAGGGCGAGCTGTAGTAGTGGCACTGGGAGCGCAGGCAGCGCAGCGCCGACTTGAGGTTGGAGCTGGCATGCGCGAACGCGTCCTCGATGGCGTCGCCGCCCAGTGCCGCCGCCGCCACCGCCGCCGCACTCTCCGCGTCGCAGCCCTCCGCGTCTGGACGCCCGGCACACGCGCTTAAGCGAGGGGCGCGGTTGATCCATTATGGCGTACGGCTTCCTACTTTGGCACTATGGCACTATGGTGTACGAATGGTCCTATGGCGTTCGGCTTCCTACTTTGGCACTGTGGTGTACGATTGGCACTATGGCGTACGGCTATCTACTTTGGCACTATGGCGTACGCTTCCTACTTTTTCATTATGGCGTACGATTGGCACTATGGCGTTCGGCTTCCAAATTTGGCACTATGGCGTACGATTGGCACAATGGCGTACGCTTCCCACTTTGGCACTATGGCGTACGATTGGCACTTCGGCGTACGGCTTCCTACTTTGGCACAATGGCGTACGGCTTCCTACTTTGGCACTATGGCGTACGATTGGCACTATGGCGTACGATTGGCACTATTATGTAGGGCTTCCTACTTTGGCACTATGGCGTACGGCTTCCTACTTCGGGCATTCGAGTCCCGGTGGTGGCAGGATATCCTACACTGGCTAGATAGCTAGGTCGAACTCAGCGGCTATCTGGAGTAGAATTCTAGCTGCTTCGACGGGTAATCCGTAATTTTGATCGAGGATTTTATTTTTTTCTCCGATCAACAGCAGGCGAATGCCGGAGCAGTACCCTAAGATAAGGGACACGAACCGCGCCCGATCTTGCCTTCCTCTTCCTTATCCTATCCTCACCCCTTATTTACATGCACTTACACGTATATGCACTACACTACCACTTTAGCCGGAGATGAGTCGGCAACTTAAAGCTTCTCCCAGCCGGGGACACGCACTAATCGCTGGAAGCGATTAATTGATTATATCGGTTGAATGATTGGTTAGTGTTTCCAGGCGCGTCAACTGATAAGCTCATTATTCCAGTAAGTGTAGTGTAGTGCATGTTTTTTTATTTCGGGAGGTGATGGTGGTCTTACCCCGCTTGATGGCGAGGTCCGGCGTCGGCCTACGGCTTTCGGTTTTCCCCTTTCCAAGTATCTCCTCAGCGGGGTACAGGTCCAGTGTCATGTGCTTAGCTCCCATCTGGTCTGCCAACATGTGTGGTAGTGTCGTTCGTGTGTTAGTTAGGGGTGAGGTTAGGACAAGGAAGAGCAAAGGTAGATCGCGCGCGGCCGGTGGCAAGTTTCCTCCTTGCCTATCCTCAGTCCTTACTTGCACTTACAGTTATATGCAGTACATTGCCACACATGCCGGGAGACCAGTCGGGAGCTTATTCTAACTGGAACAGTGCCTGGTGGGACATACTTGGTTGGGGAAAAGCCCGCTAGCCGACGTGTATGTCGGGCTGGATCTCACCATCCAGCGGGGGAATCGCCACCTTCCGAGGAGAACACATGCACTACACTTTCGAGACTAATGATATTAGCAGTCAATGGAATCCAGAATCACTAATCAATCAAAATCCGGCATTCTTCTGGTGTTAATTGGCGAAACCACGGTAATCTACCATTCAGAGCAACCAGCAGCTAGAATTCTCCTCCAGTTAGTAGCTTTACAGCAGCTGCTAAATATCCGCGTCACCGACAATTCAAATCCTTAGACTTCCCGGTGAGAGTCCACTTTCAAGCAAGTGTCCGATTGCCGGCAAAGCGCAACTCCCAGCGATTTTTTTAGCGAAAGCTTAAAACAGATACAACTATTATGATCATTAGTCCCATAAGTATCTGTGCTAACAGTGTAACTTACCCTATGCGGTATAACTAAAACAGTTTTTCTTTGTAGAAGCCGCTGGACATTTTAAATAAATCGCTTATTTTGGGGAGATATTACAATCAAGTAATGAATTCCGGCAATGAGATGGTTATTTCCTTACCGTAAATAGTCTGACATTATGTAGAAATAGAAATAATTATGTGCTGGAAGGTCGTCCATTATTTCTTACTTTCGATTCAAAGATAACCATACCCATACACACACATACACGCGCACACAAGGGACACGATGTTCTAAATTATGTAAATTGTGTTCTGAATGTACTCACCTGGGTTTTGCTCTTA
Organism: Gryllus longicercus; assembly: GCA_038098605.1. Taxonomy (NCBI): domain Eukaryota; kingdom Metazoa; phylum Arthropoda; class Insecta; order Orthoptera; family Gryllidae; genus Gryllus; species Gryllus longicercus. The sequence goes on along the minus strand of JAZDUA010000062.1, from coordinate 822,772 downwards.
AATTGAATTGATCAACCGTGAAAAAATGTATTGATGAATGGTAAAAAAATCACTTACTTCAGACTTCGTTGGAAAGAATATTTTCAGCAGAATAATTGTTCTTGACAAATAAACCTTCAGGATTTTGGAGTTAATGAAAGTCGATTTGTAAGAAAGGTCATTGTTTATGTAAAATTATTGGTAGAGCCAGCCAAGATCCTATGCTACAAACTAGTTGCAAGAATGAGTAAGTAAAGATGTCACGTAAACAGAAAAATTCTGTTAGAAACACCTATTTCTAATAGATGTTCTAACAAATGTTTATTAGAAAAAATATTTTATTTTATACTCAATCACAATTACACATGATTTTAATTAATTTAATATTGACAACAGAAAAATTACACACGGTTTGGGAAGTGTGTGCTCCGTCTTCTGGAGTTGCAAATTCAAATATCGAAAATACATAGAAAAGAAGTAGAAAATTAATATCTTCACAATTTTATAATAATAATAATGATGATAATAATAATAATAATAATAATAATAATAATAATAATAATAATAATAATAATAATGTCGGCCCCGTGGCGCAGACGGTTGCGGTAGCCGTCGTCTGTGCCAAGAAGGCTGCAGGTTCGAGTCCTGCGTAGACATGGTCATATTTGTGATTGTCCCTTCACCTATCATGATCTACCTATCATCTCATAATTCACACTTCAAGGCGTAACAACCTTGTTGTAATCCAAGGATACAGCTGAAAAGCTGATCCTGGAAGAATTACACACGTTAATCGTGTAGCGTGGTCAGTAATGGCCTATACGCCAATAATAATAATAATAATAATAATAATAATAATAATAATAATAATAATAATAATAATAATAATGATAATAATAATAAGAATAAACTGCATTTGAAAACTGTTATTTTATGTTGATGTGTTAGAATGCCTTAATTTGTTTTGTAGATTTTAAATATGTCTGTGTTACCATGCTTTGATATTGTATCTGTGTGGTATCCATGTGAAACCAAAAACTTTGAGAATAAACAAAATAATAATAATAATAATAATAATAATAATAATAATAATAATAATAATAATAATAATAATGCCGTTCTGATGGCCTAGATCGATGTCCTAAGTGCAGGGACCAAATGATCGCGGGTTCCACCTCGGGAATGGTTGTTGCATGTGCCTCTGTGTGTTTGCGTGTGTCTATCTTCACAATTTCATCCCATCCCCCACAGCTAACTATCCTGGAGTGTAAAAATGGTATCAGGGTTAAAATGCTGATCCCCCAATAACGTGCACTCAACTTGATATGCAAGACTGAGCCCTGGTGGTATGCACGTATCCCATGGTAGCCGATTCGCGAAACAAAACAAAACAAAAATATGACGATCTCCGTGGCGCAGACGGCTAAGGCAGCCGTCGAGGCTGCAAGTTTGAGTCTTCCGTAGGCATGGTCGTAATTGTGATTGTCCCTTCATCCCTCATCATCATCCTATCACCTCATAATTCATAATTGTAAGTGTAACAACCTTGTCTTACTAAGGGATAGAGCCGAAAAAAGACGATACTCATAATGACACATGTTAATCTTTTCGGGATAAATATGACAGGGCCTCAGATGACAACTTGGTCATAAATGACGATACGTTTATAATAATAATAATAATAATAATAATAATAACAATGTTTTGTGTATTTGAATAATAAAGTGGTCAGTTAAATTTAGTGGTAAGAAACGAAAGTAGTGTAAGCATTACAAATGGCATCCATTTTGGCTACCGCTGTTCAGTGTAGAGAGGAAGTAGGAAATTAGTGAATTGAAAGTAAAATATTTTTTCGGTTTGTTTATTGAAGCAAAATCTGAATGAAGTTTTTAAACGCATAAAAAAGTAGGTATTTTTCACTATAACAAACTTAGATCATTTAGTTTAACACTATCATTAATTACAGTCAATGAGTCTTTGGGTTTACAAGTGCAATAGGCCGAAAAGAACTCCGGTCCTGGTAAGGGATTACGCTAATACGGACATTTATAATACTCGAATATTTATAACACGAATACATATACAACGCGAATTTTTATAACATGAACTCCGATTATTTGATCCCTATCATGTTAATGAGGGTTTACTATATCACAGTTTGTTGAGATAAACACATCTTGAAAACACAAATCACTCATTTTCTCCTAAGAGTAGAAATACTGTTGCCTCCTTTTCATTCGACATACAGTACATCGCTTCTTCGTGAAAGGCAACGACTCGAAGTATCGTGGTGACAGTTCTGCTTCGGTGTGATCACGCCTGAGATTCTCAATGTTGTTGCAACAAGCGCGATTTTATCACTGTCGCCCCGGAAGCAAAAACATAGACTTTGGCAGTTAACGCAAAATCCGCTTAATCACAACTCAGTATGACAGGTATACGCTCGTTTCAAGGCCGTAAAAACGCTCGAAACTGTCTTCAGGAGGGGTCCACATATTCGGTATTCGGCGAGCAGCAAGCGACAGCACGCCGAATCCCGAGTAGTGGGGATGGGTTGCTTACTCTCTACCGAGCGACGAACATTTGGTGCCCCGTGTTGGTCGTTTGCACACATCCAAGGAAGTGAACGTTCGTCGAGCACATCAGCTGCTCGGATTGGGCCAGCAGTCGCTCCTCCTTGCCGAATAGCGAATGTGTGGAGCCGCCTTTGCGCTCAGTACTAACGACTTCATCAAGTGGTAATGTTCTCATGTGTCAAATACAAATTAATAGATGCTTCAAAGTTGTAACCAATAAGGAAGGGGATAAAAGTGGTGACGAAAAGTGCAATTTACTTTAAACTGGTGAAAATAGTGCAATATTTGTGAGTAATAGTGTTAAATAGTGAAAAATGTAGTATTCCACTAGCTGGCCTGGATGCCCCGGTAGGTTGAGCGTGTGACGACTCACGCCTCGGTCAAAAGGGTCGCAGGTTCGAGTCCTGCCTTGGGCATAGTTGTTTGTCTTTCTGCTTGCCCACAGACCGAGGAGTCCGCATGTGTGTCTAGAGAAACGGTTTATATGTGACTCCAAGAGAGACATAGCGGGTACCCGGCGCGTGTAGTCGAAATCGGCATCCCTTGAAGCTGGAAAAGCTCCAGGAAGGGAGGAATTTTGTATTCCAACAGCATATTCAGAAAATGAAATCTTATTGTAAGAAGGGTTCGTAAGAAATCGTAAAAGAGTGAGACATTTTCCTTAACTGTGGCTTTCAAAGAAATTTTCATTTGCCAACATTGAGGGATAAAAAAATAAAGTCTCAAATAATAAATTCGTAAACGCGCGTTTTTGGCAAGCAAATTTTTGTTCAGAACTGTGGATTATTTGTTTTTTATAACACAATGAAAATGGATCAATGAATCAAATACTTCCTTCATTGTAAACAATATTTTATTGGCTTCCCTATCTTATCATTCCTTATCCTTCTCTAATCTTTTATTATCTACCCTTCCTTGCCCTACCCTTGTTTCTCTACTAGTCCATCCACTCCCTTTCCATGCCCTTTACTATTTACATTTATCAAAAATCCATGGATTAACTTTCACTTTCCTTTCCCTTGCTGTATCATCATTCTGCTTCAATGCGTGCGTTGCAACGCACGCATCGCGACATACGATGCATACGATACTGCGATGCATCGCAGACATACCTTGCCACTCTCGCACGACTATCCTTGGCATGTCAAGGGCTTGACCTGCTTGCACGCTTTAACAATTCACTTCGTAAGTTCCACACTGCGTAGTGTAGATCAGAGTTGCTCAAATGTAAAAATTCTGGCCAGGTTGCTCGCGGTAGCCCACGTGCCAGTGTACTAAACACAAATGGGAAATAAAAAAAGCACTTCTTGAAACCAATAGAATGGCGCACAACGGCCATCTTGAAGTACAGGTAAATCGAGATAAAGGAACTTCAAGTACATATTCCAATTTAAACGGATTGAAAGCACATAAGTACCGATTACTTACGATCCAGACCCTATTTACTTAAAATGTTGCTGATAAACCTTTTGTATAGCATGAGAACTCTTGGCCGAAACGTGTCAGTTCTTGCTACTGAAGGCACTATCCCTTGTCAACCTGCATCATCATAAACAGAACAGAGATGCAAATTTCAGATGTTTGTACCTATCACACGCGATACTAAGGTCTTCGGAAACACATTTCTAGTTGTATTTATCAGTGAACGGGGAGAAAATGATTGCTAGAGTTAGAGTAGAAGCAACGGAGTTGTCATGTTAAATTGTATAATCCCCAGGTGCGTAAATGCATTACTCTCGGGAGACGTAAAGTTTTGGTTATTTAACCCTTCAACACGAAATGCCGTCTTGAAATGGCACCTTTTTTTCGTCTCTATTTGGGGGTTTCCGTACCTGTACGTCAAGGGGGTTTTCCTGTGCGGTAAGTGCGGTAGGTATGGAGACGGAAGGTCACTTTAGCGGTGCAATGAACGGTTTACCTATTACCTCGGTTACAAAATAATTCCCTTTCTCTAAAAAAAGGAATTCTACTGCGCCTACACATTGTGTAGAGAGATTACCATAAGAAGGGACCAAATTGACTAGTTATGTCCTTACGATCGTCAATAAATTCGTGCGGATGCACTCTCGTGTATACACCTTCGACAATACCTCTTGTTCTACCATGGTCTCACACGACGGTCATTCGTTTCTCAATTAGTCGAACTGGTCCTTTATTAGAGTGACTTCTTTATACGATTCTTCTTTGTGTATGACATTTAGGCTTTAGTGGCGGCAGTGTTGCCGGACTTTACTGCCCTTACCAAGAGTGCACTGCATGATCTTTGGGGAACAATCTAAATCCAATCTTCAGTCCTGTTATTTTGATATTTTTCGACCAGGTGCCTATATTGTTTTAGCTTGGTGAAATTTGTAAGTTGCGCGTTAAAAATTCGTGACAGAAGCGCTGATCTACTAAGGTCACTTTGTTCCCCTGCATTTCACAGTTGGTGGCAACAAAGATTGCATAACTGGAAAAGCTCCTGCTGCTGCTATGCTTGTCTATAGGATGCTACTGTCAGTGCCATCACGTGACTCTAAAATGTCAAGTACAAAGAAGTTTGGTTCAACGTATAATTCAAATTATTCGGATTATACCCCCCTTTTTCTCAACCCAGATTTTTGTTACATTCTGATTAGTGCTGATTTATATCATTGGAATGCTAGCCTAAGCCACGCACTATATTAAAGTGTTAAGTTCCTTCTACTTGCTCTCAATTGTTTTCAGCAGACTCTTCGATCCTTTGTAACGAGTAGATTCCAACTAAAATTTCGTTAACTCATTATTCACACACCTCTTTACTTGCAGTAGTGATTTTTAACAGAGGGATTTGTCCACTGGCTGCAGCACGACTCGTAGAAAAAGTCAGAAGTAAAACCTTATAAGAGTATGAACGTATTTTCGTCGATTGTCATTTGGAACCCTGTTATTGCAAAGAGTCGTCTTGTTATATTTCGATTTATTTGTAGCGGCACTTGACGTAAGTCAGCTGTAACAGTGTCGTTCAATCACGAGTTTGAACGTCACTACAGTGACGTCACTATGGTGACGTTTAAGCTTCCGATTGGATGACACCGTAACAGCTGATTAAACGTCAAGTGTCATTATAAATAAATCGAAGTGCGTTACCTGCATAATAAAGAAGAAGAAAACGTAAAATAATGTGAATAAAGGTGCTTTATATCATCGTGTGCGCGCTACAGCCGAGGTAGCACTCAAACGCGGTCGCTGTGCAGGCAAAAAAAAAAATAACAAAAACAAATTTGCGACAACGATGCGAAATTCTGCATCGAGACGATACTTTAGTTTCACATCAATTCACAGGTATACGTACAGGTACGGCAAGGGAGTATTCAATTCAAGGTATACGTACAGGTACGGCAAGGGAGTATTCAGTGTGTGAAAGGATGCCGTCAGGGTACGGAATGTCGCGCAAGCTCCCTTCTTCTTCGTCCTCGTTCAAATTCTAGCCTAACCGAAGCTTTAGTATGTTGAAGTGTTAAGCTACCTCTACCTGCTCGCTGAGTTATCAGCAGACCCTGCGATCCTTTGAAATGCCAATGTTTCAACCAACATTTTAGTTGTTTCTAGAAAATTGATGTCGAAGTTCCTATAACTAGCTATTCTGTCTTCTCTCCATGTAGTGATTCTTTACAGTAGCAATTTGTCCGCTGATTGCATCCAGAGCATGTTCTACTCGCAGCAGAAGTTAGACAGACTACCAAGTCATTTTCTTTGATTCTCAGACTTGGAACCCTGTAATTCCAAATATGCGTTGTTATACTTAGATTTATTTGTAGTGGCACTTGACGTAAGTCAGCTGTTATGGTGTGATCCAATCGGGGAGCTTGAAAGTCACTACATGACACCACTACGTTCAAGCGCCTGATTGGATGACACCGCAACAGCTGATTAAACGTCAAGTGACATTACGAATAAATCGAAGAGTACTCCCTGCGTAATAAAGAAGAACAAAACGGAAAAGAGTTTGTAACAAGCTGCTTTATATATCCTCGTGGGCGTGTTGCAGCGCTCAGACGCTGTCGCTGCGCGGGCGCAGGGCGAACGCGTGGGCGTGGGCGTGGGTGTGCTTGCGGTGGTCGGGGTAGCCGTGCACGCTGCTGATGTGGCGGATGAGGGCGCCGGTGGAGGCGAACTCGGCGTCGCAGAGGCGGCAGCGCTGCGGGGCGGATGCGGCGGCGGCGGCGGGGGCGGCGGCGGCGCTGGCGGCGGCGGCGGTGGCGGCGGGCGAGTGGCGCAGGATGTGCGCGGCGAGCGCGCGGCGCCGCGTCGTCATGAAGTCGCAGTGCGCGCACTTGTAGATGGTGATGTCGCGGTGCGTGCGCAGGTGCTTCTTGAGGATGCACAGCCACGGGAAGGACTTGCTGCACACCGGGCACACGTGGCGCTCGGGCCCCAGCAGCGAGGCCGGCGGCGCGGCGGCGGCGGCGGCGGCGGAGGCGGACGCCGTCGACGTCGCCATCGCCGCCCCCGTCGCCGCCCCCGCGCACGACTCTTCCGCGTCGCCCAGCACCGCCCCGTGCGCGCGCACCCGCCGCTGGATGGTCTCCAGCACCGCCTGCAGCTGCTGCACCAGCGTCGCCGCCGTCACCGGCGCGCACTCCGACCCTACGCGCCACCCCCACCCCCGCGCACGTCAGGCCACGCACTGTTGCCACGCCCCTTCCACCCACCGTTCTTTTAGTACTCTTTAACGCTGCAGTAGGGGGGGGGGTCCAGAAAAAAGTTCACTAGGGGGGACAACTAAGGTTCGTTTCTGCCATACCTGTCTTTGAAATAATATTTATTTTAATTATTATTATTAACTGTCAATTAATTAATTAATTGTTAAATATAGTATATTAATAAGTATATTCATCATGTGAAAAAAATGTCGAATATATTCATAATGCGAGCGTTTTCTTTACTACAGTATATTAGTAATGGCAATATTCAGAAAAATATAATGCATTCATAATGCGAGTATATTCAAAATTAGAGTATATTCACATAAGGATAATATTCACAATGAGAGTAAATTCATAGTGAGGGTAGGGTCGTAATAGGAATTCTGCTTTGGTACAATCAAACCTTCTATAAATGGTAATTATTTCGAATAAATTGAATCCAATTACAAAAAAATGTTGCTTTTGGGAGAGGCGAGGCTCCCTGACTCTCCATTTCAGCCCCTTGTGTCCCCCTCCCTGTTCTGAAACACTACATTGTAACTAATCTCTTGATTTATAGGCTTGAACATACTCATTTTACATTCCTAAAATATCATAACTTTCTTCATTGTACTAACAAATAGATACAAAAATTCTTGATACTAAAAGACTTAATTGTTTTATGTAAAAAAAGAGTTTATTAACGTCAATCGGTTTAAAAATTGGTCCTTCAGAGGAGAAGGAATGTTTGCGAAAGCCCATACATCGACTACATATTTTATAACACTAACGTCGTTTATATTATTGCTACCGTACTGTTCTTTGTTATATTTGTGTTGAGAAAAGAAATAATTTACTATATTACGCTGGTGACATTTATGCAAATGCCGTCGTTATCCAGCCAGGTTGGGAAACAAATGAACCACGACAAATAGAATAACTGCATTATTTCACTGTAATATCGACATTACATTAGTGTAGTTATACTATACTAATTAATTTTTTTCGTAGTGGTACAAGTGGTTTTTCAGATTATTCCTTTTAAAATATCCTACCCATGAAAACTTTTCTGGATCCGCCCTTGACATTGGAAAAATATCTTTTTTTAAGTATATCATTCCAAAAGTAACATATTTATTATTTCTTTATTATTACTGCAGCAAAAATATTTTAATATATGAAATATTAAAAAACAGAATAATTATTTATAGGATCATCAGGATAGGATCATTCGCATTCAGACTATGAAAGTCAATTAAATGGTGTTGTTACGCGTGGCAACATTGCTGGCATCACTCTCACATCTGTCCACATTAGATATCCCATAGTTCCCAGAAAAGAGAGACAGTTCGATCTTGAAGCTAACAACACTAAAACGGGGTTTTGATGTCAACTGATGATTTTTCGTCTTGCAGTAATTTTGTCTCATATTTGAGAAACTATTGAAAGTTCCTTATTTTCCACACAAGACACAAAAGAACACAAGCTCAACAGCCCCAGGCACTGGATTCACTTCTCAGCACAGATTCTTATTTTCACTTGCGTTGTATTGTAATCTCTTCATCAGTTGAAACTCAACGGCGAAGTTTAAGGAATTCAGCAATTTTAGTTCATTACAAAGGTCTATACATGTTTGTTTCATATTCACTTATCAATTCGTTTTGGATGTAAATCAATAATGAGTAATTATACACAAATTCATCTCACAAACATCTAAATAGTTGCACTAACGTTTGCATTTCTTTAAGTACAATTTATTGTCATCTTTGTGATATTTACAAGTAAAGCATTCAAAGAGTAAAAAAGCGAGAAAAAATAAAGATAATTGATAAATAAAATGCATTTTTCAGGTTACAAAGAGATCTTTGAAAAAAACATCAAATAATAATAATAATAATAATAATAATAATTTATTTTTGACTTGATTTATTAAATTAAAACGATAACTATTATTGTTAACATTGCTATTATTATTATTATTATTATTATTATTATTATTACTATTATTATGACTATTACTATTATTATTAGCCTTTATGCTTTTACTTCTTCATTCGTTCATCACCGTTTTGATACTTGAAGACGGAGGTTTTCTACAATAGAAACCTTGGCTGACCGGGAAAAACATCCCAAACGCGATTGCGAACATTGCGGCCACCATAATGCACCTCCCTTCACAGTTAAATCCATTCCAATCTTGGTATTTAACCCTGAAGAACATATCAGTATAAGATCAACATGTTGGCAATCTTATGCAAGACTTGACGTCTCTCGAGCGGCAAATATTACATTTTTCGTAGTTATCATTTTCTAAAACGTCACATTTGGAGATTGTTAACAATGTATTGTAGCGATTTAGTTCTCCCTTTATTTTGGGCATTCTATGTTGCAAATAAATGAAAATTCGTGTACCCATTGTTAACATGATATTCGCTGGTGAGGAATTAGTAGGAAAGTCATTTTATCGACCTGAACACATTCTCAAGACGTAAACATGATTCAGTCACTTCTCAAATATAAAACAAACTTAAAATCAAATATTTAAACAAATGTACTGCTCGACATAGCAAAAGATTTCCTGGAGCATAACGAGACATGGTAAAATATTTTATGAGTAACTTACAAGTGGAGAAGATTGATGACTCATAGAACTAGCATGAATATCGTTTGATAAATAGTAAACTCACATCTTTTCTGGGAACTTTGAGATACATTTTTCTAAGACTAATATTGGCACTTACAGCTCTAGGTTACTTTGCTACATCGTGCAGTGAGGTGTGCGCAGCTTAGACCAAGCGAATCCACCAAATACAACTAACACGAATTAATATAATTATATCAGAATTAATGTAATTATATCAGAGCGTTGCACAAGTTACTCTCTTGGTAAAGTACATCATTAATGAATATAACATAATACTTTTGAAGCGTTTTCTAAATTAATATTATAATTTCTAAATTTTCCCTCCTTGTCTTACATTGGATTTTTGAAGGTGTGGTATTGGAATTTGTGAAGGCTTTTTTAAATAATTTGGATTCCGCAAGATCTGATGCGAAACGAAAGCCAGAAAAAATACCCGAAAATAGCAGCGAATAGTTCTACAGAGAGAGACTGTACCAGAATATGTTTCTATATAATGAGAATCTTGTGTTTCTATCAATTTTGTATTCTGAACATTCCTATTTTTAATTAGGGGAGGGTGGTTAAAAAATGTAAGGGGCTCAAAGATTATTACGTTTTGCCAAATAACATGTGGTGAAAATCACAGGTGACGAAGTAACATTTCGGGCTTCTTCAAATTGGCAGGCAACTAATCCTGCCCTGCTATTTGACACGCACATGAACTTTCAGAGGACGACTGCTCACTAACAATGACAGTGGCGTGGATTTATTGAATTAGTGATTCCAGACGTGTCAACTGCTAAAATAATCAGTCCCGTAAGTGTAGTACGTTTTATCGCGGGAGGTGGCGCTAATCTTTCCCAACTGGATGGCGCCGACCTACGATTCAGCTTGCGGGAGTATTCCTCAACCATAAATCTCCAAGCGTGGCATCGTTCCAGCCGGGACAGGCTTTAGGCCCCCGTCTTGTCTCCCGATAAGTGTGGTAGTGTAGTGTATGTAAGTAAGAATGTGTAATTAAGGGATTAGGATAATACAAGGAAAAGGAAGGAAAGATCATGCGCGATCAGTGACCCGTTTGCGAGGGATCTGCTACTGGGCCACCATTCGCCTGGTGTTGATCGGAGAAACCACGGAAAACTACCGATCAGAGCAGCCAGCCGCTATAATACTCCTCCAATCAGCGGCTGATTTCAACACAGTTATTTAGCTAATATCGAAAATACTGCCATAGCCCGGATTAGAGCCCTAGGACCTCTCGGACAGAGGCACTGCAGTGACATCAGTTGGTGCCCGGGTCATCTTAACCGGTGATAGTGTTGACATAAAAAAAATCAAAATGGAGGTCACGAGATTTGGTGCATGCGAGGTGACGGTGATGCACGTTGTAACGCACTTAAAGGTGAACAATAATCACCGGAAGTGGTGGTCCAGAGCATCAACTGATGTCTCTGCAACGTCTCTGACAGGTATGTCCTAGGCGTCCATGTCTCAATAAATGGAATCGAGTGTGATCGTTGGGTGAATTGTTTTGCGTCGTAAGTTAGGGACAAGTCAAGCTCCATTACCGTTCCTAAGGACAACATTTTCGGTTCTGTGTAAACCAGAAACAAATGAAAGCAAGCATGTGCGTGGGAAGAATTGTTTTGCGTAGCACGTTTGCGACAAGACAAGCATCATTACCGTTCCTTTGGGTCATCTTTCTGTGTGTAAATCGGAAACAATTGAAAGCGTGTGCGCGGAGAGAATTGTTTTGCCTTGTAAGTTTGCGACCAGTCAAGCTCCATTGCAGTTCCAACGGGCAACTTTTTTAGGTTGGGTGTAAATCGGAAACATGAAAACCAGCGTGTGCGCGGAGAGAATTGTTTTGCGTTGAACGTTTGCGTCCAGTTAAGCACATTACCGTTCCAACGGACAACGTTTTTGGTTGTGTCTAAATCGTAAACAAATAAAAGCGAGCGTGTACGCGTGAAAAATTATTTTGCGTAGCACTGTTGCGACAAAACAGGCATCATTTCCGTTCCTTTGAACCATCTTTTTGTGTGCAAATCGAAAAGAAATGAAAGCGAGCCTATGCGCGGGAAGAATTGTTTTGCGTTGCAAGTTTACGACGAGGTAAGATCCATTGCCGTGCCAATGAACCATGTTTGTTGGGTTGTGTGTAAATCGGAAACGAATGAAAACGACAGCATGCATGGAGGGAATTTTTTAGCGGTCCACGTTTGCGACAACAAAAGTATCATACCTACTGACAACGTATTTGGATGTGTGTAATCCCAAAACAAATGAAAGCGAGCGTGTGTGACAAGGAGATTTATTTTGGGCTTCAAGTTAGCGACAAGTCAAGCTCCATTGCCGTTCCAATGGTCAAACTTTTCTTGGTTGAGTGTTAATCGGAAACAAATGAAAGCGAGAGGGTGCGGATTGTTTTACCTGGTAATACCATCTCCATTACTGTTTCTAGAGGCAACTGTTTGGGTTATGTGTAAAACGTAACCAAGTGAAATGGCGGGGAGGCTCACCAGAGAAGGCGCGCTGTTGCCGCTTGCCGCGCGCCGCGCCCTTGCCCGGGGAGCGCTTCGCCTTGGGCGGCGAGGCGCGGCGGGGCGCGTCCTGCAGGTCGTCGGCGGTCGCCCCCGGCCCCGCCCCCGGCGCCGCCCCCACGGCCGCCCCCGAGGACACACGTGGCGCCTTCCGCGGCGACAGCCCGCTCGCCTGCAATCACGCAAAATTTAGCGAGAAGTACTCGTTTTTTCGAAAGATTGTAACTGAAGAAAGATTGAAATTTCGAAAGATTGTACTTAAAAATTGTCAGAATCTAACTTTAAGGAAGAGAGTTCGTTAAGGGAAAAAAGTTCTAGCGTCATAATTGTCGTTGTAGGAAGACACTGAAAAAATTGAACTTTTACAATTTTTAGAAAAATCAGAGTTGTCAACGAATATGACACCTGCACTATTCTGTTGAAAGTCCTTCATACTATCCAACAACAAAATATAATAAAAGACGATAGAGCTATTTTTTGAAAATTTGGAAAAGGTTCCAGGGGCTCGATGTAAAATGACCTCCAAAAATAAAAATAAAAAAAAAAACAAAACTATCGGATTCTAATGCAAGGGGTCCGTGACATCAGCCAGATGGATTGGGAATATCAATTTTGGACAAAATAGGCTGAATGGTTTAGACGATAGCAGTGTTCACAGAACGACAGATGGAGGTACAGACGTACGTTTTATCATCATTGGATTTTTTGGTATCAAGGACCTACAAAACATGGATTCTGGCTACACCACGGGTTAAGGGATTTTTTTAAACTTAGCATCTGGATTTATCTTCTCTTTCGTTACCAGGGCCCTGAAATAAAAGTTTTTCTGACGAAAATTCGCCGTTTTTTACTCAGCATTACAAAACTTTCTACTGCTTAAGCTGTAGCGAGAACGTAAAAATCAATGTTCATTTGTATGACCGTTCTTTATGCGCTGTCGATTTCGATTCATCCGATTTTGATAAAACTTTGTCAACTTATTGCTTGCACTTGCGGGAAGAATATAGGCATAGCACAGTGAGAATGTGCGTGTGTCTGTCGCACATAGACGCGCGTTGATGGTTTTATGCGTCGATGCCGACTCAAGCGCCCCTGAATAGAAGCTCTACGCAACCCGCGCAACTGTCAAGTATTAAGCGCATCGTTGCTGCCTATTCTGCCCCTGCTATTGTGAAAACCCTGCATTTGCGTGGCGGAATTATGATTTGAACGTGTTCTTGGACAAGTAAATCAAATTTCTCCAAAAGTGTCGTAGTGGATGCATGCTCACACTTGAGGGGGAATGTTTTAATAATAGCGTACTTGACAACCATGACAACCAAAACAGAACAAACCCATACTCGCAAGAGAGTATTTTATCTCTTAAAAGTTTTGCAGAGTGTGGAACGTGATTAACGAACGTCGTTTTCTGTGCTTTCTCTGATCACGTGACGAGTAGCGTATGAAGTGTAATACATTGCAATAGCAAAGAATCGCCATGTCCCAAGTTTAATATATAGAATAAATAGCCACACACGTGTTTCGGGACTAATTTATCTCATCTTCAGTGTCTCTACAAAGTTGAAAATAAGTGTACAAATATAATTAGCATATGAATTGATATAAATAAACACCGGAATACAAATGAACACTGTAAAAGTTATATAAATAGAGTACATACCCAAGGACCATGGATTAAACACGATGGACTCAAGTCGGCGTCATCTTGTATGTCGTGCAAAATACTGTGACTGACCTATTCGCAGTATTCTGCACGAAGTAGAAGCTGGCGCCAAGTACACACGATTCTGAGTATGCTGCTCATTACTATATATTACTATTACTTGATATCTAGGTTTCTAGTGAGCACGGTTTGTTCTTGATTAGTATATCCAAATCTGAGCACTCGTAACGGAAATGAAACTCCAAAACAGATTCGTTCGAAGGAAACGCTCTCCTGAGTATCACGAAAATCCTTTGTGGCAGGGGCAAAGCAACCTTTTCAGATTAAAACATGGATGGCAGACGGGTTGCATAGTACTGGAGAACAGGCGAACTTAGACATACTATCGTTTATAGGTGAGGTATTGTTGGAATCCTTAATATTTGAATAAAAGGTATCATTGCCACAATTATGCTTCCTTTAGTTTTTTTATAAGTGATCGTCACCACAAATTCGATGCTGACTAACGTTACGTGGTGGTGAGATCCGGCGCCGTTTTCTCCATCTAACGGGGAAAGATCACTGCCACTTCCCGAGTGAAACATGCACATGGGTCTAATGACCTTAGCCGTTGATGCGCCAGAAATCACTAGTCAACCAATGAATTCCGACTTGAGTAGCTGCAGTCAGCAACAATGCTGTTTCTGAATTTAACTCAGCCGGTTAAGTCGGCGCCCAGTAGGTCAACATTATTATTTAATAATAGAGCAGCTTTCGATGGCTTAGCCATCATCCCCAGTTACCTGCTGTTCGGAAGCCAGAAAACGACTGCAAAATTGGATAAGCCATCCTTAGCTGCTCGTGTATGAATTAATAGCGTTGTCCCAGACAACACCTCTATTCCTCGTATGTGGAAAGGCGCCCACCGCGGGGTCGTGGGTACTCGCCTGGCGCGGGCGGGTGCTGGCGGCGCTGAGCGGCGCGGGCGGGGCGGCGCCGGAGCGGCGGCGGCGGCGCCCGGCGGTGGCGCTGTTGGCGCTGGCGGCGCTGGTGGCGCTGGTGGTGGCGCCGGCGTGCGTGGTGAGGCTGGTGCGGCTGGCGGCGCTCGCCACACTCGCCGCGCTGGCGCACGCGCTCGCCCTCGCGCTGGCGTTGGCGCTGGCGCTGGGGCTGGCGCTGACACTGGTACTGGTGCTGGCGCGACGAGTGGGGGCAGGGCTCAGGACAGGGCCCGCTGCTGCTGCTGCTGCCAACGCACCGACGCCGAGAGAAAGTCAATTCACAATGCGAGGGTGGATTTCCGGTTGAAGAAAACATGGATTTGACACTCGATACAGTCAGTGGTCAACCAATGTGAAGAATATTTCTACAAATTTCGAGATGTCGACATTTTATATACATTACATTTACATAAATTTTCATATTTTGAACGAGCTTTAAAGGGAGGTTTCCAATCTGAAATTGTTAATGGTAATTACTTTCAATTGTTTGCTCATAAAAAGCACAATTTTGCAGCAAATATTATGCTTTTGCACTAAGTTTTGGTTAGGGAAAACAATGTATTTCTTTGACGGAACATATAAATCTACCTTTCACTTCCGGTTGTGGAAAACTTAATGGAAACGCCTTTTAGCCGATTTCTAAGCAAGTTGAGGTTTTTGGTTGGAATTTGTCATGTTCTATAGGTGTCAAGTGCATGTTGTCTCTAAGCGGTTAATAATAGCACCTGTTAGCACTCATTCTGCATTGTAATCCAGCGTCAAAAATTTTTTTGTACAATGACAAATAAATCATGCAGTAATAATTATTATAGTCACATAAATTATGTACGAAACAATAACTGCGGCCATCCATTGTCCACTCTGTCAAATTTCGTAGGATTAATAAGAGAGTGAGACGATTTAGAGCACAAAATGAAAACAATGATAGTGACTGCGAATTAGCAATTCCAATATACTCTGAATGCAAAATGTCTTCAGTACGATATTTGCAGCAACGGCTGCAACGCAAGCTGCGCTGAAAGAGTGAGAGGAGATAAAGGTCTATAATTTACAGGTATCGTATCATTCTCAGATTTCCGTTTTTTGATTATTTCATCTCTGGCAAGCAGGTGTGCTGATTTCTTTTCTCCGACAAGAAGATTCGACGACTTATCTTGAGGTGAATCTTCTTACTTCCAGAAGTTTTATTTTGAACTTGCGATGAATTACCTTCTAAGCAAAGAGAACAATTTTTAATAAAGGAATAAACAATAAATTTATGACACAGATTAAATATATTATTAGTGAATAATTGGGGTGGTAATGTTGGATTCAGTAAGAGGAGAATTAGAGTTAGGACGATTCATAGAGAAGCAACACACAAGCATAGCTTGTCGCTAACTCATTTACACCAGAGCTGTAACAAGACACTTGGTGGCGGTGTTGGACCGTCCGCGGGTTCAAAGTTCGCTGGTTCAAACCCGATTGAAGCCGTGAATTTTTCGGGCTAAAACATCCTTCTTCGAATGGGTAGTAAAGTCGGCTGTCCCATGTTAATAGATTTACTGCATGTAAAAGATCCTCAAGCCTAAATGAAGTCTTTGAGCTAAATTCAAATTGCTTGTTTCATCACGAAGTAACAATTCTTTTCTCCGCGTAGCGAAATTTCCGTGGTCAGACGGAAGAGCGTGCCTGTTGGCCTGAGTCTCGCCACGTAAAATAAGGCAACAATTTAATTCAATTAAAAAAGATAAAATGGGCCCTTTTTTTCATACTTTCTCCAAAGCTGACCACGTTTGTGAGGTTATGATTAATAATATTCTTACCAATTAAAGTCATATATTTTTATCAAACAATTTTTTATAGTATATATCTTTGATATGATGATATTTTAATTTATTTATGTATCTCTTAAGAAGTGAAAAAATATAAGCATGGAGAAATTTAACCATAATGTTGTGAAATAAAATATCTAATATAAAAATCGATTTTTTTCTTTACTCTTAGGCCTGCTATGTCCGGATACTCGGTGTGCTGCTACGGTTGCCTCGGTGTCGTTATGGCTCTGACTTAGGAGTTTTTGACAGTAGACTTGTCTGTTGACTCATTGAGAAATTCTCAAACCGTTCACAATTTTTGTTTTCATTCATGGTTATGTAGAAAAAATGCTTATACTATAAAAACATTGTGTAAAACTGAAGCTACCTATATACATACAATTACGTTAATCCACTGGTTAACAAAAGTTGGACTTTGAGAAATAACTCGAAACATCTATTTAATTGCGATAAAAGTGCACAGCATGTTATAAATATACATTGCACATATTATTATGAAATAGTTTTTGTATAAAAATTCACTAAAACATTGTATTTATTGAAAATACAATTTTGAGGTTAACATACACCACCTTCAAAATTCTATACTTGAGTGATCCTCTTGAGACTTTACGAGCATAACTTATCCGTTGGTGAAACAACAATGGTGGAAATAAAACTTTCCAAGACTAATCATTCATCAGAGTTTGATACTAGATCCAATCTAGAGAACACGAGATATTTTTGTTTTGTAACTTCACAATCAATACAATAAGAAACAAATGAATAGCAAGAGAATATAAGACGCAAAATTTGTTAGTTTAACCCAAGACTGACCACGGAGAATAAGCATAAAATAAGAGACGTTTTGTTTAAATTTCCAAACGCTCGAATTCCTTTCGGTAAAAAGTATGCGGAGATATGGCACGATTTACATATAGGATAAGTCACGTAAGTTGGGTATCGCGCGTTGCAAAATTCATGCAAAGCAGAAGAGAGCACGATATTGGTCCTAGATAAATGCATATCTCTTGTGAGATTCAACATACTTTATTGATTATTTCGTAATTTCGGACGCTTTAACCGTTATGGTCACTAGTCCCTAGAGGATAAGATTTGGCTCCCACCTAAAAATCGACTTAGGTCTTTTTCATCCATATAGTATCTCTCACTAGTGGGGCAGCACCCTATCCAAAAGAAGCTTTAAGCTTCTGACTAGTTTCCCGTAACATATGGTAGTGTTGTGTATGTAAGTGTGGGTAGGTACGTGCTGAGGATAGGACAAAGAAGCAGAAGGGAAGATTGCGCTTGGTCCGTGGAACTTTTATTAGGGTACCGCCTGGTGTTAATTAGAGAAACCACAAAAAACTACCGATCAGAGCTGCCGGCCGGTACAATTAACCTCCAGAGAGCGATTAAATTCCACCTAGCTATCTAGCTATTGTCGAAAATCCTGCAACTGTTGAGAACTCGAACCCTAGAACCTCCCTGTCAGTCACTGCAGGAACATCAGTTGTTGCTCTAAGAAACTTAAATCATCCCTTCATATTTGGTTTTGGTGGAATTTTTTGTTTCATTTTCTTTACACCTCTCCTCGTACAGAGGCAGGGATCGCGAGTATGGTGAAAGAAATATGGGTTATTTTGTTAAGGAAGATCGCGTATTTTATTACCAAGAAGCAAGGAAACTGAGAACATATTCTGTTCTCGTGTGCTTTAATTTAATTACTTACAATAAATACACGTATATTCAATGTATCTGTAGTGAACGAAACTCAAAAGTTCGTAAAACAATTATTTTATGCAATGTTTTCCACTTTATAAAATCGTACCAGTGACAAAAACAATATTCCAAATATCCGGGAGATGTACTTTAACTTGCTACAGACCGTATGCCGAGGAGAAGTCCGAAACACTTGCAATGTTACTCTTTATTCCGAGAAGAAGTGTAGAGAAAACAGTCCGAAACATTGCCGCTAGGAAAACTATCACCGCACTAATCGCCGGACGATCTCATTTGCTCCCTTTGCCGCGGGACCCTCTTATATTCCCCCTGGCTGAGGCTCCAAAATATGGCTGTTCAGTTTTGGCCAACGCGTTAGAATATACAGAGCGGATGAAGCGTAGCCCCCTTTGCAGCAAATTGAAGTCATTTTGTTTGCAGTCAAATCAGCGCCCTCAAGGCAATTGAATCGTGTATTTCAGAAACCCGTCAAACGCCAAAATCTAAAACACGCATTAGCGGCGGATTATAGCCCTAAGAGCATAGACACATCGTGTAATGCATATTTATATGAAATATATACATTTATCATCTTCTTTAATAAATTTTAATAATTATTTTGAAATCAGAAAATTTCGGAGACTTTTTATCAGTTTTCTTGAAATGAAGAATTTGGCATTTGACGGGTTTCTGAAAGAAGCGATTCAATTATTCAATACGGTTCGTATAATAGAATTATGTTATTTGAATTTTGTGAAATATAAATTGGAGTATCTAGTATAACCACCAGGCATCACTCAGATTTTGACTGTAGAACACATGGCGTCCCCTAGTTCGGCGAGTTTTCACCACGAGCATTGCAATCATAGCATAAGCCATTCTATGTAGCATATTCTAGCTCGTTGTATACGCTACCACAAGAACATTCATTCACATGTTTTGACTGCAAAAAAAACATGGCTGCCCGAAGTACTGCGAGCGTCCACCAAAAGCGCTGACACCATAGGGGCAGCCACTCTCCATAATGTAGTGTATTTTATATACTTCAATTCAAACATAGAGCCTATTGACGTAAATCAAGTGTCATCCAATCGGGAGCTTGTATGACACCCACAGTAGTGACGTTTAAGCTCCCGATTGGTTGACACCGTAACAGCTGATCTAACGTCATCATCTGTGTAAATAAATCGAAATATAACTCCTTGGTTTCGATGCAGGCATACGTCCGTTGCCGCCGCTGTAGGGGCGTGCTGAGGCGTGACGAGTGCCTCCGGTCTAGAGTCCCTATGTACAGAGAGTAGCGCAACCGCCTCCATTTAATGTCCTCTCTCCCGATTGCCCCGCCAGGCAGCAACCTGGAGCTGAAGGTAAATTATAACAATTGGTGAAGTTATGGAAAATTTCAAGAATATTCATATTGGTTTTGGGATAAATTCATGGTTCTCAACACACAGCTCCAAGAATCCTGACAACTAGATATAAAATGGCGGATTCGGTGGAACAACGGAATGCGTTCTATCTTGGAACTATACTCCCGTCTGCCTCTGGTGAAGTCATCCGAGCGATGGCCGAGGCAGCTCCTGGTTCCGCCATCTCGCTGTGGTGCTCTAGAATCCCTAGATAGAGAGAGTAGAGTAACCGCCGCCATTTAATATCCTCTCTCCCAATTGCCCCGCCAGGCAGCAAACTGGGACTGAAGGAAAATTATAACAATTGGTGATGTTATGCAGATTTTCAAGAATATTAATATTGGTTTGGGTTGTTTATAGATTCATGGTTCTCAACACACAGCTCAAAGAATCCTGACAACTGGATATAAAATGGCGGGATCAGTGGAACGATGGAGTGCGTTGTTCTCTGTATCTAAGAACTATACTCCCGTCTGCATGATCTTGTCTGTTACTGTGGCTCGCGTACCAGCCCTGAGAAAGACCACGACAAGATGGTCGAAACGTTGGCAACACAGCCTTCGACGCGGCGTCACTCGGACAGCCCAGATCACGCACATGACTCTGGCCGCGGAAGCCTACGACTTCATTTATGCTCCCGTCTGCCTCTGGCGAACTCACCCGAGCGGCGGCCGAGGCAGCTCCTGATTCCGTCATCTCGCTGTGGTGCTTCCGCGGCGGGTCTTTTGAAGGGCCAAAAGCGACCAGGCAGTATCACAGTTTCTTCACCGTTGCACACGTTCCTGCCAGCCTCGACGAAACATATCATAAGATCGTTTAATATAATTTACTAAGAAGTACATACCTAGCTTGTAGGAGAATGGAAAATGTTGAATCGTCTGGAAACTGCACGTGCAAGAACGACAACCAAGTGATCAAAGTAGGGTTTGCTAGTTGAAATGTTGAAATCCTAACTAACCAACTTATTTTGAATGCTATCCTGTACCAGCGAGTATATCAACTTTTAACTGTTCATGATAAAGTTAACATCCCGTCAACTGTGAACTATTATTTTAACCTTAGTGTTATATTTGTTTTTACATTATATTTTGTTATTTACAGTTTTAGTTTCCAATTATATTTGAGTATTGTAATATTATTTTACTTCAAACGATCGAATGAACGATCTATAAATAAATTATTCTCTTAAAACTTCCTCTCGGTGGCATGATAGCTGTCTGAGAGGAATACATAAAAAAAATTCTTAAGAGAGATGACAATAGGAAAGGGCATGTACAATTACTTCATAAATAGGTAGTTATTGCTAGTAATGGACATTAGCGTAAGGAATAATATACTTTTTGTTTATATCTATCTGATCTGAAATATTCGTGGACTGTTTCTACGGAGATGTTTTTCATCTGTTTCAAAGTAAATGCCTCTCAATGAAACAGAATTATTATTGACAATTTAATTCATTTTGATGTCGGTACAGAATTATTATACTGATACAAGTGAAAGGCAAAGTGATATAAGTAAAATCAGTTTACAGAAAATAGTGTGAAAGAAGAATTCTAGAACGTGCACTTACTGTGTGTATGGGTAGTATTAAAAATAATATTCTGTGCCAATACATAAAATGCTTTGCACATGGGTATAGTTGTGTAGTGAGTCTGGATGTTTGACAAGTAGCTAAGTTTTATATATATGTAATATTTTATTTTCTTTAAATCAGGAATTATTTTAACAGCGTATTATTGTATATATCGTGATATATTTCTCAAAACCCTCTTCCATTTCGTTGTAATTTATTACGTGGTCTATAATTTATTTTCCACTAATGCAAAATATTAAGTTATTTAGGTATGACGATTGAACGTAGATTATAAAATGTAAAATCTAAATTGAAAGTACTACAATTATTTTAACTTTAATGTTCCTTTTAATTTAATCAGTATAATGTTTCTTTCGAAGCTCATGAAATAAATTTTATGACATCCTTAAAATCAACGTAGGATTTATTTTCTATTTAATATTTAAAAAGCTCCTCATTAATCATTTGCCACACATTTTTGCCGTTGATCTTCACGATGAAAAATAAAAGCAATATTGTTTGTGTCAAACTAAGCTTTCTTTTTGATGCAGGATATTGTGCGAAGATTTGGAAGTGTTACTATAATCAAGTCCAGTGCAAGATATCCTGCTGTTATTGATATTTATCAAAAAGTCATGGCGTACCATCTGTGAATATTACTTGGTTGCTTACTCAGTTCCTCTATTTATTTGCAGAAAGTCTTACTTATTTAGTAGCAGTTGATGTCAGTCTACACGCTCTGTTTAGCGGAAGACACATGACCAATCATTGTTAAATTCCACAATATTTTAAACTATAATTACTTTGTGCTCATTAGTGTTTTCCAGTACTATCTGAAGCTGACGAGGTGTGTTTTATTTCTCGCCGATGTCGACATGTTGTGTACATAAACGACTCACAATCGATTTTCTTTGGGGATCGATACCCAGGAGTTCCGACCATCCCCATCGAGGTGGGCGTCCTCGACAGAATGATCGCAGTCATGCGCTTCCTGGTGGTGCACTTCCAAGGCCGCGACAGAGCGGCCAGAAAGCCCAGGCCAAAGCAACTCCCGCGTCTGGAAGATACGTACCGGCACGCCCCCAGCGCCCACGCGCCCAGCACGGGCGCCACCCCGAGATTCCCCGACAGGTCGCTGCCCTGGTACAGCTACCTGCGCAAGCAGATCCGCACGCAGTCCGGGTTCGTCTTCTACAAGTGCGAAGTGTGCGGCTACATCGCGAAAGACTTCGACAACTTCGTGGAACACCGCCGCAACCATTTCACCGGCTACGAAGTGAGCGTGCAGCGCACCGCGGCGAGAAAGCGAACCAAAAAGCACGTGTGCCCGGAGTGCCACCGGTCGTTCACGTGGCTGTGCCACCTGAAGAGCCACATGCGCATTCACATGGGGGAGAAGTCCCTCAAGTGTAGTGAGTGCGACTTCACGGCCAAGGACGAAATCGAGCTGGCTCTGCATCAGCGCGTCCACACGTGGGACAGACAGTTCAGGTACAAGGACGTCGGAAGCAGCCAGTCCCAAACGTCTCTGAGGCGGTCGTTGCCAGACGAGGACGCGCGCAGCGGCAAGGGGGACAAGGAGGGCGCGGGGGAGGCCCCCGCAAAGAACCAGCTCACCATCAACCTCGTGTGCCCCCCTCAGTCCCCAAACGACGATTGGGACCAGCGCACGGACCGCAGCAAATCGAGCTCTACCCCGCAGAAGCTTCGCGAGGTGCCCAGAAAACGGACGGCGCGGTCCGATAGCTCGAGGAATTCTAGTAACCGCGGCTTCTTTATGACTTCACCTCGCTGTTAGAAGCTGTGTGATGGGGTACAGTGCCAATGTGTAACGTCTTTTGGAGGAAATAAACCAGCTTGTTATTATTTGTTGCGTAACTTGCCTGGAACAAACACCAGAGGCGTCTCGAACCAAAACAGCAAGATTTCCAAACACTTTCGCAGTATGTATGTATTAATTTATAAAGTTTAAGTACACTCGTATATATAATTCATAAAAGTCACTTATAACACTTTTCTTGCATAATCTGCAAGAAATAAAAACTACAAATTAAATATGACAGAATATTTTGAGCATGTACTGCAGGTGCAAATGAAAGAGCATCGATGGGCGATACTCTCTATGATGTTGTCAACTAGGACCTGAGGAGGGGATCAGGGTTGCCATACGAAGAACGTGAATGACCTTCATACTTTACATCGATCATAGGTGCCACGGGACAGCAAACTTCATAATAAAGCTAAGAATTGCGCACAGCAACGAGTTGATATTTTATAAACGTTGTAATTTCAATTACGTTAAAATTGAAAATGTACAAAGTTCAATAGTTATTGTTGTGTACTAAATAAGGCAATTGAAAATTTGACCAACAAATTATTTTCAAAACCCAAAATCAAAATTCAAAAATACAAATCGGGTCCCTTACTCCAGAAGACATGTACAGACCAGTTGGCGAAAGAGTAGCGATTCCAGCAGCCGTAACCCAAGTCGCAAGCACAGCGTTATGACGTAGTATAATGTAGGCAGGTAGACTTTGCAGACTCGTATTTAACTCCCAAACTCGTCTGCTTCTTGAAGCGCGGCGTTCCACTTATATAGCGCCGTGACGAAGGAGTGTTGCTGCTAGCCCCTCCCTAAGGGCCGGAGTGGTCTCTCGGCGAGACGCTTTGTTCAGGCTATCGTAGCGGAACGGCTTAAGGCCCATTCGCAATGCGAACGTAAACATAAGCATAGCGCATTGACATAAACATTAACATAAGCGATAGAATGAAGTACTCACAATGCCTAACATAAACGTAATCAAAATAAGTTTATATTGGCTGTGAGACTTTCTGGTTGAATGTGAGAATCGATTTCAAGAAATCGACTCAATGTCCCATATGGCATTAGTTCTTCTACCGACTTCGGTCCAATTTCGATTCTCGATTTTGAGTTACCTTTCTGGGATTGGTTCATTTCTTATGTCTTCCGTAAGTATAAGCACAGAAGCTTGAAGCTTGCAAGCTTCTAAGTTAGTCTTACGTGTTATGCTTATGCGAACGCATTGTGAATGAGTCCGCTTATGGACGAAGTCTTAACTTTTATGTCAACGCCATGCTTATGTTTACGTTTGCATTGTGAATGGGCCTTCACTGGCTGGCCGTTTGGGGCGATGGGCGCCGCCGATGCTGGCGCTCGTTGTTGCGTCCGCCGGAACTATTCCGCCCTGCCCGTGAGGACGGCAGGGCACATAGTGGTGTATTGTGGCAGCGTTAGCGCGGATGCCACAGTTATACAGATATTTGCTAAAAGCTAATAAAACTTAACAATTTATGAACTTTATGGCTGGATGAGCGCCATCCTTCTCGTTAAATTGTTGGGAAAATTCTTGGTTGATTTCAAGTGCACGCAGCAAAGCAACCAGTAGAAAGGAATTCCGAGGATTCGTAATCCGGAGATCTAAATAGAATTTTCAAATATTTTAATACACGTAAATATTTTTGTATTTGGATAACTTATAACAAAATTGAAAACTAATTCTAGTACAAAACAAATAAAACTCCCGCTAAGGCACTCCCACTGAAACGCACCGCACTGCCGCTGTTCAAATTGTCTATTTTTGTTCGATTTAATGATAAAGAAAATTGACGATTGATCAGATAGGAAACGGTAAACCAATCGGTAACTTCATTTTTTTAAAGTCGAAATGAAGCTCCCGATTGGATACCCTTGTCACAGCTGATCAATCGTCAACTCTCCGTGAGTTTAAATCGGAAAGGTGACAATGGGCAGCACCAGGGGCGTGCGCCATTGTTTCTCAAAGCGTTTGCCCTAGCCGCTGCAGCTACCGACTCACCGCGAATGCTTTACGTACTGTTTATGGCTGCATCCCAAAACAGTGTCGGACATTACGAAGTTGTTTTCGTTTTCAGAAATTCCTCAATTTTCTAAATACGATTTTTTCTGAATCTGAAGAGACCTCAATCCTAATATTGAAATTCCAGGGTTTTCACTGTAGTTCCTCAGAGTCCCGCATACGGAAATACCTTGTCCATCCCGCTGCCTTTTCCAGTGAACCATCCAGCTATATTTAGTGAACTACACATTTTTGCAGAACCGAACCATCGCTGATAGGGATATTCACAGTATCAGGTTGCCGAGCCAATGTATGTGATAGCGAAGCTGCTCTTTCAGGCACTTGATTCAAGGCGAAGGGGAGGCGACTGCGAAGCGATGGGAAAAGAATCAGGAATTGGCAGGAAATGTGAGGGTTTTACATTTGAAATAGAAAATGAAAATATAGGCGAAGAAGATGTCTCAAGCTAATAATTTTTATTTTTAATTATTTAAAGAAAATTACCTTCCCCCAAAATATTTTCTGGGTCCGAAATATCCGAATATATCCGAAATATTGTCCTTCTACTATAGATGTTACTAGGTAAATTGATCAGGATGTCTTGACAAAAAAACACAACAAATATTTCATTTATAAGAGTAGTAACAGCTCTAACAAATTAATAAATTCTGCAAGAAATTAAACAATTGTATTTGGATGTTTACTGTTCGTTCACTGAACGTCTGATTTCTATGTATCCAAAGAAATTGGACAAATGCTTGGATTGCAGATTTTACACTTCTTGTACCACTTTTTTAAAAATATAATTTTGGGGATATAATAAGGTAGACTAAACTCTCTTTGTCCAATATCATAGAACATTTTCAACGCATTTTCCATATGAATATATTGTTTTGCGAAGAATTATGTTGTTCTATTCGTTGCGTTTTGATGCAATGTAGTTCGTATATAAAATAATACTACATTCGAAACTACACCATTTAGTCTAAATTGAAAAAAAATGAGAAAATGAAAACATTGTTAGTTTTTTTGATAAAATTCTATGAGAAATTTAAAGGTTTTGACGTTTTATACCAGAAATTTTGAAACCTACACATTTTCACCCTTCTCCCTCGATCATACTCATTAAGTAGCTAAAATATCATTCTACAGATTGATTTCACGTATCACATTAAACTTCTTTATTTTCTTCTTAAAATTGATATTATCCTAAATCTGTTCACTTAGCGCCAGTCCTCTCTGCTCAGTTTTCTACTTACCAAAACAAAACATTCACAATCACTTCATACTCTTCATCAAATGTTACAAAACATATTTGTACAGAACGCAGTAGGATTCTTCTTTTTGTAAGAATTTACTTATTTCTTGACGTGATTTTTATTTTTTAAGATTGTTTTTTCGTGAATATTGAAGATTGAATTTCTCTTCGTACATCAAAAATTCCCCTTGAATTATCTCTTTTTATACATTTATTTTACAAGGAATTATGTTACCTAACTAGTTTTGTAGTACACGCCACGTAGTTCATTTAACGATACGCGTTATGAGAAAACTAAAACCGTGTTATATTTTTTGAAAATTCTAAGAGATGTACAAAATTCTTGACACTTCTCTGAAACCTGAAGATTTTGATCTCTCTGCCTTTTCGTGTATTGCGGTTAAATCACAAGCGATGTTTATTCGACCATACTCAATGTAGTTGACGTATCATTCTAATTTTATTTAACATAATTCAATAAAATCGGTATTTTTTTCATGAAAATTTCACAAAATATTCACATGCCCCTGACCGGCAGGTCCTAGGCTTCGAGATCCGATGGACGCAGAATTTTCGACACAATCTAGGTGGAATTCAGCCGCTGTCTGAAGGCAACTTCTAGAGGTCGTCTGCTCTGATTGGTAGTTTTCCGTGGTTTCTCAGATCAATATCAGGTGAATGCCGGAGCAGTACCCTAACAAACGGGCTAGCACGATATTTCCTTCTTCTCCTTCTTTTTCTTCTTCTTCTTCTTTGTTCTAATCTCACCTCTTTCACATATACGTTTACATTTCAATTCACTACACTACCACATCAGTCAGGAGCTTAGAGCTTGCCCCATCTGTGTCGGTACCTCGGGATAGGTGAAAAGAGATATCTTGTTGAGAAAACACCCCGCAATTCGACGTGTAGTTCGACGTCGGATATCACGATCTAGCAGGGGGAACCCCGCCACCTCCCGCGATAAAAACATGCACATTACGTACGAGTCTTACGACCGTAACAATCGTCGAAAACACGAAGTAGTAAATAAATAAATCAAAAACATTCAGATCAATGAAATAATTATATGAGTCGTCATTGCAATGACGACTCATGTAATTATTTCTTTGGAAATTCCAACGAAAACTCACCACAATACCAATATTCAGATCAAGCTTGTTACTTTATATCCTCCTTCAAATGTTACAACAGAACAGATCTTGTATAGAACGTTTTTACTTAGCAATATCCTTCTTTTTCTAAGAAGGTATTTCTTTGCTGCTTCTCCGGCGGCGCGCGCGCGGCCGTTCAGGGCGAGCTCGCCGCGGAGCTGCCGCTCTCCTCGGACGAGAGCCGGCGCTCGGGGTAGCCGTGGACGCAGTTGATGTGGCGCATGAGCAGGCGCTTGCTCGCGAACTCCAGGTGGCACTGGTTGCACCGGAACTTGCCGGCCGTGGCGACGGTGGCGGCGGCGGCCTCCCGGGCGCGCGGGGACGCGCGATGCGGGTGCGCGCGCGGGCGCGGGTGCGCGCGCGGGTGCGTGCGCGTGTGCGGGACGCGGGGCGCGTGGCGGTGCGCGCGCGCCTTGTGCTTCCCCCTCTTCGCGCCGCTCTCCTCCTTCAGCTCGTCGTAGTGCGGCTTGTGCCACGTGTGGATGAGCACGTGCTTGGCGAAGTCCCGGCGGTCGCGCGTGGTGTAGTCGCAGTCCTTAAATGATGGTGACAAATTTTAGCGAAACTTCGATACATCACCGAAAGTTTTTTGATGTCGATGAAAACAACGCAAAAACATCAATATTTAAAATATCAATTTTTAAAATTGATTTTAAATATATATATATATATATATATATATATATATATATATATATATTAGATTAAACATTTTGAAAAAAAATGTCCTCGTTCTAACGTAATAAATAACACTTCAATATTTGTTTAAAGTATATCCTGCCTTAAATTTGACTCACATCTTAATTTTCTAATCTATGTTCTTTGTAAACAAGAATCAAATTGCAGTTTAACGATATTACCATGCAATAATAAAAAAGGTAGGAAACTGGAGAAAGGTGCAAATGGTTTCGAGTCGCTTCGGGGATCGAAACAGTGACAGTTTTCAATCCACAAATCCACAACCCACAAATAAATGGAAATTGTATTTATGTCGTGATATTGTTTTTTGAAAGTATTCATGTTTCTGAACAAATATATCGACCTGAAGAATACATCGAAATCAAAATATCGATGTTACAATATCGATGTTTCTGATCAAAAATATAGATGTTTTAAAAACATCGATTTTTCTTCCATCCCTAGTCCTAAAGAAAACAAACAAAAATATTCGATTAATTACGAGTATATTTTTAATGTCTTACTTATTACCAACGAGCAAATGGAATGAACAAATATTACAGACCTATTGTTTCTATTTTGAAGTGAGGGGGGGGGGCAGAAATTTCAGGATGGAAGGAAAGGAAGAAACTGGACTCAATACGTGAATTATTTTAAGAAGGATCCTAGGAGCAGACTATTGCACTGAGAAATCTGATTCGGAAAGGGAATGTTTTTGGAATCATAAAGGTTACTTATTGGAGAAGTGACAAGGCTAAGAGGAGAAAGGAATGATTAAAGTGAAAATTTATTCAAAGGACATAAATCAGTTTCTGCACGGAGATTACGAAACGATAAAAAAATCATAACAAATGGAGTAAAATTATGTTGGATGACTTTCCTGATTATTTAAAAGGAAAATGTAATGAACGTGAGGGAAGAAGGATAGCTAGATATTTGTAAATGAAACTAGAGCGAGTAGATGGTGGCTAAATTGTAAAGAAAAAATGCAGAATTTGTAGGAAGGAAAAGAAAGTCGGGAATACATATTAAAAAGATGTCGGATTTTTTAGGAAGGAAAAATTTGGGAAACATGGAATGATCAGGATCAGTTATGGTGAATTTTAGAAGACCAAGGTTAAAGGATTAGTGTGGTAGAGAGATACAGGAAAGTCCATAGTATGTAGCCTATAATTGTACACAACTTGTATTGCATTGAATACAGCTTGTATTGTACATGTATCTAGCGAATCCAACTATTGTATATTTACAAAGTTGTGAAAATAAAATAAATATTCGCATTACCTATGAAGTAATGAGAGTGTACTCGTATTGTAATGCTGCAACAAAACACGGCTACTTTTTGGCAAAAAACCCCGTTTTGTGAGTCTCTGATTCCGAAAAAGTGAATAGTTTTTGTTGCTACATCAAGTAAATTACTTCCTCCAACACGTCGTATCAGAAACTCGAATATCAATCATAAAATCCGAGTTTACAATACTTTTTAGTTGTATCATTGCACTCACATCAATATTAAGATGTATTAGTGCTGTTAGAAATATGGTTAAGATTGGTGAAAGTAGATAGCAGATACATGCAATTTTATACCTGAAAATTGATTTGTAATTATGGATGGATGAATGGATGAAGGTGTCACGCATAACTCTATCAAATTAGAACATTTTTAGCTGAAACGTAGGGTGTAAGATCTAGGTACGTTGTTCCGGAGATCATTAAGATATTTTAACTTTAGGAGACACTTTACATGAAGACCCTGTGACATTTTGTACAATTTTTGGAAGATATCTGAAATGTTTTGCTCATTTAAAACAATGTGCACTTATAGGTAAAGTATAGTTCCAATATTTATTAACGCATCCGAATTTTAGAAAATTGCGAAAATATTTATATTTAAAACACAAATGATTTTCGTTTATAAAGAAGTTTGAACTTTCCGCTCTTCCAAATTAGTGGTTTTTGCTTTATAGTAAATGAAAGGTAATTGGCTCTAAATGTTTTATCAAGTGCTTTTCTTCTCTTGTTTTATAGTATAAATACTAAATATCAATGAAATCAAAATATCAATGGAATGAGAGCTTAAATGTGAGGTTGTTGCAGAAGAAGCTAATATCACGAATTTTCTGAAGTTCGAAGTGTTTTTGAATTCATAGATGTGAGAGTACACAATGTCTAGCAATCGTCTGACACACGTGATTCTTCACAAACAAACCACTAGTTATAATTTCGCGAAGTTTTACGTTTTTAAAGAAAGGTCAACCATAGGATATCATACACAGATCTTGGTAAAAATAAAACCGTTCCTTTAATTTTCAGAACGATGCTCATCTCTGCAATGAAAAGTGTTTCAAAAGGAGTAAACCTGCATTATTTGATAGGTTTTCGAGACCTAATACTGAACGGCATAACACAATTTTTTGGGAGGAGGGGTTCTATTTTCTATAGAACTTTTCTAACTTTTCTACACTTACGTCCCACGTATATCATTCTCGGCATGCACCCTTTCTGCGCCGAATTTTAAGATATGTCCCAACTTTTCAAACCATTTTTCAATCATATTGATTCTTTGGGATGTTTTCTACATAAATTCATACCGTAAAATACAACCGTTGATTTTTAAATAATAGCATGCACTTCTTTTAAACATTTGTGTAATTGTGAGTAATAACACAAAAAGGAGGAAACGTGTTGGTACGTATATAACGCACATTCCCACTAATTTTTAAAATTTTATTATTGTTGTGTAATAACAATAAGAAGTGACTGGGCAAGATATCTCAACGCGTCAACCGATGTCACTGCAGTGTCTCTGACCGGGAGGTCCTCCGGTTCGAGTCCCGACGGTGGCGTTTTTTCCACACTAGCTGCATAGCTAGATCCAATTCAGGTGCTGTCTGGAGAAGAATTCTAGCGGCCGGTTTCTCAGACCGGTAGTTTTCCGTGGTTTCTCCGATCACGACCAGGCGAATGCCGGAGCAGTACCATAACAAACAGCCGCGGACCGCGCACGATCTTTTCTGCTTCCTCATCGTCATCATTGTCGCGTCCGCCCTCCTTACAAACGGTTCCGGTTACATGCACTACACTACTCTAGTATGTTTCGGGGGCTTAGAACTTTCGCCCGCGGGAGCGGTACCTGGAACGGAAACCCCCTAAAAGCCGTCGAGTAAAATATGCACCGTATTTCGTATTCTAGCTGAGGATTCATTGATTATTTCGTGTTTCTGGGTACGTCAAATTCTAAGGTGATTAGTACTGTAAGTTTGGTGCATGTTTTTATCACGGGAGGTTGTGGTGTTCTACCTCTGGTGTACGACGAGATGCGCCGGCTTGCACATAGGTTTGTGGGTTTTCGTCATCCAGGTTTCTCCCACCAGTGGGGCACCGGCACAGATGGGACAAGCTCTTGGCTCCTGAATGGTCTCCAGACAGGTGTGGTAATGTAGTGCATGATAGTGTATGTGAGCGGTGCGAATAGGACAAGGAAGAGGAAGGAAAGATCGCCAGCGGACCTTAGCCCGTTTGTTAGAGTACTGCTCCGGCATTTGCCTGGCGCTGATCGGAGAACCCATGGAAAAACTGCCGATCAGAGCAGCTGGTAGCTAGATTTCTTCTCAAGAAAGAGGTTGAAATCGACCTAGTTTTCTAGCTAGTGTCAAAAATTATGGCGGGACTCGAACCCTAGGATTTCCCGTCACAAGCACTGCAGCGACATGTACTGATTCTCTGAGCAGCACCTAAGCCGGTGTACACTACACTTACGGGACTAATTATCATAGTAGTTAACGAACCCGGAAAT
Organism: Gryllus longicercus; assembly: GCA_038098605.1. Lineage (NCBI taxonomy): Eukaryota > Metazoa > Arthropoda > Insecta > Orthoptera > Gryllidae > Gryllus > Gryllus longicercus. Next base: position 790,540 of record JAZDUA010000062.1, on the reverse strand, counting down.
ACGAAATAATTAATCAATCAATCCAGGTAGTTTTCCGTTGAAAGAATCGCCCACCCCTACCTTGCAGCTGTAGATTTGCTGGCTAACGTGCGTGCGCATGTGTCGCTTGAGCAGGTTCAGCCACGGGAAGCTCATGTCGCAGATGGGGCACACGTGGCGGTTGGGCGAGTGGCGCCCGCGGTGGCGGCTGAGAGAAGCTCTGCGCTGCGGCGCGCCGCCGTTGCCGCCGCCGCCACCGCCGCCGGTGCCGCTGCTGGTGCCGCCTACTGCCGGCCGGCTGGGGAACCTCTTGCCTGTGGTGGAGACGGCGCCCGGCGTCAGCGGAATTCGCTTCGTGGCGAGGAAGTGGATTTCCAGAGAGCGCATCATCGTGATGACATCGTTGAGGAAATCGTCTTGGGGGGCCCTGATTGAGTATCCTGTGAGTCAAACATCAGGAACAGAATGTGAATGGACGTCATCCATTTGTCTACGAATGTACGTACGTGTATTATTTTTAAATTTGTTAAAAGCAACCAATCTCAGTTTTCTTGTTGACTTCGTTACGTTAGGACGTTTCTAAACTTTCTTATACCAATCATGAAAATGAAGAGCTTGAGATCAGATATTCTGTGATAAATTTTGTTAAAAAATTATGTCCTCATTATTTTCTCGTCAACCTTGTTTCGCGTTCAGAAGTATTAAATTTTTTACAATAAATAGCAAAGCAATATATTTTTTGTTAGTATATTATAGACTCGTCTTGCTCTACGAATCGATTTCAGTCTGAGATGGCAGAAAACTATCTGCTCCCCAGCCCTTCATTTATAATAGAAAATAAATCTCGTAGAAGTATGTGGAACTGCTTCAAAGATAATATGTAAACTGAAATATAAAATTCATTAACATCATTATTGAAAGAAATATTGTTCGGGCGGGGTCGTTTCCTGTTTGATAAACACCGCCAAATTCAATGGCAATTTAGTAGAAAAAGTGGATGCGTAAAAAGTGTTTTACTCGTGTTTCTCAAACACTGATGATGTACACTGTCAGTGTGGATAGGCGATGGAGCGTTGCAAAATCCATCAGATCTTCTGAATCGCCCTTCAATGGAGATGCTGGAATGTACAGATTTGTAATCAGTAAATGATGTAGGAAACAATACTTAACGCAAAACTTGTGTAAACACTTCATTAAGAGTAGAAATCTTATATTAAAAACAATGCTCTTAATTAAAACCCGTTGTTCACATCCAGTTTACTTTTTTTGCATACCTTTCTGCATATACTTACTTAGAAAAGAATTTACATAAATGCATGTCCTGTAACAAGAGATATTCTATTGCATAAGACAGGTCATAATTTTTATCATTATTCTGTTGTTATTATGCATATTATTACCCAATACTTTCGAAAACTGATACAATGTTATTTTGAATAATCGAACCTAACACAAAAAGATAATTTTGCAAATAGTTGAAATTATTTTCAAGCTATTATGAAAGAAATGACTAAAATTCACACTGATTTTTATTGCTATTCGAGATTCCTATACAGTCCTCTTTATTAGCTGCGGTTCGATGTAGTTCTATGTAGATGTACTCGTACATGTATCTGCCTTGAACCATTGTCAATCTGTTATTTTTTTAATGTATCAAGCCTGCGGACTCCCCACACTCGTTCCTGTGGTCTCCAGGGAACATTACTGGGATCATCTCTTGGAATCCATGTGTGCCATTTCAATTTACCAACCTTTGTATGCTGTTTGCAAGGGGGACAATCGGTGAATCGCTTTCTTTTGTGTTTTCTGAAGAAGGATACGATCGTATTAGTTCACCAAGCTATACGTTCATATAACCACCATTTACTTGTGCCACATTTGTATTATTTTTTTTCTATTCTGTCTGTTGATTCCCCGTTCAATGTTTGATCCCATTGCTATTAGGTTTCAATGCCCAGGATGTCATTTTCCAGACTACAATTTTTCAGTAAAGGTTTTTCAGTTCTTTTTACTCCTTTCTTTTCTTTCTATTCTAACATCTATACTTTCTTTTTCATCTTTCATATAATGTCACCAATACAGCCGAAAAATATAGTATTTTAACTGGCAAAATCTCATCATATAATTTAGAGTGATTTAAAATTCTCAAACCCAGATGAGGAGAACAGAATATACAAAAATAATTCTTTATCATTCAATTAACTGATTTAAAGGCACTAATTCAATAGAATATCATCCCCATTTTATGTTTTTACCTTTCTGTAAAATATATGTTGACAATTGCGGTTTAGGAAGGGCATTCTATATTGTAATAAAATTTGCTTAAATAATTGTTAATAACGAAATAAATCGTTCTCTTTCTCAATGAAGCTGCCAATGATTTTAGCACCTTTGTCATTCGTGAGTGAAACTTTATATTTTATTCAAAAAGTAATAGGGTCATAAAATTGATAATCCTACGATATTATATTAAAAAAACATAATGTACTTACTTGTGTTTCATTTTATGAAGTATTTATCTCAGAAAAAGGTAATACTTGATCGTTTTCCTAATAATTAATATTAATCAGTTTAGAATTTTGTCCCTCAGCTCTTTCCTTTGCATTATTGTAATTATGTTTCCTGGGAATTTTTTCTGCATTATAAAATATCTTGATGTACACAATTATATTGATGATATTTAAGAGCAATTTATGTTTAGAATTACACTCAACTATTTAAAGACAAGCCAAATCTTTAGTCGGGATTATTGTAAAAGAAACGCGTGGAAAGAATATTTTCCACTTTTCAACTACCAATGATTCTCTGCATATTTCATATAAAAATTACTATTATACTGCGACATGTAGCTCCTTTCTTAACAATTGTGAGAGGAACAGTTTTACTATCAACGCAAGCTAGCGAATGAACTCACAGTTTGCAATTTAACAGGAACATATCATACGTATAACAAGTCTTCAAATTCGGTATTAGTGAAGAATTCTCTCTCTTATGTAGAAGAATACGTACTTTCTCACATTTATCTATGTCATATTAATTAATATCTTGTTTCACAAAATTGAGATATTTCAATGGTGGCTCGTGGTTAAAGATCCAAATTATCTTTTGAGAATATTTACACTTCTTGTCAGAGTTCGTGCAAGTAGTCTTAATATTATTTTCTTTCCTTAAAGCACTCAAACTAAAATTATATCAAAATAAACACGGTTTCCTTGCGTGTTTATTCCATGAATTATGAGCTATCTCAACATTTTTTATGAAACTTCATTTGTTTTCGAAATTCATTTTGGAGAAAGAATAACTACGTATGTATTTAAAATCTCTGATCTTCATTCGATCGTCATTGTGTTGAAAATAGTGATGTGCATTACCTAAGATTTAATTTCTACCTTTTGACACATCTGACTTAAAAATTAAAATATTATTTATTGATGTATCTAGAGACAATATTAATCCATTATAATTGGACTGAAAACGCAACTACACATTCAGAAATGACAGTTATTCGAACGTTACCATAGCCCATAGGATCCACTATTGTATAATCTTTGATATCCCAATTGTTTGCCTTTTTTACTTCATTCTTTCTTTTAGAATCATTCCGGATATCCAGCTCATTTGCCAGAATAAATAATATATTTTCATATAAATAATGTGAAGTACAAAATTTCGTGTAAATACATAGTATCTTGCCAAGTTAAAAATGCACATCCAAATGCATAAAATAATTGAGGCGCTCTACGTAAAAATATCATTGTATATGCCAAAAAGATGTTTTGAGAAAAACGGTGTTCAAAATTTTGTTTGTGTAAATAAAGTTTATGGCTTTTGATAACGACGTAATAATAGCTGAAATATAAAAAGGAGCAATTCAACACATGTACACTGAAAAGCTAAAAAACTGGTACAGCCATGCATATTGAAATAAAGAGATCTGGAATCAACGACTATATAAGACAACCAATAACAGTTGTTAAATCAGTTTCTTCTGCTACAATAGCGGGTTATCACGATTTAAGTGACTCTGATCGCGGTGTAATAGTCGACGCAAGAGAGATGGGGCATAGCGTCTGCGAAGTCACGCTGATTACGACCATTTCACGAGTGTATCGTGAATATCGGGAATCCGGTAAAACACCAAACCTCCGGCATCACTGCGGCCGCAAAAGCCTGCAAGAACGGAACCGACGACTGAGGAGAATCATTACACGTGACAGAACTGAAAATTGCTGCAGATTTCAATGCCGGGCCATCAACAAGTGTCAGCGTGCGAACCATTCAACGAGACATCGATATGAGGTTTCGGAGGAGTACACTCGTGTAATACATGACACAAAGGTTTACGCCTCACCTGAGCTCGTCAACACCATCAGTGGACTGTTAGTGACTGGAAACACGTTGCTTGGTCTGACTAGTGTCGTTTCACATTGTTTCGAGCGGTTGGACTTGTACGAATATGGCGACAACCTCATGGACCTTGCATGTCAACAGGAGACTATTGAAGCCGGTGGAGGCTCTGTGATGGTATTGGGGCGTGTGCAGATGGAGTGATATAGGTCTCCTGACACGCCAAGACACGACTCTGACGGGTGACACGTACGTAAGCACCTTGTCGAGATCACCTACATCCATTCATGTCCATTGTGCATCCGACGGACTTGAGCAATTCCAGCAGGACAATGCGACAGCCCACACTTTCAGAATTGCTACAGAGTCGCTCTAGGAACACATTTCTGAATTTAATAACATATTCTGGCCACCAAAATCCTCAGACATGAACATTATTTAGCAATCTCGGATGCCTTGCAACGTGCAGAAGAGATTCCCACCTTCTTGTACTCTTACGAGTGTATGGACAGCACAGTAGGATTCATGGTGTCAATTACCTCCAACACTTCTTCAGATATTAGTCGAGTCCATGCCACGTTCTGTTGCTGCACTTCTGCGTGCTCGAGGGGTCCCTACCCGATGTTAGGCAGGTGTACCAGTTTTCTCGGCTCTTCAGTATATTATATACATTAAAAAGAAAGACACAACTCTTTTCTTGTTAGAAAATAATAATTTGTATGAAGGTTATTTTGTGCCCTTTTTTCGTAGAACAAGTTTTAGGTCTTAAGTTTTGAAGATAAATTATTCATCTTAAAGGCTTAATAATGGTCTATCAAGCATTACGCCTGGCCTTTCCAAAAATTCTCATGGTTGACAACTATATATCCAAAACTAAATTTCTTCTGACGAGATGTGAAACCTAAATTCATTTGAAATTCTCTGGGAATGCCAGTGCCAATTAAATGTTTTATGTTTCAAACGTGAGGTTTATGTTACATATTTCTTTTCTCACTGTGTACTCATCACACTTTATTCCAAATTATTGTAAAATTTACCAATAATTCAAGAGTTATGATATTGTGTGTGGCAATATTAATGTCATAGATAAACACCTGATATTAAATAAAAAAGAGCGGTTCTTTATTTTGTATATATACACAAGTTGTGTGATCAGTCTTATGTGTGTAGTTTCTTTATATTATAGAATAACGCTAAACTGCCGTCATTTGTCTTTATGTTGTTTTCAAATCCAGGTACCTTGTGTAGTTGAAATGTTGATCTTGGCGTTTTGTTGTGCGTGTTTTTGTTGATTTTTCTGGTGTTTAAGCAGCTTACGTTTTCTTAGGTTATAGTTAATATTCGCGCAACTTTTCTTGACCGATGGATTGACGATTTTGGGAGGAGTGAGGATATTAGTTACGAAGTCGGCCACTAGAGTATTTTAAGTAATGCCAACGTCTGTGAAATGAAAGTCAAACCTGCATCTTGTGCGGCGAGGTCATCGCCCTGGGAAAGCAACAGCAGGGACACTAGATGAATGAAAATGTATTTAAGCAGTCAGATAGTGTAGATCTTCGCTAATTTTGACAAGTATTTTTGTCGAAATTACCCAGAACTCACCACGTGGAGGTGTCTACACATCGAGTTCCCCACTTGCCCTCCCAACCACCCTACCTTTTGAGAGCAAGTTAGTCATAATCGAGGTTTTTAATGTCAAGTCCGGGTTTGGTGTCGTAATCGGGTAATGGTCAAATTAATCAGAATCAGAGTTTTCTGATGAATGCAAATCTTCACTCTCATCACTGGACCGTGAGGAGGTGTTAATAATAATGTCATCAATCGACATTTCTAAAATGCCATCATTGGTCCAATATTCCACCTCAAGGTTTTGCACATGTCTACAATAACCTTCCCAGTCTGATGGTGATACTTGTGCAAAAGCTGATTTAGTTAGCTTAAGCAAATTTTCTGCCGACATATCTCCTGAAATGTTCTGCTCTCTGACATATCTTTTGATTTTAGCCCATGCAAGTTCTATGGGGTTCAAATCACAATGATATGGGGGCAGACGAATTACTGTGTGGCCTTTTTTTGCTGCAATTTCATCTACAACATATGTCTTATGAGCAGGCTTATTTTCCTTAATTTTTTTAAATAGTGCTTCTTTTCTCATGGACATATCACATGAAATGCCCTTATTTTCTAACCATTGAACCATGGTTATTTTGGTGTCATATCTGCATGGGGTTTTGTCTACCTGTCTGCTGTGATACGATGCATTGTCCAGCACTATTACTGATTCAGGAGGCAGATTGTCAAGTATTTTTGTACAAAACCATCTTTCAAAATTTTCTGAGTTCATCTGACCATGATAATCCCCTGTTGTTGATTTGGCTTTAAATATTAATTGAGCCTCCTCAATGAATCCATTTTTGGAACCTATACTGGCAACAATAAATCTTTTAGATGTACTTCCCCAATCAGTGACACCAATAACGTCTTTCCTTTGCCAGCATTTTCTCACAGTAAGATTGCTGTCGATCCATGATTCATCTAGGTAAAAAATTTCTCTCCCATTCTCTCGGAAATGTTTCATTTGTACAATGAAACGAGTTCGCCAATCCACAATATCAGCTCTCTCCAGAAGCAAAGTTCTCTTATTTTGAACTCTTCTCCAAAAAAAACCCATGCTGTGCAATGTTTTTCTAAGAGAGCTTTTCCCCCATTTCCAATTAATCTTTTCTCGCAGAACAGGTAGAAGTTTGTCTATTGATGGAACAACTTTTTCTACTGAATAAAAATGCTGGATTGTATCTCGAATAACTCTCTTGTCAAAATCATCAACAGCAACCTTACCTCTTGTTCTTGTTCTAATATAAAAAAGAAAAGAATAAGCCCTTAAATAATATGTAAATATTATGGAATATTTCAAATTAGCAAAAAATGATGACGCAATTACATCAAAATTCCATTTTATATATTTTAAGATAGGATGCCTTAGTTTAATAATTACAGAGGTGTCCAATTTATTATAATTGAAGTATATCTATATTTTCCTTTTACATCTTTTCACAATTGTTTCCAAATTTTTAGAATGAATGGTTGATTTATAATATCATAAGTAATTAGATTTTTAAAAACAATATTAGTGTTGACAGAATTAAGAAGAAGGAATTCATTTTTATGTCATAATGCAACCAAGTTTAATGCCCAGCAAAATGCAGATGTTTGTATTTTGCTGATCAGAAAAAAACTAAAATCATTTTGAAGTCAATAAGGCAAAGTGGATTAAAAATAAAGAAATGTTAAAACATTAGATTATATCATAATTAAATGTTATTTAATTAAACCATCATTGTTTTTAATGAGTGGATACCAAATAGCAATACTGATTATGGAGGAAGGAAATTCAATTCAATTTAAAGAGATTCAATTCAAATTAAAAATTAATAAACATTAATATTTTTGTTTTTTAATATTATATTATGCCATAATTATAAAAATAATACTCAATAACAATTATTCATTGACTGATTGTAGTAAAGTAATATTCAGTTCCAGAAAATAATAGATTATTAAGATTTGTACTTTAAGCATTCGCAACTTTTTCATTTTAGCTTAATTGATTTTTGCTCTCAGTACATCTTTAATAGAAATGTTCTGTGTCAGATTTGTATTTAAAATTGCTCCTCACATTTTTTAATACATGACTGGTTAATTTCTTGACTTTTGTTTGCCTCTAGTGAGAAATACTTTTATTGTAATACATTCATTGTAATACTTTCTTCTTATAAATTGTGACTGTCTAAAGAGGAAGTAACAAGGCGAACATTTTTAATGTCTTAAAGTACTATAAATCAGCCTTTCATTTGAAGATCTGTGTAAAGTATATGGAAATAGTATGTAAGAAATATAATTACAGAGAGTATGATAAATTGATTTCCTTGAATGTTACCTTTTTTTACCGGGCGTTTCGGGGGATTGTGAAGGGTCATTGGCTCTTTTTGACTTTATTCTACGTATAGTGGAAATACTGGCTCCAGTATACGCAGAAGCCCGATCTAGAGCATGACTTAGAGGATGCAACAAAACATTGTTCCCCTTTTCCATTTCACATGCATGAACCACTTTTTCAATCATTTTGCGTTCGCCGCTACGATATGTCCTCTTAACTTTTTCAGGAGTTTTAGGTGACTCCCTTGAAGGACCTGGACCTGACTCAGCCATTTCTTTTGATTTAGACAAAAAGCCTGAACAGAGGTTCTGCACTGTAATAGCAACTGGCTTTGACTAGCTTCTGTTTCGCGCCAACGAAGTTTTAACGCTTGGAAGGTTGTCATCAGTGCCCGCTGCGAGCTTTTGCCTTCAACTGTTTCTTGCACAAGGGTGGGGGTTCAAGGTCATCGGTCAAGAAAAGTTGCGCGAATATTATCAAAGATGGCTTTTTGAATTAGATGATTGAGAGTTTTTAATGACAAGAGTTGTGTGTAAAACGTAATGTCCAGCAGTCGATTGACACATGTGTCACTTTGACAATAAATGTTCAGTGTTTATAATGACATGTGATGCATTACATTTTTAAGTTAAGGTGAATATGCGAATTCCCCTACCGTCCACTGCAACATACAGATACAGATTACGGTAAATATAAAACATTGCAGTTACATTATAGAAACACGTAAAACTCTGCTTTCAGAGAATAGAGGTTGAATTGTTCAAAAATGTGTGAACCTTCTTCGTTTCATTAGTACGAGAGAATAAGTACCGAAGAACATGAACAATATTTTGAGCATTTCGATTTTCCTTATAGTGCATTTGTTATACTTTCTATTGCCAATTTTCTATAGTTCTTTCTATTCTGCGATGTAATTCCAGGGATTCAGCTACTGTTTCTAATAATTTACTTCTTTTTGCGCAGGATGGACATTCCAGTTTTTAGGGAAAGAGTCCACATTCACAACATGTAAAAGTATGGTTCCAGTTTCTCTATGAACCGTGTATATTGGAGGAGTGAAATCTGTACAAGGCTCTTCAAAAACCTTATTCTTGTACTATGTTGTAAAGATTAACCTGAAAATGTTTAACAGTAATCCTGCTTCATCACGCAAACAATCAATGTTTTGTATGACCTTCAAGAAAATGAATGCAGAAGGAATGTTCTCAGCCTGTAGAAATGCAGTGAGGAGTTGGACAGCTATGTACTCTCACAAGAGTTCAGACAGAACTCCATACCCCTTAATATCCCAATATTTGTCTGGCAATGTCGGATATTTTTACTTTTGAAAGATTATTTAGATATGCTACAACTTTATTAAATTGATGAAAGTCATCTTCTAGTGTTACGCATGGGTCATGCTAGGGTTATGGTTAAGCCTAATATTCTTCTTAACCAGGCAAAGTGTACTCTAAAAAAGAGTGCGACATTACTTAATTATTTTATTGCTTCAGGTTGAAAAGTAAGGAAAGTTCTACTCTAAAAAAAAGCTCGATGTTGTCCATTGCCATCTTATTCAATTGTTTAAAAATGATATACTCAATTATCTTTTGTGGAATATAAGTAAGTATGTATTATCCTAACCTCTATTTTCTATAATATTGCATAATAGTAGATTTACATTTTACTGTTTCTTACTTTTTTCTAGAATATCTATATTTATTCAAAATTAACTATGAACTCTGTTGCAGTATTTCTTTCAGGCCTGGACCAACTTGCCTTACGATCACTTGTAATTAGTCAACAATAATACAGCACATCGTATTACATTACAATAGCCTTTTTTAGGTTAAGAGTATTTTTTCTCCTGTTGTTTGTCAATTTGAAGATACTTAAAAATATCTTCAAGGTGGAAAACAGTTCATGTTTCCTTTGTCTTTGTAATGCATTAGATATTTTCGACGAAGTGTCCATTGCTGCTATAACGAGTGACGTTAATATATATCAGATACTATTATGATATACTATGACTACTATAATAATAGAATATTAATAATAAACATAATAATATTTCGTCAATAAGCAATTCACCCTCTATTGGACATTTGAGAAGATTTAAAAAACACACTATTATTCTTTGGAAACTATTTTTTAAAATTACCTTGTAAATGTAAAATGAAGAACGGATTTCTTGCCATAAGTGGTGTTTTAATTGTCTATATAGAGGGTGGACAATTTATTGGTCACGAGCCGCCGTGGAATACACTCGGCTACCGAGAATTCCCTGCTCTAAAGCGCAGCCCACCAGTGCTCCTCGCTTGTTAAAAACCCTACACAGGGTGGCGAAAGTCAAATAGCAGTAATGAGATTTGTAATATTTCCACAGATTTCCTCTTTTGTGTTTGACGTTCTGGCTTATATTTATTATAATATATAAAACAAAGTCGGGTTGGTTACACCATTTATAACGCAAGAACGGCTGAATCAATTTTAGTTATCTCTGATTTGTTAGATGCCCAAACAACAGAATAACTATTAAAATATCGGAAGAATGTACAAAAAAGAACAAAACAAAATATCCATGGCAAATGCAACCCGCAGTACACTACTGGATTTTGATTCTATGTTGTTAAATAACTCCTATACGAAGCATTAAAGGGCATTAAAAACTAAAAAAATTAAGTCCGAAGGCCGTTTACGTTTCTCACGCCGTAACCTGCAGAATGACATCTCTTTGAACATTCTCTTATATTTATGCCGGTCCGACGCTTCTTGAAATAACCCTACCTGCTCAGAGATGTGCAGAATCTGCAACTAAATGTGTATGAGAGAGACAAACAAAGACATATGGAGAACGAGAGAGTGACAAAGAGAGGGGGAATACGACGATATAGGGAGAGATGAAGAGAGAGATTGAGACGTGATTTCTCCCTCTCACGATATGTGAGAGGGAGAAATGAAGTGTGTGTGAGAGACGAAGAGAGAGTGAGACGAAGAGAGAAACGGAGAGAGAGAGTGAGACGAAGAGAGAAACGGAGAGATAGAGATGGGGAGAGGGGGAGACGGAGGAAGAGAGGGGGAGAGACAGAGAAAGAGGAAGAGACGGAGAGAGAGGGAGAGTCAGATAGAGACAGAGAGAGAGGAAAAGTCAGATAGAGAGAGAGACGGAGAGAGAGGTAAAGCGAGAAAGAGAGATCGATAGAAAGAACAAGAAAGAGAGAGACAGAAAGTGAGAATGAGAGAGAGAGTAAGAGGACGAGAGGGAGAACGTGAACGAGAGGTAGAGAAAGAGGGAGTGACGAAGAGAGAGACAACAAGAAAGAGAGAGACGAAGAGAAAGGGGGAGACGAAGATACGTGGAGGGAGAGAGAGAGAGAGAGAGAGAGAGAGAGAGAGAGAGGGAGGAAGATAAAGGATAGGACGTCTGCCAGGTTCCGCTAGTTTATTATATTATTAGGTGTGAAGAATGGATGACTTGATGGTTAAAGAACTCATGCAGGCATTTTAAAACATACACATAGTTTTTTCCTTCAAATTTATGCTCTTAGGAGGTTAATTGGACGAAACGTTAGCCAAAATGTGTATTATTTTTGTAAAGTAGATTAGTTCTTCATCCAAAATACACACACACACACGCAAGGAAATTTACTGTTGGCAAGATCAGTAGTCGTAGGATACAATCCGTGACTGATGATTTCTTCATCACGGTATGCAACGACTTTCGCGTATTTTGCTGCAAAGAGTGGACCAAAATGTGTTTCAAAGGAGCCTGGAGTGTTTCGGAGTCAAGGGGCAGCAATTTGTGCACCTTCTATGGGATATATAAGAAGCGACGGGAAAGCGTGCAGATTTTAGCACGGCAGTGGAAGTGATGATAGCGAACACCGAAAGCTCGGCGACGAGGGAAAAGAGTCGCCGAGTTTGGTGACTTACAAAATGCCAGCACTGCATTTCTTAACACAGGGTATGATCATGTGCTTGGGTCTGGCCTGGGTCTAAGGTTATCAGAGAAGCGTGGTCGCCAAAGAGTATTTGGTTGTTAGTAACGCTGCTGTGGCCCAAACAGAAATTTCATACTTATTATCTATGTGAACAGTTTTTTTAACAAATCTTGATTCCTTTTTTATGTCTTTATTATCTTTCAATTAATATATTCAGAGATACTTGACTCGTTTTTTTGTTTATACACAGTATACATGGGTAGATTCATATATTCCTTAAAAATGACAACTTATGAAGTCATATTACATAATGTTAGTAATTTATTTATTAATACATATTCATTGTTTGATGTATGAATAATACAATAATCAGTGATCTTGTAAGTTACGTTCACAACGCGTTTCGGGCCAACGGTCCTTCTTCAGGCGAAAGTCATTAACACTCACTCGTATCTGGAAATCCAACCTTGCTCCGGGAATGACTACGTCATAAAGATATCTGGTTGAAGTTCCAAACTCAGACATCTAGTAAATGATATGGTCTCTTATATACCTTGATATATTTAATTACAACGCACCATATTGTATACTGCCATAAACAAAAAACCGGAATATATTATTACATATTTATTGTTAGCAGCGGTCTTTACGAAGTTAATGCAGGATGCTTTTTCGACGCTTCTTATGGACATTATGGAAGATGATGAGACTGACTTCGTCATCCGGATTCACTCTAGTAAGATTCTACACAAATTTTCCGAACTCACTCTTTGCAGAAAACCACACGGGTTCTGTGATACTCTGCAATGAAAGAATCGTCAGTTGTGAATTGTAGTCTTCTAGAATCCCTGATTCTTCCCAGTGCCATTTTCGGGTGAATGTATTCTTAGCATTGAGTGTACGTGAAGAAACCATTCTAGAAAGTGGACATCTTTGTTTAAAATTACAAATCAATTTACTGCAATTTCGCGAGGTTTGTAGCATCTGCACGACCTGATTTACACGCTTCTTTTTGACGAACTATTTCGAATACTTCCAATATTAAGTCATTAGACAAGAAATGAGAAGTCTTTGAATGTAAAAATCTTGAGATCATCTAAACAACTGGTATAACCATAATAGGGGAACTGGGTCGTAGATACAATTTTAGAAAAAGATCCCGAATAGGATCCATACGTTAAAATTGAAATAAATTTGAAAAAAATAATACAATATGTATATGTTTTAAAGAAAGGTCCTCATCTTTCAAATTAATAACGATAAAAACCGCTAACCTTCTGCCGACAACACCCTTAGGAACAATTGATTCAACAAGTTTTGTATTCCCACTGTACATCCAACATATTAAAAAAGTAAAGTTCAGCATGATTAAGATAAGTAACAATAAATATACATTTAACATGTATATATTTAACATGCCGACATGTGTAGCTGAGAAGGCTAGAACGTGGGCTGACTCAACGCTCCGGTTGGAAGGATCGCATATTCGAGTCCCGCCGTTGTCATGTATGTTGTCAAACGTTGCTTGTTTGTCATGTATGTATGTTGTGGCGGAAGGCCTTGTGAGTCATCTGAGAGACCGAGGAACCTGCAGTGTCTAGTATAAAGTAGTGAGGGAAATAGTGGGAACCCGGCGCGGATAATCGAAAATCAGTATTCCCAGAAGCTGAAAAAAGCCCCCGATAGAAAAAAACAATACATTCAACACGTTGGTGAGGCATGTTAGGCAGTGGGAGACGCGCCTTAATGTATTCGCCAGACGCAACGCGCATTTCCTCCGGGGAACGCTCGGCTCCTGAGTCATATTCCCGCGGCGACGTGTGCAAAATGCTCGCCCGACTTTCCCCGGCGCGCGAAGTCACCGTTTTGTGTTGTGTTGTGGTGTGCGGGGCAGGGCGGCGCGAGGGCGCGGCGCCGGCCACCGCCCGGGCGAGGGGCCACTCGGCGCGGCCCGGGCAGCGGGCGCGCGCCAGGGCGCAGGCAGTCACCGCCGCAGTCGCCGCCGCGGCCGCCAGGGCGCACCAGGCACGCAAGTCCGCGGGCCGCAGCGCCGGGCAGGTGAACGCATGCGCGTGTACGGTGATTTATGGCGCGAGGTTCTGAGCGCGTCGGTTGCTACGGTAGTTAGTCATCTAAGTGTAGTACTTGTTTAATTTCGGGAGGTATGGGTGTTCTCCTCCAGATGGATTGGGAAATCCGGCGCTGAATTACACGTCGACTTACGGTGGTTTCCCACCTCCAAGTGTCTCCACCACCGCCCCAGTCGAGCCAATCTCGAAGCTCACGACATGTGTATTAGTGTTGTGTGTGCAAGTTTATGTCTGTGAGTGTTTCAGAAAAGAGGATAGGGCAAGGAAGAGGACGGCGCGTGGCCCGTGGCTCGTTTTTTCGGGGTCTGCTTCGGAATTTGATTGATATTCACCGAAAATAAATCGATCACAGCAGTCGATCGCTAGAATTATCTTTCAGAAAGCGACTGTATTCGATCGAGATGTCTAGGTTGTATCGATAATTCGCCACCGATGAGACTCGAACCTTTGTACCTTGGGGATATAGAGAAACTTCGGTGACAATAGTTGTTGCACTTTACCATATCAGCTGGATGGCAATAGGAGATACTTGGAGGGGGCAATCCCCTATGTCTACGTGTAGGTCCGCAGCGGGTCTCACGTTCTAACATAGGAGGAGTACCGACCTCCAGGGATATAACATGCACTGCGAACTACACTAACAGGAGAAATTCCAAGCGCTACGAAACACTAAAATAATGTTTCTCTGCGGTACTCACGTCGTTAGTGCCAGAGTATGTGCAGTAAGGAGGCGGCGCCAATCTCCGTATTGCCGGGTTCGCCCACTGACCAATCATTTGGGACCCTAACCGCCGAACTTTGGAGAAAGTCGGGCGAGGGACTTGTTCCCAAGCCCCCATCTAGAAGACTGTCCGGGTACACGAATCTCACGTCAGGTTGCCTAGATTCCGGAGATACCCACGTCAATATTTACGTGAAAGTGGATGTAGTGAGGAGACGGATGTTGGTCGGTCTGGGCGGACACCCAGATTTGCTTCTTCGTGACTGTGCACGAGGTTCGTGAGCAATTGAGTACGGATTTATCCCGGCGTATTATCAGTTAGACTTCGGTGCAATCCCGGCCATCTAGTAGCTCTGAACTGGTAGTGTGGCTTAATTGAGGAGGTGGTGGTGTGTTGTGTTCCGGCTATCCGGATACCAGCCCGAAGGTGTACTTGTACGCTGGACGGGGGGGGGGTGCGGATAAAGGCCAAAGGGCCTAGGTGCGGCCTTTGGGAAGCAATCCCCTTGGTAGAGTATGTGTCTGTCATGCGTCTACCTCGCACTTGTCATTTATCAGGGGGAATGCGCCTCGGGGTGGGCACCTACAAGTTAGCGTCTCCCCGCACCCCCTGCTGTCGCACATCACGTCAACAGGCTGGATTCTTTGTCCCGTCAGAACGCAGTTTACCCTCCCGGCAACCTCGGCAGCATTAACTGAAAGCTTTAATAAAATCAAAGATGTTACGTTATAGTACATACGCGGTTCATTGGAAATCGACATAGCGATTGATGTATAACGTCTTCTTAGATGAGTCACAGTTTATGATTGGCCAGTAGGTAGAAGCGGTAAGAGAAATCGGATAGAAAAAGCGATAAACGTTTTGAGATGCACCGCCCTGCTGAGGGCATTTTGTATGTATAGTTAAACATTATTGGTTTTAATTTCACGACTAGAATAGACGAAGAAAAAAGTGTATCTTATAAAGATAAAGATAAATTTATTCAAAATGCATTTGGGTATAACCCAGTGTCAGCTAATTGCATTATTAAGATAATATATCTAACATGCAAATTATTCAATGACAATAATAATAAAAATGGTAAATAATAATCATTGTAACATAAGTTACAACTAAAAGACTAACAATAATAGTAAAATAATAATAATAATAATGAAACTGACTGATTCATAAAACATTAAATTACCTTAAGAAAAAACTTCTATAATCAAACACCGCACTGGAGGTTTGTGTAATTAAGAATAGAGTGCACTGGCACTGCACTTCACATCGCTTCACTCTAAACATTATCTCACTTCCTTCATTATTTTTCTGCTCTTCACTGCACGACACCTCACTTCACAATATGTCACTTGTGCTTCACACATTAACCTACTATACGTAGGTAAGTCCCACATTTACATAGTAATATCCTAAATTAATTTCCTAAACTGTTGAACGCTTCGAGGAAAGGGTTCAAAGGTTTTTGCAGGCAATCTTTTCCATTCTTTTTTCGTCCGATTTGTAAATTAACGACTATAGTCCGACGAGTGGTAAGAGTGTCCGTTTGACGTGCGGCAGCGTGCGTGCGAGGGCGTGGGGTGCGCGTCGGCGGGGCGGCGCCGGTCGGCCGGGCAGCGGCGCTCCGCCGGGCAGAAGGACGGGGGCGCGCACGTGTGCCCCGAGTGCCACCGCGCCTTCCCGTGGCTCAGCTCCCTCAAGCACCACCTGCGCGGCCACCAGCACGACCGCCTCTTCTCCTGCGAGGAGTGCACCTTCGTGGCGCGCCGCTTCTGCGACCTCGTCACGCACCAGCGCCTGCACCAGCTGCCCAGGCAGGAGCCTTCACACGCACGAACAGGCACTCGCACGCACGCACCAGCGCATGTACCAGCTGCCCAGGCAGGAGCCTTCACACGCACAAACAAGCACTCACACGCACGCACCAGCGCCTGCACCAGCTGCCCAGGCAGGAGCCTTCACACGCACAAACAAGCACTCACACGCACGCACCAGCGCCTGCACCAGCTGCCCAGGCAGGGGCCTTCACAGGCACGAACAGGCACTCACACGCACGCACCAGCGCCTGCACCAGCTGATCAGGCAGGAGCCTTCACACGCACGAACAGGCACTCGCACGCACCAGCACCAGCGCCTGCAACAGCTGCCCAGGCAGGAGCCTTCACACGCACGAACAGGCACTCACACGCACGCACCAGCGCATGCACCAGCTGCCAGGCAGGAGCCTTCACACGCACAAACAGGCACTCACACGCACGCACCAGCGCATGCACCAGCTGCCAGGCAGGAGCCTTCACACGCACAAACAGGCACTCACACGCACGCACCAGTGCATGCACCAGCTGCCCAGGCAGGAGCCTTCACACCCACGCTCACACTGAGAAATGCTCACACACGCATGCACCAGCGCTTGCTCTAGCTGCCCAGGTACGCGCTCCTCATGTGCACAACCATGCACTTACGCGCACGCACCAGTGCCTGCACCAGTTGCCCAAACATGCGCCCCTTACGTGCACGGTCACACCGACCATGCACAAACAGGCACTCAAAAAAGTAATAAATATTAACTATGCAACAATTATAGTTAATAACGAGTGGCCTCTAGCAGCAAAAATTACTTCTGAACAAAACCACACAAAAAGGTTTTCCAAGAAGAAAGATGCACTGTCTCCATGATCAACAAAATAAAATCTCACAACAAATAAATATTTTAACCCCATCAGTCTTCATGAATTTCTTGAATAACGTAGTAAAATATATTTTAACACTACAACAGTTGTTACGTATTGAAAATATGAAAAGTTGCTGTGACACAGCTCAAGCGTGGATAGCAAACGATTAATGGTGGCCCACGTCCTTGGAGCTTTGCTATCACATGACGTCAGCTAAAGCGTAAGCAGTGACGCACTAAATATGACGATTCATTCAGTACGCGCAGAATGAGCGACGCAATCAAGTACTTGCAAAATTGAAACTGTAATTGCTTTGGGTTCTCGTCCAAGTTTCTAGGCATCTTATTTAAGAAATAGTCCCACTTAATTAAAGACGTCAATTTACATGGATTACATAAAAAAATTGTTAAACAATCCATTTCTTAAAAACATTTTCTTTAAAGGACATATTATATATATATATATATAGCCTTGGTATCTAGAAAATAAATCCAAAGTATCTAATAATAATACAAAACATTGACACATCTGACATGACTGTCTGTAGAATAGTTTTCTTTGCATTTCTGGGCGTATTGGAGATAATAAATATAGATCATATTATGAAGGTAAACAAAACAAATATTAAAATGTTTAATTACTAATTAGTGCATATTTTACTCCATACTTTTTGTCAATATATGTGCGTATACTTAAATTTATACATACTGGCGTCTGATGGCCACGAGCTGAATAAATAGGGGGACACAGTCAGCCAATCGGAAGCTTCGTTTCGATTTAAATTTTTGGTAATGGAGCTACCGATTGGATGACGATGTCCCCCTCTTCATGCAGCTCGTGACCTTGAGGCGCCACTATAAATCAAAGTACGTAATAGTTTGTTTACATCCAATCCCTGCTCATGAGTAGGGATGCGTGGCCCTTACCGCAGGGACCCCGAGGGCAGCGCGCCCTTCGCCGTAACGCCCAAGACGCCCCGCACGCCGCGCCAGCGCCTGTCGCCGCCCGCCGCGCCCGCCTCGACGAAGCCCTCGGCCAAGGGCCCCAGCAGCGACTGCCACGCGCTGCTCAACAGCTACTTCGGCCACCCGCACCCCAACGCAGAGCAACGCAGCTTTCGATGCCCGCAGTGCGGTGCAGTGTTCTCGCTCCTGAGCAAATTGGTCCGACACATTTATAGTTTCCATGGCAACCCTTTGGAGTAGGGGCTGCCGGCGGCAACCCGGTGAAATTTTGCAGGTTCACCACAAGGCGGGAATCTTCCTCTCGTTTTTTTATGGAAATTCGTTGTATGGGAGGGGGGTGAGTTTTGGGGGTGAATTGAAGAGAACCTGCATCCACTTATACCATCGAATGGAGGATATTCAATAAACAGCTTCAAAAGAATGTGATTTTTATTTGAATATTTTAAACTGCATTTCAACAGAGTTACGTGTAACGTAGTGTTAACGGATCTCGCTACAGACAGGATGTCTGACGCCTTTGGATTAGGCCAGACAGACGGCGTTAGAATGCCGCAAGCGGGCGGGGTCTAGAAAGGCCCGGAACACAGATGTACATTCCAGAAATATTTTGAGAACTTTTCGGAACTGTAGGAACTTGAAGAAATTATGGAAGTCATCTCCGTCAACGAAATAGATTTTTCTCTAAATAAATCTATTAAGTTGACCGATAAGACTTCCATTGTTTCAGCATGTAATTACTTCAACTATACCACATCAACATTCCCGTAATTGTAGGAACAAACACCAGCCAGATCTAGTGTCGGATCCGCGTGGCGTCGAAGCAGTCACGCGATGTTGGTTGCCGCACGAAAGTAAGTATCAAATTCAATTTACTGAACTCATCATTTCTTGAATTTCCACCCTGAGTTCGTATCTGAATACTGTTCTGCATAAGTTCGTATCTGCACACATATTCTTCACTGTTCGCCTCCTACTTCACTTGCCTTCTGTACTATTATTTTTTTTACATTCGCGACTAACATTTTGCATCGTAAGTATGTTCCGTTTTTACTGTTCGTCTTTATGCAGCTCGATGACATATATCCACCCTCCACCACATCGAGGCAAATTCTAACTTAAACTTTTCTCTAATCATTTATGCCAGTCACGGCCATAGTCCTCTCTATCACATCGAGACGAATTCTGCTGATAAATTTTCATTTATCAAAGCAAATGTTTTTGCTGTTCACCTGTTCTAATTGTTACTGCCGTAATACGATGCTAGTTTGTCAATTGTAACTAAGTTATCGGAATTCTCTTGTCTATCGTAACAATGTTGCTTTTATTAAATAACATATTTTTCTGGTGTTTAATGACGCATTACGTCCCCACGGTCCCATTTCCGTTTATATTTCTTCGTATTTTCCCTTACTTTCTCTTTTATTCCGTCGACATATTTTATATTTTATTTCAAAATTCCCTATAGGTATTTTGACCTAACTCAATATTGGAGGTGCGCCCAATGATCATATTTCTTTGGGCTAAACGGCTCGATTGCTCGGTCATTTGTCATGAAACCACTGTTGTAAACGGTGAGAGTGCAATTTATTACCCAGTTATGGTAGTATGGTGTAAACAATTTGAAAACAGACGCACGTATCTCACGGACGAATTTCTCGAAGGCAGGTCTGCAAAGTGTAATACCTTCGTAAATTTTGATTGTGTGGATGGGATCATTAGAGATAAGCGGCGCATAACATTGTAGGAAATTATAAGAATGATGAACATTTCATATGGCAATGTGCTTTCAATTGTTCACAAATATCTTTGATTTTATAAACTATGTCAAAGATGGGTCCTACATCTGCTCATCGATGTTCTCAAACAACGTGTCCAATCGTCAGTGGCACTTTTGGAACGGTATTCTGTGGAGGGCAGCGAGTTTCTGCGGCCAATCACAACAGGGGATGAAACGTGGATCCACCACATCATCCCCGTAACAAAAAGAACATCGATGGAATATGTTAATATCACATCACTACCATTACAAAAGGAGGCCAAGGTCCAATCTTCAGAAGGAAAGGAAATGGCGACAGTGTTCTTCGACACGGAGGGTGTAGTGCACGTGGAATTCATATTGAAAGGCATGACCATCAACACGGCTTCGTAATGTCAAACGTTGAATCGATTGCGTAACGCAATTAAAGAAAACCGGCAGGAAAAATTGAGTGCCAGTGTGATTTTGTTGCACGATAACTCTTCACACGGCCCGCCAAACGACCAGACTGCTGCAGCGACTCATGTGGGAGGTATAGAAACACCCTCCGTTCAGTCCACACATAGTACCATACGATTTTTATGTGCTCGATAAGCTGAAAAAACATCTTGGTGGATGATGAATCCGAAACAATGAGGTGAAAGCAACTGTCTCCATGTAGTTACACAATGGAGGTGATTCCTACGCATCCAGAATCGAAATGTTGGTTGACTGTTCCGAGAAATGTTTATAGTCTCTTCGATAGTATGTGGAAAAGTGAACTTACATTGTATAGTGTCACATTCGTGTTGCCTATGTGTAAGTGGTTTCATAAATGCCATTACTTGGAAGTGTAACTTGCTTTTCTATTCGCCATCGTTCATAAATTAAATATCTTTTTTTTAATTTAAACTGCGAATGTTAATGAGAATGGTTTCCTGAACGAATGCAAAATGCGCTGCGAATGAAAGAAAAGTGAAAAACCGCTAATGAAAGAAGTTCGCACGAAATTTTATCACCAGATAGTTTAAGGCGACCGAGCGAAGTGACTGAGTGCGTAGCACGCTGACAATCGGGAGGTCCGGGTTCGATCCCCGGGGACGGCTATCTTGACTAGGGTTTTTTGTTGTTTCCCTCGGACATAAGGGGAATACTGGGATGGTGGCCACCACCCCAGCCGCCCCCTCGCACCATCAACGTAGTCCTTTCACCCCTCATCATCACCCTATCACTTTATTCAGCATTTCCTGCAATAGGCAGGAGACCCTTGCCCTTAATGGAATCTTGGAGGAATAATAATAATAATAATAATAATAATAATAATAATAATAATAATAATAATAATAATAATAATAATAATAATAATAATAATAATAATAATAATAATAATAATTTGATGCGAAAGGGAAATGGCGCCAAGAGATTCAGAAGAAACTGCCTTCTGCTCTCACTTCTCCTTCAGGCTGCGGACCTCACCTCGTGTCAGAGCTAAAAGTGTTTTGGTCTTATTTGAATTAGCTCCTAAATGGAAAGGCCCCAAAGCCAGTCACAGACACGGAGTTTTTAATTTTTCCTCCTCACCTGTAGCGCTAAATGTAATCTGTAAGTGATATCAGATGAAATATGATTAAATCTAAATGAATGAGATTAGTCAATTTTGGAATAAATCTTTTGTTTTTATATACTAATTAGGTGCCTTTGATTATTCTGCCTCTTCTAAATAATTGTTTCAAAGTTAAAACATCTTCACACTGGAACAAACGAACAGAAAAATATGTTTGTGATATCGTATAGTCGCGGAATAATGAGTTGATAAAATTTCTAAAATAAAAGTTTAAATTGCCCAACACATCACACAGTCAACACACACACACACACACACACACACACACACACACACACACACACACACACACACACACACACACACACACACATATATATATATATATATATATATATATATATATATATATATATATATAAAATTTCCACATTCTGCCCGTTCTTGTCATCCAATGCTACGGGGAGTAATCATCAAATCGTCCAGAATGTACTAGTGTAAATTCCAAACAGATCTCATTTTGTAGACTTTAGTCAAAGACATTTAACTCGTGATCTTTAGTGTTTACAGTCTAGGAAGCATTGATACCGAGTTATAAACAACGTTAACGTGTAAAGTAGCGTATTGTGCATTACAGATTATATCTTCACCTGGTAATTTATTTTCTCTTTATATTTGTCTAATAGTATTGTACATTAAATTTGTCTTCTGAGCACAACAGGGGAGAAATGTCAAGTCAATCAGTAGCGTATTGATGGAATTTTTGTGACTTCTTATAAATTGTAAAAAATCAGCCGTCTTTCGTGTTCTGTATTTAGGAAGACTATTTCATCACCTACTCAAAAGTATTGACAACATTATGTTGTAAGTGAACAGTTTTTTGATATTAATTCAAACTTATAATTAATGTAGAAACATTTTTGTCAACCTATTAACTGATAGTGCGCATAAAAAATACCCATTTATCGTGTTCATAGTTCAATCATATAATAAAACAAAGGTTGTACATCATTTTTGTGTAATGAAAATTGTCATGTTTCTTCTTTGGTACAATCATCGTTCTTGAAAGTTGTGAAAACAGCTTACATTCGAAATGCGTTTGTAAACAAATATACACTAGCGCGTAATGTTTTGTGTCATAAACTTGTCAATTCGAAAATATTGTAATGCAGTGGCAATGCTGTTAGCAAGGTTTTAGGCCGTTTTCATGAATTTCCAATGTACTGCTTACATGTGAAGATCTACATTCGTATACCTCTATTAACTGCAAATGTAACATCAAACTACGTGGGTTGTAATGAATTTAATTAAAAGTGATAGCATTTCTGATGAAAATGGTAATGTAAATTGTAAACTTGTTATAATTAAACGTGAGTATTATAACAATAATGTAATGTGCACACGTATATATTTGTTATTTTAGACTTTATCACACATGTATTATTCTTTGATTCAATCGCAATATACCAATGTCCTCATAGTATTAATTATAAATATGGAAGAATGGGATATTTTGTACCTCCCTAAAAGAAGTCCAGTTGATCATTGTGACAGGAACTTTTCATGTTTAATGAGCTCAGAATATTTTATATGCAAATTATTACATTTGAATACTGAGAATGCTAATAGTTTGGATTCATTAACGGTCATAATGTATTTCAATTATGACTATTATTTCAATTATGTTGAGGTATTTATAGAATGTGCGATCCAAAACGTTTCATTAAGTATTTGTCCAAGTATAGACGGTGATGTATTTCTTATATTCCGTATATTAACATAGGAAAGAATACCCTGAGTCTCCATTTTTATTGAAATTGGCTTTCTTATTGAAATATCACTTAACTCTTTAAAATGCTACACAGAATTATATCATTAAACTTGTATTTTTGCATTGAGCTAAGTTAATTTAATTAATTATATTTAGAGATGGAATAATAATTCAATTTATTTTGTTTTGGATGTACAAGCTTCGTTATTTTAAGTGAATATTTGGACTACCGATTTCAAACTGATTTTCTTTTTCAGAGAGCATATATAGAAATTATATTCTTATATTGGCTCTGGTTTGCCCACACATAAATTAATTGTGATATAATATATAACCCTATTTTAGGAGGCGTTTAACTTTATTTCATTAAACAGAATAATGTGCCCAACTCCCTGAAGGCATTTATTGAACTAAGCAAGTTGCATTCAAACAAAATTCCACCCCAATATCCGTATTTATATTTGTATCCTTGAGTGAATATTATTATCCAAGAATTTGTGAATGCTACGCCATTTATTTTTTCGAGAAATAATATGAAAAGCTCTTGGGTAACATTGAAGAACATGATTGTTTTCGAATGTTGTGAAATCGGTTATTTTGACACATCGGTTATTTTGAACTATAATTCAATTAATTTCAATTAACTATAGCGGTAAATAATTTGTAAACATGCACATTTAAGTAATGCGTAATGGCAATATTTCCTGGCTAGATTTTCAAACGTAAAGTTTGTTTACGAGATAAAATTTGAGTCTTCTTATAAATTCTTCTTTAAGGGTATTAATATATAAGTTGCCAAGATAATAACACATATATTATTAATAATAACTATTAATACAAGTTATATTCTTGATTGATCAACATGTAATAAGTGTAAACAATTAAATGCAATTTATTTTCTTGTTTCACAGACTCGGCATCCATCAGATTCTTTAGTTGCATTTCTTCCTCTCTCTCAAAGTTCTTTCAGGGATTCCAAATGAAGAAGCCAGCTTTTGCAGATTTCTTCAAGACTTATCAGTGTCGATGATTTCAATATCCAGATTAGTTTTCCTACTTTTTACGGAACAAGAAATCATGATGGAACGGTGCAAGTAAAAACATTGTTAAGGATAATGAAAAATGACAATTTAATTAAAATTACTTTTGTTTACAAAAACACAATCATAACTAATCGTCATAAATTAATAGCTTTTGGTGAGGAGTTTTGCACGAAAGTTTGCATCTCAGTGAAAGTCTGTTTCCTTTTGCTGAAATGACCAATTGTATCTTGAAGTACTAGGTTACGTTGCAATGTTTTAAATTAGGAATTTCTCCAACATTTTTTCTTGTATTTACGTTGCTAGAAACAAATGTACATTGCACGCCATTGAAACATTTAAAGCAGTCTTTTATATTTGCGTAAAATCCTTAATACACACTTCAATTTTGGAAGGAAAGTAAAGCAGTTCATCCAATGTCATAGGTTTACGCGATGTTAACTGTGAGTCTCTCAGAAAAATTTGAAAAAAAAAAATCACTTTACAATTCATAGTAAGATCTCAGTTCTTAGCTAACTTGCATTGTAGTCAGGCCTATTTCCTGTTCCGCAGTATCTAATGTTAAACAATACTGTGAATTTACAACGGAGAATGGTTTTCCTCGCCAGCTGAATAGAAGACGACTAATCCCTGGAAAGGATTTCTGGAAACCGGAGGCTCTGATCGGTCGCCTCCGTTTTCCGTTCAATCAGAGCGTCATGGAAGGAGCGCGTTTCTTTCTTCCCCATTTTGTCCTCACTCGACACCATATTTGGGCTGAGTGACGTATTGATCTTCATCGTCAAATCGTAGATACACAGGAAAGGTGACACACATAAAACTGTCATTTCGCTTTAAAGGCTTTGCCTGGTAGGAGCCTTCTATGTAGAGCTCAAAGAAAAAGATAATTATTCTTTATCGCGGTTTCTCAGGTCTCAATCTTTGTGAAATGTTAACTAGCTGAATAATTTATTTTTTTTAAACCTTCAAAAGTCTTCGAATAAATGTTACAAACGTCCATGTCATGTAAATGGATCGAAGATCATTACTTTTTAGCCAATAAACAAGCAAGTAAAATTTTAAAAATAGTGCACATGTGATATTTTCCCCTGATTGTTTGGAACGTTTCTCATGCAATAGTCTTCAGCAGGTTTCAGTCTTCAGCAGCCAAAGAAATTTCATGGGCCTGCCGAACTTCAAAGCATGACGGATTGCCTAAAAACCAGGGGTAAATTGCACATGCATAACTTAACCACACGAAATTTCGCACCACATAATCAAGGACAAAATGTGATTACCTTCGACTCCCCTATTTGGTCTATAATTTTGCATAATTTATTTTGAGACACCTATATTTTTTCTCTGAACAAAAAAATACTATTTTTTCAGATGCCATACTTTTTACGCGTGGTCGTTATGGGCTATTGACTTTTTTTAAATTCATTGCCTGGATGATTAACACTGATCAGAAAAAAGTTTGGTAATAAATATTTTACTTGCTTAGTAATAACGTACCTACTGCGCTTAAAACTAACAGATGTGAATGGAAGACAAATAGGCACTTCTAGTAATTATGAATTTTGCAATATTTTCATATATATATATATATATATATATATATATATATATATATATATATATATATATATATATATATGAAAGAGTAATTTGCCGGTCCGGATGGCCGAGATCACAAAGGCAGTAGTTTCGTAGCGATCTCGGACCGAAGGATCGCGGGTTCCAGTCCCGCCTCGGGCATGGTTGTATTGTGTTCGTCCTTTCACACCCCTATCGTGTCATCCTCATAGTTACCATACCGTTACACGCCATAGTGGTCGCATAATGACCTGGTAGTTGAAGCAACCTTATATAACAAAAAAATAAAGGGTAATTTGTTTTTAATTCGGATTGGATAACGATCGAGCTTGAGTGCATTTAATGTGGGTTTTTTGCTAATAAAAAACGTAGTAATTGGAGGGGAAAATTGATATGGTTGGCTACGAGTTCGATGTTTAGTTCTTTATGAAGTTGGTCGCTAGTAACGAACAACAGGACGTTGCAGATTATCCTGAAGTACTGGTTTCGTCACACGTGCAATTTGTTGGGGGTGAAGCAGAGCGAGCGCTGGAGACGCGGGATGCGGAGGCGAGATGCGAACGCGTGTGTGGTCGGCAGGGCTGGCGGTGGAGGACGCCATCTTGCACGCGAGCTCCAAGCTGCAGCTGGCGCTTCGCTCGCTACAGAGCCACATCCAGCCCCAGGACGAGTGGCGGCTGCCGGCGCGGCGGCGGGCGGCCACGACGCCGCCCTCGCCCTCGACCACGCCCGCGCCCGCCCCCAACTCCTCGCCCCGGCCCGCGGCGGCGCGCATCGGCTCGCGCGGCGGCAGGGTAAACCTTTTTAATGATTCGAAGGGTATCAACGTGAAGTCGAAGGCTTCCGCGGCCGGAGTCACGTGAATGATCTTGGCTGTCCGGGTGGCGCCGCGTCGAAGGCTGTGTCGCATCACCCGGTTAGGTGTTAACTTGTTTCACGTCTTCTTTCAGTACTCTTGTCTCTCGAAGAGTTTTGAAAAATTGTGGAACTTCTTGTTTTTCAATTTTTATTGGGTCGTACGCTCTGTTTTATTTTATTGTAAGTGCTTCAAACCGTATCTTTCTACGATTCTCAGTTTTAGAGACATATTTTTTTTCGAAGCGAGTGTCAACTGTCAACTAATTATCTAATGAACTATAATAGTTAATATGTCACTAAAATTTTCAATTTTATGAACAGAAATGTCCAGATCAAATTTAACAATTTTATTCTTAAATAAACACGTTCTGACTCTTTGCTTTTTACAGTATCTTAACCATTCTAGTTCATTAACTAGATAATTCAATTGTCATTAATTTTAAAAAAGAATTATCAAAATGTATCAATGTGTTGAAAAGTAATTATGTTTAAAGTAAAAACCTACAGTATTGCCAATTATTTATAAACGAAATGATGTTTTAAAATTTTGATCTCAAAATCATAAAGAAATAAAACGTTCAAAGAAAAATAAAATAAGTCCAAAGTTGTAGAATCTTTCTTCTTCTGTAGACAGCTTCCTTTACGTGACGTTTTAATTTTCAAGTAGGAACGTTTGCGGCATGAGGCTGATAGGCGGAGTGGCGTAATCTTCCGGGCGAAATACAATCGCTTTTACGTCGTGATCTATACAATATTACTTAGACAGCCTTTCTTAGACTGACTTTCCTTTTATTTTAACTGAAATATACAAATCACTTAACTATATATGAAAGAATAGCTAATGCAGTCAGTCGAAAGACTTTTTGTTTTCTTTGTTGCATTCACAGTCTTATCTGAACGTTTTTGCACCGTTTTAACACTAGTGATAGAAATGGAAAGTTTAGTACCCAATGAATGCACTAATAGAAACCGCTTTTACAAGCGTCTGACTAAAAGTAGACAATTGCAATTGCGTGGTAAGTAAATTTCAATGGAAATGATCTTTGAATTCTAATTCACAAAATATACCCAATGTTATGGTTTTGACGTCTTGCGGTTACTTCTATGTCCTATTATACTCGGCAAAGGTGGCTGAGGCCCATGACCGGGAGGTACTGGGGTTCAAATCCCGACAGTGGCAGGATTTTCGTCACTAGCTAGACAGCTAGCTCTAATTCAGCCGCTGTCTGGAAGATAATTCTAGCGAACGGCTGCTATAATCGGTAGTTGTCCGTGGTTTCTCCGATCAACATCCGGAGAATGCCAGTTTAGTACACTAACAAACGGGACAAGGATCTCTTGCTTTCCTCTTCCTTGTCCTACCCTTGCCTCTCTCTGACATACTCTCGCATGCTCTACTCTACCACATATGCCGAGAGCTTATAGCTTGACGCAGCTGAGGCGGTGCCACGCTTTGAGAGATATCTGGTTGGGGAAAATCCCAATAAGCTGACCTAAGTCGGCGCCGGATCTTGCCATCCTGCGGGGAAAGGTCACCGCCACCTCCCGCGATAACACATTAACTACACTTACAGGAGTAATGACTTTATGAGTTGACGCGCCTCGAATCACTAATCAATCAATTGTGTTTTAGTCATTAGTGGGTAAATTGGCTATTTTGTGCTTTCAGAGCGAGGCGTCGGCGCAGTCGGCGCAGGCGCGCGGCCATCCCTTCCCGTGGCTGGACTACCTCAAGCGCCACCTGCGCGCCGGGAGCGGGAGCGGCGGCAGCGGCGGTGGCGCGCGCGGCGGCCGCGGCGGGCGGCGGCTCTTCCGCTGCAACGACTGTGACTTCGCCACCGCCGCCTTCAGCGACCTCATCGCCCACCAGCGCGTGCACGCGGCGGCGGCGACATCGCCCCGCGCGCGCCCGCCCGACCGCCCCGCCGCTGTGGGCGAGGCCGGGGCTGGGGGCGGAGGCGGGGCTGCAGGAGGCACCGCCCGCTGTCGCCGCCCGCGCTTCCGCTCCCTCGACCCGGCCGCTTTCAGGAACAGTCTTTGACCTAAAAGGTTTTGTGCGAGTGACCTCGAAGATTCTGGGCAAGAGACCTAAAAGATTCTAGGTAATAGACCTAAAAGATTCTGGGCAAGAGACCTAAAATATTCTGGGTTATAGACCTAAAAGATTCTGGGCAAGAGACCTAAAATATTCTGGGTAATAGACCTAAAAGATTCTGGGCAAAAGACCTAAAATATTCTGGATAATAGACCTAAAAGATTCTGGGCCAGAAACCTAAAAGATTTTGCGCGTGTGACTTAAAATATTCTATGCGAGTGACCTAAAAGATTCTGTGCAAGTGACTTTAAATACTCGGTGCAAGTAACGTAAAAGATGCTGTACAAGTGACCTAGTACCAGTGTGTCAGAAGATATTCTAGAAGTAGCCTAGAAGATTTTGTGCGCGTAACCTAGAAGAGTCTGTGCAAGGGAACTAGAATCTGTGAAAGGAAACCAGAAGAATCTGTTCAAGGGACCTACGAGATTTGATGCAAGTAACCTACAAAAGTAAACTCTGACCGGCAAGATTCTAGTTTTCAACACATTCAACAATGTGACTATGGCCTTCGTAGCGACTATTTATGTATCAATATCTGACTTTCTATATATAGTTTTACTTACAACAACGGAATTTGACTGTCAAAAGTATCCTTCGAGCTTCTGGATGTACACACTCTTCAAAGATACTTACTATATCAGCCTTAAATTTAAAAGAATATCGCATAAAGGCACATTAAAGTGACCGACTTCAACATATGCATTTGACTTCCAAAAATATCATATGAGCGTTTGGCTTTACACACTCTACCAGGATTTCTACAAGATTGGGCGTTATTTTACAAAAATATCGCCTGACATTCCGGCTTTCCATATACATTAGAAGTGACCTACAAAAACGATATTTGTCTTAAACAATGCAATGAGCATGTGGCGTTCCACATGCTAAACAAGAAACCTAAAGGGCTGACTTTGATGGAGAAGAATAATATAAGGGCTTTCGGTTTTCCATTCAATGAACGAGTGTCCTAAAACAGCGATATTCGTTTTACAAGAGACATATGCAAGTTATCAAAGTATCCATACTCTGAACAAGTGATCTATAAGAGGTTTTGATTTTCTTATATATTATGTAACGTACGAGCCTTAGAACATCATGTGAGACTGACCTTCGCCAGTGTTTCACATGTAGGTTTGGCGCTGTGACCAAGCACAAATTGAATCTGCAATAAGCTTCATCAGCAACATTTTGAAGATATATTTACGATATGTAGAACAAACAATTGTCTCAAAACACACTTGAACACCTGTCCCACTCTTACTAAAACCTGAAAAGTAATTTATTTCTTTAATTTTGTGTTTGTAGAGAAGGACCATCTACGTTTAAGATCTAAGGGAGGAAATATACCAGCTTGTCTGTAAACATTGATCTCTATATATTTTTATCGTAATGAAATCACGTATAAAATTAAGACAGCGCATTAGAATTATTATTGTAATATTTTGCGATAGTTATTAAGAATTAAACATATCCATAGAAGTTTAAGGTT
Source organism: Gryllus longicercus (assembly GCA_038098605.1). Lineage (NCBI taxonomy): Eukaryota > Metazoa > Arthropoda > Insecta > Orthoptera > Gryllidae > Gryllus > Gryllus longicercus. The sequence continues at coordinate 759,781 of JAZDUA010000062.1, read as the reverse complement.
TTTATCGTTAGAACACAACGATAGTGTGTTTATGTTTAAAATATATGTAAAGCTACAGCCATACCCCGAATTATGGTTTTGTACTGAAAGTAGGTGAAAACCTTTTATCGTCTTTTTTTAACAAAAAAAATGAAAAATTGGGCGTAAGTGTTACAAAACTACAAACGTTATTACAATCTATTATTTTTTGTTTATTATTAGCTTAGAAAAAATAATAATTTCTGTATGTCATGTTTCTAGTTTCCAGAAAATGGTTTATTTTCATATTAAGCGCGCGTACAGTTTTTTCACGGTCGAGTTTGAATTTTTGTGCCGAGATTCTAGGTCCAGGCAAAAAATCGAGACCATATTAAAGAAATTAGATATTACTCACGAAATAGGGCGTTTTTTCTACGGCTGTATGTAAATTATTATAAGTAACAAAGTTTTAATTTATATTAAAATAAATTATTCTATATCAAGGTGAATAGCTTATATAGGACCATGAATGCGGAAGAGTTATTTGGGTATACTTTTGATTACTTCATTATATTTCCATGCGCGAAATGGCGATTTTTCGACAAACTAATTGTCGGGTCGTAATAACAAAGAAGTCAATAAATGTTGTTTCTTTATATAGTAAATTCCTCTAGCATGTGGTGTAGTCAGAATAAATGGTTTGTGGGTCGTTAATACCAAAAATATGTTTGATGGCGAAACATCTGTCTTTACGTGTGTCTGTCTGTAGTCACAATTAGCGCCTAAACTGTTCAGCTGATTTTCTCCCAAATTGATATTCCCCAATTGATCTAAATGAATTAGAGGCTTTGCAAGAGTGAAGAAAGTACTTTACATGAAGCCTCAAAATCATTTCACAATTTTTTCAAAAATGGCACCAACGTTTTACCTTATACTTTGATATCGGATAGCACGGTATGGTGAATCGTAAAGCACGGTTAAAAGAATGGTGCAAATCTCCTGTCCGTTGACATCTCTAATTTTATGAAAATTGCAAAAGTTTACATTTTTTCGATGTAGTTTTCGGATAATTTGGCATGAAAGTAGGCATTTTTTAAAAAACATTTTCAAAAATCGGTTCAATTTTTTCTTTAAATTGTTTCCTCATATACATCAAGGGACGATATTAAAAGTTCTGCTAATCTCAGCTCCTCAGAAATCAGTTTTTTGAAAATGATAAGTAATCATTTCAAAACTACACAAATGAAAATAGAGATTTTTGTCTTGAATAAAATCTATCCTAAAACATTAGCTCTTTAAAAAAGATCATGTACAATTTTTTTGAAAAAAGCTATTAGTTTTCCGGTAATTGGTTTTTGAGATTAACGCAAATTTTACAAAAATCTCAATAACACCTCCATTTTTTTAAAAAATGTTCATGGATTAATCAAAGGACGCTTAAAGCAATTGCACGTGTATCATTTTTGTTGAACGCTCTGAATTTTCGAAATTTGCAAAATTAGAATTAAAAATAGAAATAAAGGGAGAAAGTATGTGTTATAGCAGCACTAGTAATGGCTATTAAAAATGTCCTACTTCACTTGCGGATAACAATCCGCAGAAATCTTTTTTTTATACAGTTGTAGAAAACTAGTTCGTTATGCACCAAAGGTGTTACATGGTTGCATAGATCGAGCGGCGATAAAATGCCCGAGGGTTTCTGACCCGAGAGCTTTTTGTCGCTAGATATCATTAGAATCAGTTAACGCCCGTGGTGCATACATCGTTTTATTTTTTACCTATTTTATTGATTCGGATTTACTTATCTACTAGTTAACTATGTGTTAACTTGACCGGGTTTGTCTTTTCATGTCTTTCCATATAATTAATAATTTCCTTTCATAATTCCCTCTCATAACTCCCTCTAAAAGAGAGCATGTAGCATCATTCAATTATTCAACTGTTTTCATAGTTTCCTCCTAACCACGATTTTTTCGATCCAGGTAAGTTATGCAGTGTATATCGAGCACCGCAATAACAAACTACAACGTATCAGTAAAACATAAATTCGTTTTCCAGTAAAATTGGTCTCTGAATGCCGCTGTAGAACAATCAAAACTTTGGTAACTCTGCAGCGCTTCCATAACAGATAAGATACAATAGCATCAGGATCACGGCATCTTCTAAAGTTTAGCATCATTGTATACACAACACCATTGTTTCTAATCACTTTTTATTACAAAAGGAATATACATCGTCGTATTTTCTTTGAGTAGGAAGTGATCGGCGTGTCAGTATAGAAGTTGGCGCATGAAATTAGTCTTGGCCACATCCTGAGGCGTCTCCCCCATGTTCGTCTGGATCCACCTGCAACAGGCAAGGGAAATCGTCCACACCAAACCCCTTTTCTCGGTTTCTTTTCGCCGCGGAGTTAGTTCAGGATGCACTGTTTCCTGTGTGTAGTGGGGGAATTAGTACCACAACTGATTTGATTTCACACGTTTGATTGAATCACACGTTTGATTGAATAATTGAAATCGAAAATTTTGACTTTTATTGATGTATATATTTGTGGATTTTTCCTATTATTTAGTTCGATTATTTTAATTCAAATACTTTTTCCAATATAAAGAAAATGTAATACCGCTCTACACAGAAACTAATCCAATGATTATTATCTCTCTCCGACTACCGAAAAGTAATAAAGACATACGTTAGCGATTGATTTCAAGTTAGCAAGTCTCTATATTAGTTCTGGCATAAATTATGGTAAAAATGAATGGAATAAGAAATAAATAAATGAAGAGTTACTAAAAAAATTACTGTCAATAAGCAATTCCCACTTTCGTTCAGATTTTCGTTTAAATTTGACTACAGTCGTTTGTGCTATGTATACAAGTAGAATTAATATCTTCTAAATCAGGGGTGTCCAACTCGCAAGGGCTCAAGGGTCGCAACTAAGACCTGTAAAATGGTTGCGGGTCATACTTTCATTACTCAAGGGAGTATTGTTGATCTGGGCACTGCCAGCTGCTCTGAAACAGGGGAGAGGGGAGAATGGAACCATGCGCCTGACTTTACCATGCATAAGGCAGTGAATCACATTGGGATAATTTTGAATTGCTATATAGTAGAAATAAATAAATCTAAGCTTAAGCTACTTTTACATTAAAGAGGAGTTGATCCAATTAAGTGCACTAAGCACGCAATGTTGTCGCCCAACATGGATGCAACGTTCACTTTTGACTGATTTTCACTTTTGACTAAATAACATGTCGCGGGCCGCAATGAATGGAACCGCGCGCCGTCAGATGGACAAGCCTGTTGTAAATAAACAAATCGATCCCATTTTTTCAAGAATTTAATCTTTGATTTTAGTTTGTTTTGACACTATAATCAGTAAAAACCATAAATTAATGCTTTTAAAGTTTCATGCATTATTTGAAACATGAAAAAATAATCGATTTTTAGATTCATGGATGAATTCAGGTTTTGTATTCAACGATGTATGAGAATATTATGGACTTTAAACACAGCATAGGGTACATTAGTCGACAATATCTCGACTATTCCCTACAATCTTTGAGCAACTGCGCATGTGCAACTCGAACTCCGTGTGCGCTGAAGTCGATATAGCTGTTGCTTACTGTACGATGTTTTTAAAATCCCAATCAACCGAACTGTGAAATGTATCGAATAAGGAACGATTTTTTAAAAATAATCGCCAGTCACCAGCATCTAGAGGGATGGACAGGCACTAGCCGAATCCGACACGGGATACTGAGAGTCGGTCAAATGCCACACGAGTCACATCGTTATATTCTGAAACATCCCTCACGAGAGCGCGATCTTCCCTTCCCATCATCTGCCTCTGTGTTGATTGAGACGCCTAAGACATGAGAGAGAGAGAGAGAGAGAGAGAGGGAAGGAGGGAAAGAAGGACAGAGAGAAGGAGGGAAAGAAGGGGAGGGAAGGGGGATATAGGAGAGAGATAAGGAGAGAAAGGAGAGGGAAGGCGAGAGGGAAGGAGAGAGGAGAGAGAGGAAAGAGCGAAGGAAAGAGGAGAGAGAAAGAGAGAGGGAAGGAGAGAGGAGAGAGAAAGACGGAAGAGAGGAGAAGGAAGGAGGGAGGGAAGGTGAGAGAGGGAAGGAAAGAGGAGAGAGAAAGAAAGGAGAGATAGAGAGAGGGAAGGAAAGAGAAGAGAGAAAAGAAGAGAGAGAGAAGGAGAGAGGGAAGGAAAGAGGGAAGGAAAGAGGAGAGAGAAAAGAGGAGAGAGGGAGGGAGAAAGGGAAGGAAAGAGGAAAGATAGAAGGAGAGAGGGAAGGAAAGAGAAGAGAGAAAAGAGGAGAGAGAGGAGAGAGAAGGAGAGAGGGAAGGAAAGAGGAGAGGGAGAAAGAGAGGAGAGAGGGAAGGAGAGAAGGAAGGCGAGGTGGAAGGAGAGAGGGAAGAGGAGAGAGAGAAAGAGAGGAGAGAGGGAAGGAGAGAGTAGAGAGAAAGAGAGAAGGAGAGAATGAAGGAGAGAGGTGAGAGAGAAGGATAGAAGAGAGGAGAGAGAAGGAGAGAGAAAGAGAGGAGAGAATGGGAGAGAGGAGAGAGAAAGAGAGAGGAGATTGGAGAGAGCAGGAGAGTGTAGGAGAGAGCAGAGGAGGGAGCAGTAGCACCTGGAGGCGCCGGCGGCGAGCAGGGCCTGTGCGGCGCGGGCGTTGCCGCCCTCAGCCGCGTAGTGCAGCGGCGTGCGGCCCGAGCGGTTGCGCGCGTTGGGGTCTGCGCCCGCGCGCAGCAGCTGCGCCACGCAACGCCCGCACTGGTCGTTGTAGGCGGCGATGTGCAGCGCCGTGAAGCCGTACCGGGTGCGCGCGCACAGGTCGGCGCCGCGCGACAACAGCAGCGCCGTCACCTCCGCGCAGCCCCTGCGCGCCGCCCTGCAGCACACAAGTCCACGGTCGCAGCCACGATCTTTATAGAGGGTGTCCGGGAAGGAAACAACGAAACTTCGTCAATAAGCTCTTAAGACAATTTTAAGCATATTTTATCTAATAAACTCCATAGATATTCCGAATGGCTGAGCCGCAATAACCACTCAAAAGTTGATTTGAAAAAAAAAACTTTTTATACGAAAATATGTATTACAGAAACATATAAACACTCTAGAAACATATAAATTGTTTATTATTAACGAAGGAAATGAACATGTTTGTTCAGAAAGAAACAAAAAACATAGAAATAAAAAAAAGATCCGAGTTATACATTTCAGTTTTCTTATTTGTTTATGGTTTCTTTCTGAACAGGTATATTCATTTCTTTCGTAAATAATAAACAATTTACATGTTTCTGTGGTGTTTAACTGTTTCTTAAATGCAAATTTGGCATAGAAAGGATTTTTTCAAATCAACTTTTGAATGATTATTGCGGTTCAACCATTCGAAATATCGAAGGACTTTATTAGTCAAAATGAGTTTTAAACTGACTTAAGATCTTATTTTCAATGTTTCGTTATTTCCTCCCTGGACACCTTACAAAGACGTCTAGAAATAAATTCTATATATTACAAAGCATGTAGGGGTTCGAAGGTTATTACGTTTACATATGAACGTGAAAATCTTACTGCCTTGCCAAACTAATTACCAATTACCACGACTATCAATGTACAGAGTATCATGGAATGAATTTTATAAATTTCAGAACATATAGGGGCTCTAATATTATGAATTTTTACATATGGACATGAAAACTTCACAGTTCTGCCACACTAGTTATCAATCTTCACTACAATCTTCATCCCGGTGTCTTGGAATAAATGTTATTAACGTATAGGGCATCTTGGGATATCGAATGTTATTAATTTTTGCCTATCTCACATACCTGTCACTCACAGCGACAATCATAATCCCAACTAAAAATAAAATAGTGATTTATAATACGAGGGCGAAAATTTAATACTTAATATTAAATCAAAAAATATTTATCTGAGAGAATGCAGTTCTATCTCGCGAGTGACCAAGCAGCTCTTAAGGTATCTTTTTGAAGTATTTTGGATTTTGTCAAGTGTTAAATTTCTTTATATTTTACCGTTTTTTAATGAAATGCATTTTTTAACTTCGCTACGTTACATCAGGTTTAACATTATTTTGCCCCTACCACCTTCCGCTCGTAAGAGTAATAAATTATAACCATCTGCAAGCGATAAACATACGAAATTTCATTAGCAAAATATTGACTATTACTTATTTAATCTCTTTGGGTTTGTGAATATAATAAATGTTTTTCAAAAATATTTAGATTAAATTATCACCCAAGAAAATATTAGAAAAATTATTTATCTAACCTATGAATTTATTAGAAGTTACGTGTCTTCTAAATGAATAATACAACGCATATGCGTGACATAATACGATTTTATTTGATTTAAATTCAAATATCCTTTTAAAAAATATTATTGTTTACTGCCTTCACAGTATGGCTGACAATAAACAATGAACAGTAGTACCTAAGATTTGTGGCAGATATTTCTTGATATTTAGGAAAAAATATAGCGGCTAAAGATTTTAAAATGGAAAGGAAAGAAAGCTTGGAGCTTCTATAAGATTCAATAGAGAAATCCAATGAACAATTAAAACAATTAGCAATGCATAAATCTGAGCTAAGGTAAAAAAAATATACCACATTTTTTGTGACAAAATAACATGTTAACGTAGTTATTTTTATTATAGAAATCAGATTTGGTATGTGTATATCTACAATAGAATTACAACATTGTAAATTAATAATAAATAATTTTTTTACAGCCCACGAAGATGAATTCCGCCTCTGTGTATTTAATGTATTCTATTATTACAACCAATCACTATAATTTAGATATTTCTAAACTTTACAAAGTTACAGCTTTTCTCAAGATACAGTTAGTTGATAAACAGCCTACACATTCTAAAACTCGTACAAGAGAAGTCAATCGTTTAATCATGGAGACACGTGATGAATTACATCTTTTCACAAAAGTCGTTGGCAAGTTTGGATATGCTTGTGGTTGTCGACGGAAGGAAATAAATGTGTCGATCAGTGACGTGGAAGATGCAGGTACACTGCTAATTGTCACCATACCACAATCTAAAACAAACCGAAAAAAAAATTTCAGTGGTACGAATGAAGGGGAAGTTAAATATTAAAATTTGTATAAAAAATATAAAAGACTGAGTCCATAAATATGCTTCCAATTGGATATAGTAATAAAAGACTCATTACTCAGTGTATGGTATTCACAAAATCGGATAACTGCCAAAGACACTTGCGAAAGTTCTGAGATCACTGAATCATACACGAGACATATAGGCTGCATAAGATGAACCTTATTATAGTGAATGAAGGATTTGATGTCTTTGCTATAAATAAATATGGAGGTTGAATTACATTAATCTATTCCCGAAAAAAGTGTTGAAGATTAGATTGAAAATAAAAAAATGTGGTGAAAAAAATTCAGAGCGGTTATAATTTTTTAAGTTTCTGGCCAGAAATATAGAGAAGGGAAAATGTCAGCAAAATATCACCGGCGTGAGGTCAGGTACTTAATTCATGCCACCTTCTTTCAAAATATCTAGCTTCAATAATGGTAAGCTTTCACGTTTTGTGAGAACGAATGTGATATATCTTAACAGTCGTTTTACCTGGGGGACGGGTTTTAAATGGAGAGGACGGTCCATGGTAGACCACACAATAAATTGCAAAATAGTAGAAGGAAAATTCTATACATTTAATATATAATGGTACATGCATTTAGCAATCCTCTACACTTTCTGCGTTGTAATAAGAATATTTTCAGTTTTTAAGTCATTGCAAGGGTATTTATATTACTTTGATCATTTTCTATTTTTTTTTTTCGATTCTTCCCGCAGTGACACAAGACCAAATTTTAACTACTCTAATCAGGCCACTTTAACAACAGTACTCGTAATGAGTTGCGTACTATTAGAACATAAATGTTTTTAAAATCTATGGCTTCCTATGCTTATCACGCTCGATTGGTAATATTCCAATCTCGTTTTGTAGTAAGATGTCCTACAATATTTATTTCGTTAATACCGGTTCAGAGCATCAACTGATGTCACTGCTCTGACCGGGAGGTCCTAGAGTTGGTTGGTTCCTGAGGACGTTCGCCTTTAACTTTAACGCCTTACATTCACTACACAGCTTCACGCGCCGGGCGACTACTCGTGAGTTAGGAGCTTGTCTCGGCTGGAAAGGTGCCCCACTGGTGAGACGAACAGAATGCCCTACTAGCTGACATGTAGGTCGGCGCCGCATCTTACAATCCAGCGGAGAAGGACCACCACTACCTCCCGTGGTAAAAACATGCATACCCACGGTACTAATGACCGTAGCAGTTGTCGCCCGGAAACACGGAATAATTAATTAATTATTTACGATTTTTATATGACAGGCTGAGTTTGATATTTCTCGCGCAACTTTTCTTGAACGATGGATTGAAGAAATGCGCGTAGAGTGGGGGTATTCGTTACGTAATCGGTCACTGGAATTTATGGAGCAATGCCAATCTCTGAAGAATCAGTTATGCCTTCGCAACGTTCTCAATAATTTTGTGTTCTAACTTTGTCAGGAGTTTGAGATATCTCCTGTGATAGATCTTTACCTGCTTCGATCATTTCTTTAGATTTTTGGAGAAAATAAAGGATAGAAGTGCTCGTCTTCAAAAGAAAATTCATTCTATTTCGCGTCAGTGAAGATGTGTTTGGAATGCTGTCATCAGTGATCGCTGCGAGCTTTTGCCTTCATATTTTTATTGTGCCAGAGAGTGGGAAGCAAGGTCATCGTTCAAGAAAACTTGCGCGAGTTATAACCAAAGTTCCAACGTAATTCCCATAAATAACTATTTTAGACAGCCACAAGTAAAAGCGCTTTTTTCAAGGCATGTATTGTAACCGTTGCCTATCTGCGATTAAGATGGCAACGCTACATTTGAATAGCGCGGGCAAGAAATAGTAAACCTTACACATAAACGTTCTGAGATGTTTTGAATTGGGGTGTCCGTGCCGACCGAAGCGAGAGAGAGGTGGTGGGAACGAGTGAAAAGGAGTTGAACCAGAGTTGAACGACGTACGCCAGAGGAGACGGCACGTGGGGAAGATTAGCGAGAGCTAGGCGTGGAAGTGCACTCAGGAGCTAAAGAACTTTATGGGGATTGAATCGTGGATCTGCAGCCACAAGCAGTGTATCAGGGCGCCGGCTTTGAAACGGCCACTTTTGCGACGCGCCGGACTGGAAGCCGCCAAAACGTGGACCTAAGAAGGTCATTCGTGGATTCGACCCGACATCACGGAGAAGGACGACTCCGATCCACAAGATCACGATAAGTACTCCCTAGAACTCTTATTTAGTAATAACATTGCCCGAGTGGATTGAAGAGGGCGTAAATGAGATGCTGAAAATACGGCACTTCTGAAAAGTTTCTATGAACATTCGGGGTGTGAATAGATCTTTGGAGGAAATGGAACTTCATTATGTGCTTGTGAGTGGAGGAAGTAGAATTGAATAATTTTTCTAATGAAAATGGTTTACTAATGAAACTATTATTGGGTGTGAAACAATATTTAGTTTAAAAAATGCCAGAGTGCATAAATTTGAGATTTCTTTGTGCTGTAAAGGTTTCACGTTGTTTTCAAGAGAGACATTGTACTGTTTTAAGTGTGTTTTTGTAGTGTAGTACATTTGACTATTTTTAAGGGGAATATTGTGTAATTTTACACGAAATACTAATGTTAAATTAGGTGAGAGGGTAAATTTATTTTATCTTCTATTGATGGTATTCAAAATAATGTTTGTAACCTTGGCAAGAAACTTGAAAACTGTGCTTGATTAACACTCGATTATGGTCAAAGTGTTACAAAGACAGTATAATTGTAAATGAATTTATTAAACTTCGTTGTTTCTTCTAAAAGAGAGAAGAGGCATGTGTGAAGTGACTTTTGTTATTGTACAAAGGGCAATTTTTGTTGTTTTTTGGTTTCAATAAATGTATTTAAATTTGAAAATTTTCTGGATCAACACTTCCCTTACTAATAGTGCAAAGAAAGATCCGCGATCCTTAAAGAAATATATATTTTAAAAAAATATTTTTTTAAACTGATAATTGATAACAGATCACAATTATGAACCCTCCTAACAATAATAGAAAGTGGGGAGGCAGTTTCAGTATAGCGCTCTAAAAACTTAATTTTATTCACTAGTGCTGAAAGTGAGACAGTGTTCAACTGTTCAGATAAATCTATGAAAGCTACAAAGAAAATAAAGTAGTTTCGAGTGACCGCATCAGTTACTACTAACGCCTATGTGTCATTACGTTATTTGTATACTTACATTTTTTTAAAGAAAGTATGCAAAGCTATCTAAAAAAAATAGTGGATGACACACGTGGTAAAAGTGATTTTATTTAGCTCGTAGGGTTGCGCCACTCGACCAATCGGTATCGTTCCGCGACATTTCCTACTCGCAAAAGTGTTTAAAGTTTATCTAGTGTGGTAAAATAGTCTCTTTTACCACTCGTATCACTATTAACTATTAAATTATGTTTGAGGAAATTAACAAACTTCGTTTCGCAACATTTCCTACTCACAATTGTAGTTTATGAAATTAGTTTATAATGTTGAGATTTATTGCATGAGTACGTATTTTGAAAACGAGTGACGTTAGAAGCGAGTTTTTAAATATTTACGAATGCAATAAAGCAACATAATTAAGGAGTTGCATACCCCATTTTTTATATAACAGCATTATAAATTTACAAGAGAATCAAACTTAATTTTGCGTAACAACTTTCTTGTTACGTCTTGGCAAGATAATTGTGGTCGGCTGTTCCGTTTACCTCTACCTCCCTAGGATTCTTTCACTGCGATTGGCTAAATGTGTGATGACTGAATCATTTGTGCCATAAGATCTGATACGTCATCATTTGTACTGTAAATTGCCCGATTATGAACGATTTCTTGCAACAGAAAAGGTCGTTTATAATGCTAGTATACAAAAAAGTGTTAGTTTATCTAGTGTGGTAAAATAAAGTGTCTCTTTTACCACTCGTATCACTATTAACTATTAAATCGTGTTTGAAGAAATTAACAAGCTTTGTTCCGCAACATTTCCTACACGCAAAAGTGTTTGCAGTGTATCTAATGTGGTAAAATAAAGTTCCATTTACCACTCGTATCACTATTAAGTATTAAATCGTGTTTGAAGAAATTAACAAGCTTCGTTCCACAACATTTTCTACTCGCAAAAGTGTTTAAAGTATCTAGTGTGGTAAAATAAAGACTTTCTTTTACCATTCGTAGCACTATTAAGTATTAAATCGTGTTTGACGAAATTAACAAGCTTCGTTCCACAACATTTTCTACTCGTAAACGTTTTTAAAGTGTATCCAGTGTGGTAAAATAAAGTGACTTTTTCCACTCGTATCACAAATAACCATTAAAGCGTCGTGTTACAAAACCGCACCTGTGCAGCGGCGTCCACTCGGTGCCGTGCGTGAAGTCGACGGGGGCGCCGGCGTCGAGCGCGGCGGCCACCGCGTCGGCGTCGCCGTCCTCTGCGGCGCGCAGCAGCATGCGGCCCAGCGCCGCGGCGCTCTCGTCCACGCCGCATGGCGGCGGCTGCCTGGGCGGCGGCGGCGGCGCGTCGCACGCCACGCACGAGGCGGCGCGCGGCATGACGGGCCGCGCGCGCGACGGCGTCGAGTACAGAGTGCCCGCGAACGACGACCCCGAGCCGCAGCCGCCGGCCGGCGTCACGGCGCAGCTCACGGACGGCGCGGACGCGCACTTGCGGCAGTCGTCGCAGCGGCACGGCGAGCACGAGTCGCACGGCGGCGGCGGGGGCGGCGGCTGCGGGGCAGTGCTGCCACGTTAGGCCGTTTCCCCCTACATTTAGTTGTTTTTAAATCGCTTTTTTAAAATTTCTAGGTCATACAGCTACCACTTTGTGGTGACTGTAGGAGGGAACACGACACGTGAGGACAACACAAGCACACATAAACATCCATGCCCGTGGCTGGATTCGAACCTGCGATCTTACGAGACGAGGCAACTACGACTCTTCATCCTTACCGACCTCGGTTATCCAAGCTGGATTAGTAGTTTCTTTTGTATTTAGTGGATGCGAGGCAGTGCTGCCACGTTAGGCGGTATCCCCCTATATTTAGTTGTTTTTTAAATCGCTTTTTTAATTTCTAGGTCATGTAGCCACCACTATACGTCGTGTAGCCTACCACAGCAACTGTAGGGGGAACACGGCACGTAAGGACAACACAAGCGCACGTAAACATCCACGCCCGAGGCGGGATTCGAACCTGCGATCCTTCGAGCTGAGGCAACTACGGCCCTACCCCCTCCCCACGACCTCGGTTATCCAGGCGGGATTAGTAGTTTGTTTTGTCTTTAGTGGATTTGATTGATTGATTAGTGATTCCCGGTGCGTCAACTGCTAAGGTTTTATTCCCGTAAGTGTAGTGCATATTTTATCGCGAGAAGTGCCCCGCTGCCTGGCGGGTTACGGCTCCAACCTACGTCTTCCGGTGATTTCCCCCATGCGGACGAGATCTAAGCTCCCGACCGGTCTCCCGGTATGTGTGTGGTAGCGTAGTACATCCGTAAGTGTGTTCTGGCCGGTTTGTTTGGGTACTACTCGTGAATTCACTTCATGTTCATCGACAAAAATCACGAAAACCCCACGGTCAGATCAGCTGACCTGTTGAATGCTTATTAAAACAGTAAAAATACATGAAATTCTGATACGCTTTTGCCGATGTCCAGTTTATTTCGGGTGGGGGTGACAATTTATGTTTTTTTTGTTGGAGGTTTACGTTGTGATTTTTAAATGTTAGTTTTTTAAATATCTATTGTGCTTCACAAAATCATAAAACATAAAAATAGTTTCTACTGAATATATTTAGGTATATATTTATTCAAATATGACTGAGCATAGTAAGATTATTTGAATGAATTGCCACGTTTAAAATTGCTTGGTTATTTATGACAACCAAAGATTGGTAGAGGGCAACAATGTTTTGAAAAGGAACGAATTGCAGCAATAAACAAGTTATGGAAACAATAATTTGGGCTGAAGCAAAGTTTTTATGAAGAGGTATCATTATCTCTTTTCCAGTCATTAGTATGATTGAGACAAAGAAAACTATTACGTTTCGTAACTTGTACGAATAGTAAAATTCCTTAAAACAAAACTTATACAACGTTATGTATGTATGTGTGTATATTATGTAAATAATTGTTATACATATTTATAGGCACGTATATTAAAATATGTGCGTTTACTCTAAAATTTGTATATCATAGATAATTAATAGTATTGTTCGTATTTTTTTGATTTTCGTGCCTCCCCATATATTTTAAACATGAAATAATGAATTTTTGGATTTGGTTTGATTTTCTGTCGTTTCTGTGGTTTTCGCTGCGCTAGCTAGTGTAAGATGTTTCAGACCACCTGACAACTCTGCTGCGGGGGACAGAGCGGCGGCGCTGGTGGCTGCCCCGCGCACGCCCCGCCCCCCTGCGCCGGCTGGGGCTCGCACGCCGTGTGGGAGTGGCTCGGGCAGGGCGGCGGTGGCGGAGGCGGGGGGCTCGGGCACGTGTTATCAGGGTGGCTGGCGCACGATCCCGTCTGGCAGAGATGTTGAGATGGCTGGGCAGTCGGACAGGCGATTTGGGGGTGGCTGAGGCACGGCGGGGCGGGCGGTTGAGGGTGGCTGCAGGCGGAGGGCGGCGGTGGCGGCGGGCACTGGAGGGGAGGGAGGCTGGAGCAGAGCGGGGGCGGCGGGCAGGGAAGCAGATGGTGGAACGGGTTGGGTAGCGGTGGCTGGCACGAGATTTGAGGGTAGCTGGAACAGCTAGACGGGTGCGGCAAGTGGATGATTTGAGGGCAGGATTGACGCGGAGGGGGTAGAAAGCAGGGGATTTGGGGTTGGGTGGAACCGGGCAAGTAGACGACTTGTGGTTGACACTGGTTTGGAGGTGGGGAACAGATGATTTGAGGTTGGGTGGAGCAGCTTGGCGGCAGTGGAAGGCACACCATTTGAGGATGGCTGGGGCTGCGTAGAGACGACGAACAGATGATTTGCGGTTGGGGTGAGCAGTTTTGTGGGAGCGTCAGGCAGATGATTTTTGGGTGACAGCTGTCTGTGGGCGGCGGATAGACTTGCGGGTAGCTGGAGCATCGCGACGGGAGTGGCATACAGACAATTTGAGGATGACTGCGGGTGACTAGTGGGGGTGATTGACAGGGAATTTGGGGATGACTGGGTGCCGATTCGCAGGGGAACTGAGGTTTGGGGTAGTTTGGTGGGGGTGATGGGCACGATTCGTAAGGATTGTTATGGCAGGATTTGATTGAAGGGGACGTATTTTGACATTGGCTAGGGTTGGGTGGGGGTGATGGGGACGGAACATAAGGATTGTTATGACAGGATTTGGTTGAAGGGAACGTATTTTGACATTGGCTTGGGTTGGGTGGGGGTGATGGGCACGGAACATAAGGATTGTTATGACAGGATTTGGTTGAAGGGAACGTATTTTGACATTGGCTTGGGTTGGGTGGGGGTGATGGACACGGAACATAAGAATTGCTACGGCATGGTGTTGTTGACGTGAACAAATTTTGAGATTGGCTAGGGTTGACTGCAGGTTTAGTGCACGAAACTTGAGGTTTGCTAGGGCAGGGCGAAGTTGTTGAGAATGGAATTTGAGGTTGGCTACGACAAGATGGTTTTGGCGGGCAAGGAATTTCAGTTTGACTAAGGTTGCATGGAGGTGACAAGAATCGGATTTTATGTCGGCTACGACACGGAGATATTCTTGGAAATGAAATTTGTGCTTTATGACGGCAGGAAGAGTTTGAGGAAAATGGAACTTGAGGTGGGTTACGGTTGGGTGGAGGTGACTGACATGGGACTTGAGGGTCCTTAAGGCAGGGTGGCATTAACTGACTTGGATTCGTCGACTGGTCACGGTTGGATGGGACTGGTGAGTAGTAGCTCGAGGAAGACTTGCGTGGGTCTGAGGTAACGGCCAGTGACTTTGAGGTTGTCTCCGGTTCGGTGGGGTTGCCTTGCACGGAGTTTTCTTTCGACCGAGGTGGGGTACTGGCGGCGGGTAAGGGATTATCAACTGGTTTGAGCGGGGTTGAAGTGAAATTCAATTTTTTTGAGTTTCGATTGATTGAGTTCGACTTGACGGATTCAGATTTTGAGTTTGGATTGCGTAGATTTGGTTTGTTTGACGAGGCATCTGAGGATATTTTTAGTTTGACATGCTTGACGTCCGAGGAATTAGAGGGTGGTTGAGGATTTGACGGACTTAATTGCAAGTATACTGAGGTCGGTTGAGGTTTCCTGAGAGTAAGTGGCAGACAATTTGAGGAAGTCTTGAATGTAATTGGGATATCAGGCAAGGAATCATGCGTTGATTGCAAATTGGGGGAGGTAGTTTGCAAGGAATCAGAGGTTTGTTTAGACAGGGTAAGAGTGACGGGCTGACAATCTGGGTTTGATTTGGGTGGAGCGGAGCTGCTACGCAGGGACTCTGAGGTTGGTTGGTGCTGTGTGGGAGTGACAGACAAGCGTTTCGAATGTGGTTTGCGGGACTTTGGTGTGTCAGGCAAGGGATCTAATGTTGATTGTGGTTTGGGGGAGGCATCTGAGATCGGTTTGTGTGGTATGGATGTGACAGGCTGGCAACTTGAGTTTGATTTGACTGAAGTTGAGGTAACGGGCAAGGATTCTGAAATTGGTTGCGGTTCATTTGGGGGGATGGGTTTGGATTTTAAAGTAGCTTTGAGTGGAGTTGAGGTCGTCGGCAAAGATTCGGAGGATAGTTGCGGTTTGGGGGCATTGTCATGCAAAGCATTTGAGTTTCTTTCTAGTGGCGTGGGAGTGTCGGACAGGCAAGTTGAGGTTGATTTGGGTGGAATTTCGGTGACTGGGAAGGAATTTGAGATTGTGTCTGGTTTTTGGCTGGAGCTGATTTCCAAGGTATCTGATATGGGTTGTAGCGTTGTGGGAGTGCTTGGCTGACCATTTAGGTCTTGCTTGGGTGGGGTTGTGGTGACGAGCAAAGAACTTGGGGTTAATTCTGATTTGGCGGGGTCGACTTTCGCAGAATTTGAGGTTTGTAGCGATTGGGTGAGGTCAATAGGTTGACAATTTAAAGGTGGGTTAAATGGAGTTTGAGTGGAAGGGGCAGTGTCCAAAGTAGGTTGTGGTTCGGTGGATTTCATTTTCAAATTGTCTGAAGTTGGTTGCAGTGTGTTGGTAGGGACAGGCTGAGAATTTAAAATTTGTTGTGAATTTCTGACGTCAGGCGCGGTATCTGCGTTTGGTTGTGCTAGGTTGGGAGCAACGTACAGACAGGTAATGGATGGCTTGTTTGAGGTTGGTGTAGCGAGCAAAACAGCGGAGGTTTGTTCTGATTTGGCGGAGCTGAATTGCAATGAATTTGATGGTTGTTGGGATTGAACGACGTTGACGGTCTGACTATTTAAGTTTGAGTTGAGTTGCGTTAGAGTGTCGGGTGAAGAATCTGATTGTGATTGCAGTTTGGTGGGATCAACTTGTACGGAACCTGAGGTTGGTTGAGTTGGTTGAGGTGCAGTGGAAGCAACGGGCAGGCATTCAATTGTTGGTGGCACAGACAATGAATACGAATTTGTTTGAACGTTGGTGGGGTTAACTTCCGCGGAATTTGAGGCTGGTTTCGATTCGGAGTGAGCCACAGGCAGACCATTTAAGGTTGGATTGAGTGAAGTAGGTGTGACGGGCGATGAATAAGCAATTGGTTGAGGGACGATGTTGCTGACGGGGAAGGTATTTGAAGACGGTTGTGCTTGATTGGGGGTACCAGCCAAAGCATTTGACGTGTCCTGCCCTGGCGTTAAAATGGCTGGCAGGGAATTTGAAGTAGGCTGTAACGGCGCGGGGATGACAGACGAAGGGTTTTGGAACCCGGGGTTGGCTGCTATGGATCGTGAGTCCACGTTAGGCCCAGTAGTTGAAACGGGCAGGGTAGTTTGCGTTGGGTAGGGCTGGGATGGCACGGAGGGTTGGACGCTGGGCGTGAGGGGGGCGTGGCCGTAGAATGTGAAGGAGAAGACGGGCGCGGGGGAGGGGGGCTGGAGAGCGGGGGCCGTCGGCGGCGCGGGCGGGGGTGGGGGCGTGGGCGGGGGCGGGGGCGGGGGAGGGGGCGCGGAACCCGCCGAGTGAGGGCGACGGGGCATGCAGCGTGGGGCGATGGGCGCCACCAGCGAGCAGGGCGGGATGGGCGCGCACGTCGGCGTCTGCAGGCACGAGAAGGGCGTGCGCGGGCGCGCCAGTGGGGCGTTCCACCGAGAGCACGCGGAGCTGGCCCGCCCACGCGGCGACTTGGAGCAGGGGCGCGGGGCGGGGCGGGAGGCCCTGGGGGCGGCAGGCGGCGAGGGGCGGGGGCTGCGGCGGCGGAGGCTGCGGCAGAGGGCGCTGAGGTGCGGGGGCTGCTGGACCTTGGGGGTGCCGCTGGGTCTGGCCACTCGGTCGAAGGAGCTGGCGGGCGGCAGCTGGTCGAAGGCCCCGCCGCCGCGCGTCTCGCCGATTACGCCGCCGGAGGCGCTGCGAACGGGGAAACAACGGAATGAGACGGCGGGATTAGACTGCTTAGTTCCATGAGCTCCGAATTACATACCCCCTATTTTAATGTACATAATTAAAACCAGTAACTTCGTAAACAGAAAAAAATAATACAATATTTTTGCAAATATATCGTACAATATTTGTCGTAATATCATGCATCTTGTTAGAATATATCGTATAAACAAGAAGTGCCATTTCTTGTAATAACTTATCTTACCCCTTCTTTAGCTACAACTAATTTGTTTCAATTGCTCTTCAAAAACTGTTTAATTGTTAATAAATGCCGGCAGTAGATGCTGTAGTTCTAACAGGTCGATATTAATATAGTACGGTATTACGAAACATTATTAATAAAACTAGCAACGAGTATTGTTAACAGGACTTTTACGATCTTTTAGCTTCGGCAGTGCGCTGGTGTGGATGTGGGCGAGGAGCTGACCTGCGCCTTGGCGCCCAGAGGGCTCCTGGGCCCACGTTGGCGCCGTCCAGGCAGCCTCTCTGCGCACGCGCAAGCGACGGCGGCAGCGGCCACGCCCACGTCGACTCATTCGCAGGGGCAGCGGCGGCGGCGGCGGCGGCGGGCCGTGGTTCACGCTCCTCGGGGGACACGTCCTGCGTAACGTCGTCGATTGGGTGATTGGCGGCTCCGGGCACGTCCGCTGCTAAGGTCATTAGTTCCGTGAGTGTTGCGCATGTTTTATCGCGGGAACGTTTCTTGACGGTGAGCACATCACCGCAACGCAAATGTATTCCGGAGAGTTTGGTGGACTTGAACATCCCCATGCTTGGCCTTCATAAGATAACATACTAATGATTGATTGATGTTTTCGGGCATGTCAACTGCTTTGGTCATTAGACCCGATAGTGTAGTGAATGTTATATCCCTGGAGGTGGCGGTGACTTCTTCCCTGCTGAATTCTAAGATCCGGTGCAGACTTACACGTTGGCATGTGGGGGGATTTCCCTCAGCCGACATTCCCTCACCGACTCAGCGGAGATAATCTCTAAGCTCTCGACCGGTTAGTAGTGTAATACGTGTAAGTGTATATGAGTACGTGAGGGCAGATGCTAGGAAGGGGAAGAAAAGATCACGCGCCCTTTGTAAGGTATTGCTCGGTCATTCATCAGATATTGATCGGAGAAACCATAGAAAACGATAATGACGTAACAGAAACGTTGCTAAATATCCTCAGAGTACAATATTGGGGTATTTAAAGACCTTAGAGCAATCTAATTAAGGGTAATTAATTATATTTAGATTGATCTAATTATGTTGAAATTGAAAACAGTGCAATCAAATTTAGAAGAGAAAGAACAAACTACAGAAAAGAAAGCGAAGAAAGGATAATGGGGAGAGGAGAGCAAGGAAGAGAATGAGGAGGTGGAAATGAACGAAAAATAAACAGAAATAAATGAAAGAAAAACAAAAAGGGAAAAGAAAAATAATTTACTTTTTGTTTTCCAATGTTCATTTAATTATTCCAATAAAAGATCAAAGGTTTTGCATTTATGCCGTTTACTGTTACTCCGTCCCTGATTTCTAATTACCTGTATTCGTTTCAATTCGAATATGCTTGCTCTCAGCATGATACGAGTATATTTGGTCTTAGAAGGATGTGTATAGTGGCAATTCCAATATGCTTGGTCCTAGCTTAATGTGTATGATCTCTGTTCGAATGTGTTTGATCTTGATAATGCATATAGTCTCAATTCGAATGCGCTTGATTTTAGCATAAGGTCTTATCCCGACTGATCTCTTCAAGATGATTATTAGTTTAAACTACAGTACCAAAGCTTGTACTTTACATTACAGTAAGAATGGTTGTCAAGGTAAAAATTATTTAAGGGTTAAAATAGTAATTAAGGGTAATGGGATTGATAAGTAAGTAACTTCAACCACCTTGGATGCAATATTTCATACTGTAAAAATTATATTAAAACAAAATTCAGAAATTTCAGAAAATGGGCCAAACTATACGATAGACTCTCAGACAGAAAACACGTACATACACCCAAATGAAATTTTATAAAACAATGGCAGTACTAATGATGACCTATGGATGTGAAAATTGAACCCTATAGATCAGATAAGAGAAAAGTAAAACCCATAGAAATGAGACTTATTAGGCAGCTGGTTTTCAATACTAGACCATAAAAGAACGTTGGACATCAGAGATGAATTAAGGATCTTCAACCTAATCGAAACAATATGAGTACTAAGAAAGAATTGTGATGATTATTTAGAGGAAATGCCGGAAGGTTAAATGCCAAAAATCCTCTAAAATTGCAATCCGATCGGGAAAAGGAGTAAGGCGGACCAATAAGGCGGTGGAAGGACATTCTTGAAGATTATGTTTCGGGATTTGCCAACCCTGGTGTTGCAATCTGGCAACTGACAGCTCTATCGTAAAGTTGGATGTTTTGAGGTTACACGTACTAAGAACGTTTTGACATACGAGCGCTATTTGTGATGTTTACAGTAACTTGAAAGATTCATCTTGGCCCAACAATGGAATTAAATCGTGAACATTTTCTTGCGATTATTTTTTACAACTTTTGACGTGGATTAACTCGGCAACAGTGCATGGATGAACTTAATTCAATTTTTGGCGATGAAGCTCCATCAAGGACCAGTGTTTATCGATGGTATGGTGAATTAAATCGTGGTCGTAGTTCACTCCAAGACGAATTTCGCGTGTGACGAATTTCGCGAAGGTCGTCCAAAATCAGCCTTACGCCAATAGGCGTAACCTATGATAATGTCTATGTGTATGGTCTCAGTTCGAATGTGCGTAGCCTTAGCATAATGTGAATGTCTCAGTTCGAATGTGCGTAGCCTTAGCATAATGTGAATGTCCCAGTTCGAATGTGCGTAGCCTTAGCATAATGTGAATGTCCCAGTTCGAGTATTCGAGTTGAATTGAGCATAACGTATAAGGTCTCGATTCAAGTATGCATGATGTGCTTGGCCTCACTGCGCGGACGTGACGCACCGAGGATTCGGCGGCGGGGCGTGAGCGTGGGCGTGGGCGAGGGCGGCGGCGGCGGCGGACCGGGGGCCCATCTCGCTTCGCGGGCCCTCCGCCCTGCAGATCGTCCTCACTGCTGCTGCTGTAGCTCATCGTCTCCGGCCAGATCCTAAAAAGAAACAAGAGTTATACACTTTTAGGTACCAGGGATGAAAAAAGAAAACTGTTCTGTCGAAAAACTGCAGTCTTTTTTGCCTCAGTGTTAGAATACTTTCTTTATGCCACGTAAGTAGTATGCGAGAAAATATGTCATGCACCCATTGTTAGCTCTATCGTGAACTCAACGCATTTTCCACGTGCTTTTTTGTCAGAAAAATGAGAAATTCACATTGTCGCTCTGACATTGCGTAGCATTTCGTCCCAACGTATTGATGACGGGTTTATAATGTGATTTTTCATTTTCGAGGCGTGTCCTCATAGAAATTTGAATCGCTTATTTATGAAAGGCCTTATGTCCAGTTTCTGGACTTTTCCTAGCGTATAGCTAAAGACACTTTAAAAGAAAGTACAGGTCTCATGTTTTTTGCTAGTATTTTTCACGCAATTTTGAGTTTAGTTTGAGCAATATTAGAAACATATTAAACAATGCTACAAATTTGCATTAAGAATCAATTTTCTTCAAAAAATACATTTCTCCAAAACTGCATATGAAGATTTTCATAAATAAGCTATTCGTTTTGAGTATTTTTATGTCAGAATCTCACCTACTAGAAAAATATGCAAAACATACTAAGACAATTTTACATTGCGTTTGGGTTTACATGTTCCAAACACTGGATCGTCTTAACTTGTATTCAAGTTCTCAGTTACTAAGTGTTAACTCATAATATCAAGTTAATATTGGACAATATAATATGAATGAACATAATTATAAAAATGAATTGTACTTAATATAATTGTTCATGTTTACCTCACATTTTACGTTTTCAAAATTCCATGGTAAATTGTACATCAGTTAATAGTCATTTGGATTAGTGAAGCGAAAGCTAGATGAGTAAACAATTAACAAAGTTAAGATTCAGTAACAAGATTCAAATCGCAAGCCTTGATTCCAGAAAATCTGTGTGGCACATGTCCCATGTGTTTCGGGATACTGTTCAATGGTCAGTCTTTTCACTATATGGTATACATAAACTCTTTGGAAACTAAAAGCAACGTATTAAATCTTAATTAAAAAATGTAAAAATGAGTAATAATTTAAAACAACCAAAATTAAATGTAACACAAAATCATAATGTAGTACTTTTTTACAGAATTGTTTCTTCATTATTTTAATTAGTACAATATTGCTTATATTCAATTACCATTTTTAGAATAATAGTCTAAGTAAACAACATTAACCATTAATGCCTAGAAAAATGTATTAGTACTTAAGCAACATTTTCGATCAAAAGTTAGTCAGGTGTCCGAAAAAACAGGCGAACAGGAAATCAATTTGGAAATGTTGCTGGAATCCTCTGCTTTACTGGTTTAAAATATTGCTTGATTTCGAAAAAGGATTGTCATAGCAAAATATCATTTCAAATGTAGTGAAATTAATTGATAGTTATCATAATATCTTTTTAAAAAGAAACATACGTACCTCCATTCGTATGATGCTAAACGTATGTATGAACGCAGCAATATACATTTTGTTGTAGAGGAGAACTCAGTAATTTTGTAAAATATCCATATTTTTACTGGTTAAGAGGTTAATTATTTGTTTATGTTTTGGTTATTCTACGTTCAACTATTGAAACGTCATAATTGTAGGTAAATATATTGACGTTACGTTTGCAAGTTACTTTGAATAGGCAAATTCACCAAAAGGAAGTCTATGGGAATTATTCTAGAATTATTTATATTTCCATGCAGTGCACAGACTGTTTAGTAACCTGCGGTTCTCAATAATATTCATCGACCTTTTCGTTTTTGCATTTGTGATGCTATAAGAAATTAAATTTGTTTGGAAGAAAGTATGTCGAAACGTTAAATATCTCTGCAAGACAATAGTTTTATATGACGAGCAAATATAGAGATAATGAAATAGACGACTACAAACGAATGTCAACCCACTATTTAGCCACAATGTAAGTGTTGGTAACAGATGTATTTTAATTTGTGTTTTGCCCTACACTTCATATCAAACATACAGATGCAAATTTTAATTCATTGCTACTCTGGTCAAATCAATTATTTAACGTCCACTGGGAAGTAGTGTATTGCATTCGAGCATTTTACTTAGGTAAGCTTGCTGCACCAAGGAGTTCTCCTTTCGGCCGCTGGATGTCGTTGAGGTGCGACGAGCACTCACTGGGTCGAGTGTCCGTTACTTGAATTCATTTGAGCATCTGATACTGGGTCGATATGCTACTTTATGACGAACCTTAGCGGATGATTTAGGGAACACGTTCATGCGCACAGCGGCTCTGCCCCAGAAGCATGCCTAAGACTCGATCGTGCTGCCTTATGAGGAACCATTGCGGATGATTTAGGGAACACGCTCATACGCACAGCGGCTCTGCCCCAGATGCATGCTTATGCCCCGATTTACATGCTTCTTTATGACGAATGATTTTCAGAAGATTTAGCGTACGCGCGCGTAGGCCTAGCGGCTTTGCGATCTCAGAAGTCGCTGAACACATCCACGCGTGGACTAAAAGCCCCGAAAAAGTTCGTCAAAAGGGAGCGTGAAAACCGGGAGCAGGACCAGTAGTAGTCCTGTTTTCCGCCATTGTGTGTCAAGGCACGTCGGGGTCACGTGGCAATACAGCATTCCACCATAGTGCGTTAGGGCGCACTTGCACGCCAAGACCATCGAACAAGCCAAACAATGAAAAGCAAAGACTGCAAGGTGTCGTCGGTCAGTAGAGTCAACGAAAGCCCTTTGGAGTAAACTGACGTTAAAGTCAGTCCCTCCAACTAGGCATCGAGTAGCCAGTCCACTTATGAGCTCAAATGATAACATTTTTAGACTTTTCATGTTGACTCCCCTTAAAGGTAAGGAAAACACACGATCTACAACCTTACAGATGGCTTTCCCAGTTTTTCGCTCTAAATAAAGGTACTTACACTTTTCATTCGGCGACTGAAGAAACACATCACTGTACATTATATATCTACATTTAATCTAACTGAGAAAATAATATCACATGTTTCATTCCAGATTTATATTTTTACAAATAAATAAAACCCAAGTATTCCATGCAAATTTTCCATTTTATTTGATGGCAGTGGAAAACTATTTTAGCAAAGATGCGCAGACAATGAAGCACTTCGTTCACGGCTTATAGTAGAAGACTTCTACAGATATCTCGTGCAATACTTAAGAGTGTCTGCAGTTGTCGATGTACAACATTCTTGGTTCCAATTCAGCCAATGCAATCTGCCCCTGTTCAAATATTCTGGAGAGGAGGAGATCTGTCTAGGCATTTAATGAGACTGATAAACTGTTTTGCGCTTGAATTTGCCAAATCATTCTAATAAGTTAATGATCTTGAGCTACTACAAATGTTTAGCTCGATATCCTTGAGCATCTGTCAAGGCCTTGCGCGTTCTATGAGCTGGAGGCTCTGCTAATAATCTTGGTCGTCAGCAGTGCCGCACCTTGAACTACACCAACCACTCCGGTCTTCGTAGAAGTGCTTATAGCACATTCTAGCAATTCCTCGAGCTGCAAGCAATGTCTGTAGCTTCTAGCAATGTCTCGAGTTGCTAATGATGCATCGAGCTGCTAGCCGCGCCTCCATCAGTACCTTCTCCCGAAAACCTCTAACCATTTACACTTCTTGGAACTTGCGTTGTGCTTGGCCAATAATATCGAAGTGCTAGCAGTATACCGAACTGGATATTATCTCGATTATCTTGAGTTTCTAGCTACGCCTGATAATAATGGCGCGCTGGCCATCGATCTCGAGCTGTCAGCGATGCGTCGAAGTGCTAGCAATGATTCGAGCGGCTAGAAATCAGCCGAGTTGCTATCAATGCTTCGAGTCGCTACAAAGGCCTCGAGCTATAGCTTCTCCCGAAAACATGAAGTCGTTAGCCTTTCCTGAAACGTGCCTTGCGCTTGGCCAATAATCTCGAAGTGCTAGCAGTACCCTGAGCTGGAGCTTCCATCAATGATCTTGAGGGTTCAGCTATACCTGACATGTGCGTTGCGCAGTGTCAGTGTGATTGCTAGCAATGCCTTCGAGCTGTCATGAATTCCTAGAACTCCTATGAATGGCTGGAGCAGCTATGAATGGCTGGAGCAGCTATGAATGGCTGGAGCTGCTATAAATGCTTCGAGAGGCTATAAAATTCTGGAGTTGCTAGTGCCTGGAGCTCCAACGAACGCCTGGAGCTGCTGTGAATGCCTGGAGCAGCTACCGCTGGCTGGAGCCGCTAGCAGCGCCCGAGGCGCGCCTTGTGCTGGTGCAGCGCGGCGCGGTTGCCGCCGCGCGTGAGGAGCGAGCGGCGGGCGCGGCCCGGGTCGGCGCCCGGCGGCTGCAGGCGCCTGCGCAGGCACATCATCTTGGCGACGTCGGCGGGCCGCTTGCCGCGGTCGTCCTCCGCGTGGCGGCTGGCGCCCGCCGCCAGCAGCGCGATGGCCGACGCCTCGTTGCCGCACTCCGCCGCCCAGTGCAGCGGCGTCCTGCCCCGCGCGTCGCGGCTCGACGCGTCCGCTCCGGCCTGCCGCAGCGCGAGCGCTTTGAAAACTAACGAAAGCAAGTACCACAGAAATACGATTATTTAATTTGAAAATTTACTTAATAAATAAAAAATAATATTAAAATTAATATATTGTAATAGTTTTATAAAAATTGTTTTGAGTAAAATAATTTCATTTAATGAACTACATGTATGTATATTGTAATGCAATGTACATTAAAAATATAAAATTATTTATTATTTAATAGATTATTATATTAACAAAATATAAAATTTGTTAAAATTGAGTAAGAGGCTGATTCGGATATGCGAAATTGGATAAATTACAGAAATTAAATTCTCGTTAAAAAATCTTAATTCATGGAACTCAGTTTAGCCAGCATAAGATACATAAAACAGTATATCAATTAATATTTATATATATACATATATACATAAATATATACACACATATATATATATATATATACGTATACATATACATATATATATATATATATATATATATATATATATATATATATATATAATATTCGGATTATTGGAGATTCAGAAAATTAGACCTCGAATAATTGCAGATATAATGTACGACAACTCACTATCCCAAACCATTCACCGAAAGTCAGATGGCGTTTCCCAAAGAGATACAAGATAACTATTTTGTATTCTCGACTATCATGTTACATTTTATGAAGTGTTAATTCTGTGCAAAAACTGGACTTTTCTGATCTAAACTGGAAATAGTTATTGGTTAACCGATTTTAATAATCTTTATCTGATGATGTGAACAACCAACATCCGAAATATGGTGAATTTTAGTATGACTTCAAACATCCATATATACTAATACAAATACTGGTTATGGCCGTCATTACTTGTCTCTGAAACCAACAGATGTTGTTTTCATTTACCAAATTCTATTAGACAATCCTCTTGGTTTGAAACAACCTAAAGTAGTTTAACGTAGAAATCATCATGACGCTTCACCCTTAGGTCGCATGTACCAGCGTCCAACCTGCAGCAGCACGCCCACGCACCGGCTGCAACAATGCAGCGGCAGGCCGACGAACTGGCTACTGCATTCATTGTCTTAATACACCCTAAATTAAGCGCTTTGCTACTGGTCCGCAGGCAGTGGGGCCTACCTGCAGCAGCAGGCCGACGCAGCGGCTGCTGTAGTCGTTGTCTGAATCCTCTTGGTTTAAAACAGCCTAAACTAAGCGCTTTGTTACTGGTCCGCAGGCAGTGGGGGCCTACCTGCAGCAGCAGGCCGACGCAGCGGCTGCTGTAGTCGCGTGAATCCTCTTGGTTTAAAATGGCCTAAAGTAAGCGCTTCGCTACTGGTTCGCAGGCAGTGGGGCCTACCTGCAGCAGCCGGCCGACGCAGCGGCTGCTGTAGTCGTTGTCTGAATCCTCTTGGTTTAAAACAGCCTAAACTAAGCGCTTTGTTACTGGTCCGCAGGCAGTGGTACTTACCTGCAGCAGCAGGCCGACGCAGCGGCTGCTGTAGTCGTTGTCTGAATCCTCTTGGTTTAAAACAGCCTAAACTAAGCGCTTTGTTACTGGTCCGCAGGCAGTGGGGCTTACCTGCAGCAGCAGGCCGACGCAGCGGCTGCTGTAGTCGTTGTCTGAATCCTCTTGGTTTAAAACAGCCTAAACTAAGCGCTTTGTTACTGGTCCGCAGGCAGTGGGGGCCTACCTGCAGCAGCAGGCCGACGCAGCGGCTGCTGTAGTCCTCTGAATCCTCTTGGTTTGAAATAGCCTAAACTAAGCGCTTCGCTACTGGTCCGCAGGCAGTGGGGCCTACCTGCAGCAGCAGGCCGACGCAGCGGCTGCTGTAGTCGTTGTCTGAATCCTCTTGGTTTAAAACAGCCTAAACTAAGCGCTTTGTTACTGGTCCGCAGGCAGTGGGGGCCTACCTGCAGCAGCAGGCCGACGCAGAGGCTGCTGTAGTCGCGTGAATCCTCTTGGTTTAAAATGGCCTAAAGTAAGCGCTTCGCTATTGGCTCGCAGGCAGTGGGGGCCTACCTGCAGCAGCAGGCCGACGCAGCGGCTGCTGTAGTCCTCTGAATCCTCTTGGTTTGAAATAGCCTAAACTAAGCGCTTCGCTACTGGTTCGCAGGCAGTGGGGCCTACCTGCAGCAGCAGGCCGACGCAGCGGCTGCTGTAGTCGTTGTCTGAATCCTCTTGGTTTAAAATAGCCTCAACTAAGCGCTTCGCTACTGGTCCGCAGGCAGTGGGCGGCCTACCTGCAGCAGCAGGCCGACGCAGCGGCTGCTGTAGTCGTTGTCGGCGGCGATGTGCAGCGCGGTGCGCCCCTCGCGGTCGCGCGTGCCGAGGTTGGCGCCGCGCTTCAGCAGCAGCGAGACCACGTCCGCGAAGCCCTTGGCCGTGGCGCGCAGCAGCGGCGTGCGCGTCGAGCCCTCGGCCACGAAGTTGACGTCGGCGCCGCCGTCCAGCAGCCTCTGCACGTGGCGCGCGCGGCCGCACTCGACCGCCGCCACCAGCCGCGCGCCTAGTTCGGCCTGCCGCCGCGAGGGGCGCGCGCTGGTGCACGGTGGCGCCGCCGACGGGGCGCAGGACAGGGCGCGCGGCGTGGTGACGCTCGCGGACGACGGCGGCGGGGGCGGCGGCGCTGCCGCCGGGAGAGTTGTGGGCGGTGGTGCGTAGGCGGCGGTGGGGTAGGCGGGAGGCTGAGGGGACGACATTCATTTGATTGATTTAGTGATTACGGGCGCGTCAACAGCTAAGGTCATTAGTCCCGGGTGCAAAGCTCCTGTTGCTTTTTTTTTATCGGAGGTGGCGGTGATCTTCCCCTGATGAATGCTGTGATACTTTGCAGACCTATCCTTTGGCTTGTGGTGTTTTCCCCGACCACGAATCTCCAAGTAGGTGGGCATAGCCCCAGCAGGGTCAAATTCTAACCTCTCGACAGGTCTTTCGGTATGTGTGGTAGTGTAGTTCATGTAAGCAATGGGTGAGTGTAGGAAGAGGAAGGAAAGATCGCATACAGCTCGTTTGCAATTTCTTAATTTACAGTTCCGCAATGGAATGATCGCAATGTGTTGGCTAAATACGCACTTTAAAGCGCCCACCGCCATTTACGTCATCGTGGAGGCGAGAGAATGTCATTTAGTGGCGACAGGTACAGGAGGCGATGACCTGGTGCAGCAAGAAAAGGGCAGCTACAGACAGCACCAAGCGAAGGGCGGCGACTTCTCGCTCTTCGCTGCCGGCCGATTTAGTGGAGCAGTAATATTATCATTACGGGGCGGATTTTAATGAAATGTCATCTTTTTTATTTTCTCTTTATTACAGTGCTGTTTAGTAGAACAATTAATTTTACATTATGACAAAAGGAATTGAATAATTTTTATACATCTTTTTTTTTTTTTTTTTTGCATTTTCGTCGATTTAGACTAATAAGACACTTTTTACCATTTTACGTCATTTTTAATGCATTTCTCGCTGATTTCATCAATTTTAATACCATTTTAGTGGTACTTCCTTCAAATAATATTTACGAGGTGCAAAAAATGAAAAAAATGTCCACCACACAATTCCTGAGAAGCATATTCGATTTCTTCGCTCATATATTGCAATGTAAGCAGTTGTGAATACTATGTAATCCATTGTCAGTTCCATTGCTTTTGCCATCGTCAGTTCGGTCGATTTGGCTATAAATAATGACAGTGATTTTCTTTTAAAGAACAGTACAAACTAAAAGTTTGCACGCTTAGTTCAGTTGAATAAAAGGAAAAAGCCTCGATTACATTAATAACACACTCATCTTGAGTTTTTCATCTGAAGTGGTTTTGACAAAACATTTTAAGGTAATTTTTCTTCGATTTTAGGGCAACTTAAAAATATAGTTAGAGAATTCTATTGACCATTTTTGACTATGTTTTAAGTCATTAAAATCCGCTCCCTAATTATCATACTTCGCCGCCTGGCTATGAGGTGCTCAGAGGGCGGGCGTGCACGGACAGTGAGTATGTGTTTCCTGGTACCCACTAGTGAGCAGAGCGAAGTGGTGACTGCACTGTGCAGTGCAAAGCTGCTCTGAGCTTTGGATGTGGGACGGCTCCAGATGGACGCGGTGACTATGGCAGTGACGGTGTACTTCTATGGCCTTGGACCGACGTTTTGGTATATGACAACTAAACTTTGTTTACAGTATTTATCCCGAGTAATTTTACTATAGTGTTTTTTTGGATACGATTCAAAAGTATTGTGTACTGCCAATCTAGCAATAAAACTTGCAATTCAAGGGTGGTTATTTTACCACAATACGGAAAAGCCACAGACACAAAAATGCGCCTCTACTGGAATTCAAACCCTAACAACTCTCGTACAGAGTTGCTGCGGAGATAGCAGCAATGTTGGGCTCTGATCCAGGCTCTAAAGTAAACACAGCCCGTAATGTGGTCAAACAAGCACAGTGAACGGTAAAGGAGTCTAAGGGTATCACTTGATGTCACTGCAGTGTATTTGATTGGCAAATCTTAGGATTTGAGTCCCAACGGTGACAGGATTTTCGACACTAACTGGCTCGACTGCTGGGTCAGATTCAGTCGCTGTCTGGAGGAAAATTCAAGCTGCCGGCTGCTTTGATCGGAAGTTTTCCGTTCATTCTCCGATCAACACCAGGCGAATGCCGCAGCACTACCCTAACAATCGGGGCATCTTTCCTTCATGTTCATTGCCCCATCCTCATCCCTTATTTACACACACTTTCATTTGCTTACCCTACACAAGCAGACAAATTGGAAAGTGTTGTATGTTAGTTTCGCAATAGCACCACTAGACGGAGTCGCCGTACTGCACGCTAGTCTGTAAGCTCAGTAAACATGTAACAAAGCAACATAAAGTACGTACTCGTTTTCTCAATAAACATTTTATATTGTATTAAATAAACAAGTGGTTGTTTAATCATAACAGGAGGCCATTCGGAAGCTTACAGTTTGTTCCGCGTGGGGGCGGTGCCCCGCTGGTGGGAGATAACTGGTTGGGGAAAACCCCCCCAAACCGACGTAGATCCCCATCCAGCGGGGGGAGATCAACGCCACCCACCGCGTTAAAAACACACACTACACTAACGGGACCAGCGACCTTAGCTGTTGAAGCGCCAATCGAAAGAGAATCAACCGAATGAGAATTTGATGCATCGAGAACGTGAGTCTCACGGCGTGCGCGGGCGCCGCGGCGGCGGGCGGGGCGGCGGAGGGGTAGGCGCAGGGGTAGGCGTAGGCGGCCGGCGGGGCGGCCGGCGGGGCGGCCGGCGGGGCGGCGGGCGGGTAGGCGCCGTGCGCGCGCTGCTCCAGCAGCTGCATGCGCCGGTCCAGCTTCTCCACCGACGCGCCCTGCTCCTGCAGGCTGCGCACGATGCCCCCGATGGCGCAGTCCGTGCGCGTCATCTCCTCGTTCATCGCCCACATCGCCCCCTGCGCACCGACACGTCACGTCACACGTCACGTTACGTTGCGTCACGTTACGTTGCGTCACGTCACGTTGCGTCACGTCACGTTGCGTCACGTTGCGTCGCAGAGGGAGCTCTGTACTTGAATGAAGGTCGTGTTTCCAATTTGTTTAAAAAATTGTTTCTATGCCGGTTTTTTGTACAAAAAACTACGAACACGAAAAAAATTATTAATGACTATTCCACTCGTGAAATGAAAACCAAACAGTGTTTAACTATACGTACAAAGTGCCCCAATCAGGGCGGTGTATCTCAAAAAGTTTGTCGCGTTTTCTATCCGATTTTTCTTACCAATTCTACCTACTGGCCAGTCAGAAACTGTGACTCAACTATCTTAGGAGGCTGTTTACTGTTACCGCTATGTTTATGTCTAATAAAAAGTGTATGTACTACAACACAACCTCTGATTTTAACATACGGTGTCGGTTTTTTCCAATATTCGGCGCATTTTGGAACTCTTGGACATAATTTCAGACGTGGAATAGTCCTATTAAATACCACTCGTGCTTGAAAATTCTCAGATAAATCACCTCCTCGCTTCGTGAGTCGGGGATTTATCGGCAAGTTCCAAAGCACTCGTAGTATTACCTCTGAAAAACTTCCACTTACAATATATAAAGCATTACATATTTAAAGCAAAATTGCGTTTAACGGTAAACGTAATCTCAGAGAATATTTGATATAATTCAATCAGCATGAGAAGAAAGGGAACAAGTTAAAAATGCAAATGTTTTTCTTACGTTGGAAAGTTATTCTTTAAGGCAAGGCAAATAGAACTGTGAAGAAAGTAATCACGATATAACAGTGTTCAGACTATCATTAGTGAATTCACATAGGAAAAATTAGACTGGATAATATAACAAGTGTATTATTTAGGGTTTCATTCCTCCTAAAAAGTGATAAGAAATGAGTTGTTCCTTCTCTCCTCAGCCTGATTCAGTTAATTTCACTGCTAAGGATCGGACCGAAACTATTAAAGTATTTAAATAATTACTTTAGTTTTATTAATTTATTAATAAAAATATTTACAATGTATTAATACATTATAACTTTTAGAGCATTTGATATCTGAGAAAAGATAAAGTGGTACATCAACTTCAGCATCAAATACTTTATATTCTCGTTTGTTCCTAAGAGAAAACTCTAGTCAACAATTAAATCAGAATCATTTAATTACCTCAATTTTTTTGGAAAATGTCATTTTTCACATGTCTCACAAGTATTGATCACAAACGGCCTGGGCCATACGGAAAGAAAATGAAACTAAAATGTCTCAAACACGAAAGCAGATTCAAAAAATGGCTCTAATTATTGAAAATAAAATAAATGGAGTAGATTAAAATTAGAAGATTAGATATGAGAGACTAAAATTAGAAAAAGAGAAATTTCATGAGTTTTTACCATTTTCAGGAAGTGAGATAGCTTGCCGAGGTGAAGTTTAACATAGTATATTGATCACAAAACGCGGTAAGTGAAGATGCAGATGCAGAAATAGAAGTGTTAAATGTTGAGTTGATGGCCCGTTGCGCAGCGAATGCGTATTGTGCAGAAGGCGCAGAGAATTGAACAGAGGGAGAGGATAAAGTGTTGAGCACACACGAAGACTGAGGGTTGAGCACAGGGCTGCGGCAAGCCTTTCGGCTGAACGATAGTACGTAACAAGCGTTGAATGGAGAGCAAAGAATAAAGTAGATTATTGTTTTCCGCAGATTCCGCGACGACCGTTGACCATAGGGCAAGGGGTGAGCGTATTGCGTGTCGAGCAGAGGGCGCGGTGAGCGTCGCGTATTGAGCCGAGGGTGCGTCGAGTGTTTCGTATTGAGCAGACGGTGCTGATGAAGTCACATCACCTGCATCTGCGCCAGCGCCTGCGCAATGGACTGGAACGCGTCGCCCAGCACAGCCGCCATTTTGGTGCCAGCTGTCAGCTCTTCTTCGACGGTGGATTGATTTGGATATTACTGAAAATGAGGGTTTCATATTGTTACCGCGATTATCAACACAATCGGTTACACGTGGAGGCAGAAAGCCCTATTTACTCAATAATTTAATACCAGCAATATACCTAAATTAAACGATTAAATTATTTAATTGAATACATTTCTTTAAAAATAATATTTAAGAATATCTAACCTAAAGGTCAAAGGCATCTTTACAGACAGGGACAACTTATTACCATATTGTCGTATTTCTTTTCAGTTTTCTCAAATAGTACTTTTACAGCCTGGATTTTAATGCTAGACTGACGTAAAACTGCAGTTTGACACTTTTTGACGAAGATACGTCTAAGTTACCTTTTCCCTACTACATCACTTGTGCTTCGACTTCGCTACCTTCTAGGGTGTCAGACTCCACTCACTCTGAATAGAAGAAACAGCACTGACTATTATTGTTGGATAAGAACCTTCATTTCTAGTGGATATTATACGGTGAAGAAACGAATGACTGTCAACGAATGGAATTTTCTGCTGAATCATTGTATGGGATAACGTTACGAAAATGCATTAACATTAATTTATTATGGTGACTATTGGAATAAATCTTTGCCGTAGAGAACGTGAATTGACATATTTCTCAATGGAAATTAAAATGTTCTCTTTCAAAGAATACATTTTTATTGCGATGCATACATCCCCGTAATGCGACGCATACATCCCCGTACTTATTTCAAATAATAAAATTAAAAATGTAATTAAAAGTATTAGAACGCAAACAGCATTACGCGACAGTGTAGACGCGACAGTGTACCAAAGGATATTATTATAAAATGTATTATTGTCTACTTTAGTAGTTAATAATTAGAGATGTTTTGTCATGATATTTGTCCATTTTGCCTTTTCTGTCAAAAATTCTAAAAGCAAATTGAACGATACCTTACCTCTATAGTAACACCAAAAATTCATTGCGTAGTGACATCATTATTTTTGCTTCTTCGAAAGAAACACAACAGCACTCATTTAAACAAGCATCTTCATGAAAAATGAAAGATCTTCTTAGGCCACAGGTTAAATTCTTCCACTTTACTCTTGTTGCTTTCGCAGCAGGTGTTTGTATAGTCATCCACTTGTGAAGAAATTTTTTGTGTATCACTAAATCACTGACCATTTTTTTCTAACACTTCAGATTTCCTGCTGAGTTATACTGAAGTCGTGATCCAAAATCTTATTGAACTAACAAGCTAGTGAATGCTCGTTTCCTGAAATAGGCATAGCTGAGCCTATTTCAGGAAACAAGCGAAGAAATGCTCATTTCTTGAAAATTGCATGGCTATTGCCGATTTTACGGGATTAGCTACGACATTTTCGATGCCTAAAAACAATCAGTAATTTTAACCCTAAATTATGAAGAGATAACTTGTTTTCATCATCTTGGGTGGTAAACAGGAAGTCTGTTTTTTACAATGTAAGCCTAGATTCACGGCCTTCTTGATATACAGTGAATATGAACGTCTGAAATATCGGTGCAGAAATTATATTGAGAAAATAGTTACTTTTTTTCACACTTAAGACTTTTCAGCACACACACATATACAGAGAAAATATGTGGTTTATTTTTTAATTTATTTTCAGAAGAGTGTCTTTTTAAATTATAAGAGTATTCATGGCATATGCTTTGATCACGCGGTTTCGTTTGCGTCGTCAATATGGGACACTCTCCTGAAACACGTTTAATATATTGATATTTTTAGACAACTGCGCTTTTCATTTCAAATAGTCTTCAACACTAAGAACAAAATATACTGACATAGGTAGAGGTTACTAATTCTTATGGCTCCTCGTTGCGTGTCCATCTGGAGCCATAAAAATGTCATGTAGGATAGAGATCACGACGAAACGTTTTAGAATAATAGACGCCGTCATGTAGAACACTCACAAAGAACGCTCTGACAGAATGTAATTTATTCGTTCGGATGTTCTAATTGGTCGTTGAACTGAAACACAACCTACAACCGGGAAAGGTGGTTCAGGGCATCAACTGATGTCACTGTAGTGCCACCGACCAGGAGGACCTGGGGCTCGACTCCCGATGGTGGCAGGATGTTCAACATTAGCCATATAGCTGGGTCGAGTTCTGTCGCTGTCTGGAGAAGAGTTCTAGTGGCCGGCAGCTCTGATCGATAGTTTTCCGTGCTTTCTCTGATCAATATCAGGCGAATACTAGAGCAGCCTACCAAACGGGCCAATCATACCCCTGACTTACATGCACCACACGTGCCAGGAGATTGATCGGGGTCTCAGAGGTTACCCTAGCTGGGGCGGTGCCTCACAGGCGGGAAATACTTGGATGGGAAAAACTCATCTAGCCAATTTTACGTGATTAACTATGACATTTCAGATTCCTAAAAACAATCAACAATTTTAACCTTAAATTATGAAGAGTGCAGGAGCTCGCCATCCGGCGGGGTAAGATCACCGCCATCTCCTGAGTAAGTACATTCACTATATTTACGGGACTAATGGCCTTAGCTGTTGACGCGTCCCGAATCCGTAGTCATCAATCAATCAACCCAAGCCGAGATTGATTGAAGTATCATCTGATGGCACAGCTGTACCTTTGACTGGAAGGTCCTAGGGCTCACGTCCCGATGATACTAGATAGCTAGGAAGAGTCAGTAGCTCTGTTGAGGCCCGGCGCTTTTCTATGGCGCTGCCGTGTAACTCCGTGGATAGGCTGACTTAACCCAGCCAGAGGAGTACGATATAAATCAAATGGGATAAAATGCAAACAAATTTTATTGTTTATTGAATTATTGAATGAGCGTCTACAGCTTGTGCAGGATCTAGCGCGCGGTGGCGTTATAGGCAACGTCGGTGGACCTCCGAGCGGCGCCGCTATTAGTAGAGCATTGGTTTAAATGGATGTATTGGTTTAAATCGAGCGACCCAGAGGCGCGGATGTGCCCGTTTGACACATGGAACTACTCAGCAGTTTCCGAATAGCGCTACTGCAGGCGGAGTATTGGTTTAAACAAGGAGTTTACAAAGAGAGATGCGATGGCAATAACGATGCTGTTGGGAAGTAGCCTCTCTCACCACCACTAAACCACACGCATTTCCGCGTCTCCACCAGCAAAATTCATTTGTAAACTGTAGCCTTCACATTATGTCACTCGGAGGCGCTATTTTCGTTTGTTACCGTGCGTCCACCAGAGTTTATAACAGTGACTCATGTATCCTTCCTTTCCCACGCTCAATGACATTGGTCATTCAATGTGTGAGAAGGGGCTGGCGCATTTCAGTGACGTTGCTGAACAACATCAGCGTGAGGCGGCGTTAGGTGATCCAGCATGTAGAAAACAACACAAATAAAAAGACTACAATACAGTAAAAATGTGTAATGTGCAATCGTTGTTTAGTGTAATTTATTGAAGGGTACAAAAACTTTGTATAATGTAAACGGTGGCGTTTTTGGCGACATCGGGGGGCTCCCGAGTGGCGCTTCTGTTAGCAGAGCAATGGTTTAAATAGAGGAGTTTACACAGTAGGTGCAATGGTAATGCTGAGATGTAGTAGCTTATCCCACCATCAGCAATGCAGTGCATCAGCAGTGCAGAATTTGCATGTTGCCCCCAGAAAAAACACATTTCTAAACGGCAGCCTACATATTATAACACTCGGAAGCGCCACTTAACTGACGTTCATTGCCGTGCGGCCTCGAGAGTTCACAATGTGACTCATGAATCCTTCCTTTCCCACGCTTAGTGGTGTGGGGCAATCAATGTGTGTGGTGGGGCTTGCCGCTTTCCAGTGGCGCTATCCAGTGGCTCCGTGTGATGTCGTTCACCGACGGCATTAGATAATACGAAAGAGATACAACAATAAAAGGTGTAAAGTGTTATTTAGGGTAATTTATTGAAGGGTACAAAAAGGCGCTTGTCTACAGCTTGTGCAGGATCTTGCGCACGGTGGAGTTCTTAACGACATGGTGGTGCCTCCGAGCGACGCTTCTGTTGGCAGAGCAATGGTTTAAATAGAGGAGTTCACTCAGGAGGTGCAATGGTAATGCTGAGATGTAGTATCTTATCCCACTGCAGAATTTCCATGTCGCCTCCAGAAAAACTCATTTCTAAACAGCAGCCTTCACATTATGTTACTCGAAAGCGCCACTTAACTGACGTTCATTGCCGTGCGGCCTCGAGAGTTCACAATGTGACACATGAATCCTTCCTTTCCCACGCTTAGTAGTGTGGGGCAACCAATGTGTGTGGTGGGGCCTGGCGCTTTGCAGTGGCGCTACCCAGTGACTCCGTGTGAAGGCGGCCTGAGGTCATTCACCGACGTCATTAGATAATATAAAAAAGATACAACAATAAAAGGTGTAAAGTGCAAACGTTATTTAGCGTAATTTATTGAAGGGTACAAAAAGCCCTTGTCTACAGCTTGTGCAGGATCTTGCGCACGGTGGAGTTCTTAGCGACATGGTGGCGCCTCAGAGCGACGCTTCTGTTGGCAGAGCAATGGTTTAAATAGAGGAGTTCACACAGGAGGTGCAATGGTAATGCTGAGATGTAGTATCTTATCCCACCATCAGCACTGCAGAATTTCAATGTCGCCTCCAGAAAAACTCATTTCTAAATTGCAGCCTTCATATTATAACACTCGGAAGCGCCACTTAACTGACGTTCATTACCGTGCGGCCTCGAGAGTTCACAATGTGACACATGAATCCTTCCTTTCCCACGCTTAGTGGTGTGGGGCAATCAATGTGTGTGGTGGGGCCTGCCGCTTTCCAGTGGCGCTATCCAGTGGCTCCGTGTGATGTCGTTCACCGACGGCATTAGATAATACGAAAGAGATACAACAATTAAAGGTGTAAAGTGTTATTTAGGGTAATTTATTGAAGGGTACAAAAAGGCGCTTGTCTACAGCTTGTGCAGGATTTTGCGCACGGTGGAGTTCTTAACGACATGGTGGCGCCTCCGAGCGACGCTTCTGTTGGCAGAGCAATGGTTTAAATAGAGGAGTTCACTCAGGAGGTGCAATGGTAATGCTGAGATGTAGTATCTTATCCCACCATCAGCACTGCAGAATTTCCATGTCGCCTCCAGAAAAACTCATTTCTAAACAGCAGCCTTCACATTATGTTACTCGAAAGCGCCACTTAACTGACGTTCATTGCCGTGCGGCCTCGAGAGTTCACAATGTGACACATGAATCCTTCCTTTCCCACGCTTAGTAGTGTGGGGCAACCAATGTGTGTGGTGGGGCCTGGCGCTTTGCAGTGGCGCTACCCAGTGGCTCCGTGTGAAGGCGGCCTGAGGTCATTCACCGACGTCATTAGATAATATAAAAAAGATACAACAATAAAAGGTGTAAAGTGCAAACGTTGTTTAGCGTAATTTATTGAAGGGTACAAAAAGCCCTTGTCTACAGCTTGTGCAGGATCTTGCGCACGGTGGAGTTCTTAGCGACATGGTGGCGCCTCAGAGCGACGCTTCTGTTGGCAGAGCAATGGTTTAAATAGAGGAGTTCACACAGGTGGTGCAATGGTAATGCTGAGATGTAGTATCTTATCCCACCATCAGCACTGCAGAATTTCAATGTCGCCTCCAGAAAAACTCATTTCTAAATTGCAGCCTTCATATTATAACACTCGGAAGCGCCACTTAACTGACGTTCATTGCCGTGCGGCCTCGAGAGTTCACAATGTGACTCATGAATCTTTCCTTTCCCACGCTTAGTGGTGTGGGGGCAATCAATGTGTGTGGTGAGGCCTGGCGCTTTTCAGTGGCGCTACCCAGTGACTCCGTGTGAAGGCGGCCTGAGGTCATTCACCGACGGCATTAGATCATATGAATACACAATACAACAATAAAAGGTGTAAAGTGTTATTTAGGGTAATTTATTGAAGGGTACAAAAAGGCGCTTGTCTACAGCTTGTGCAGGATTTTGCGCACGGTGGAGTTCTTGGCGACGTCGGCGGGCGTCCAGCCCTTGGCGTCCTTGGCGGTGCGGCAGGCGCCCGCGGCCAGCAGTTCCTGCAGCGCGGCCACGTTGCCGGCCTCGGCGGCGTAGTGCAGCGGCGTGCGGCCGTGGGCGGTGGCGCGGTTGGCGTCGGCGCCCGCCGCCACCAGCAGGAAGGCGCAGCGGCCCGAGCGGTCGTGGTGCGCCGCCAGGTGCAGCGCCGAGAAGCCGCGCGTCGTCGCCTCCACCGCCGCGCCGCCCTTCAGCAGCGCCGCCGCCGCCTCCGCGTGCCCGTTCGCCACCGCCCTGCCGCGCCACGGTCTTGCACATCTAAACGACTTCACGTTTACATTTATGTAGTCACAAAACAGTATGTCACGTATGGGGGAGAAGATTGTCTGCGACGAGTTTCAGAATCCTTTCCCGTCATTGTAATTATAAATAGTTGAAAGATGAGTAAAAGTTTAAATTATTTTAAAAAAATAAATAAAAAAGTACGAGATTAGCAATATCTGGAAAAAAAAAGAAATTTTCGTATCTAAGTCGCAGAAAACTTCTTTTCATCGGTAAACGAATTGCAAGTATGATTTTTCTGCATTGCTAACAAAATAGTAACTCCGCGTGCCCGTTCGCCACCGCCCTGCCGCGCGACGGTGTTTGCGCATCTACATGACTTACCATTATTTAGTCACGAAACAGTAAACACTGTATGTCACGTATGGGGGAGAAGATCGTCTGCGATGAGTTTCAGAATCCTTTCTCGTCACTTTAACTATAAATAGTTGAAAGATGAGTAAAAG
Source organism: Gryllus longicercus (assembly GCA_038098605.1). NCBI lineage: Eukaryota > Metazoa > Arthropoda > Insecta > Orthoptera > Gryllidae > Gryllus > Gryllus longicercus. Next base: position 720,332 of record JAZDUA010000062.1, on the reverse strand, counting down.
TTTAAATTAATTTTTCTTAAACAAATTAAAAAAGCACGAGATTATCAATATCTGAAAAAAATAGAAATTTTCGTATCTAAGTCACAGAAAACTTCTTGGCATCGGTAAACGAATTGCAAGTATGATTTTTCTGCATTGCTAACAAAATAGTAACTCGCCCTTACCTCTACTCCTACTATTACAATCAAATGGAGAGTTCAACGAAACGTGCGCATAGCGAAGCTAAATTTACGTCTAGAAGGCCATCTCAGCATTTGCTCAATGTATTAGGGAAACTAGACAAAAAAGTCAACGTAATGGGGGTCATTAACCTGGAACTGAAGTACATTAATTGTTACAAAGATATTAAGTCTTTTAAAAAAATTATACAATTCAAATGTAAACTAATTATATATATATATATATATATATATATATATATATATATATATATATATATATTTATCACATCACTGTTTTATTAGAATCAACATTATTTTTTCTTTTTCATAATCAGACTTCGACTCTCACTGCAGGGAGTATTTAGACTTTGCGGTTCATTGTCAACTACTGCGGTCATTCGTTCGTTTGATTGACTGCTTAGTGATTCTGGGCACCTTAACAGTCAAGATAATTTGTCCCGTAAGTGTAGTGCATGTTTTCATAATCACGTGATCATCCACCGCTGGCGAGATCCGGCGCCGACCTACGTCGGCTTGCTGGGATATTTCCCTATCAGGTACCTGCCATCAGCGGGGTACCACCATAGCAGCGACAAGCTCTCACACCCCACTTGCCTCCCGTCAAGTGCGGTAGCATAATGCATGTACGTGTCAGTATGTGGATAAGGAAAAAGAACAGATAAAGTGCAGTCCGTGGCCCGTTTGTGAGTGTTCTGCACTTGCATTTGCCTGGTATTTATCCGAGAAACCACGGAAAACAATCGATCAGAGCGGTCACCTATTAGAATTCTCTTCAACACAACGCCTGAAATCGTGAACTATCTGTGTAGCTAAGAATACAAAATCATGCCACCGTCGGGTCTCGAACCCTAGGACCTCGCATTGAGAGACACTGCAGTGACATCAGTTGATTACCTGAGCCATTTCAGGCGGTTTGAGATATTTTGTATATTAAAAAAACTTAAGGGCGACGTATGCAAGCCCCCTCTCTCTTTAAGTGAAGCGAAAACGCATGTATGCATGTAACAATGGTAGGAAAATGAATAAATGAAATTCCCATTACATGTTCATTGGCAAAACGTGATCATTTTAGGTCCCAGCAAATGGCCTAGAAGTTTGTAACATTTATCCTAAGATACTGCATATTAATAAACCTCACGGGCTAAGAAGGCACGTGCGCCGCGTGTCGGGAGTCGCAAAGCGCAAAGCTGGACCTGTGCAGGGCGTTCCAGTCGTTGTCGCAGGTGAAGTTGGGGTCCGCGCCGTCCTGCAGCAGCTGGCGCACCTCCTTGGCGCAGCCGTCGTGCGCGGCGCGCAGCAGGCGCTTGCCCTGCGCCGCGCTGCACTTGGCGCAGCAGGTCACCTCGCCCGCCGCCGGCTGCTGCTGCGTTAGCTTCCCGCACGAGGCGCACGGCGCGCCGTCAACGCACGCGCAGCTCAGCCCGGCCCCTGCTCCGGCCCCGGGCCCGGCCGCCCCGCTCGCCCCGCGGCCGCCGCCTTCTGCGCAGCAAAGCGGATTCGACACGGACGCACGCGCAGGCGCGACCTTAACCCTACATTACAAAGGCGCCCTGTATCAAGCATTATTACTAGAGCCCGGAGGTTTGGTAAAATGCATTTTTATTATTGTTACGATTTTATGACTTTTGCCAATAGGAATCAATAATATTGCTTGAAAAGTTGTTTTAGTATTTTTTTTTTGCCTTTTTCACCTATTTTAGCTTCTGATGCCAATTTTTGCCATTTTCTCATATTTTTGCCTTTTTCTGTCCTATACATAATTATTTTACTATTTTTGTCTCGTGGCACCGACCTCGTGATGTTTGTCTCGTGATGCCGACAGACTTTCTTCACCCATGAAGAATCCCATCCTAGTTTCTCGTATGGCTTCTGATCCCCTTTGAGGATAGCTTCATATATGAATAGATGGCTTTGTTCTATGATTATATTCATTTTGGAGTTAGAATAAAAATGTGATTCATTTTAATTATTAATTTTTTACAATAATCCTTTTTAAATATGATTTTTATTGTTTACGTACCTTTTTGCTCTCCTATTTGGCTATAATAACTGACTCTTTAAATGTCTATTTTAGTACAAATAAATGCCTTTTTGCCTGCCTATCTTAAGTAAAATAAATACCTGAACTTCCGGGCTCTAATTATTACAAAGGCGTAGTCTGGCAGACTGACCTATGGCTCAACAGACTGCTACGGGCCTTGGCCGACCAGCTGTGACCCAACCCCTCGACCAGGATAAGGGGTTCGTGTGGTTAGCACAAAGACGTCCTTCTACCGCATATACTGGCCTTCTTAACCTCAGGGTTGGCGTTCTCATTGTTACACAGCAATAGGTACTAGGAAATTTCTTAGGAAAGCACACAGTTATTATTTTTATTTTTGCCCCGGCCGAGAATCGAACCCGCGGTTGCGCCGTGGAATGCGAGCACGATAACCAATCTGGCAGGGTACTTTGGGTGAAATTATAGATAAACTCATTTTTACAATAAAACGTAGGTTTAATGGATTGAACATGTATGATATGGAGTTACAAAATACATTTTAAAGAGTTTATACATCGAGAGTTGAGGGGGAGAGGGAGAACCGGAATTCCATATCGCGACACATGGCTTTTGAGAAGCTTCGGCTAAGTACCACGTCACGCGACCATTGTTACGATCGCCAACGCCACATTATGATTGCTAAATGTTCAGCAAAACTTAAATCCTAGAAGACAACGATTTTGTATTCACTATTTACAATATTACCCAATAAAGCACCAAAAGTATCACTGACGTAACTAAAAATGCATAGTCTATTGGGAGACGCGTGCTAAAATGGCGTTTACCGGAAAGAGGCACGTGCACAACGATACGTGTATTTCATGGGCTAGTCGCACAATGAAGGTGCAGAGAGTTTCAGAAACGGCGAGTGAGGGGAAGGGGGTGAGGGAAGCTTTCGGCACTAGTTGCGTCGTCTGGAAGAAGATGCCTTGGCATTCTAGGGCTAATGTTTATTTGATCTGTCACGACAGCAGAATTGGATGCACACGTAAGCGTCCGCGGCTCGAATCCATAAATTCTTGGCTATCCGGGAGACGCCGCGTCGTTTGCTGGGAGGCCGACGTTTCGCCCGACATGTCGCAGGCTTCCTCAAGGCAGTGAGGACCCTGCACCTCGTCACTGCCCTGAGAAAGCCTGCGACATGTCAGGCAAAACGTCGGCCTCCCAGCCAACGACGCAGCGTCTCCCGGGTAGCCGAGAATTTATTTAACAGAATTGGATTTTTGATTGCGTCAACTTCTATGGTCATTAGTGTCGTAAGCGTAGTATATAATTTTATTGCAGGAGATGTCGATGATCTTTCACAGCTGTATGCGGCGTCGTACAAGACGACGAGCGGTTTTTCAGCCAGATATCTCTCATCAGCGGGTCACCGTCCCAGGCGGGACAAGCTCTAAGCTCCCGACATGTGTGGTATTGTAGTGCATGTAAGTGGAAGTGTATGTAAGTAAAGGGTTAGGATAGAGCAAGGACGATAGGAAGGAGCAGAAATTTGATTCTTGGCTGTCCGGGATGAGCCTTGTCTCAGTCGATCGAGCTGACGTTTCGGCCATCATATACCTCTGAAGAAGCCATAACATGATTGGCGAACCCTCAGTTTGATCGACTCACGACTCGAGACTCAGCTCATACCGGACAGCCAAGAATCGAATGACTCCGGCCGCAGAAAACTACGAATCCGCCGGAGGAGAAAACTAACAAATGAGTTACATGCCACGCATATTCTATCTTTGCTCTTCCTTGTGCTAATTCAACCCTTACTAATACTTACATGCCCTACATGTCGCAAGCCCTACATACTTACATGCCCCACATGTCGGGAGACCAATTAGGAGCTTAGAGCATATCCCCTTTGGAGCGGTGCCTCACTGTAGGAGATACCTGGATGGGTAAACAACGCAAGCCGATGTGTAGGTTGGCGCCGGATCTCACCACAAAAAGGGGCAAGAACATCTCTACCTCCCGTGATAAAACCATGAGAGGCTAATGATCATCGCTGTTGTCGCGCCCGCGAACACGCCCGCCAACACGCCCGCCAGCACGGCCGCCAACACGCCCGCCAACACGCCCGCCAACACGGCCGCGAACACGCCCGCGAACACGGTAGAATCAGTCAATCAGCCCAATGGAGAGCGGATAGGCTTTGTCCGTACCTGTGGCTTGTGCGCCCTTGGGAGTGGCCTTGTTAGCGGTAGAGTCTACATCGGCGTCCACGGTCCCTTGGGCGTCCGAAGGCGCGCTCTCCTGCGCGCCGATCTTCGCGGGAGACGCCTTCTTGGCGCCCTTCACGCCCTTTGCGCCCTTTTTGTCGCCGCCCTTGCCCTTGCTCTTCTCCTTGCTCTGTCCCTTCATCTCGGGCGCGGTCATTGCCAAGCCGCTGCTTCTGAAAGGGATGCAATCGTCGTTGGGAAAGTGAAAGTCTGAGTTTTGAAACAGTCAACAGCCTTTTAGTTTCTCACTGCGCAGTAGCGAGAAAGTTACGTAATACTGCGCGAAAATACCGCGATTTTTCGGCAGAAAAACTCATACCAGGGCGCTAGTAACAAAAAAGTAGATAAATCCAGAAACTTCATTTAGAAAAAAATCTTCTATTACGTGCAATAGCCAGAATCAATGTTTTGTGAGTCATTGATACTGAAAAATAGAATAACGGCGAAATGTCCGTCCGTCTGTTCGTCTGGGAACATCACTTGCGGCTAAAACGTTCCACTGATTTTCTTCAAAACTTATATTCCACAATTGATCTGGCAGATGCCGCTTCCCCTTGAATTTGAAAATGATATTTTAATTTTTTGGTGGAGGTACTTTGAATGTACTTTGAATATAAGGTATATGAAACCTCTGGGACATTTTCCACATTTTCAGAAAAATGGCTCCATCGTTTTTTATTACTTTTTGTGGTTGGATATTGTGAACAACGTTTGAGATAATGTTTGTTGAAAACCCTGATTTTTCGAAAATTGCAACAGTTCAAATTTTCGAACAACTAAAATATTAAAGATGGAGATTTTGTCCATTAATGGGATCTGTTCCTTAAAGATATATTTTCTAATAAGGTCATGTACAATTATTCAAAAGTTTCAGTACTTTTCGCCCAATTCTGCGTGAAAGTAAGAACGAGAACGTAGTGCTGTTTTAGCACTACTAGTTTCATATTTTCAGAAACAAACATCAAAAAATTACATATATTGTGTTTTCTATTTCTTCATATGAAAAATCATCAATCGATATTGGACGATTTTCGATAAAATTGGACGTGTTTATTTGATTATTTCATGTGCAAACGCAAAAAAGTGTTTGGACGTAGTATTATAATTGAAGCTTGTCATACCTGATTTTGAAACAGACTAAATCGCTTATCAAAATGCGTGATTGAAGACATAGTAATCACTTAATCACTTCAACTTTTAAAATATTTTGTATCCGCTATAAGGTACTGCTTTTATTCCGTTAAGTTTAAATTGCATATTTCTTGAAAAATATTTGTGCAATATTTGTTTATTTTTAATAAATTAGAGGTTTCCATTTTCCATAAAAAGTTTTAAATATTTCTGGTTCTATTATATGGTATTATGTACTACTAACCTGGAAAGTTGAGAAGAAGTAAAACCAAATAAGAATTCAGATTCATGACTTCTCTTGGCATTAGGGAGTTGAAAATAGTAGTAAATTAATTTTATACTCCATCTCTAATGTTTATGTTATGATTTTTATGTGAAAAACATCTTATTTGCATAAACTGATTGCTTCACAAATTACAAGTTATCTTCATACAGTTTCTTGGGTTGGTTTGTTGGAATTCATGGCGCTATGAATGTTGGAGAACAAAACGAACAAGGAGATTTTTATTGTATAATAAGAGCATTTTTTCGAAGAGTAGTTTTGGTTCCAAATAAATACATCTCTTCAAATTCAGCTTCTTAAATAATAGACTTGGCAGACATATTGAATATGATCCTAAACATTTATGTTTCTTCTCTGTATTAAGTAAATTCACAGCCTTCTAGATTGTACTGTGTCTGGCATTGTGAGTTAATACCAATTCAGTGAAACAGATGTTAGAGGATACAGCTTATGGCATCACTTTGTGATGTTTTTGAACTCTTGAGACAATGTAGAAGAGTTACAATAGTGGCTCAATTGTATGCATGATGCCAGTCCAAAAATAATGAGGATATATAGAAATGGATTAATGAAAATAGTGTCAATAAATGGTTCATGTTGATTATGAAATGATGACATATGTAATGATGATCTGTACACTAAATTAAAAAGAAATAGTGGTACATAAAGTAAAGAAATAGAAATACAGAATTGCACAAACTTTCCCGTATTAGTTTTCTGTTTCCTTTGGTCTCGGTTATTCGAACTTGCCATATATTCTTGCCTCCAGGCATCTATCGCAGTTCATTTTTAATACTTTCTTAATTTTTCGTTTTCCTAATTGCAGAGCGGAAATGTTATTTTAATATTATTAAAGAACAGTAAAATCTCGTCCTAAATGAAAATTTTCTTTGAAAAATTTGGAGTCTTTTTAAAGAAACTGGCGTCTAAGCTGATTCGAAATTTGTAGATCTGTTACAAATTGCTGTATATTCAAAATTTGTAGCTCTTTTTCACGGAAATGTTTTGAGTTTTCGAAAAACATAATTTAAAGCCATTTTAAGTACTTTAATTTAAAACATCGAGTGTTTACAAATGAAAATGTGCATATCAGCGGCGTGAGAGATCTTTCAATAACTATATTTGTGTAATATTTGGAAAAAAACCGAAATGAACTTTACGTCATATTAAAAAGTACAATTAGCACTATCCGTTCGAATTTCATTTGAAGAAAAAATATGGAGCAGTTTTTGAGAAAATGGCGTTTGAGCGTTTCTGAATATGTCGAGTTTTGTGCTGGTTTTCACAGAAATCAATTGAGTATTCGTGCAACTTTATACAATATTATTAAAATCACATATACTCATAAATACAATAATGTGAACAAATTGCCACTAATATAAATATTAATGAGATGAGTGAAGTCAAAAAAATTATTTTTTTGTAGTTTTCGGGAAATAGAAGAATAGAGCAATATGACGTTTATTTCATCTTTTAGAATACATTTAGCACTCCCTACCAAAAGTTTAATGAAAAATTTTGGAGCCATTTTTGAGAATATCTTGTTTTTGTAATTTTTTAAAATTGCACATATTGCACGCCATATTGGGCGAAAAGTACTAAAATATTCAAAATAATGTACATGGCCTTAATGAACGAACTCAGTGTGGAGAACACTGAGGTGGAGTTTTATTTGAAGTAAAAATATCTACCTTCAATTTTGTAGTAGTAGAAAGACGCCTAAAAATTTTAGAAATTTTCAAAATTAAATGTTTGGTATTAAACCTGAAAATTGTACCTATGCCACCTTTATAGGTTTATTTTATTCTATTCTTACAACAAATTTTGAATATTTTTCGATAACTCAAAAGTAATACTTAAATCAAAATACACTCCAAAAGAAATATTAATATTATATTTCAAAGAAACAAAAAAAAGTTTGATAAAGTTGGCTTGGAGTTTATAGGCAGCTGTATGCAAACGAGATGTACGAAAAGTGTAATGTAGTGCTAGTCGTGGACTTCTTCTTCATAGCTGAATTGCAATCCGACCTGCAAAAAGATATTCAGGTCGTAAAAAAAGATGAAACAAATATTAAGAACCAAAGGATTGAATGGAGAGATATTCATGAGAAACAATGATTAAGTCAGGAGTATGCAAAAACATTTGAATACTTATATTTAAAAACTAAGAGTTTTCGTTTAGAAAGAATTCTACTCAACAATATTTTGTAATTTGTACTTTAAATAAAGTATAGTATTGTCACTAACCGGTTTCCAAGTTTGAATATTAAATTTTAATATCTTAGAATTAATAGATTGAACGATTATCTATTTATTCATTATATCGTTTCTTTGTGAGTGTTGCAATCTGTTTATTGAAAAAATTTAACATTTGTCTAGCAAGATGGCATGCGTGTATAAGTGTAAAGGTATAATTAGCGAAGCAAAGATAGTGAGTTAATTATTTTCAAGTTCGAAAATTGGATCATTCAGATGCAAAGATTAGAGAGTATATATGATCACAGAGTCAAACAATCGTTTGAAACATCACAAAACTTCATAAAAATAAATGTATCATTAAATATAATAATGCATAATGTTTTTTCATTAAATTTCTGAAACATGTTTAATTCTGTGTTGAATGAACATTTGAATGAGTCATGAATCACAATGTGATTGTACTATAACAGAACTGGTAAACGCCCCTTATTCCATTGATCTTAGGGAATAACTCTTGAACGACATGGTACTTCTTTTAGAAAGGATTCGATTTTCAATATATAGTGCCTATTATTTATTAAGTTGTTAGTATTCTACAGTTCTTCTTTTATGCAATTTAATAGTAACGCTTCAGCTAGTTATTAATAAAATATTTAAATTCAAGTATTGAATTAATTAATACAAGTATTAAATTATTGTATAAAAATGTCCCCCACCTGGCAATATCATGTACGCCATGGAAGGACGGGAGTGCATGGTCGGGGCTGGAGTTTGGTGTTGCGCAGGTGGACGGGTATATTGATTGATTGATTAGTTCGTGCTTGCAGGCGCGTCAACCGCTATGGTCATTAGTCCCGTAAGTAGAGAGAAGGCGTTGATTTTTTTACTCACTGGATGGTGAGATCTAGGACCAATCTACACATGATCTCCAGGTTTTCCTCATCCAAGTATCTCCCACTAACAGAGCACCGCTCGTGCCGGGACAAGCTATAATCTACCGGCTGTCCCTCCAACGTGTGTGGTAGTGTAGAGCATGTAAGTGTAAGAGCGTCTCAGTAAGGAGTGAGGACACAACAAGAAAGGGGAAGGAAATATTGTGCCTGTGACCCGTTGCTAGGGAACTACTTTGGCATTTTTCTGATATTGATCGGAGGAACCACGGAAAATTACCGATCAGAGCATCCGACCACTCGAATTACTCTCCAGACACCAGCTGAACTCAGCCAATCTTTGGCACTAGTGTCGAAAATTAGCAGAACGAGACGGCAAGGGACTGGGTGAAGAGGAACGGCGCAGATCGGAGCCAAGAAAGGGGATTGCGTGGGGAAGGGCAGAGAGTGGAAAGGCGGGGAGAAACGCGATGTGAAAGTGATCTGATCAAAGTTGCGCGGCGCAAGTCGGGAAGTTTCGGGATGGGACGGAGGTGAGTAGCGGCGGGGAGGGAATACAAGTTTAATATGCTCTATTTCAGATAGAAAGAAAATCTCCATGAATTATTATTAATCCCTTTTCACGTCTAATAGATTATTTAGTGAAATAAACACAGGGGCAATACCGAGAACTGGGGTAGCTATAAATAAATATGTCAATAAATTGTTTAGTCGAATAGTTAGCGAGGAGCTATGTATGTACGTACACTATGTGATCAAAAGTTCCTATAAATATTAAATTACATTCTCTAGCATGGTTGAGAGTCAGAATTCATGATTTGTGGGTCCTAAATTCCGAAAAATTGGTTCATGGGGAAACATCTCTGTTCAACCGTCCGTCTATGAACAAAGCTAGTTTCTAAACAGCAGGCAGAATTCTCACTATAACTGATATTCCGCAATCTATCTCTCTGATTTTTCGATCTCTTGAATTTGAAATGGATATGCTTGTGGTGGGCATACATTAAGAATATAGGATATTTTTAAATTTTACTCAAAAATGACCCCAATATTTTTTTCATTTCTTCCTCGGAACAAAGTATCCACACAAAATTGGCCCATGTCCCATTTCTGTTGATTTTTCAGAATTTCCGAACCTTGCAAAACTTAAAAATTTTTGGAGTCTTCCTACGACTACAATTCTCCCTAATTAAATAAGTTCTTCAAAAATAAATCTTTATGTAAGATAATCCTCCAGTAAGCAATTTTTGGAAAAATATTGCGAGAAATACTAAGTATTGCGAGAAATAAAGACAAGTTTCAAGAATTTCTCGAAAACTGCTCAATTTTTTCCAATGTCTTTGGGTTAAACAGGTTAAAGAAGGCCGTGAAACCTAGTGGCCGTGATGTGATTGTAGTAAATGCAAAGTAAACAACCCGTGAACATTTCAAGAAATAGGTTATCGCATCGGTTTTGCAAATTTGAAAACATGTTTTGGTGAAATCGGCTTTCTCACTAATCCTTTCACAGAATTATTATCAGGTGAATGTATTAAATATAATATAATGAATAATATTTAAATAAACCTAGAATATTTCATGTACCTTTAGTGAAATAAGACAGTGTTACGACAAATGTTTACAGATCAACAAAATATGCTTGCTGCTCTTTTGAAAAATTGATGATCAGATGATGGTTTTCCTCAGAAATTCAAGAACTTCTTTCTTAATATGATAGTCGCAAAGAAAATCGACTAGTATTTAAATATACGATCAAATTTAAGGTACATTCTGTTCCATTTTATTTTAATTTTTAATAGTAGGTATTAGAGCATTGATTATTATCTGAATATTCAAAAGATGACAACATTATAATGAAGAAACTGCACTAAAGGTATAAATTAATTAATCATTTAAAAAAGTTATTCATGTAAATTATTCCTTATTTGCACATGGTCTATGTGAGAGAAACAGTTCATTAAATTGTTAAACATATAATTATAATCAAGATTGAAAGCGCATTTTCTCTTGAAACCTTTCGGCGAGTAATTGAAATACATTTAATCCGCCTCCCACTGTTTTGGATAAGCAATTGCATTTAAACTGAGGTCCTCAGAAGCATGGCGAGCGAAGGCGAGATGGAGGAGAGAGAAATGATCCAGGAAGAGGCAGCGAACGAAGTGAAGACAGAAACGGCCGCAGCGGACGGCAACGAGGATAAAGCCACCTCCACCTCCACCGCCATCACCATCGACCATGACGCCCAGGAGGTGGTCAGCGGGGACCAAATGGCCGTGGCCCTGCAGTCCATAGCGCAGGTAGGCCGAGGCGTTTCTTCGGTGTATTTAGGGTACGGTATATGAGACTTCGTTTGTATTTTGGATATAACATGGATATATTTGAAATGAAGGCTTATTTTAAGAAAAATTTAAAGAATATTTACTGAACTAATAATACGAATAGCGTACTTGAAACTCAAAATAACATGTACAGCAAAAATACTAAACTAAAATAAGTCATTCCTTGATTTTTTTAAAAATGGGCTCATAATATGAGACAATTTTATAAAATTGAGTGAGTTGGTCCTGAAATGCATTGTCTATCAATAAGATCGTACTTGTTTGTATTATTAGTTTACATAAAGTAAATTGCCACAAATACATTTTCTTTTATTATTTGAATAAAATCATTCCTGGCTGGGGACAAATAAATAAATCATCTGTTCCACAATTTTCATGAGCTTACCTGCAGAATTGTATACTGCCACTGTGGAGAAACTTTTTGGCACGCTAATGTGTCCAGACGTCCCGTATTAACAGTCTCTTTTTATGAGTCCCTGTCCCGATTTTTTAGGAAAACGAGGCGCCAAAATGTCCCGTGTTTGTGACAATGACTAATCAGCATAAACTTCCGTCATACATGATAGTTTTTCATTTATTCCGTTGGGTTTGGATTAATTTACAAAAAAAAAACCTAAACGCGAGTAGAGCATAGGCTCATGTACCACTTTACAAGACTGTTTCAAAGACTGTTGAAATCAAGAAGGGAGAAATTCAGTGATGGTTCTAGGAAGGGAACGTTAGCTGTCGTATCATTTGAGCTTGCATATGCTTTATTGATATCAAAACCGTTACCGAAAAATTCAATAATCCAAACCTTCTGCTTCTGTGAGTTTCTGTGTGACTTAGCAGGCAATCTTAAATGAGGAATACGGGCCAACTTTACAATGAATTAAAGAGTAAATGACACAAATGAGTTTTTTAATGACCATTCTAATGTTCTTTTTTGAGATTGTTTTTCTCCATTTTCTGGTTGTTTTAGACAAAAACATTTCTTATTAAATACGGAAGCTGGTAATCACTATACGAATACAATTAACCCAACAATATTGGGTACTACAAACACGATTGAATGAAATTCATTAGAGTTGTGACACTCATAGAAGACGGTTGTGATCAGAACTTGTGTAGTATTGAACTATACTGTCTTTTTGTAGGCTGAGGGTGATAAAACGTGTTAATGCAGCATGTGTCTGCTTGTCTCTTCATGTCTCATTTCCTCCTTTTTTTGTTAAAGAAAATGACAGAATATCCCGTTTTTAGCTTTTAACATTATGTGATGCGGAAAACTAAAATGGACCGTATGTTACAAAATTTCAAAATTGATTTATTTATGCCAAATTATAAAGAATTAAATTGCTCACAATTTGATTTTAAAATCTTCGAAATATTTGAAAAATTTAGCGAAGTTATGGTAGTTTGAATGTAACGAAAAAAGGAGTTTTAAGAAAAACGCGTTTAAACTTTCGTAATTTAAAATATCACAAATTTTCAAAAATTAACATATTTAAAAAATGAAACTAGCTTACAATTATTTTTTATATTCTTTACAAAACCAAATACAATAAAAAATAAATAACATATTTATTTTATTTAAGGTCGCATCAACTTCTAGGTCATTAACGACCACTATTGCTTGTAACGGTATGGTAACTGTGAGGATGACACGATATGATGATAATAGGGGGTGAAAGGACGAACACAATACAACCACCTTCGAGGCGGGACTCGAACCCGCGACCCTTCGGTCCGAGATCCCTACGGCACTACAACCTTAGGGATCTCGGCCACCGGATCGTCAAATAACTATTTTGTTTACTTGCGACTCACGCAAAACTTTTCCGACTCACGCAACGCTCCCTTTTGGTTTTCCGCGCCCCATCCGTCGCCTTGTTCAAACCTGATCAAAGCCGTGGATTTTTGAGGGAAAAAAAACCTTCGTACGCCTTCCTTCGGAGGGGAAGTAAAGCCGGCTGTCCCATGTTAGTAGATTTCCTTTCATGCAAAAGATCCTCAAGCCTAAATGACGCCTCTGAGCTAAATTCAAATCGCCAGTTTCTCGCCCAAGAAATACCTCCTTTCTCTGCTAGTTGGTGAAAGGAGCGTAGCGAAATTTGCGTGGTCAGACGGAAGAGCGGGCCTGATGGCCCGAGTCTCGACACGTAAAATCAGGCTTCAATTCAATTGTTTGGCGCTGGGCGCAGGCGCTGTCGCAGATGCAGGAGGCGATGGAGACGATGCGCGGCAAGATGCAGAAGACGGACCGCGCGGTGCGCGGCGTGGCGCGGCGGCTGCGCGCGCAGGGCGCCACGGTGCAGCGCGTGGAGCGGCGCGTGCGCGCGCTCGAGGGCCACGGCCCGCCCGCCGCCCACGCGCCCGCCCACGCGCCCACGCCCTCCGTCACGCGCTTCTCCTCGCCCCCGCGCCCCGGCTTCGTCGTGCGCTCGCTGCCGCCCGCCGCCAACGGTGACCTCCGAGCTCTTGCCCCTCCCCCTCCTCCTCTACTTCTCTGGCTTCTTCTGCTCCTTCTGCTCCTCCTCCCCTTCTGATCTGGATTCTTCTTCTTCTTCTTATGCACCTCCTCCTCCTCACCTTCTGCTTTGGCTTCTTCTTCTTCTCATTATTATTATTATTATGCACCTTCTCCACTTCCTTCTCACCTTCTGATCTGGCGCGTTTTTCTTCTGCTCCTTCTCCTCTTCCTCCTCCTCTTCTGCTTTGGCTTCCTCTGCTCCTCCATCTCCTCTGCTCTGCCTTTTTCTTTTTTTCTTTTCCTCCTCCTCTTCTGCTCTGGCTTCTTCTTCTCCTTCTTCTTCTCCTTCTTCTTCTTCTTCTTCTGCTCCTTCTCCTCTTCCACATCTTCTTCTGCTCTGGCTTCTCTTGCTCCACCTCCTCTGCTCTGGCTTCTCCTTCATCTTCTGCTCCTTCTCTTCCTCCTCCCATTCTGCTCCTCCGCCTCCTCTTCTGGTCTGGCTTTTTCTTCTTCTGCTGCTCCTCCTCCTCTTTTGCTCTAGTTTCTTCTTCTGCTCCTCCCCCTCTTCTTCTGCTCTGGCTTCTTCCCTGCCCCTTCCCCTCTTTCACCTCTTCTTCTGCTCTGTCTTCTTCTTCTTCTTCTGCTCCTTCTCCTCTTCCTACTTTAGCGCACAGCTTCCACTTCTTCAACTCCGTGATTACCTTGCACCGCTTAGTTGTAATAACGTCGGCACCACTTAAGTGCAACTCTTGCATCACATAAGGGCTGGCACAGACCGGTGCGGCAAATCTGCAGCGGTTGCGGGGCGGAAGTTCCCCTCTAGACACCCCGCGGCGACGAAATTCGTGAGGCCGTTCACACCGGAGCGTCAATTATGTCTCAGCGTTTTGGTGACAGTGTTCCTCATTCGATAAACAAGGGCAAGGGAGCTCTATCCAAGAATGAAGCGAAGGCTCCCGAAAGCGGGCCGACTTTCACGAAACGGAAGGTAAAAGCTAGCGGCGGCAGAAAAAACGCATCCGACTGCATTGCAAAATCCGGTGAGGATTAAATGCTGCTATTCTCCTGCCGCGACGCTCGCCTGCCGCGCAGATCTGAATGTGTTCTTCAGGCATCACATGACGCGATTATTCAACTGCAGTCATCCCACGCCGGTCTGTGGGAGACTTAAACGCCCATTCACAATGCAAACATAAACATAAACATAAACATGCCGCTAACATAAAACTTAGATCTACGTCCATAAGCGGACTCATTCATAATGCGTTTGCATGAGCATAACACGTAAGACGTTACAATAAAAGCTTCAAGCTTCTGTGCTTATACTTAAGTAAGAATTCAGAAATGAACCAATCACAGAACGGAAACTCAAAATCGAGAATCGAAATTGGAGCGAAGTCGATAGAAGAAGTAACGCCGTATGGGCCATGGATACAGTCAATACCTTGATCTCCACTCTAACATCGAACCAATAGTAAACTAGAATGTCTCACAGCCAATAGAAACTCTTATTTTGCTTACGTTTATGTTATATATTGTGAATACTTCAGTCGATCACTTATGTTAATGTTTATGTGTATGCGCAATGCTTATGTTTGTGTTTGCATCGTGAATGGGCCTTTAAAGGTACCGCTGTGATAGCTGGTAAAACGTCTATGCGCTATGCTTGTGTTTGTGTTTGCATTCTGAATGGGCCTTTAAAGGTACCGCTGTGATAGCTGGTATTACGTCCATGCGCTATGCTTGTGTTTGTGTTTGCATCGTGAATGGGCCTTTAAAGGTACCGCTGTGATAGCTGGTAAAACGTCTATGCGCTATGCTTGTGTTTGTGTTTGCATCGTGAATGGGCCTTTAAAGGTACCGCTCTGATAGCTGGTATTACGTCCATGCGCTATGCTTGTGTTTGTGTTTGCATTCTGAATGGGCCTTTAAAGGTACCGCTGTGATAGCTGGTATTACGTTCATGCGCTATGCTTGTGTTTGTGTTTGCATCGTGAATGGGCCTTTAAAGGTACCGCTGTGATAGCTGGTAAAACGTCTATGCGCTATGCTTGTGTTTGTGTTTGCATCGTGAATGGGCCTTTAAAGGTACCGCTCTGATAGCTGGTATTACGTCCATGCGTTATGCTTGTGTTTGTGTTTGCATCGTGAATGGGCCTTTAAAGGTACCGCTGTGATAGCTGGTAAAACGTCTATGCGCTATGCTCGTGTTTGTGTTTGCATTCTGAATGGGCCTTTAACGGAAGCGCTGTGATCGCTGGTAAATCGTCCATGCTCTACGCCTATGTGTTTGCATCGTGAATGGGCCTTTAACGGTACCGCTATGATAGCTGGTATTACGTTCATGCGCTATGCTTGTGTTTGTGTTTGCATCGTGAATGGGCCTTTAAAGGTACCGCTGTGATAGCTGGTAAAACGTCTATGCGCTATGCTTGTGTTTGTGTTGCATCGTGAATGGGCCATTAAAGGTACCGCTGTGATAGCTGGTAAAACGTCCATGCGCTATGCTTGTGTTTCCGTTTGCACCGTGAATAGGCCTTTAACAGTACCGCTGTGATAACTGGTAAAACGTCCATGCGCTATGCTTATGTTTGTGTTTGCATCGTTAATGGGCCTTTAACGGTAACGCTGTGGTCTCTGGTAAAACGTTCATGCTCTACGCTTATGCTTGTGCTTGCAACGTGAATGGGCCTTTAAAGGTACCGCTGTGATTACTGGTAAAACGTCCATGCGCTATGCTTGTGTTTGTGTTTGCATCGCGAATGAGTCTTTAACAGTACCGCTGTGGCCGCTGGTAAAACGTCCATGCGCTTGTGTTTGCATCGTGAATGGGCCTTTAACGGTCCCGCTGGTGGGGCAGGTGGGAGCGGCGGCGTGCCGGCGGTGCCGTCGCCGCCCTACCCGTGCTGGGCGGTGGTGGAGGAGAGCGTGTCGGTGCTGGGCAAGTGCCTGCTCAAGGCGGCGCAGAGCGGCCGCGTCAAGTACGCGCGCGAGCTGCTGGCCGCCGGCGCCGACGTCGACTTCCGCTGCGGCTCCGAGTGGACGCCGCTGCACCGCGCCGCGGCGCGCGCGCACGAGGGCGTGGTGGCGCTGCTGCTGGAGCACGGCGCCGACGTCAAGGCCAAGAACTCGTACGGCTTCACCGCGCTGCACATCGCCGCCTACCACGACTTCACCGCGCAATGCGTGCGACTGCTCATCGAAGGTAGGCGTGCGGCTTAAGTCCCGATCTGGCTAATTCGTGGATTTGCCGGTAAATGTTTTACGTTATCCAAAATTTGTGAATTAAGGTCAAGGTAGGAACGACTTCGAACCGTACTTGAAAACAAAAGTGTTAGAAGGTTATGGAGGTAATAATTAAAATTAAAATGATGTTGCAGACTTTAGCAGTTGTTAGCATGTAAGTACTGCGCAGCTTATTCGAAAGCATATTCCAAAGTATCGAGAATAACTTTCCGCGTTCCATGATCCATACATTTTACAGATTCCCCAAATTACCTATGAACATATTTAATAAAATTACATGATTAAGAAACTTTATTTGTAGTGTCGTAAAGAGTCTATCAGCTTTCTTTGTCCGAGAGACAGACGGAACAGGTTGACACAGTACATTCACGGTCGGTGCATCCCCTATACGACTTAAGTCTTTAACTAACTGAACGTTTCGTATTGGGCTTGCCCCCGAACACAACCTGTATTCTGGTCGCAACCTTAAAAACTCTATAAGAAGGCCTGTTCTAGTTTAACAATATCGGAAGTATACTAGAGGTGATTGGTCAATACGTTGAAGCTAAAGTTCATTTATGACTCATTTTTCGCATTGGCCAGTTAACTTTCACATTATTCAAAATCCATTCCATTTCCACTTAACCTCACGATGATGTTTGCTTCCGAGTTGGCGATATTGTTCAGGCTTCTGGCCTCGGTGAAAAACATGCAACTACTGATACTGGTAGCGGTAACGCAACATTTCTAAAGAATTTTATGCCAAAATACTTCTCCCTCAAACTCTAAACATTCCTCACACCTTACTTTAGTAATGACTCCGTGGCTTATGGCATAGTTTGACACATGATTTCCGTTCATCGTCATTTGTCCACATCGGTGGAGGTAACTGGCTAATCACAACGTTAGTCATATTTTGAACTTGAGCCCTAACAGATATATGAAGTTCTTAGAGTAGTGGGCGCTAGGTTTCCTACTAGAGGCTGTAACAGACTTCGCGTGTCCGCCATGGCATGCTATGAATTCAAGGCATCTAGCTTGCAGCTAGCATGCATGGTTGCGTGAAAGGAAACCATCATCGCGCCCTCTCAGGTTTCCAAAAGCAATGGCTGTGTCGTGGTTGTCGAAGAATACAAAATAGTAAAAGGTATAACATGTACAAAGATGTAACAGTAAAAATGTTAATAAACCTAATAATAATCGTAATTTAAATCATTTCTCCAACCCCTACGTAATCACATCTCAAGTAACAGTTCTGAAGTCACCTTCACTATAGTGAGTTTTACAACTGCGAAAAGGAATGGTTTTATTGTACCTTCGTTGCACCAAGTCGCAAGCTGCTGCATTGACATTATTAATTTAAAGCTGCTTAATAACCTCAGAGATGACTTTACTCGAGCTAACTTAGTTGACTGATCAGTAGGTTGACAATGTAGTTGATCAGAGCTTAGTAAAAATAAAATTCAATAAAATTGTCATGCACTGAGATTTTTTCAAGAAGGTCGAAAACGCAACACAATTACAGTTTTCTATTAGAAAGACCGAAATATTAATGAACAGTTGGAACAGTTTCTCAGCTTCTTTATATCGTTCTCTCAAAACCACTTTTTGGAAATTTCTGTTGGAGGAAGAGAAACACGTCTATAGCTCGCCAACATCAACTGGGCACACTGGATGGCCTGACAGCGTTCTTTGCCAATGGCAGAACGTTCACCCAGGAGGAGCTCGCTCCAAGAGACACAACTGAAACAAATACACTGCTCTATTAGGATTAACTAGTACGTGTCATCTGTACAGTTGAATATGAACTTGTATGACGTATGGCTCTATAAGCATCTCGTGCTATCACATGAAGGGGGTCACTAAGGATTTCCCTTGGAAATCGCTTGAACAAATCTTGGCGCACAGAACGAACCTCCCTTAGAGAATTCTCCACTTCTACATTGGGACTGCCTTGTCACTGTTGCATTCAAGTTTCTTCAATAACTGCAATTATTAGATAGAAATGACATCTCAGTCGCTGTTTAGAAATGATTTTAAATCCAATTAGGGTGGGAGTTCTTGGCCCACTTTACCTTAATCCCGTGGACCGCTACTTTTCCAGACTCAAATTCCAAAAGAACTAGCTTAGACTCTCAAAACAAACGTCCAACCAACTTTCTTGATTTTCTGTGAAGACTGAGTAGTGCAGTGGCTTGGACCAATTTCCCCCAAGTACGCATTACATCTAGACTGAAGGTACGAATCCCAAGTAACGCACGCATGTTTTGTAATTTGAATTTCTACCTCATCGAGTATCTATTTTGAATCTAAAATCGTTTCCTTATACACACACTTGCCCTAGAAGCTTATAACATTTATTATAAGATATCTGGCCTTTCACATTTTTTTGCACTAAGGGATCTTCTTTGACGTCATTCATGCCCTAAAGGTTTGAAACATTTATTCAAAAATCACCTGTGCCAACGGAAGATGAAGTAACACAGTATTCACGTTGTTCGCTTAAGAAATACACATAAATTGAACGGTTGTGGACAAAAACGTGGTAACCCACAATTTACAAATGAAAAGAATAGATACGAATAGCGCCTCTGGTACAATCTCTGGTACATCAAAAGATTTGGTATTGAGATGTGTTTCTCGAGAGAATGAAGCCAAGTGGTTTTTAAAACAAAATTAAATGTTTGCGTTGTTCATAATTCTAGAATAACTAGAACACCCACACGCCTGCCCGCAGGCGGGTGCGACGTCAACTGCAAGAACCGCTCGGGCCGCACGGCGCTGCACTACGCGGCGGAGGCGGGCAACATGGAGGCGGTGCGCGCGCTCCTGGCGGCCGGCGCCAAAGGCTCGGCGCGCGACGACGAGGGCCGCACGCCCGCGCACGTGGCGAAGACGGCGCGCGTGAAGCGGCTGCTGCGCACGGCGGCGGCGCACGGCGCGGGGGGCGGCGCGGGCCCCGGCCCCGGGCGCCGGCAGCGCCGCCCCGCGCTCACGCACCTGGCGCGCTTCAAGCTCGGCCGCCTGCCCTCCTACCTCGCGCTCAACATCTGAGCAGCGCACACTCAAGACGCCCACTCGGTCCTTGCCTAGAAACGCTTGCGCTTGAAATCTGACATCAAAATTGCGCTCGGTAATAAGGTTTTAAGAAACCCTCGTTCAGCATGAAATGTTCAATCGCTCTTATCGATTCACTCGGCCTAGAAACTCTTGCGCTGAAAATCTCAGGTCACCTTTTTTGTTAAAATTATGTTTAATACCAAGGTCTCACATCTGATCAATAAACTTTTCTACAACATACAGTGTCCAACTAATATTATTACGGTAATTCTTGGATGAAAGTTGCACCTGGTATTTCGCAGGCTATGTGTTCCGCTTGATACCAAGGTCTCAACATCTGACCGATAATCGTGCAGTCTCCAATTGGTCTTATCGGTTCAAACTCTTGCGCTTAAAATCTCGTTGGTTTCAAATTGCTTTTGATGCCAAGGTCTCAACATCTGGCCAATAAACACTTGTTTTGCGTGAAGTGTTCAATCGATCTTATCGGTTCAATCGGCCTAGAAAACCTTGCGCTGAAATCCTCAGGTTACCTGTTTTGTTTCAAATTATGTTTAATACCAAGATCTCAATACCTAATCAATAAACTTTTCTACAACATACAGTGCCAATTAATTTTACTACAGTAACTCTTGGATGAAAGTTGCGCCTGGTATTTCGCGCCCTACGTGTCACCCAGTGAATGCCCCCACACGAGTAGCAGCCCTAGTTCAAGCGCCTGTCGTGATTCAATCTAGGCCGCATACCCTCCAACCTGGCGCTCAACATCTGAGCAGCGCACACTCAAGTGTTCAATCGGTCTTTGCCTAGAATCGCTTGCGCTTGAAATCTCAAATCGCCTCTTTTGTTTAAAATTGCGTTTGGTGCCAAGATCTCAACAAACACTCGTTCAGCATGAAGTGTTCAATCGATCTTATCGGTTCAATCGGCCTAGAAACCCTTGCGCTGAAAATCTCAGGTCACCTGTTTTGTTTCAAATTATGTTTAATACCAAGGTCTCAACATCTAATCAATAAACTTTTCTACAACATGCAGTGCCAATTAATTTTACTACAGGAACTGGTAGGTACAGGGCCTGGTAGTTCGCGCTCTACGTGTGGCCCAAAGAATGCCCCCCACACAAGTAGGATCTCTAAGTACTTTTCAGCCTTCGAGCTCGGCCGCCTGCCCTCCTACCTGGCGCTCAACATCTGAGCAGCGCACACTCAAGACGCCCACTCGGTCCTTGCCTAGAAGCGCTTGCGCTGGAAATCTCAAGTCGCCTCTTTTGCTTCAAATTGCGTTTGGTAACAAGGTCTCAACAAACACTCGTTCACCATGAAGTGTTCAATCGGTATAATCGGTTCAAAAATCTCAGGTCACCTTTTTTGTTTCAAATTATGTTTAATACCAAGGTCTCAATATCTGATCAATAAACTTTTCTACAACATGCAGTGCCAATTAATATTACTACAGTAACTCTTGGATGAAAGTTGCGCCTAGTATTTTGCGCTGTACGTTGGCCACAATAGGTGCCCCCCAAAATGTAGGGTCTCCTAGTACCTGTGGGACTTCAAGCTCGGCCGCCTGCCCTCTTACCTCGCGGTCAACATCTGAATAATAACCACTCGGTCAGTATCAAGTGATTAATTGGACTTTACCTAGAACCTCTTACGCTCAAAATCCCCTAATACATTTTGGCATCAAAATTGCACTTGGTACAAAGATCTCAACATTAGACCCATAAATGCTCAGCGTGATGTGTTAAATCGGTCTTATTGGTTCAATCACCCTAGAAACTTCGCCTGTTCTCCCACCACGCGCTAAACATCTGAACAATAAAAGCTAGGCTCGTACCCCATGCGCTGGTCAATCAGTCATAGCCTAGCAGATCTTGGGCTTAAAATCTCAGAACACACTTTAGCGGTAAAATTGAGCTTGATACGAAGATCCCAACATCTGACCGATAAACTCTCGTGCATTGTGAAGTGTTCAATCGGTCTAATCGGTTCAATAGGCCATCATAACTCTTGCGCTTAAAATCTCAGGTCACTTCAGTTGTTTGAAATTGCGTTTGGTTCCAAGGTCGCAACATCTGACCAATAAACGTTTCTACTATATGAAGTGTCCAATTAATCTTACTACAGTAATTCCTGGATGAACGTTGTGCCTGGTATTTCGCGCTCTACGTGTGGCCCAAAGAATGCCCCCACACGAGGTGGGTCTCCCAGCACTTTCAAGCTCGGCAGCCTGCCCTATAACTGCGCGCTCAACATATGAACAATAGACTTATGCTCGCAACATGCGGTTGGTCGGTGCGGTCGGTGCATTAAGTCGGTCTTTCTAGGGTAATGCCTGCGATCATTGTTGTGCCTTGTACCTCGAACTCAATATTTCACCAATGATCGATAATTCTACATGCAGCGTTCAATAGTCATTATAGTTATTAGCCCAGCAGATCTTGGGTTTACTATCTCAGAACACAACTTAGCTTTAAAATTTGTATCAAGTTATCGAGATCTGACCAATAAACGTTTGTACGACATGCCGTGTCCAATTTATCTTGCTGCAATAATACTTACGATTAATGCTATCCCTGGTATTGCTAGCCCTACTTGTGCCACCCATAGTAAATTCCCAACAAACAAGAAGGGTTTTCTCTCTCCTCACTCTTCTCACTACTGGTATCCTTCGAGCTCCGGCGCGGCCCCCCCATCTCCCGCTGAACACCTTACCAATAAACGTGCTGCTCGTCCCACATGTGGTGGTCAATCAGTATTAGCCTATCAGGGCAACTTTTAACTTGAAATTGCATTCGAAACCATGGCCTCAACATCTGACTAATAAACTCACTTACCATGTACAATGTTTAATGGCTCAACGTACCAAGATGACTCTTGCGTTTAGTAAAATCTGAACGCACGCAATTAATAAACACTCGTACAACGTGCAGTGTTCAATTAGTCTTAATCTATCAGTGCAACTCATGAATTGAAAATTGCGGTTGGTACCACGGCCACAAGATTTGTCCACGCTTTGCCAATAAACACTCTTGTAGACATACATTGTTTATTCAGTCTTATTAGAGCAATTTCAGGGTTTAAAGTTGCGCCTAGTACTCCGAAACTAATCTGACCAGTAAAAAAATTGTTAATCATGCAGTGTTAAATACGTCTTATATTAGAGTAACTCTTTGATTTAAATTTGTGTTTGGTACCAATTCCTTCGCGACCAATAAACTCTAGTATAACACGCAGGGTTCAGTTTGATTAGCAATGCCTTGTTGAAAGTTACCCCTGGTATCTCACGCGAACATCTTTTTGTACAATAAAGACCCATGATATGAGTAGTGTCCTGGTATTCCAAACTGAAACACTTCCTTTTTCACACGGGCCGTAAAAATTGTTATATCTTCTTGTATTTCTTGTTGCTACTTAGAGGCCAAGACTTGACTTCTAAGAGTCCTGGATGGAAATAATATAGCTGACCAGGCAACAAAGATGGGCACGAGGAAGCCAGAGGTAGGCATTCTCAGGGTCTCGACGCATTGCTGTTCGACGTTTTGCCGTCATTCGATTTTATCGGTGTCGAGGACATACAAATAATGAGTTCTGGCTACAACACATGTTAGAGGAATCTTTCAAAATTTTGAAACTGGATTTATCCAGTTCTTCATTATCAGTACCCTATAATAAGAGTTTTTCTCTAAAAAAATCGTTTTTTCGCGCAGTATTTCATATCTCTCTCTCTACTGCGTCTTGCTACAGAAAGTAAAATTTTTTAGAGCATGTAGGGAGGTTGATGATAATCCCTTTTTGACAATTAACGAGAGTTGAGAAATATTATAAAAGAGATACATGTGTGACATTTGCCTCTGATTGATAAGCAACTCATTTTGTGCTGGTGGTAAGTACACGAAATGTCTTTGGGCCATAGCTTGTACCTGACAAACAGCAGTCTCCTTCCTAAAGGGTCTTCGTTGGAAATTGAACCAATTACTTGAGATAATACACGTATTTTATTTAAACGCGATTATAAAATCATGTTCGTGACAACTCCACGTGACCAGTTATTCACGAAACATTAAGGACCCATTTAATATCCTAAATAGTGTTAGAGGTCAACGCAAAAGTCCATTCAACTACCAGTGAAAACAAACCTTGCGATGGCATCTCTCTGACCAAAAGGCCCATCTCTTCTTCAAAATTCAAGTGGTTTGAAATTTCAAAGTCCGCAAAATCTTCGATAGATCACTCTGCTGTTTCCGACGCCATGCTTGTCATGACCTCTCTGCATCGGACCAATCGGGAATTCATTGAACTCGAACACCTGCATTGAAATATCGACCAGATGAGGCCTACGAAAAATTCCACGCCAATGCACTGCTCTATGCGCCGAATGTGTCATTCGGCTCTGCGGAACGATTGAAGGAAATGACGAATCACCTGACTCCCATATTTCCGCAACAGCGTATGCACACGAGTACCTTCGATTATTGGTACAGCCAATGCTAATTCAGCTGCAAGTGTATTTCCACCCAACACACGTAGATGTCCGTTGGCCTCTCTCTTGAGGTATTTTAAATAACAACACATTAAATCAAACTCAAAGAAACTCTTTTGTTCGTGAATTCTTATAACCAGAATCAATCAGCAAATGTTACCTTCTCCATTTCCGGGAATATCGTGTTCCTCACTTCATAAGCACCGATTAATTTGCTGAAATACCTTCCCCAAGGTTTCGCCAATATCCCAAAGTCTCTTCGCGTCCATTCTCTAGCAAACTCTCCAGTCTCTCTCTAACAATAACGTAGTAGTAACGGACGCTACTCGTACATTAGTAACGGACGCTACATCCCTCAATTGTCTCTTTTCCAAAAGTTCATACAACTTGAACAAATTTATATTTTCATTTCGTAACAGGAAGCTTTTCTTTCTTGTTATAACATGTTCCTGCTCATCCGCTGCCTTACTATGCACAGGCTCTCTCTCTCGTTTATCCCGAGCCCCATTTGTCTAGCTACCACGAGGGAGAGTTTACTACCAATTTTTGCTGTACTTTTTCCACTCAAGCCTGCCTGCCGACAGGGTCTCACTGTTCACATGTCGCTTCGGGTCGTTTATCATAAATTGAGGCGCTCAGAATAGTAACGGCAGATACCTACCGAAGTTCGTTTTGAGAAACAAGACTTGTCTCTTTTCGTTCAGATTCATTTTCATTCCGAATAAACGTTTGAAAGTGGAATATGAGAGTTATGTCGTATCCCAATACGTATGTCGTATCCCCAAATACATTTGATATTTCGGCATATGATAGGTATATGGTAGGAGTTTACCGTCATACTGAACATGCGAGGTCGGTTGTGATCCGCCGTTAATATCCTGAACGTATCAATTATTTCATCTTAATAACGCACAAATTCAATATTTTTAATATAGCACAAGTTGAATATCACTTTAGTTATTTTAATTTTTTATTGTTCATTGAATAATGTTGAAAATATAAAATTTGCACGAAGCCAACTGAGAACCGTAGCATTAAAGTTGGTTTGTTATTTTACCGGCCTATATCCAACGATGCACTGAGCTTTCCACATTTCATACAGGTTGCCCCGTCCTTCATCTATGGTGCATGTAGGACGAACCTTAACAGAAGAGAACACAGTTCCATACACTTAAAAGTCACTAATTTGTAAGTAATGCTATAGTTACTAACATTAGGACAAATTAACCCTTAACTAACACTGTCGGGTTCTGTCACGTAACTATGACTGTGCGGTTTCACATAACGCTGACTTATGTTCTTTTCATTTAATTGAAATTAACGTAGAGGTAATGGGATTCATTTTTAGTTATAACTGGAAACATTATTATTAAAACATTTTTTGGATTTTACACATACAAAATAAATATTTTATTATTGTTTTTACTTTTTTAATATATTATTTTTGTAAAATAATCTCTATATGCAGTACCTGTGTGCACATTCTTAACAATCTATCATTGCACAAACATATAGAGCGAGCACATTTGAAACAGGGGCACCATGTTCTTCTCTTTATTTTAAGTGAGCAAATAAATTAATTTCTTCGAGATTCAAATGTCTCGTGATCCTCTTGTTCTAAAATTTCTTCTCCAATACCTAGAATTCTCATAACGCTGCCAGATTATCGTTGAAGTAATGTTCTGTTTGGCGGCCTATTCTCCAACACGATTTACGTCATTGCTTTTGCAAGCGTCTTCATAAAATTCAAACAAGTGTTTTTGAATGATAGGAAAATGACATATGCATTGACTCTGTGTATGTCAGTCAGAGTAAAAAATATTGTCATACGCCCTCTTCTGATTCGTCTGCTTGCACAGTGATTTGCGCATTTCTTGTTCAGACTGTTCATCCCTCTTCTTGTGAGATTACAATAACTATTTCAGGTGTATCCGTCTTCTGATTAATTGATCGAGAAAGGTGCACTGACAATATCAGAAGCACAGCTTTTGATTTCTTAGGCACGTACAATAAAATTGTAAAATATTCACTAAAACCGCACAAAGATGAATTAACAGTTTTCAATCAATGAGGAAGAAATTCAATGGATATTTCCGATTTGTTTTTCTTAAGGATAGGTTATCTCTAGTTTCTTTAATTATTTTATAATCTGTAGGGAGCTGAACGAAGTATTAGCTGGGAAATTTCTTGTATATTTTTCTATTGAATTTACCAGTATGATTACTGCTCGGAAAAGAATAGTCATTTGTCTTCGGCTGATTGTGTTATTCATCAGACCCGCTTTCTGTGTAGATATATGCATTGAACAGGTAAATGTTTATAGGACAACTTAATAATTTTTTTAGCCCGTATTTTGCACACTTCTTTAAGAGGTAAACACAGAATGCTCAGCGTCCACAAAATGGAATAGCACCTCATCTACACAAACTGAACGGCCGAGCGATAGGAAGGCTTGTGAATTTTCTATGAATTTATTGAAAATGGCTGTAATAGCAGCAGCTGTTTTCTCTCGTGCCGATTATCAGCATTATCAAATCTAAGTGTTGAGATAAGAAACATAAATCTATTTCTGGATATAATACAACGAAAAATATCTCTGGCCGTCCCGTCAGATGCAAATAAGCTGTCGAAGTTTTCATCTCCATATTTGTAAATTGCCGTGAATATCAAAAGTTCTATGTAACCTTTGTAATGAATAGATTCGAGTCCTGACGATGACAGTATTTTTGACACTAGCTAGATGGAAATCTAATGTATCTATAGGTTAATTCTAGCGGGCAGCTACTCTGATCGGTAGTTTTCTGTGGTTTCTCCGATCAACTCCATGAGAATGCCGGAGCAGTACTCTACCAAACGGGCCACGTTTTGCGCGCGAACTTTCCGTCCTCTTCCTTGTCCTATCCTCACCTCTTACTACACACACTCACATGCACTACACTATCACACGTGCCGGGAGACCGGTCGGGAGCTTAGAGGTTGTACCGTCTGCGACGGTGCTCCATGGGTGCGAGATAACTGGATAGGGAAAACCCTGTATGCCGACATGAAGGTCAGCATCGAAAATCACCATCCATCTTGGAAAGATCCCGGCCACCTCCCAAGGAAAAACATGGGACTAATGATCGTAGCAGTAGAGGCATCCAGAAACATTAATCAATAAAATAAATAATAAATCGTTCTTATGCTTCGTACCTTGGGGCACACCGGGGGTCTGATGAGGTGCCGTATGTAGACAGAGCTGGCCAAGTGATATGGGGTGAGGCCACCCGCGTCCCTTATCTTGCGGCTGGCTCCGGCTGCCAGCAGCTTTCTGAATGAACGAGCGAGCAACATCAAACGCAGGAAAAACGAATGGGAAATTAGGTAAGGTAAAGACACCAGTGGTGGTCTCTCGAACGGTAGTGGCCACTTCAAGCACACAATTTGAAAATTACGAATTGGTGGCTTTACATTTGCTTGAAATTTGAAAACGTCGAGCTTTTGAGTTCTAGTGGTTAGGAATATATTGAAGACAATTTACTTCTTCCTTTTTTTAAATTTAAAGAAGCAGTTGAAAACATCTTATTAATATGGGCATTACAACACTTTCTCATGAACTGTTAGTACCTCAAACACATTTAGGGAGTAGAATATCGAGGAGTCAAATTTCTAACAACTACGAAAATGTTTGAATTTTCAAGTGGCCACGTCTTGAACAAAATAGGGGTTTGGAAATTAATGAATAAAAAATTAAAATTGGAAATTGTAATATATTCAGAAATATGATCTTCCATTGAGTTTACATGAAAATTTAGAACAGTATTCCAATAATTATAAGAACACAAAGAAAATGTTTTAACTATTACCACGTCTGGTGGTTTTACCCCAACTAATACACCAACGAGAGAATAACTATCTTTATAGTTTACGTTAAGGATAGATCACACTTCTGTACGTTACTTTTAATAAAACGTTAATATAGAAACATCACCAAAGATGTATCAAATAATGAATATGAAAAATGTAGAATTTTGTAGCTTAAGAACGTTAAGAACGTTTTGTTCAGACAATCTGCAACATACAAGCCTATCGTCCATAATTTGAGAAGCGTACATTCAAGGCCATTGTTTCTCATGATGTTATCTACAAATCTGAACCATTTTGGGCCATTCATTAAAATATTTTAGTTTTAGTTCTTCTGGGTTTTTGAACACTGCAGAGCAGGTGGTAGGAAACGAGACTTATAAGGAATTTTTTTAAAATTAAGTCGACTATTTAATATTCTGTGAAGTTTAATGTCAAGGTTGAAGTATTTCTCTTTAATAATAAACGATTAACAATATTACAAAAATTTTCCCACGCGCACATTCGGAACTATAATGCTGCAACGCGCAGTTTAAAGCAAGAACATTAAAAGTTCAGTTCCAAATTGTAGCTTTTCACACTAAAAACAGCAATTTATAATACTCGTATATGGAATATTCGCACGAACATAACTTGTTTACACATAAATTTACATGCATACGTAATGCATAAACACATATATTAACATGTATGAATAGTGCACACATGTGAAAAATAGTATGTAAGATCTTGAAAACCCGAATAATCATTATTTAATAAGGTTCTGTGCTAGAAATTTCAAATTTCAAAACATAAATACCATATAGTTTACCCAAGATATTGATTTAAAGTGATTATTTTAGGAGATGCAAAAGGGAGTATTATTGTGCAAAAAGAATATGTGTTGTGCAAAAAGCTGTAGTGTGCAAAAAGGAAAGTTATAGTGTGCAGAAAATATGTATTGTGCAGAAAGAATATACAGTATGCAAAAACCAGATGTCGTGTTTAAAAATGAGATGTGGTGTGGAAAGAGGAGATGTAGTATCCAAAAAGGAAATGAAGTGTACAAAAAGGAAATGTATTGAGCGAAATGGAGATGAAGGGTACAAAAAGGAGATATAATGAGCGAAAAGGATGTCGTTTTCAAAGAGAAGACGTATTGTGCATAAATGAAAAAAAAAAAATTGTGTTCTCAAGGAGATGAAGTCTGCAAAAAGGAGCACGCGTGCGTAGCAAGCAAAGGGAGTTGTCCGCCGCGCGCAGCCTACTTGACCATGAGCGCGTTGCCCGCCTCGGCCGCCAGGTGCAGCGGCGTGCGCCCCGCGCGGTCCCGCGCGTCCACGTCGGCGCCGCCGGCCACCAGGAAGTCCATGACGCGGCCGCGGTAGTCGTGGTGGGCGGCCGCGTGCAGCGCACTCGCCCCGTGGCACGACCGCGCGTTCACGTCCGCGCCCCTCCGCACACACACACATACACACACACTCAACGCGACGCTCCCGCCTACGTTCTACGAGGGACCTGAGGTGGCTTAGGTCATCCGCTAATGTCACTGCAGCGCACTCGCCCTGTTGCATGATCGCGCGTTCACGTCCGCGGCCCTCCGCACACACACACACACACACACACACACACACACACACACACACACACACTCAACACGACGCTCCCGCCTCCGCTCTACGCGGGAGCCTGTGGCGGCTCAGGCCATCCACTGATGTCACTGCAAACCTTTGACCGGCGATCGGTGTTACTACCGACTGGGTAGTAGTCCCCCCTCCTTCCCCCTCCCCCTCCCTCCTCCATTTAACAATGTAAATGTATATGAAGGGAAAATACAAAACAGAGTTTGTTTAAATTGCCAAGTTTATCGTTAATTTGTCATCAAATTATTTTCATATTTATTTTGCGTAATTTCAACAATTCAACGTAAAAACAGCGCTGCGCTTTACATTATTTTATATAATCTCATTTAACAATTTTTGCCAATCGTTTTTTGTCGATAATGTAGAAATAAACATGTCAAATTGCAATACTATTGAGCCGATCTTGCAACATAGTTGATCGCATGTAGGTTTTGAGTCGATGCATTAGCGAGAAACTTCGTTAATGTCGGGAATTTTGAGACTGGTTTATGGTCCCGTAAGTGTAGTGCATTTTTTCTCGAGAAACGGTGGCGGTCTTCCCCCGCTGAATGGCGAGATCCGGTGCCGACCTACCGTCGGCTAGCAGGTATTATCTAACCAGGTATCTTCCACAAGCAGGGACAAGCTCTAAGCTCCCGGTGTTAGTGTAGAGCTTGTGAGTGTAACTGTGTGCAAATAAGGGGTGATGATAGGACAAGGAAGAGGAAGCAAAGAACGCGCGCGGTCCGTGGCCCGTTTGTTAGGGTACTGCTCCGGCATTTCCCTGGTGTTGATCGGAAAAACCACGGAACACTACTGATCAGAGCAGCCGCCCACTAGAATTCTCTTCCAGACAGCGGCTGAATTAGGCAAAATTCCTGACACAATCGGGGCTCGAACCGCAGAAACTATCGGTCAGAGGCACTGCAGTGACATCAGTTGAAGCCTCGATCCACATCTGCTGGTGATTGCATGAGGCTAATTGTTGTGAGCAAGATATTGACTCCACAAATGCGCTTCTTCTGCAATCTTAATTTTTGTTGTTGGTGTGCTGCAGTCAGGTCGGAGCGACTAGACGTTCACCCACGTTGCCTGGATATCTATCAGCCCTTCCCATCTGTGAAAACGCTTCTGTTTGAAGGAAGCCGCTCTTGTCCCTTGACGCCCTCGCTTCCTGGGAGGGATTCCATCTGGTCCTGTCTCTCACCACGTCCGTCCGCTGTCTGTCCGCATTCGTAGATGAGCCACTAACTAGGCATTTAAGCCACTACAAGACCTACATCATACGACACTTCTGAGATTCTAGTATTCAACCTGGATCATCCAACGAAACTTTTAAAATTCTTGTATTCCGCCAGTCTATCGTTCAAAAACTCTGAAATTCTGATATCCCCCCAGATGGTCTCTGCACTGCATTGCAACTGAGAGAAATTCACCATAAGCCTGTCTCTGCGAGGTGTTCACCGCTGACAGTCGCCTCACCATTTACGCCGGAAGCGCACGACATTGGCGTGGCCATTCTGTGCGAAGACATCCCCAGCGAAGTCACAAATTAGGCATTTAAGCCACAACACCTACTGTATCACACGAATCTTCTGGAAGTGTGGTATTCAGCCTGGGTCGTCGTACAAAACCTTAGAGATTCTGGTATTTCCCCAGATAATACTACAAAGCCTTTAAAATTCTCCTATTCCCTCAACCCCATCTGGTGAGGCGGAGAAATGCTCGAAGAAAAAGTTGGGAGAGCAATTTGTAGAAGCTGCGACGAAACATCGCCACTTTTATAAATTTTTTTGTCAGACAAGAGTGTTCTGGAAAAGAGACGACACACAATTGACAAAGAATGTTACTTGGAGAAAGAATTAACGAGTATTGAAGAAATTGTCATAGTTACCTCTGTTTAAACAAAATTAAACCTTTCTTTACGAATTTCGTTTTTACTTGATGTCACAACTGCATCCAGTGCCTGGCACACCCTGAATTGAACCTTGAAGGCGTTCAAAACATTTTTACTACTTTTTGCACTTCGCAAACGTTTTTACTAAACTTCCTGTACTTCGCCTCTGATGACAAATCTAACTCATCGCGTCTAACATGGAAAGCGCGGTATTCTCAGAATTTTGACAAAGCTCCACATGGTTGGAACGAGAAGCTGCCCAGGAGCTGATGCGATCTTTCGGTGATGCTCCGAAGCAGCTGACAATCTACGTCAAGGAACTTTGTACGAAAGAAATGAGTATTTGGTCAACAGAGAAGAAATTTGCGCGACTTTTTGAGAAAAATTAAATCTCCGAACCGCCAAGTTTGAAATGTATAATCCTTTCCTCTGGAACGCCTTCAAAGAAGATCAAAAATGCCCTATTAAAAAATAAGGCAACAAATTTGAAGCAATTTGGCGGTCAATGTGCCAACACCATCCTACGAAACCTTCGAAATTCTGTCATATCCTGCAGATGGTCTCTCTAATACACCCCCTCCGTCCGCCTAACCAATTGAGCAAGAAGAAGATAACGACCGTGTAGCCCTTTTTTTTCGCAAGCCAATCTATAAAACGTTCGAAATTCTGATACCCCCACATAGCCTCTGCACCGCGTTGAAACGGAAGAAAATCCATCACAGGCGTGTCCCTGCGAGGCGATCACATCTGCCTGCTGCCTCACCTGTTGAGCAGGAACCACACGACCTCCGCCGTGGTCCTTCTGTGTTAATAAGTCCCCAGGTGAGTCACAAATTATGCATTTAAGCCACAAGACCTACTGTATCACACGAAACGTCTGGAATTTTGTATTCACGCTGGGTATTCTCGGAAACCATTGAGATATTGGAATTCCCAAGATAACCCTACGAAGCCTATATATCATATTCTCTCCTTTTAAACCTTTAAAATACTGATATTCCCTGCATATGGTCTCTCACTCCCGGATCTTTGCGTGTTGAGCTTCACCTGTTGAGCAGGAAGCAGACGACGTCGCCGTGATCCTTCTGTGTTAAGAAGTCAAGAAGTCTCCAGATGAGTCACAAATTAGGAATTAAAGCCTCACGACCTACTGTATCACACGGAATTTTGGTATTCACGCTGGGGCATCCTCCGAACCATTGAGATGTTGGAATTCCCCGGATAACCCTACGAAGCCTATGAAAATATCTTATTCTCTCCTTTTAAACCTTTGAAATACTGATATTCGCTGCATATGGTCTCTCACGCGGACTCTCACACGCGTGTTGAGCGTCACCTGTTGAGCAGGAAGCAGACAACGTCTGCGTGGCCCTTCTGCGCGGCGAAGAAGAGCGCCGGCGCGTGGCCGCAGCTGACGAAGTTGACGCCGGCGCCGGCGCCGATGAGTCTGCGCACGGCGCGCAGGCGGCCGCGGCACGCGGCGCGCAGCAGCTTGCGGCCCAGGGTCTGCGCGCGCGCGTGGCGGGCCGGGCAGGGCGGCTGCCGCGCAGCGGCGGCGGGGGCGGCAGGGGCGGCCGGGGCGGCGGTGGCGGCCGTGGAGCGGGGCCGTTTGGGCTTCGGGCACGAGATGAGCTTTTGCATACTCCCACTGGGAGAGGTGGCTACAGTGTCTCTGACCGGGAGGTCCTAGGGCTCCGCTCACAAAGTTGGCAGGATTTTCGGCACTAGCTTCATAGCTAGGTTGAATTCAGTGGCTAACTGGAGGATGATTCTAGCGGCCGGCTGCTCTGATCGATAGTTTTCCATGCTTTCTCCGATGAACACGAGACGAATACCGGAGAAGTATTCTAACAAATTGGCCACGGACCGCGGGAGCCTATCTCTTCTTTATCCTATCCTCAGCCCTTACTTACACACATTTACATTTACATGCACTACACAACACGTTGTAAGTCAATTCGGAAGTTTAGAGTTTGTTCGGGCTGAGGCGGTGCTCCGCTGGTGGGAGATTCCTGTTTAGGGTAAAACAGTAACATTTACTACACTTTCACACATGCTGGGAGACCGAACCATGATGTAGAACCTGTCCCGGCTTGAGCGGTGCCACACTGGTGGAAGTACCTGGTTGCGGAAAACCGTGCTAGCTGACGGTATGTTAGAGCCGGATCATACCAGCACTGGAAGATCACTGCTACCTCCCAATAAAAACATATACTACACTTATCAGACTAATGACCTTATCAGTTATCGCGTCCGGAATCTCTAATATTCAATCAATTATTTTATACTCCGATTTAATCATAAGGGCAGTTCAAGTTCATAAGTTAGAAGGAGAGGTTGGCATTGTCATTCCAACGGTAACTCCAATACTAACAATTTTAAATTGTAAGGAAGTTCCTCATTGAATGACAGTGTACCCCCCCCCTCTCTCTCTCTCTCTCTCTCTCTCTTTCCGGCTCTTGATCTTGAAGTGTCCCTATGCTGATATCGGAATAATCGGTTCATTTTATTGCGTAGGTTTCCACGGCATGAGTTTGTATGATCTTGGCTGTCCCAGCCGAGCCGCGTCTGTGTCGTGGTGGCCAAACATCTTAGCCACTATGAATAGTGGATTTGGCGCCGACCTACATGTTGGCATGCGGAATTTTCCACATCCAAGTATCTCCTTCAGCACGGCAGCACCCCAGTCGGGACAAGTTCTTAGACACCCGACGATGTAGTGTAGTGAGTGTAAGAGTGTGTAAGTAAGGGGTGAGGATAGAACGAGGCAGAGGAAGCGTTCCTTTGCCCGTTTATTAGGGTACAGCTCCCGCATCACCTGCTGATGATCGTAGAAACCAAAGAAAACTACCAATCGGAGCTGCCGCCGCTAGAGCTCATCTGCAGACAGCGGCTGAAATCGACCTAGCCATACAGTGTCGAAAATCCTACCATCGTTGGGACTCGAACAGTAGATCTCCCGCTCATAGGCACTTCTGTGACATCATTAGCAACCTGCATCCGTTTGTTCGGTTTGTCCGTTTAAAGTGTTAGACCACTTCCGCTCCACCTATCGAGACAAATGAGGCGTCGTTTAACGCGTTGTGTTTTCCTCATGGGAAACTGCACATAATTTGAAGCTCCAGAATATTCAAAGTCTTCCTTTTTTTAAAAAAAAAAAAAAAAAGGATATGCGATTTTACTCCCGCTACCTACAGAGCCGATCAACATCTCATTCGATTCCTCTCTACAATGCAAATTGGCTGGTACAATTCATAGCCTGCTTCTCCTTGGATATTGTGGCAAAATGTAGAAGGCATGTTCTTTAACGTTTCAATTTACATACAAGTACGTTGTTAAAACGCTATGAATTAGTGTACCCTACATTCTA
Source organism: Gryllus longicercus (assembly GCA_038098605.1). Taxonomy (NCBI): domain Eukaryota; kingdom Metazoa; phylum Arthropoda; class Insecta; order Orthoptera; family Gryllidae; genus Gryllus; species Gryllus longicercus. The sequence continues at coordinate 685,125 of JAZDUA010000062.1, read as the reverse complement.
CATTTACATGAATAGTTACGACTTAATTCATCCGACTGGGAATAATTGAATGTAATTCTGTAAGGAAAGAAAATGTAAACTACACTTGATTACAATGAATTTGCAGTGCACATATTACACATACTGACATGAGATGTGTACGTATTACGCATCTCAACACACACCGGAGGCGACGTTAACCTCTTGTCCGGGAGGACGAAGAAGCGGAGCTTGGTGGCCGGGCGGTTGGCGCGAGACGCGCGCCGTGGGACGCGGGGGCGGGGAGCGAGGGACGGGACGCGGGGGCCGGGCGGGTATACGGGCGTGTGGGCGTGGGCGGGGTTGCAGGGGCGGGACGCTTGGTCGGGGCGCGGGGGGCGGGGCGCGGGGGGCGGGGCGCGGGAGTGGGGCATGGGGCGCGAGGGACAGAGAGCGTGGTCGGAGTGAGACTTGGGGGTGGGTCTTTGGAGCGGGGAGCGGGGAGCGTGGGCCGGGGTCGGTGAGTGGGGTCGGGCGACGGGTAGCGGGGGCGGGGGGGGGGCACCTAGGACGGAGCACGGGGCGGAAAAGTGGGCCTCGTTTTGGGATGGGGCGCATGGGATGGAGCTGGAGGGTCAAGGTGTGGAAGCGGGGAGTGGGGTGCGGGGACGGGGCGCTGGCGGGGTTGCGAGGGTGGGTGTAGGAGTGAGGCTTGAGAGCGGGGAGTTGGAGCGGGAATCGTGGTAGCGGGGCGCGGGGCCGGGGTCGGGCGGCGGGGGCGAGCTGGGCATGGGGGACGGGGGGAAGGGCGCACTCACAGCGGGGCGCGGGGCCGGCGGCAGGCGGTCGCAGGGCTGCGTGCGGGGCCGCCGCGCGGACGAGGCCGAGGCTGAGCGCGGCGCGGGCGCGCGGAGGCAGATGCTGCTGGAGCGGCGCACGGCGGTGCAGCGGCTGCCGGGGGTGACGAAGGCGACGCGCGGGACGGGCGACGTCCCGAACCCCGAGCACCACATGGCCTCCAACAATAACAACATTAATAATAAAATAATAATAATAATAATAATAATAATAATAATAATAATAATAATAATAATAATAATAATAATAATAATAATAATAATAATAATGAATACGCTGCTGTGAATGTGTCTCACGTGGGTGTTGGTAGGAGTCTCAGAATAAATACAATACTTGTGAAACCCATTTAACACGCATAAAATTATTGCGGTTCTCGAAAAAAATACACAATTTACTAATCTGCGTGATCAAATATACCCTCCAATATTATGATTTCAATAGTTTACAATTAAACCATTGTATTCACTTCTCTGAAACAGAAATATTGAAATTGGGTCATTGTAGATTATCTATATGCAAACAATGCTTCTGAAGAGTTGTAATTTACTTTAAAACTTTTTGAGTCCCTAGTCCTTGAATGTGTCACTGCTTGAGTGTCACTTGAGAGACCTTGAATGTGTCACTGCCTACAATTGTTTTGTTTAGTTAGGACTACAGATTCTGTTTAGAAAATAGGAATCATGACAGAATCATATACATTTTTGTTACTATATCTCCAGTAGTAGAACCCTAAATTAATTGAATTTCGCCTCCAAAATTTATTCAGAAAAATTAGAATCTAAAGGAGGTCGGGTTTGTATGCTGTTATTTATATTCAGCAAACTGAAGATTGAAATTAACTTCGTAGGTTAATAAGATTTTCCTTGTTTTATTAACAAATCGGTAATACTTACTAGGTTGTTTATGCAACACTAATTAAATTATATAGCCTCGTCACTTTTTACCAACCCTACAGAAGATGCAACAATTCTACTATTTGACCTGAATACACTGCTTTCGCGCATTCCATAGTCACCTTTAAAACAATATTTGATTAGTTAGAAGAAAATCGCGTGGAAGTTTCTTAGTACTTTGAAAAATCATCAATCTGGCATTGTTGCCTCAAAGACTGCCTGATATTACACAAGTTGTGATTTTTTCTGAGAGTACATATGAATGTTTCCCCGTATGCGAAGGTACCATTCACAGAATATGAAATATGCGAATTCATTACCTATCACTTTATTTCCGAATGATTTGCAACACCTCTAGCATTTGAAATAAGCAGCGGACAAACAGTGAATTTAGTCCATGTAAGTATTGGTCTGGAGAATCGAAGACCGAGAGATTTCTGATGGATGGATGGATGGATAGATCGGTCGAAGTTCGATCGATTTTCTGATTGCTATGTGTTAAGACTCAGAGCGGTTTCATGCATCATGGGATAGATTACGGCATAATGTAATATAATGCAAGTAAAAAAGAGTTACACACATTTTATCAGAGGAAGTGTCCATAGTGGAAACCAGTTTTAGTATAGTACTGCGTAAACTCATAATAAACATACTTGTTCGTTGAATGCGCAGCGATTTGACTCTAGTCGATCCCAATTGACGATACAACCATCTGCTTGCAATTATTCTTGATGTCGTTGATGAAAATTTGCCTGATGTTTTCTTTTGCCCAATAGAAATAAATGTCTTGAAAAATACTTTTGAATCTTACAAGTTTTGTTTAGTGTTGGTGGTTGTGTTCTTCAGATTGTCGGCTTTTGTAGTCTTGAAGGCTTTGTATTTGCAAGCTGAATGAAAAATAGCATGTTGACGGGTAAACAGGAAGTCTAAGGACAAGTAATGCAAGCGACAGAAGTGGCAAATTCATTGCTCAGAAAATACGAGGGCAGAAAATAACATTTCGTTAGATATGTAATTTCGTAATTCGGATTTTGAGTTATACAAGAAAGATGCACGTTCCACGACACTTTTTCCAGTGTTTCGGTGTTCTCGAAAACGAATTTTCTTCTCTTGTCATAGTTTTGATAGAGCCACGAACAAAGTTTTGATTTTACGATCGTCGTCTTAAGACTCTAAGATCTTCATGAATCTTTCTCTTCATTATATCATCACTGTCGAATCATGTTTTCAATGCTCTCACAACTTACAGCGAGCATTGGATCTGCACTGACAATTTCTCTCACAGCTAGATAGGTCGCTGCGTTATTAATGAATAGTGGCTCCAAAGACATTGCTTTTTTCAAACCTCCACACAATGAGTTTGACTGGAAAGCTTCTTCTGCTGTGTACGTGATACTCAGTGGCTCTATGCTGGAGTAATGTGATGAATGCTAAACTTCGTGAAATTATATTTTGAGGAAATTCAACAATTGTGTCCTGAAGTTTTCGTATCTGTGATTGAACCCAGTCAACATGCAATTTCTGGAATGAAGTGAAACATATATTAATAACGCATCTTAAGAAACATTTGTATATATTTTAAGATGACACTAATATAGAAAATATTCGAACTTGCATTATAGTTGCAAGGTAGTATGTCATGTACAAACAAATTCTATTTCTAGCAAGTGAAGTTTAAACGAAGCAATAATATTAAGTTTGTGAAAATCGTATCGAATAATCATTGATAACTCAAAATTATATTACAATTTGAATACCCTTTAGAACTACAGGCAGGAAAAGTTACATATTTGAATTATTTTTAATAAACAATAGTACAAAAGCTTATCCAGTTAATTTTTTTTATCAAACATGCTAGTTTCTGTTTTAAAATATCTGGTCATTGCTATACAGTATATGTAACAACAGAACAGTACATCTATGTAAAATCAGCAATAAAATTGGGTGATCATTAAATTAGTACATTTTGGAACGGAAAAAACTAATGTTTTCTCAAAAAGACTTAAGTGTTGAAATATGAAGTTAGTAGTTTCTAATCGAATCCAAAGAAATGTCATATCTGAAACTACTGATCTCATATTTCTTACAACATTAAGACATCTTACAACATCAACATTAAGATACAAAAAAATTCACACATGTATTGACCTGAATTCATTTCACGTGACTATTCAAGTTCAAAAAACACATCAAAACTTACCTTTCTTTTCAAAACATACGTACGAAACTGTTTGAAGAAAATTCCGTTAAACAGCTTCACAAAAGAGGTCATATTGAATCATGAAGAATCAATTTTCTTGTACTTATATTTATTACTGACTATTTTTTGTTTAATATTCTGAGATAGTTTATTCGAAGATAAATTCAATGAACACATTCTTATTAATTTATAACTTTGTATGTGTCATGATCCAGACAATGATTTACTATCTTTAAACGAGCTAGCCTGTTGCTCTCTGGATGACACATACAAATTCATGATTGAAAATATGAATGAAGCAAAGTGCTTATCTTCATGAAACAAATGTATCACGAAGTTTTCCTGTCGACATGTTCGATAAAGTGAGGTATTCGATTTACTTTTTTCATTTACATCGATAGGCATGTTCAATCCAACTTGTTTCAGTCGGCCTTGCAAAACTGCCAGATAATATTGTGCATTATTCGCCAACGTTTACTTGATATTTTTTTTGCTGGATGGAAAAGGAGTGGTGATTTGGTTACTACGACAGTAGGCTATTAGATCAAATCTACAGCTCGATTTCCGATGCAAATAATTTATTTTACATAGAGGCGAACATTTCTAGTTATGAAATTTTGTCGACGACACTGTATTTTATTCCTCATTCAGCTAATGTTTGTAAAGAGTAGTTATCCTTCATTGTTCTGTGGTAGAGGTTTTGAACCTAAAGAAATAGAGTGCGAATAATATTGTTTGTTAATTTTACGCTTGCCCATGACATTAAATTTTTACATAATACGGGCAAATCGCCCGTGTCGTTAATTACATCATGCATTTCCCAACACTCTTGACAAATTCAATTACATTCCGTTTTCTAATACTATTTCAGTTTCAGGATAGTGACGTACTATTGCCTTGTAGTATTTGGGTATGATCACGGTACGCACTTCTATTGGTGGTGCCAGTTAGTGATGAGACATTGATAAAAAATATCGATGATTTAATAAAGTGGATCACAAGCGTAAAATTCAGTTGAGGTCATACAGAACAGATGTTGTAATTTTTTCTTTACAAATAGAATAATAACGGACTGGAATAAGTTGCCTGCGATTGTCTTGGAACCCTTTCCTCTAGGTGCTCACAAATTTAACAGTAAATTAACTAACGATATTTTTAAACCTTAGTAATTGGTAAGTTAGGCGTACTAAAACTGTCATTGTATTATTATTATTATTATTATTATTATTATTATTATTATTATTATTATTATTATTATTATTATTAGTATATTGTTATTGTTGTTGTTTTGTTGTTGTTATTGTTATTATTGTTGTTGTTATTATTACTATTAGTATTGTGATAATTACTATTAAATACAATGCTTTATCAAATATATAATTATATTCAATGTAGTATTTGCATTGAAGTGCGGTGGCGTGTTGTGAAGTGGAATGGAGTGTGATTAAAGTGTCATGTATGTATGTCATGCAAGACAGACATAAAATATACAGTTAATGCTCTTTATGCCTTTATTCCTATCATTGTTATATTATTATTATTATTATTGTTATTATTATTATTATTATTATTATTGTTGTCTTAAAATAATTTAAAGTTACATTGCATTATAATCTCCTAATTGTAAAATGTAGTAAATTGTAAATTACAGTGTTCTGTCACCAGGTTGCATAAACCTACCTGCAGGAATAATAAATATCTATCTATCCACGCATTATCCAAGTTAAAAATTAAAACATCGATAAAAAACCACCGATGTTTTTAAACATCGATGCGATGTTTAGTAATCTGGTTTAGTAATCTCTAAAATAAAATTCGTGGGCGACAAAATTTAATTTTACAGCGATCGTGTTTATGAAGTTGTAATGGAAAGTATACTAAAACAATACGAATAAAACTTCTCAGCCTTAAAGCCTGGGCGCCCACAGTAATGTCAAGTGGTCACAGTTTCTTGCGTTCGCTGAAAAAGGATATGGGGAGAAGAGGGGAAACTTTACGCTCACGTCGTGCCGTCGCTTCCTCATGAGCGAAACACAAGGAAAGTCGCACCAAATACTAAGGCATCGAGGGAATCTTGATGTAGAGGCATAATCTGCTCGATGAAGATAGTGCCATTGGTACACTCTATCTAACAGAACATGAACTCCTGTGTCAGTTCGATTTTGGTACCGTATTATCCATAAGAGTCGCATACAAACCAACTAAGCGTTCTTTATACGGCGTTAAATGAGCTGAGGCGGGGCCAATCCGTAGGTGACTCAGAGGTTTACGAAGAGACCGAAAGATAGCAATGCGCCCGGTGCGTTTGAAGAGAGTATCAATAGAACATAGAATGACTAAGCGCTCGTTCAAATGAAAAACTATAAAGAAAACTAATTTGAATATATTTTATACAGATATTTGTAGTGAAATTCCCCCCTTCCTTACCGTTGGTGGAGACATGGCACACAAGCACTACCCTACAAGCCATCGCTGTATGATCATGAGAAGCAGGTGTTACATTCATGATATCCCAAGACTTGAAAATAATTCATTAACAATCTGAATATCTTTTCCTATATTTTTTGTTTTATTTTGTACATATTTTAATACAGAACGAAATACATAAATAACACAACAATATTTTTACTACATTTTCTGCGATGTTGGTGGTCAGCATTTCTAAAAACAATATGCCAGAAAAGAAAAGCCAATGAAATGCGTCTAGTACATTTCCACTTACATGCCGAGTACATTACGCGAGTACTTCAAACCCGGAGCAGCTTATTCATGCACTAGCGTGTTCGTTCTAGCCTTGAGTGGACTGCCTTTCTTCAGGGTTTCTCCCCTTGACCTGTAGCTTTGTGCTTCACCATCTTCCGCACGAAATCGTTCTTGGGCAGGTCGAAATCAATGTTCCCCCGATTGTCCCGCGCCAACCTACTGGCCCCGGTCATGAGCAGCAACCGCACTGCCGAGACGACCACGAGCAGATCCGTCGTCCCGCGCGGTTCCTTGAAGTCCAGCATCGGACACTAGGAGCACTCTCAGCAACGCCCAGCGTTGGAGTTCCTTGGATTGTGACGCGTTGCCCAAGGACCTTCATGTATTCCGTCGATGGGATGTCAAAAGCCATTTTACTATGTGGCTCGTGGGCTACCTTGAGAGTTCTAGCCCTCGCGGTCTGTCTTTTTCTGTGAGTCCCTCTGGCATGATTCTGTCCGTAAGCAGCTTGCTGGTTCTAGCCTTGGGTGGTCTGCCTCTTTCGGTGGTTCTCAGTTTGGTTCGCAGCTTTCTCCTTGAGCAGCTTCCGCACGCAGTCCTTCTTGGCCAGGTCGAAAGGCGTGTTGCCCAGGTCGTCGCGCGCCAGCCTGCTGGCGCCGGCCTTGAGCATCAAGCGCACGGCCGCGGCGTTGCCGGCCTCGGCGGCCACGTGCAGCGGCGTCTGGCCCGCGCGGTTCCAGCGCTCGGGGTCGGCGCCGGCCGCCAGCAGCGCCCGCACGCAGCTGCCCTGGCGGTCGGCCGACGCGGCCACGTGCAGCGGCGTGCAGCCGTAGGCCGTGCGCGCGTGCGCGTCGCCGCCGCGCCGCAGCAGCACCTCCAGCACGGGCGCGTGCGCGCGCGCCGCCGCGCGGTGCAGCGCCGTCCAGCGCGACGCGTGCGCGAAGTTGACGTCCGCGCCGGCGTCCAGCAGACGCTCCACCTGTCGTTCAGAGGTTTCAAACAAATGAGTTGTTGATCAGTGATACCGGTCCCGTCACCTAATAATGTCATTAGTCCCATAGTGTAGTGCATGTTTAATGTGTAAGCTTGAACGGGAAGTGATGATTGAATCTTAGTGATTCCGGACGTTTCAACTGCCGAAGCCACTTGTCTCGTGCGTGTAGTGCATGTTTTTCCTCGGGAGGTAGCGATGAATTACCCCGCTGGATGGTGAAATCCGACGCTACCGGGGAATTCCCTAACCAGGTATCTCCCACCAGCGGGGCACAGTCCCAGCCGAGACAAGCTCTAAGCTCCCGATCAGCCTCCCAGCGAGTGTGGTAGTGTAGTGCATGTTAGTGTGTGTGTGTAAGTAAGAGGTGCAGTTAGGACAAGGAAGAGAAAGGAAAGATCGTGAGCGGTTCGTGGCCCAATTTTCAGGGTTCTACTCCGACAATCGCCTGGTGTTGATCGTAGAAACCAGGGAAAATCACCGATCAGAGCAGGCAGCCTCTATATTTCTCCTCCAGACGGCGACAAAACTCGTCCTAGCTACCCGGTTAGAGTTTGAAATGTATGATCTTTCCCTCTAAAATTCCTTCAAAGAGAAGCAAAACTGCATTGTTCGAAACGTGGCGCCAAATTTGAATCCATTTGGCGGTCAATTGCCAACACCTCCATTTATGCCAATGCTTTGCCCTTACCTCTTGCTCGCCGCCGGCGCGCGCCGACGCGGCCAGGGCTCGGCCCAGCGCGGCACGGCGCTCCTTGAGGTGGGCGGAGCAGCATGGCGCGGCGAGCGGGACGCCCGGCTCCTCGTCCTCGTCGCAGGGCTTGCAGGGCGCTTGGTGCGGGGCGGCGGGCGGCGAGGACACCAGCGGCGACGCCGCGCGCACCACCTTCACGCCACATCCATTGATTAGAGATTCCGCCGACAAATGCCGAGGTAACTGTCCCGTAAGTGTTGGGCATGTTTTTTTTATCGCGGGTGGTTGTGGCGGTGATTGTACCCCTCTGAATGATGGGATCCGACGCGGACCCACATTCCGGCTAGCGGGTTTTCCGTAACCAGGTATCTTCCACCGGCGGGACACCTCCCCAGCCTTAAGCTCCCTGCTGGTCTCCCGACATGTGTGGTAGTGTATTACATGTAAGTATGAATGAGAACATGAACGTTTGTTTTGAGTAACATTGGGCGAAATTTCAAACGTGTTTTGTATGTATGAATTTTTGCTTAAAAATTCTTAAAGAAATATGGCAGTATTTAGTCAGTGTTTTAGTACTTCAAAAGGGATGCCCTCAGATCTAAATACTGTAGTTAGTGTGTAATTAAATGCAGTAAGGTATTTGATTACCTTCATTTAGAGTCGCTTGAAGAAACGAAGATGGTTTATCGTATTGGGAGCACTTCAATATTTAAAGTTAAAGTCAAAGATTTTTTTTATTTTTGAAAACAAACTATTCCCGCCTAAAGAAAGTGAAAGTAATAAATGTTCTGTTTCTCACTGATTCTGAGAGGGGAATTTTTCGCAAAGTACGAAGTTAGCTTAAAGACTTTATTCTCCCTAAAGCGTAAGCTCTTCCCCTACTGGTCGTGATTCGTACATCCCTTGCGTAAATACCTGACTTTGGTGCCTTGACTTGATCTCTTTGGTCCCCCGTTCTTACCGTTAAGCAAAATGAGCATCGTTTTTGAGGTATCGTTTATATAAACAGCAAGTAAGTAATAAATAAGCGGGAGAGAGAGACATGGCGGAATGTCACAGAACAGAGCCATTGCGCGTACACGATACCCGAACGGGACAGACAATTGTTTGAATAGTGAATGGTAATTCATAACGTATTATTATCATCATAATTATTATAGTAAGCGTGGCTTGCCCACCTCGTAGGCAGAGCGCGCGCAGTTGACGGCCTGGGAGACGCACCCAGGGCGAGGGGCGGGGCCCTCGGCGGCCCGCCTCTTCGGGCGGGGAGCTCGCGAAGGCAGCTCGCCGCCCCTGTCCCCGCCTTCCCCGCCGCCCCCGCCCCCGCCCTCGACTCCGCTTCCACCCCCGTCTTCGCCTGCGGCCCCGCTTCCGTCTGGGCCGGCCGACTCCCTCTGTCGGAGCTCGCGCAGCCGCCTCAACCTGCTCGTGTCGTAGATTCCCGACAGGCTGTCTCTGCTGTGCCTCAATCTGTTTGATAAAAGGAGGTCTTCGGTCGGCGATTCGGTTCCTGGATTGATTCCCTGCTTGGACGACTGTGATAAGGGAACGTTCCCTACTTTCAATTTGACTGTTGTCGGGCTGTTTGTTGGTAAAGAGCTCGTGTCGAGACCTGGGTTCAGGCTGGTTATGCGAGCCGTATCTATTCCTTGTGACGGTGCTTGAGTATACGATTCGTATCCTTGGGTCGGACTGGCTCCACGTGTTGAATCAATAGTCAGTGACGGTGCATTTTGGAGAGTCGAATCGAGTTTTAGGATCGGACTGACTCCACGTGTTGGATTAATACTCCGTGATGGTATATTTTGGAGAGTCGAATCGAGTTTTCGGATCGGACTGACTCCACGTGTTGTATTAATACTCCGAGACGGTGTATTTTGGAGAGTCGAATCGAGTTTTCGGATCGGACTGGCACCACGTCTTGGATCAATACTCCGTGACGGTGTATTTTGGAGAAGCGAATCGGGTCCTCGAGTCGGACTGACTCCACGTGTTGGATCAATACTCCGTGACGGTGTATTATGGAGACGCGAATCGAGTCCTCGGGTCGGACTGGCTCCACGTGTTGGATCAATACTCCGTAACGGTGTATTATGGAAACGCGAATCGAGTTCTCGGGTCGGACTGGCTCCACGTGTTGGATCAATACTCCATGACGGCGTCTTTTGGAGAAGCGAATCGAGTCCTCGGATCGGACTGGCTCCACTTGTAGAATCGATCCGGCGTGGAGGAGTCTTCCGGAGAGCTGCATCGAATCCTTCGAGCGAACTGGTCCCGCGTGCTGAGCCGATTCCTCGTGACGGAGTCTTTCGGGGACCGAATTCTAGAGTCGGACTAGATCCTTGTGTTGGATCTATCTCTCGTGACGAAGTCTTCCCGAGCGGTGAATAAGATCCTCGGATAAGACTGTCTCCGCGTGTTGAGCCCATTCGTTGTGTCAGACTGCTTCGGAGTGGCGATACGAATTCTCGTTCCGAGAAGTCTTTGCCCGGCACGGTTTCCCATTTGAAATACTCTTTGCGTATTGGATTGATTTCCGTAGAAAGTCTGTTTCTGTTTGGTTCATTACTGAGTCTTTCCTCCCGCTCTGCAGAAAGCAACCTTAACTCTCTCCCTGATTCGGATCTCTTCGGAGTGTCCCAGATCGGTTCCTCATCCCACTCATCGTCCGGCTCAGGGATCTGAGGTAAATTCGATACCATTGGATACTCTGACTCCGTTCCGTCCATGGGAATGCGAGACTTTGCGTGCAACGCTCGCACAGCTGGCGCGAGAGCCATTACGTCGCTTATGCTTCTGATGAATACCGGCGCGGGAGCTGGCGCCGGCGCTGGCGGTTCTTCACGCTCGGGTGTCGTGGTCGGACTTTCGGCCTGAGCCGTTGTCACCGGGGCGATGTCGGATGTGTCTCTGGCGGGAGCAGGTTCGGGAGACGGAGAAGGCTGCAACCAGCATTGGACGGGGCATGTCCCCAAAGGCTGGTTGCTCTGGGCGGGAGACATGCCGCCGCTGGTGCCTGTTTGCTCAGGGGCAGCGTCCGGGGGCGGGAGCCAACATTGCACAGGGCACGTTTTTAACTCGCCTTCTTCCGCATTAAATACAGCGGCATCTGGTTGTGAGCTCGAGAAGAGAGCAGCGTCCGCAGAGAGATAAAGTTGTTGAGTGGGTTTAAATTCATTCTCGGTCCAACGTTGAACTTCGCGTTCAGTTAATTCTTCGGGGTCTTCCCAACATTTGGTTGGGCACGTGCCAGTCGAACCGCTTTGAGTAGAGAATCTTGTGGCCTGCGACGCAACCCGTGAGTCACGACTCAACGCGTCTCGGCCTTGCGAGGAGGACTCAGGACGAGCTTGGAAACCGACGTCTTCATTTTGAAATTGTGGCGTGGTCCCTAACATGGCATATGGCCCAGTTCGAGTAGAACCGTCTGCTTGGGCAGAACCACTTGTGTCTTGGAACGCACCAAGCGGGTCACCCACGGCTGGACCAAGGAGAGACGCAGCAACCCCCCTGCCACCCACGTCTTGCGGGGGGAATTGTGGTGTGGTCTCCACTGCGCCAGCCTTTGGGGCATCGACGGCAGCGGTGGGTTCGGCTTTCCCGGTGAGGCAGAAGGCAGGACACACTCTGGGCGGCCCTCGGGGCTCGTCCTTCTCCGGGATGCCGGTCAAACAGGACGGCGGACAGGGCAGCAGCGGAGTCTGGCGCCCGGGGGAGTCTCCCCGCTTCGGAGACCTCCCGCGCGAGGGAGGCCGGCGCCCGGAGGAGGCCGGCCGTCGAGGGGACCTTCCGCCCGAGGAAGGGCGGGGCTTCGGGGGTGGCGGCGGAGAGGCGCGGGGCGGAGAGCGGCGCTCGGGGGAAGGCGACCGCTGAGGGGACCTCCCGCCCGAGGGAGGGCGCGGCGCGCCGTCCTCCGGAGTCCGCTTCTCGGCGGGTTCGCCTGCGGAGGGGGGCGCGGAGGAGGGCAATGGCAGCGCTCCGCGGTTGCCTCTCAACAGGCTGTCGGAGGGCGGGAGCGCGGGCGGAGGGCGCACGTAGGTGAACCTGTCGGGCGACGCCCCCCTCCCGGAGCTACCCGCGGCGCACGGCCGCGCAGCAGCGGGCTTGAAACATTCCGGTCCAGCAGCGCGCTCCGTGGCGGACGAGGGTTTGGCGCTCGGGTGTAAAGCGGTGACCTTGAAACAATCCGAAAACTGGCTATCGGTACCAGCAGGCCGCTCCGTGGCGGACGAGGGTTTGGCACACGGGTGTGAAGAGGGGGCCTTGAAACAATCCGAAAACTGGCTATCGGCCCCTGCAGGGCGCTCTTTGGCGGGCGTCGGTTTCGCACACGGTTTTAGAGCGGCGGTCTGGAAGCAATCGGCCCCCAGTCCGTCGGCTTTCGGCCTACGGCGTGCGCTGCCTCCGGGCGGAGGCGCGTCGCCCGAAGGTCTCCCGCAGGGGCGCGGCGCGCCGACGTCCAGGCACTCGGGCACCGGCGACAGCGACGCCACGCGCGCGTGGGCGGAGGCGGCGGCGGCGGCCATCCGCGAAGCAGAGCGTTTGCGTGAGCGTGAGCGGCACGTGGGCCCGCAGACGGGCCCGTGGCACGGGTCGCGGCACGCCGCGGGCGCCGCGCGGCGCCGGCGGGCGCTGGCGCTGCGCTCGCGCGGGGCCGGGGGCGGGCCGCGGGCGGTCGGCGGCCGCGCCGGGCGCGCGGGGGAGGCGCCGGCCGAGGACGAGCTGGACGAGGGGCTGGCGTGCGTGGTGCTGCCGCTGGAGGGCGGCGCCGGGCGGGACCGCGAGCGCGATCGAGACCGGGACTCCGACTCCGACCGCGAGCGGCAGCGGCGCCTGCGACACGACACGGGGGCTGGGCCACGGGGACGGAGCTGATTGGTGGAATGGTTATTACGAAGGTACTTGGTGCCCAAGGAGACGCCGCGTCCAAAGCACAGGTGTCGACGTTTCGACCGCCATTCTGCGACCTTCCTCAGGGCAGAATGCCCCTAGCTGTACAGTGCACGTGTTAATACAGTGCTTGACAGTGGCGCCTGCGACACGACGCTGGGGCTGGGCCACGGGGACGGAACTGATCGGTGGAATGATTATTACGAAGGAATTTGGCGCTCCGAGAGAAGCACAAGTTTCGACGTTTCGACCGCCATTCTGCGACCTTCCTCAGGGCGGAATGCGCGTAGATGTTCTGTGCACGAATTAATACAATACTAAATTCCCTTCCACCTGTCAGCCGGTATTGACAATCTCAGCTCATTCCTCACTGAGGAAGGCCGCAGAAAGGCGGCCGATACGTCGGCAACTCTGCCTTGACTTGAGGTTGGGATAGGACAAATGGAGGAAAAATCGCGCGCGGTCCGTGTTCAGTTGGTTAGGGTACTGCTCCGGCATTGCTCTGGTGTTGATCGGAGAAAACTACAACTCAGAGCAGCCGGCGTCTCTTGGACAACCAAGTGCATAGTGACTCCAGCCGCGGAAGTCTACGCACTCACATGATTATTTTGTGTTTTCGGACGCGTTAATTGCTTCTTTTGTTCAGTTCATGTCGAATTATACTATACCGTCGTCATAAGTCGCTGGCGATGAAACAGGTGTCCTCTCTGGCGACGACGTAGGCGATTTGAATTTAGCTCAAAGCTTCTTTTACGTTTCAGGATCTTTTACGTGCAGTGAATGTTTAGCACGAGTCAGCCCGCTTCTCTGCAGGTCAAAGTACGAAGGAATTTTTTTGCCGCGAGTGTAGTGTTTTAACAGTGGGATGATGCTTCCTCCACTGAATGGTGAGATTCGGCACCAACAAACACGTCAGACTTAATCCAACCCGTCATCTCCCACTGCCCTAGCCAGGAGATGCTCTAAGCTCTCAACTGGACGAGTGTGGTAGTGTGGAGCGTGTAAGTGTGAGGGTGTGTAAGAGGTTAGGATAGAACAAAAGGAGGAAAAATCGCGCGCGGTCCGTGGCCAGTAGGTTAGGGTATTGCTCCGGCAAAGGCCTGGTGTTGATCGGAGAAAACCACCGACCGGCCGCTGAAATGCTTGGCCAGAATCACCCCTCGACTCACGACCAGTGGCAGACGGGCGGCGGCGACGGCGGCGGGGGCGGCGGCGGCGGCGGCGGGGGCAGGGCCGCGGGCGGGGCCGCGGGCGCGTCCACGTAGTGGTGCACGGCGCTGAGGCGGCGCTGCAGGCCGCGCACCAGATGGCTCTGCGAGCGCAGGCGCTTGCTCATGCCGCCCATGAGCAGGTTGGAGCGCTCGATGCGCAGCTGCATGGAGAGCATGGCCAGCTGCAGCGACTCCACCGCGCCGGCCACCATCAGGATGGCCCGGTGCACGCGCTCCTTCTGCTCCCGCGTCTGCCGGGCGCATGCGCACGCGCACGCGACACTTGCTTTCGGAAATGTTTACGAAAAACTAAACATTACGAATGGGAAACGAATTATTAAACCTCGGATTTTACGACAAATGCCTATTTAGTTTGTCGGGGCAAATAATTGAAAATGTTTACGAATCATGAAAAAATATATATACTGAAAACATCTAATAGTACTTTAAATGTTCTAAAAGGGAAATGGATGCATTATTTAATTTTTTTGCATAAAACAAAAAATTTCGAAGAATTGTCATATTTTAATTGCTATATTTTGAATTTTGTTTTACAGAAACGCAAATAATTTCTCGAAATATTATCTGATCGAATATGCAATCGACCCATGTCGTTGATATTAAACCCATCTATACCTTCCATTATCTTAAATTTGATATAAATGTCCTCGTTTGATTCATAGCACAATTCTAAAAAAATGTATCCACTGAACTTCAATTGTATTAATCCTTATCGTCCATAAACATCTTGTTCCACTTTGTTTATGAAGTTTTCCCAGCCTTCTCTGTGAGTATTCTTGGCAATAGGTTTGGCTGTGTTACGTTTTCTTTTATATATTTCACAACATTCATCTGTTTTCTTGTGTAGCAGTTTCTTATAGGCATTATATTTCTTTTCTGCCAATGCCTCTTTTTTGTCTTCGTTCCACACTGTGACTTTCATCCTCCCGTTCAAAGAGATCCTGTTCATCCAAGGCCTCATTTCCAGCTTGTTCAAGACATTTTTAATGTTATTCCATTCTCCTTCTCCTCTCTCCGATGTGGGAGTGATACGAAGCACGCCATCTATTCTAGTTTGGTATAGCGTCCGTATACGTAGTCACTTAGGAGTTTGTATCTAAGGTACAAAGTTGTGTCCACATAAGGTTTTACATTTTGAACTCCCTCTCCTCCACGGAGACAATTAAAAATTGTCCGAACTGACATCACATCCTCTGTAGACATATTCATCTAACCCTCTCCCCTTTCATACAACACCTTCGGGGGGTGGATGGAACGAAGATTGAAAGACGCGAATGGTAATAGCATAAGTGTGCTTTGCGGTGATATGGAAAATTGGATCCATATCCTTTTAAATTGCTGTGCTACTAAAGCATGGAGAAGAACATTGATGGGAATGGGAAACAACTAAGAAATAGACTTTCCAACATAGAAACGTAACACTCGCCCAGAACATATTAGGTGATAAAAGGTCTCACTTCATGAAATAATTTGACACATTTCTACAAAAAGTTCGAACCATTAGAGAAACGGAAATTAGGGAGTGGGAAAACAGCACGGTTTAGTACGAGCGGAGCCTAGACTGGAAAGGAAATAATTCAGTTAAGCAAACAATAATGTAAGTTAGTAAACTGCCAAGTAAATAAGCCAAAATAACAACTAGCTTAGAAAACGTTTGGTAGATTAGCATGTACTCAGCTTCTGACGGCAGGTTTTTCCCCCTTCAGGAATTTTCGTCAGCCGTAGCTTATGGTCTCTTTTCCGCGGCTTTGATGCGATGGAGAGACCATTTGGGGTGAATATCTGAATTCCGAAGGTTAGTACGTGGTAGGATACAGGTATTTTAATAGCTTAAAGACCTTCGGCCTACCCACACAGTATCAGTTTATTTAATTTATAAATGTAATAATTACCTATTAAATAAAAATAAAAAAATACATCTTTAAATAATGAAGACATCTCTCTATTTGAAGTAATGTTCTTCTGGGGCATACAATCCAATAATAGTCAAATGTTATCTATCTTCAATCTCGTTGTTACATTCCTTTCATTGATCCAGTTGTAAAAGACAATTTTATTCTTCCATGAATATTTGACTAGAATTACAACCCCTGCTTGAGCTCGACAGTTTTGATTTACCGCGCTGTATATCATAACGTAATTTTCTAACTCCTTAGTTCCTTTTAATTTCATATTGCTATTTTCTTGTCCTTGTTCAAGCAGTGGTTGTCAAAAGAGATAGACTGTAATCAATTCCTGTGAAGCTTACGAGTAATAGATTTTTTATCCGGTAAGGGTACTAGCCTCACGCGCAACCCCCAACCTGGAGGACTAAGGGATTTGATTTTGGATTTTCCTTGACCTAGGGGGAACCAAATTTCAATATGAACGAAATGGGAACAGCTCTGATAAAAGTGAATAATAGAAAAGTATCAGGAACGGAGGTGTTGAATGCAGAACTATTTAAATATAGTAGCTTTTTTTAAAACTTAGGCTATTACATGTCCTGAATATGTGCTGGAAAAATGAAATAATTCCCAAATTCTGGATGGCTGCAAAAGTTACTCCATGTTTAAGAAAGGAGATGGGAGTGAACCTGTAAACTATCGAGGAATCAATGTTCTGAATACCGGTTATAGGGTATTTGCGCGAATCCTAAGCAATAGATTAAAAATCATCAGTGAAGGACACCTATTAAATGAGCTACACGGATTCTGACAAAGTCACTCGTGCTCTGACAACATCTTTATTCTGAGGCAGATAATTGAAAAGAGATGAGAATATAATTTGGAAACCCATCTTCTGGACATTAAGAAAGCTTTCGATAAGGTGATGAGAAGAAAACTATGGCAAATATTGGAGACCAAAGGATATCCTGTTCAAATAATAGTAATTGTAAAGCCATATAAGGGTAGTAATTGTAAGTCATATAGATACAGTAAACCCTCCGTTATAATGAACTTAAGTCACTGGTTCTGTCTCACTTACATTACAAATAAGCATAAATATATTCGGTTATAGCGAACCCGAACCTCAGCTATTGTGAACGACGAAAATATTTCCGAAAATTGTGAGCTTATGTCGCTCACTTTAATTATGGAAACAAAGGTCCTGTGTGGAATAAAACTGGCGGCGACGACGTGCCATTACTTGCTTTAGTTTCAATCTTGATGCTACTTGATATTCCGCGGGACAAAGCGCGCTGAGTTCTACGTAGGCGACAGGAAGCGCGCGACTGCGACAGTTTCAATTGCCGCCTGCACCATCCTGCTACCGAAAGCATCTCTATGTTATTATGCGAGTAAAAGTGTCTGTTGAGAGTGGAACGGTGTTCCAACGCAAGAAGCATTGAAGGATGTCAAGACTGCATTACGATACTTAGAGACAGGAATTAGAATTAAGAATGGAGAATTAAGTACGGAGGAACCACAAACTCTGGATAAGAATCTAGAGAAATTACTATTGAAAAGTACGAAGCAAACAACTAAAAATAATTGATTTTAAAGACAAATTATGATAATGTAATTTTCAGTTTCATTGCTGTTTGTGTATTTTTCTCTATCTCTATATTAATAAAATTAATCGTTTTGGAAAAATTCAATATAATATTGACATCATCGTATATAGTGAACCTCGGATATAGTAAACCAAAAATGTTAGTCCCCAAAAGGTCACTATAACCGGAGTCGGCTGTATACATCCAAATACATGGAGTGCATCCAGCCTCTGAAAAGAAACTCACTGACAAAGAAAAACTACATTTTTGTACATTACTTAGTAGTTACACAACTATTCTCGTTTAAAACTTTGTGTGGCAAACTCAGCAATTGTGCCATGTATATGTTATAGCATATGTTACACCGTAAATTATAAATAAAAACCTTCCGAAAATCCTTAATATCCAAAGCATAAAACTAAATATCAAAAAACTGAATTTGTTTCTGTTGACCCTGTTAACCTGGAGGTTATTCTGGAAGCATAGGTGTCAATACACGGGTGTCTCAGCAATATTGCAAACTTCCAGGGCTTCAAGAAGAGTCCAAAATGAGAACTTTTTTGCCGACGAATATGTACTTAAAAGTTGTCTATAGTGGAAAGTTTCATTCCATGGGATACAGGCACTCAATGTTGTATTTAGATGTTTCTTACATTTTGCGTTATGACGATTAGTTGTGTTGCATAGCCATTGTTGTCCACTCGTCTGCCTTTAAAATTTGCTTCAGAAAAATTACATTTGTTTGAATAGTTGTTTCTTTTCCTCTAAATCAACTCAATAAATTATACTAAAATGAACTCAATAAATTGCAAAATAAACAATAAAAGTTCTGTAGTAGATTTATGAATGTAAATGCGCAATTTATGTTTAGATAAAAACAAAATTTGTATTAAATATAAGACTTACATAAAATGTATTTAAAATAGTTATTATCAATACAAATATTATAAATACGCTACAGTGTGCTCAAAACATTGTTGTAAGTGTTATATTCCAAGAATATCCATTAGATGCATTTGGATAAAGTAGCATAAAAATAGTCGATTTAACATAGGCAGTACTGTCTGCAGTTTTTACGCAGTTTACCACAGAAGATTACCAGAGAAAATACCAGGAAACATGTGGTAGTGCAACAGAAAAATTACTTATTTTTCGACAGAAAACAGGTTTCGTTGGTTCCTGGCACCGGGAAAAGGATTCTTCATTTTAATTTGTGTAGTAAAATACTTTTTCAAATACGTAGTGTAGTCAGGATCCCTGCGTGAGAGCGTAAATCACGCATTGAAGGAGAGAGGTGACAGCACGGTACAATTGTAAATGACGTTTGCTTACAAAAAATAACCAATCAGACTGCACGCGTTTCACTTTCTCGCTACGGGGTAGAGAGAAAGTTATGTAATGATGCGCAAAAACGGCGAATTCTCGGCAAAAAATTTCAGAGCCCTGGTTACGAAAAAGTGGACTAATTTAGAAAAATATCCTCTAGCACGTGGTGTAGCCAGAATACATGTTTTGAAGGTTCCTGATACCAAAAATCGAATAAAGGCAACATTTGTGTGTCTACCCTGTCCGTCCGTCTACCCCTCTGTCTGCCTATCTGTCTGTCCGTCCGTTTGTGAACAACACTAGTGGCTAAACTATTCAGTCAATTTTCTCCAAACTTGATATTCGCAAAATCGATGTGGCCGACGTTGTAGCTCCTTGAACTTGAAACCGATATTTTAATTTTATGGGCTACTTTACATAAAGACCTTGGAACATTTTCAAAATTTACAAAAACTCCAGGTTTTTTATTTAATTTTGTTATTGGATACTGTAAAGGAAGTTCAAAAGATCTCGTGTTTGTGGAAAACTCTGATTTTTCGAAAATTGCAACACTTCAAAATGTTTTCGGTGTCTACCTACAACTACAATTATGAAGATAGAGATTTTGTTCCTGATTGAAATATATTTCTTAAAGATAGGTTTTGAAAGTTAATAAGTAGGTTATGTATTATATTATGTTATATATTTTTCGAAAATTTTAGTACTTTTTACTTGAAAACACAGGGAAGAAAGTACTATGCTATTACCACCACTAGTTTTATCTTAAATGACTCACCTGTATATCGTTAAGCGCCTTCTCCTAATGCTGAATGTGAATACTTTCACTTCGTGAAAAAATGTGTTTGATGAGGATAATATCCCCGCACATACATTCCGCTAAATGCGAGGGGAGTGGGAGTTGGTTATCTTGACGCCAGGACTATATTATCAAATCATTAGTTATTTTTCTATGCAAAATAGTTTCTGTTATCCAGTAGTGAAAACTTCTGGTTGTCAGATATTGACAACGCTCGTGGCTATCTTTTATTCTGAATTCAGTGTTTGGAACAGTAGGTAGGAACGAATTCCAGGACTCACGAAAATGTGCACTTATAATAGGTCCCTTTAAAAATAGTTACTTATGTACCAAGGGCGTTCTAATAAACAAGTGACGACAAAAGACCATGGACATTGGGACAGAGAGCTTTGTGTCGCCCGAGATCATCAGAACCAGTTAACGCCCGAGATGTTAATTTGTCTCGGTTTGTATTATCGTATTCCCTTTCTATAATTCCCTTCATAAGAGAACTGTAGTTCCATTCAACTGTTCTTATATTTCTCTCGCAATCACTATCCTCTCGATCCAGGAAAGTTACGCAGTGTGTATTGATAAACATATTAAGGTTATCTCTGCCTGACTGGCCCACCTCCTGCAGGTCCTTGCTCGTAGCATGGCCACAGGCGCCATGGCCGGCGGCGTCGGCGCATGCGCGATGGCGCTGCGATTCTCGGTGATGGCTGCTCATGGCGTCCGAGCTTCTGCGGCCACCGGCTGAACGAGCTTCACTCTTGGCAGTGGCCTAGCACCAGGGCGACAAGGTAGGCACCCGCTGCCCAATGAAGAAACATAAGAAAAGCGAAATTGAAATCTAGCAAAGAGTAAAAGTACTAGTAGTGGCACAGTTATAAGCAGTGTACAGTTATAAGCGTTCTCGTAGTTTTCTCAAAATGTTATTAATTAAAGAAAAAGTACTTTGGGAGTGATAGATAACAGCTGGTAAGAGTGTGTGACAAGTCTGAATAGGTAGCCAAGACCACAGAAAATAGAAAACTAATACAAGAAAGTCTGTGCCATTCTGTTGCACCACTAGTGCAATCATAAAATAAGGGGTAAGAAATTATTTTAGTTTTAATGTTGAGCCTTACAAAGCATATACTTCACCTTTTGCAAGTGGAATGAAAGTGAGAAGCCTCCCAATCTTATGTATGATATTTTTAGCTTGAGGTAGCGTCTACTGCGTTATCATTTGGTATCGTATTTTATATAGAATTTACAAATATTATTTTTCAATTAAAAACTATTTTAACTTCATTTCACTCTAGTTTAGTTTTCAAGACAGGAACTGTACGGACGTGTCAAGCGGATTACAGATGTAAGACTATGTATATTATGAACGAATTTCTGGAGAAGAAGTGGGAGGTCTAGACACCTCGATGGGATGGAATGCGTGGATCTCTAAGATACGTACACACGGACAAGAAGCTTGACTAACGTGTCTGATTTTGTAAAACTCTCACAGCTGCTACCAGCTGAAATTAGCCCAAACTGACTGCAGCGACTCTGGCCGGGCGGTCTTAGACTTCGAGTCCCAACAGTGGCGGTGTTTCGATACAAGCTAGATTCGAGTAGCTTGGGCGAATTCAGGCATTGTCTGGAGAATTCGAGCGTTTGGTTCCGATCGGGATGGTTTCTCCTTTTAATTCCAGGCGAATACGGAATCCATATCCTACGAAACGAGCCACGGTTCACGCGCGATATTTCCTTCCTCATTCTTGGCTCAACCTCTTCCCTTATTGACTCACATACACTAAAATCCACTACACTACAACATATGTTGATAGACCAATCGGGAGCTTGTCCCGGCTGGGGAGTGCCCCCCGCTGGTGGGAGATGTCTAGAGGATCTCTCGCACGTCGACATATAGTTCGGCGCCGGATCTCCCCATCCAATGGAGGGTGAACATCGCCACCCACCATTAGTAAACATTCACTAGAGTAACAGGACTGCGTAATGGCAATAGCAGTTCACGAGCCCGGTAACATTAATGAATCAACGGTACTATTTGATTCGCTATTATCACACCGGGTAAAAATGCGGTGGTGATAGATTCACATATGACGTGAGGCAGGCTTGTCTCGCTTGCTTGTGGGTGCCTAACATGAGGGTTGAATCGAGTTCAGTGATTACTTCAAAATCATATTAGCATTTTCATATTGTTCTTTATCAAATTATTCGAACCTACGAAACACTTGTTTTTCTTACTTCTTGAAAATAGTGTTAGCTCTCCACGGTTCATGGTAACTTTTTTCTCTGAAGCTTCAGTGCTCTAGATGTTCTCAAAGGCAGGTCCTTCACTTTATCGTAATTCTTCCATGGCTCAATCTGTAAACTATCACAAAATTATTTGCATCTGGACACTGTAAGCTATACATTCGTGTGAGATAAAGGAAGATGAAGCATAATGATACTCAAGGATTAAAAAATAAGATGAATAAAAAACGAATATTTAACGTTACTCAATGATGTAAAAATATTTTTTAGAAATTAAAATTAATTACATACTTTTGAAAGTCAATATTGCCTTAGAAATTTTAAGTGCTCATGAAGAGAGAAAGAAAAAGTTTGAGATTCTAAAGAAGGAAATTATTTTATTCGTCCTTGGATATTCAGAATAGTTTTCATCATAATATTGGTTTTAGATTTTAGTTCATAAAGCATATGTTTTGCCAAATGTAGTTCATAGAGCTGGGTTTGTCCTTGTTAATCATGGATAACGTGTGTTCGTAAATGGAGCAGGGATGAACAATACATTATAATAATATAAAAAAACGTCTCCTGATGGTAGATACTAATCAGATCATATAAAAAACATACCTCTAGCACAATCTCAATTAAGAAAGCTGCAAGAAACCTTTGGATTTCATTATAAGTTTAAAAGAGTGTTCAGTGTTTTGGCAACATCATCTTCCATCTGCATCAACACACAGGTATATATCTTCGGAAAACAGGAGCATCGGCGCAGATTCTGTAGTACTGAATCATTGTTGGAAAAAACTCGTTGCAATTAGATGCAATCGGTACTTCTACAGTTAAACTAAAATACAGATAAATATAGCCTATTTCGTGAAACCAGCTCATCTTTGCTCCTTTCGCGAAATAGGCTCATCTAAAAATAATTTCTCTAAGCCAGCCATTTCACTGAAAAATCCATGAGCAGCATAAAGTTTTTCTGTCGGTCCATGAATAAAATTTTCTTCTTAAAAAAGGTTACATATTGCAGGGTAAATCAAGGCCTACTGCAGCTCCAGGCGAGGCTCTCCCGTATCATGATAGCTGTTGTTCCCTTTACGGTCATCGATGC
Source organism: Gryllus longicercus (assembly GCA_038098605.1). Classification (NCBI taxonomy): domain Eukaryota; kingdom Metazoa; phylum Arthropoda; class Insecta; order Orthoptera; family Gryllidae; genus Gryllus; species Gryllus longicercus. The sequence continues at coordinate 661,784 of JAZDUA010000062.1, read as the reverse complement.
CATCTGTTTGCATTATGTCACTGCCTAATTGATCCTTGCTGTGTAAAGTGTTAACTAGTTAGAAATATCAGTTAACATACCAACTTTTGAAAATAACACTGTGGGATGGGAAAATATATTCTTACTTGATTAAGGGTAGTTTCACTTCATATTGTGATGGCAAAGGCCGTTCACACAATTGCGCCGTATATATTACGTTTACAAAGTTGTGACATTTTTTATAAATTTAAGTTTGCAACGTAAAAATTACTACTTCAGCCAACTTATTAAATTCCGCCAACATCAAAGCCATTCCTGTGAATTGTGGTGTGTCAATTTGGTATTGTTAATAGCTATTTGCATTTTGCGGTTTTCTGTTTTTCATAAATCTGCAGTTACTGTTTTCATGTAATTTATTTACAACTCTTCGAATTTGATTTTTATTTATTATTTTCCAGTTATTTTCGTGTGTAATTACTTAAAATAGTTTTAGTAGTAAAAGTTAGTTTTTCCGATTTGTTATTTTTGTGTTCAATTTACTTGTTTACTTCATCTCCCTACGAAGTTCTTTGTAAGAAGAGAAAGTTTTTTAATCGTGCGCTGGAAAACGACGAATTTTCACCAGAAAAACTCATAATGCTGGGTTCCGGTAACTAAAAAGGTGGATTAATCCTGTTGCTAAATTTAGAAAACATTGGTGAAACGCTGTGAAATACCATAGTCTAATTCCTACTTTTTTCATGAATCATTTCGAATTGATTCATCAGACTCAGAATCATTAAATCCAAATCTGCAATTAAGTACATTTTAACTATACTTCTTCTTTTTTAACGTCGTATGCCCTGCAAGCTTTTAAAAAAGAAAACACATAATTTGTCAGTTGGCTGGATTGATTTCCGGAAGGCATTTGATTCCATTCCACATTCTTGTTTGCAGCGATCCCTTCAACTCTTCAAGGTTCACCCCACTATCATTAAATTTGTGAAATTCTTTGCGAATTTCTAGAGGCATTTTCCCAGGATATAGCCTTAGCCCGTATCTGGTTTTGTCGAGCATTGAACCCTTTGAGTAGGATGCTGAATGCCTCAAGTTATGGATATGTTTTGAAGAACCCCAATAAGGTTATTTCCCACCAATTATAAATGGATGATCTCGTTGAAAGCTTCAGTAGCTTTATTTGTATGGCTCTTGGTTTGGAGATGTGTGCTGTTGTTACGCTAAGAGAGGTCGCGTTCAGAATACAGAGAATGAACCGCATTTGATAGATTTGGGAATTCAGGAACTTTTCAATGGCGATGAAATCTCCAGTAGGAACTTCAGATGAGAAAATAAGACTATATATATATATATATATATATATATATATATATATATATATATATATATTGTGGCGATACAGATTTCCTAGTACAAATTAAATAAAATAAACCGGACCAAAGGAAACTTACAGGGAGAATAAACAGATGGCGACACGCGCGCAACCCCTTTTCTAGTGACAGCCACTTGCGCCCCCGGCCCATTACGAAAATCTTATGAGGGCTGGTGTCAAAAGATTAACTGGAAAGCGCTCGGACGCAGGCACAACTGGGAAATCTCTAGAACGCCTGCTCGTATTCGGGGAAACCCAGAACGATAATTCTTTCACCGGACAACGCCCCCTTTCGCAGGCATGGCCTATGTTCCAGAAGGAACAAGAAAAACACTGTACCCTCACAGAGGCACAGAGTGTGGAAATTTCCCTTGCTTCCCCCGTCGCTATTGGTCGAAAATAGTGTACTACGCCATTACCTTTGGCCAATAGCGACGCGACTATTATAAGGAACTGGAGCACATGAGAAAAAGGGTGGGGGTAAAAGTTTACTTGCTACGTTTTCGATTTACAAAATTTCAGAAGGGGCTTAGCAGTTGGGAGAGAAACTTCTCCGGGGGGAACTATTCGTCGGGGAGAGGCATGTGTGCCTCTGAAGAGATTCGGCTGACTGCAGCAGGCAGAGAAACTTCTCTGGGGGGAAACTATTCGTCGGAGAGAGGCGAGTGCGTCTCTGAAGGACTTATAAAATTTCAGTGTGGGCTAGTGTAAAGGGCTGAGTAGAGCGGGCAGAGAAACTTCTCTGGAGTGGGAATTAGTCGCGGAGAGAGGCGAATGTGTCTCTGAAGGATTTCTCAATTTTCTGAAGTCGTGCTTGAGAACAATTGTCATGAGAATCAGAGGGACGCATGGTTGATTACTCCGCTTCTGAGATCGGGAGAAAATCCCGGCGATCTACGAGTTCTACCAGACACCGCCAGACGCCGTTAGGCGCCGCCAGACGCCAGCTGCTCCCATACTGACGTTACCAGACGGCCGATCAGCTGTCGACGAAATGGGTCATAGGCCCCTGCCGACCTCCAGTGAGGGTCGCAACCGCCCCTTCGACCGTCGCCGCGCCCGTCCGGGCACACAAAGAACTTTCACAGGCAGTATAACCCAGGGTATTCACCCCTGTGTAATTTTGTAACGCGGTGCCGCGCCAAGGCACATCGAATTGTCAATTTTTCACCATTGTAATTTTAGTTATAACAATTTTGTACTCTTCCTAGTTATAAGCTTTACTGTTAATTCTGATCTTTAAATTTTCTTTTCTTTTCATTTAATCTCTTCTTTTATTTAATTTACAAATGTAACTTCCCTGGTGCATTCTTTTTCTTGCCCAGGAATAAAAGTAATTTTTCTACCAGTGATCAAAGTGTTTATTTCGTACTTCCATTGTATCTGATTAACAATTCCTTCCATCACCGACTGAGCTACAACCGGGCCGCTAACCGTGCATTCTCTAACGAGATGCTCGGTGGTGTTACAATTGGCTTTCCCACCGTGGGGCTCGATGGCCTAATAATTGGGGTTTTTCCACGCCCAATTTTAAAATTAAATTTAACTATTTTTTTTGTTTGTAAATGGATGGAAGGACATTCTTACGAAAGAAATAATTTGTGGACTGATGATTTACTTTATTATTGTATTTTGTGTGTGAGTGTTATTGTGTTGTGCCTCGTGTGTTGTAATTATCGTGTGCGCGATTCACGCGAAACAGCCAAAATGCTGGACGAATCAGGTATCGATGTGGCAGGAGATGGTAGTTCAGGGAAACAATCACCGCCCAAGACCACCCTCAATGATCTTATGCGAATAATCATGAAACAGATTTCAGAAAATACGGAATCCCTCATGAAACAAATTTTAGAGAATAAGGAAATCCTCACGAGACAAAATTCAGAAAATTCAGAAAATAACAAAAACATTCTGAAAGTATAGAAAAACTCACGAAACAAATCTCAGAAGATAACGAATCTCTCTTGGAACAAATTTCAGAGATTAACAAAAAACAATCTGAAAGTATTGAAATCCTCAGGAAACATTCGCAAAGATTTGACCGGCTGGACAGCTGCTTAGCTGACAACGCCGTAAAATTAGAGAAATTAGAAGCAGTATTTGATCGTGGGATTGGAACATTGCAGAACCGTCTCGAGGGTAGATTCGAGAAAATTGAAAATAGTGTAGGAAACCTGGTTAAAGAACTAAAAAGTTCGAGGGCTGAAGTAAAATCGCATCTTGGGAATATTCAGTCAGAAATTAGCCAGAAGCTCCAAGCGTGTGATAGCAAAATAGAAGCGTGTTGCGAGCCAGTTATCGGAAATATTACCGAGGTTAGGACAGAAATGAGCGGAAAATTGGCTAGAATTGAACCCAAATTTAGCACAGAAGTCAGACAATTTCATGATAAATTTGAAAAATTGGGCACTATTGACGGGGAAAATATCAGAAAAAGGGAAGAAAATATAAAGAGGGAAATTGGCCAAAATTTAAACAATTATTGAAGGAAGGAATAAAGAAGGAAACGGAAAATAATCCTATGGTAAATTTGCTAGGCGTATCAGATCTGAGATTCTCGTGGATTCCTCCGCAGAATCTGTGTTTCTGGGGCAAACAGGAAGAAAATCCAAAACCACCCTGGCCTCACCAAACATTTTTCATTTTTTTTAAGTTTCTCAATTTATTTAAATTTTGTTAGATTTAATTAGAAATAGTATTTTATTCTTAATTTCCAATGTTAAATAAGAATTTATTAGAATTACGGGTAATAGTATACACTTCTGGTATCGCTATTTTTTTATTTACTAAAAAAATTCTCGCTTTTCGAAATTTCAATTCTCGAACTCCAATTTTTTTTATTTTTATTCGGAGGGGAAGGCTAATGTAGCGATACAGATTTCCTAGTACAAATTAAATAAAATAAACCGGACCAAAGGAAACTTACTGGGAGAATAAACAGATGGCGACACGCGCGCAACCCCTTTTCTAGTGACAGCCACTTGCGCCCCCGGCCCATTACGAAAATCTCATGAGGGCTGGTGTCAAAAGATTAACTGGAAAGCGCTCGGACGCAGGCACAACTGGGAAATCTCTAGAACGCCTGCTCGTATTCGGGGAAACCCAGAACGATAATTCTTTCACCGGACAACGCCCCCTTTCGCAGGCATGGCCTATGTTCCAGAAGGAACAAGAAAAACACTGTACCCTCACAGAGGCACAGAGTGTGGAAATTTCCCTTGCTTCCCCCGTCGCTATTGGTCGAAAATAGTGTACTACGCCATTACCTTTGGCCAATAGCGACGCGACTATTATAAGGAACTGGAGCACATGAGAAAAAGGGTGGGGGTAAAAGTTTACTTGCTACGTTTTCGATTTACAAAATTTCAGAAGGGGCTTAGCAGTTGGGAGAGAAACTTCTCCGGGGGGGAACTATTCGTCGGGGAGAGGCGTGTGTGCCTCTGAAGAGATTCGGCTGACTGCAGCAGGCAGAGAAACTTCTCTGGGGGGAAACTATTCGTCGGAGAGAGGCGAGTGCGTCTCTGAAGGACTTATAAAATTTCAGTGTGGGCTAGTGTAAAGGGCTGAGTAGAGCGGGCAGAGAAACTTCTCTGGAGTGGGAATTAGTCGCGGAGAGAGGCGAATGTGTCTCTGAAGGATTTCTCAATTTTCTGAAGTCGTGCTTGAGAACAATTGTCATGAGAATCAGAGGGACGCATGGTTGATTACTCCGCTTCTGAGATCGGGAGAAAATCCCGGCGATCTACGAGTTCTACCAGACACCGCCAGACGCCGTTAGGCGCCGCCAGACGCCAGCTGCTCCCATACTGACGTTACCAGACGGCCGATCAGCTGTCGACGAAATGGGTCATAGGCCCCTGCCGACCTCCAGTGAGGGTCGCAACCGCCCCTTCGACCGTCGCCGCGCCCGTCCGGGCACACAAAGAACTTTCACAGGCAGTATAACCCAGGGTATTCACCCCTGTGTAATTTTGTAACGCGGTGCCGCGCCAAGGCACATCGAATTGTCAATTTTTCACCATTGTAATTTTAGTTATAACAATTTTGTACTCTTCCTAGTTATAAGCTTTACTGTTAATTCTGATCTTTAAATTTTCTTTTCTTTTCATTTAATCTCTTCTTTTATTTAATTTACAAATGTAACTTCCCTGGTGCATTCTTTTTCTTGCCCAGGAATAAAAGTAATTTTTCTACCAGTGATCAAAGTGTTTATTTCGTACTTCCATTGTATCTGATTAACAATTCCTTCCATCACCGACTGAGCTACAACCGGGCCGCTAACCGTGCATTCTCTAACGAGATGCCCGGTGGTGTTACAATATATATATATATATATATATATATATATATATATATATATATATATATATATATATATATATATATATATATATATAGAGAGAGAGAGAGAGAGAGAGAGAGAGAGAGAAAGAAAAGGTTTCTCCCGTGTTACAAAAATCTGCAAGTCCTATATTATATCGAGAAACAAATTTATAGGAAATAACATCTCGGCTCTCTCAGCAGCATCATATTCATTTGGAGTTGTCAAGTGGCCTGAGACAGCTTTGCAAGCTTTCGATAGAAAAGTTAGATCAAAATATTGGATGCATCATCCTCGAAGTCCCTCCGAAAGGCTATATCGCTCAAGACACCTTGAAGGACGTGGACTGATTTGGACATTTTTGTAAGTACATATAGTCGACTCCGGGTATAATGAACTCGCATATAGTGAACCCTTGTTTATGATGAACTTTAGTCACTGGTCCCGTGTCACTTACATTACAAATAAGCATAGTTTGAGTCACCCATGCCAAGAGTATAAGCAAAGAAAGTCTCCAAAAGTCTTGATTTATTCTATATGTTAAAATATACTCAATTCCATATTTCATTTTCAGGTATAAAAAACATTTCAACCAAAGATATATTATTCATCAAAATCTCCCATTGGAAAGATATTAATGAATGGTCATTTCCAACTTCCATTTGTACTTTCTCTCCTTAGAAATTCTTTGTAAGAAGAGTAAGTTATGTAATCGTGGGGCGGGAAACAAAGAGTTTTTGCCAGAAAACGTCTTATAGTCAGGCTCTAGTAACGAAAAAGGGGATAAAACCTGTTGCAAAAAATAGGAAACAAATTCTCTAACGCGTGGTGTAGCTAGAATTCATGATGATTTGTCGGTACTTGATACATCCGTCTGTCCTGAAACCATTTCTAACTTTATTTACACCACTTATAAATGTTAGAAGTTCACAACTGTGACCAGTTCATAATCAAAAGCCAAACATTTCTATATGTTAGATTTCATGTTTTGTCGGTTCTTGATACATCCGTCTGTCCTGAAACCATTTCTAACTTTATTTACACTACTTGTAAATGTAAGAAGTTCACAACTGTGACCAGTTCATAATCAAAAGCCAAAAAACAGAAAAACGAAGATTTTTAAATATACGGAATCGTGGATATATTTTTTTGTGTTAGAAAAATAATTATGTATCAAGAAATTTTTCAAACCCAAATACATATATTTTTAAACAACAAAAATTACCCTTTGTACAATAACAAAATCAATCTAGCATATAGTTTCTCTTCTCTCTTGAAGAAAAAAATTGGACAAAATAACAAATTCAAATACAATGATACAATTTTTACACTTTGACAACAATACAAAGGGAGCATCAAGCACTGTTTGTAAAGCTCAAGTCACATGCACTTTCTGAGTACTCATTACAACATTCACTGAAATGAGAGTTTGTTGCTGTCTGTATTTATTTTATACTAATGCAGCGTCTAATGACTGCTAATTACACTGGAGGGACACGCAAGGACATGCAACCACTGCACATTCTCATTAAAGGGGTGGCTTGAGGCACTAGGAAAATAGTCAAGAGCCTCCTACGTGTTAGCGACCTGGGCAAACTTTATGCTTCTCGCAGTCATGCCAAGTTCGTGGCGATGGATAAGGGAAAAAATAGGAAAGACGATTATTACCGACCTCTTCTCGGGGCCTTACCCCACCATACGGCGCGAAGCTTGCGATGGTCAGTGACTGGTGACGCCGAACATGTCTCGGCGCAGATCCGGGTTCTTACACAGTAGTGTATGAAATGGACATCTGTAGTGTAAGAAATGGACGCCCGAAAAACCTAGGCGCATCAGCTTAAGTGTCCGTTTCTCTTCTTCACCACCATTCCCCAATTGCACACTTTTTTGACCTTACTCTCGCGCGTCCCAAAACTTTCTCCTCCCCGTTGCCACCTACCGCGTCGGCATGGACACTACAATTCAATTATCTAAGAATATATAAAAATAGGGGTTTCCAACCTCTTTCAGAGGATGCTGCTCGCGCAATTTGAATGTAGCGTTGCTATGTGTCAAGCACAGATATCTAGAGGTTACAGTCAGCCCGGCTGTCCGTCCGTCTGTGGTCAACGCTTGCGGCTAAACCGGTCAGTCGATTTCCTCCAAAATTGATATTCCTCAATCGATCTGGCTGGCGAATTTTCAAACCGATATTTCAATTTTGGGTGTACTTTACATGAAGCCCCTCATAAATATTCAAAAGTTTCAAAAAGAGCTCCAAAATTTTAAATGAAATTTTGTTGTAAAATAACGCGAAATATGTTTAAGAGAGTGTAATTTTCGGTGATATCCTCGATTTTTCGGAAATTGCAAAACCAAATTTAATTCACAAAAATGATGATAAAGATCTCTGACTCAGACAGTCTGTTGTACAAAATTAGGTCTTTAAAAAGGGTCATGCACATTTTTTAAAAAGTCCCTAGTTTTTGCGCAATGTGTGCTCGAAGTTTACAAAACAAATTTAAAACCCGCTCCAAATTTTTTCTTCAAATTTTATATTTAATATGTAATTAGGGACGATAAGAAATATGGTGCTTTCTTGCCATTTTCGGGTATTACTCTTTTTTTCGAAAACTACAAAAACAAATTTAAAACTACGAAATTTTAGATTGAGGTTTTTGTCTCAGGCACAGTCTTGTGTACAAAATTATCTCTTTAAAAATTTTCATGTTCAATTTGTTTTAAAAACGAGTTATGGCATAAATTGCGTTTCAATTTAACAAAAATCATTTTCTCAAAAACCTCTTCAAATTTTTCCTTAAAATTTCTCCACGTGTGTAATAAGGAACAATTAAAAATATGGTGCTAGTCCTGTTTTCGGGTATTGCTCGTTTTTTCGAAAATTGCAAAATAATTTCAAAAGATTCAAAATTAAAGATACTTTTACCTCAGTGTAAGTTTGCAGTAGTGAACTAGCTATTTAATAAATAAATGAATAATTAATTAAATAAATAAATAAATACATAAATAAATAAATAAATAAATAAATAAATAAATAAATAAATAAATAAATAAATAAATAAATAAATAAATAAATAAATAAATAAATAAATAAATAAATAAATAAATAAATAAATAAATAAATAAATAAATAAATAAATAAATAAATAAATAAATAAATAAATAAATAAATAAATAAATAAATAAATAAATAAATAAATAAATAAATAAATAAATAAATAAATAAATAAATAAATAAATAAATAAATAAATAAATAAATAAATAAATAAATAAATAAATAAATAAATAAATAAATAAATAAATAAATAAATAAATAAATAAATAAATAAATAAATAAATAAATAAATAAATAAATAAATAAATAAATAAATAAATAAATAAATAAAATAAATAAATAAAAAACGAGCGGCGCAAGACAAGCTCGCGGTGCGGGTCTGTTTATACGTGGGACACCACAACTTATTGAAACCACTACCGGACACTGTGAACTGTGAATAACATTAATCTATGGAAGTCTAGTAGCCAACGTCTCTCATGTTTAGGAAGAAAACGACAGGCTCCCAAAACAGGGATGTGAATGTGTTAGAAATTTAATGCCTATTTTCAGCCCCCTTACACATAAAATACGTAAAATAAATTTAGTTCTATAATAAAGTATCGTAAGAAACCTCGATCGTTTTTCCTTTCTTGCCTTTAGTACGTTAGAAGAGAAAGTATTGTTATCGTGCGCTGGAGAACGGAGAACTATCGCCAGACAAACACTTAGTCCTAGGTCCTGGTAAATTGGATAAATAATGTTCCTGTATGTAGAAAATTACTTCCTGTAACACGTTGTGTAGTTACAATCCATGTTTTGTGGTTCTTTGATACTGAAAAATCGATTGGCGACAGAACATCTCCCTACCCGTTTGTCCGAAAGTGGCCAACGGTAGCGCCTAAACCGTTCTGCCAATTTTCTCCAAAATTGATATTCTCCGAACGATTTAAATCAATTCATCTCCTTGTGAGTTTGAAAAGGATATTTTGACTTTTGGAGGTACCTTACATGAAGCCCCAAATTTTTTTCAAAATTTTCCACAAAATGGTTCTACATTTGGCGGTTGAGTTCGACTGTGGAACCTACGTAGCTAGTGTCGACATTCGCACAGAGGCAGCAATCGGCGCCCTGCGCCACCCGAGCCGGCTGCGAACGTGGCGAGGCCGCTCTGCTGGCGGGTGCGCGCGCAGGCGCAGCGGGGGTGGCCGGGCGGGGGGGGGGGGGCTGCCGGGCGAGGGCGAGCGAGCGGCGCGCGCCAGTCGCGGCCGACGGCTGCCCGGGGAGCGCCGGCTGGCACGCAGGCAGCAGTGGGCGACGCCATGGCGCTCGAGGCGGCCTCGCCCGCACACGCCCACGCCGTCCACCACGACCAGGTGCCCGTCGACCGGCGGAGGCTGGAGCGAATGATCGCAGGTGAGCGAGGCCGGCTCACCGGTTGGTTCGTTCGTGGATTAGTGATTATGGCCGCGAAAACTTCTAAGGTGATAAGTCCCGTAGGGCGTGCTTGTACCACGTGAGGTGGCCGCGATCTTCCCCCCCGTAGGATGGCAAGATCTGGCGCCGACCTACGTCGGCTTTTCCCTAGTCAGGTATCTCCCACAAGCGAAGTATCGGCATTCTGGACTTACGAGCCAGGTGTCAGCCCGCGAGAGTTGCGACAGTGCGAGTAGTGGGGAGAAGTTGGAGCCCGTTTTATGAATGTCTCGGTGTCTAATGCAATGATCAAAGCTGTGAAACTATTTGCCCACTTATTTAAATGTGCAACTACCCCATTTCTAGCCACAAGGGCTCTACTTCACCGTTTCTGTTTCTGTGCACTGCTATGTATCCACATCCTTTTTTTTTTTTTTTTTACTTTATGCTAATTGTAACTCATGAACAATATTTCAAAAATAGTTGCCTCCTTTCCAAATGCATTATGTAATTTTAATTTTAACTAACAAAAATTTACAATTTAATATAATTAATATTTTAACGCCAGTTATAATATTATCGTTATAATCGTAAGTTTCTTGACCTTAATAAAAACAGTCTATGTTTTTTATATATTATTTCAGTTCGTTATTTATCATTTCATGTTATATTTAACGTTTGCACCCTATTTGGGGTATTTTTAAAAAAAGCAACCTAAAAATGTTGAGTAAGTTATATTCCATAAAATGGTAGCACATCTCTGATAAATTGATGCATTGAGAGGAACTGAACAATAATAAAAACAGATTATGACACAGCCAGTGTCCAGGTTAGTTCATATCATAAATAATAAGCATTTATACGAAATATTGACATTGACAACGTCAACGAAAATTTGTTAAATGACGGACTTGGGATTCTCTACAATATATCTGCATGGAGCGCGGCCTGTAATTCGCGTCCGACAATAGAACCTCAACCTTGTAGTTGACCATCAGAATTATAGTGCACTCGCTGTTCACAGATGACGCTAAAACAGATCTTCGAGAACTTTAAAGGAAAACATCGAGAAACGAAGTCAACCGTGCGAATGAATTTTGTAGAGCAACATTCATCAGCACACATTCCTTCTTTAGAATGAACTAGTGGTGCTTCTGAACGGCACAGACCTTCCCGTATTAGTTTTCTATTTCCATTGGTCTCGGCTAGCTATTCGGACTTGCCACATACTTTTGTCAGCTGCCATCCACAGCCGCCCATTTTTTTTACCTCTCTTAATTTTTCGGCTTCCTAATAGTAGAACGGAAATATTATTTTAAAAATATAAAAGAACAATAAAACCTCATCTTAATTGGCAATTTTCTTTGAAAATTTGGAGCGCTTTTTTTAAAAAAATAGCATTTAAGAGCTACTGTAAATTTCAGATTTGAACCTCCTTTCATAGATAACTATTGAGTTTTCGAAAATCTTCATGTGACGTTATTTCAATTAGTTCCAATCACAAATGCAATAGTGTTTACAAACTGCTGGAAGTATGCATATTAAGGCGTGAGAAACCTTTCAAAATTATTACCTTTATATAATTTTTGAAGAAACAAAATAATGCAGCAAAATCAATTGGCACTATATGTTCGAAAAGTTTTAAGAAAAAATTTGGAAGAGAAAAAAATTTTGAGAAAATGGCGTTAGATTGTTTCTGAAAATGCGGAATTTTGAACTCATTTGAACAGAAAAGTGTTGAGTTTTCGGAAAACTTTATCTGACATTACTTAAAACACATGTACTCATAAATACATTAAAGTAAAGGAATTGCCTCTAACGTAAATATTAACGACGTGAGAGACATTTTAAAAAAATACATTTTTTGTGTTCAACGTATTCAGCCTTCCGCCTCTTCCAACTCGCACTGCACATTCCATCCAGACATCTGAGCCGCCAACGACAGATAGGCTGATAGTGACAGAGTTGGGCTGCACTGCCATCCGTACGGCTATTTTCTATCTGTGGCAATGAACGAGGTCACACCAGTCACAGACGCAATGTTTCGAAACCCGTACTTCACAGCACATAAAGTTTTGCCTACAAGAATGTTAAATTCTGCCAAACGAGTTGGAAAAAATTAATGTAAATTGGAATGTCCTGTTTGGCATGTCTGAACTCATAGCCACAAGGCGCCCAGAGCCTGAATGATTTTGGGGTCATTATATTCAATTTCATCAATTTCGTTTTCAATAAACGAAAATATTTGTAAATTATACATAAAATTATTCACAAACAAACATACAAACACTCACGGTGGCCCCTGGCAATCGATCTATCTTTAAATGTCTCTACTCGGAATCGATTCCCGGAAAGGGCAACTTAACCGTCGCTTTTCTCACTCATATTTCACTTTATACCTTAAAGCCTCTCGCAGGGACGGAACACCTATCAATGGCGTGACCCGGCCTACAGTCAGGCATCCATTCTCTCGCCATCTCGATGCAATCTCTCCTAAAAAAAACTTGTGTTCAAGCTAGGCTGCGTCCCTCAATTATCCCTACGTCCGTGCTGCTTACGTCTGACGCTGCGTTCCTCAATTGAATCGTTTATTTCCGAAACCCGTCAAACACATAGTTTAGTGCATATTTATATGAAAAAGACTCATTTATCAACTGATTTAATAAATAAAAATACTTTAAATTCAGAAAAAATGGGAGACTTTTTCTCAGTTTTCTCGGAATGAGGAATTTGGCGTTTGACGGGTTTCTGAAATAAACGATTCAATTGCCTCTTTTACCACGCGGTCATGCAACTCGTACAAATGTATATTCTCGTACCGTAACAACTACTCTATCATATATGTTTAGAAAGCAATGGGGGACGTAGATCTTATCCCGGCTGTGGCAGTGCCCCGCTGGGGAAGTACCCGGACAGAAAAACACTGCAAACCGAAGTGTAGGTCGGCGCCAGATCTCACGTTCACTTCACGTTTTAGAGTATTTAAATTCTCCTTGCAACAACATGTTAAAACATATTTATACTCTTTGCCAAAATTGTTGAAGTAAAATTTGGAAGCCTTGAAGTCGGGTTTTGTGGGCTCGGGTGTAAAGCAATTTTTTTCACGCGTGAGCAGTCAACTCCGGTTATAGTGAACTTCCGAGGACGAACATTTTTGGTTCACTATATCCGATGATGTAAAAATTAATTAGAATGTCTTCATAATGATTAATATACAATGATAATATATAGATACAGAAAAATACATTAGCAGCACAAAATGAAAATTTTAATATCTTTATATGATTTTAAAAATATTTTCAATTGTTTGCTTCGTACATTTTTATTTAGTAAATTATCTAGATTCTTCTCGACTTCGTGCCCTCTCCGTAATTGATTCTGCATTTTCCATTGTCTCTAAGCATCGTAATGCAGTTTCGGCACTCGTTTAACGCCTCCTGCAGCATTGGAACCCCGTTCCATTCTCCAAAGGCCCTTTTACTCGCCTAATTACATGCGAGATTCTTTCAGTAGCGGCACCGAGCAAGGAGCTAACGAAACGGATCGCTGAATGGAACATTGCGAGCCAGCTACCTCCACTCCAGGGGAGACTCCTTGGATTATGGTCTTTGGCCGACGATATTTTTCTTTCAAGCTGCCTAGAGTTGGAATTTGTGGCTCTGAGCAGATATATTTTTCCAGAAGGGAAATAATTTCCAGGACGTATTTTCTACGTTCACTATATTTGAGGTTCAGAGTTCACTATAACCGACCTTCTTATACTAATTTGTTATGTAAACGAAACGGGACCAGTGACTTAGGTTCACTATAACCGGGATAGTTCACTATAACCTAAATATATCCCAGTCCATTAAATCGTCTGTATTAGTAAGCTGTTGTTTCTCTCGATGCGAGACAAATGCGAGAGTGAATATTAGTTATATCGACAACTGGATTTGAGCAAAAAAAATAAAAAAAAATAAATGCAAAGCCTTTTTCCAAAAATGTCGTATGAGCTTCACATAACATACCCTTAAATATAAAGACACCTTAACGGTATGGTAAAAGGAATGATAAAGTAGAAAAGTGATTTCTGGAATGACGCCACTAGTCTTTCTCCTTGATTATTTACCAAGTTTCAGCTCAAAAGCTTCTAATGTGACAGAGTTATGCATTTCACTTCCATTCTTCCATAGTAACATCCTTCCATTACATCCTTCCATAGTGTCATTTCAATTATCGGATACAACATTAATCTGTACCCGATAATCTGCGCGTGTATCCCCTCCCACCTGTACCAAACTTAACCATCTCCGAAACAGCATTAATATACTTTAATACTGACGTGTGCGTAGTTGCTGAAAGCATAGCTGAAGTGCACAGCTGAAAAGAACCTTAAACACAGATTTTACTATGTGTGGAACGACATGTCTAGCAGGCTCAGTGCATACCCTACTTCCTTCTGCTCTTAGATAAATTATTAAAGGTTTTAAACCTGCAAATTCTTCTAGACAATGAATCACGCTTTAAGTCGCTATTCGTATACATTATAACGATCACGATTTATATCGAAAATATCCTGTAACGAGGAGGATTTCTGTAGCCTTAAAATAGCATGACTTTTATCTTAACATTTAAAGGATCTGTACTGAGGGTCCTTATTGAAATTCACCTTTGTAAAGACGGCTCGTACTTACGTTGGACGGTGGCAAATCTCCAAATAACCTTGAAATTTGTCTTTGTTAGAAATATTCGTATAGAAATATTAGAACTCGTTAGAAATATTGGTATAGAAATTCTTCTTTGTTAGAAATATATTTTCAATAATTCAATAATCAATAAATTGCAGCAACATCGGTGTATGACATCGTTTTGAAATCAAAGAGCAACCACCCAGTTCTTTCTCTGGCTTCTCGTTGTAAGCCAGAAAACGCATGTTTAACGACACGTTCTAATGGAGCATTGTAAAGAGCGGACAGGGTTTAACTTTATGAACCACGAACCTCCCGGCTTCACGGGCGTCCTTATGCGAGCAGTCCGCCATTCCATCTACATTGTAGTACCGTAGAGCCCCAAAATGACGACATGAATGGCTGGAAACTAATCGCCGCCTGCCTTGGGAGATTCGGGGCATACTAGTTTTCTATCTAGTATAACCGTATATACGCATGTTGTTTTATTAATTTGCGGGTTATCAAATGTGAACAAGCACGCTCAATTTTTAACGGTTTTGAGAGGATTATTTATCATGTTTGGCGAATTTATTTTCCATTTTATATGAGGTTTGTTGATTTAAAATGTGCATTTTACGAGAGCAGTTACTTTTGTGGAAGAGGTAGTCGATAATCTGTTGATAGTCCTCTGGGATTGCGTACAGTTCTTTTCCATGCAGTCATTTTGCTTACGAGAGTTTGTGAGAATTCTAACCCCAAACTGTATTGCTGTTGTTGCTTTTGTTGTCGTCAACTATCTGCCGCCTATGGCTGTGAACGGAAATTGACAAATCTTTCGAAACAAAGAAATCTTTTCCGCTCTTGCGCGTGAATTTTTGTGAGAGATTTATCCTTAAGTTAGTGAAGGTTATAAATAATAAATATACTTCCCTGATATTAAACAATGAGTTCAGTAGAAATATTTCAAAAATTCCCTTTGTTTCATACACTATTAAAGAAACTAAATATTAAAAAACCTATAAATCTAACTCCATATCTTCAAAGTTTTATTGAAAATATTAATTCATAAAAAAACAGCAATTGGTTGAAAATTCAAAAATGATATTCCATAGTAAATAAAGGTTGTTATGTGGGTGTAATTTCTGTGATAAATTAGGTGGGTTGAAGGGCGAGTCTTGCTTATTAAGCAATAGTTGAATACGAGGCAGAGTAATCGAAGAACTTTCCGCGTTCATGTTATGTTCATCATTAATTCCACACGAAGCAACCAGGAATTCAACTCCAGTTGCAGCGATGAAAGGCCTGTGGTCTTACCTCTCAGCAACGAGTGATTGCGCCCAATATGACATTGTAATTACTGTTGTTGGCCAACAGTCTGATTAATTTGATTGATTAATTAATTGCTGTTTCCGGGCACGTCAAGTGCTATGGTGATTTGTGTAGTCAGTGACAATCCCAGGAGAGGACGGTTGAAATTTCATCCGCTGGATGCTGATATCCGGCGCATTCCTACACGGTGGCTTTCCACACCCAGGTATCTCCCTCAACGGGACACCGCCCCACCAGAGACAATCTCTAAGCTTCCGACGTGTGTGCCGACGTGGATGTTAGTGTAGCGCATAAGGGTGTGGGTAAGTAAAGGGTGAGGAAAGGACATGGAAGCAGAAAGAAAGATAGTACGCGCCTCGTGGCCCGTTTATTAGGGTACCTGCTTCTTGCATTCGCCTGTTGATCGAAGAAAGCACAAAACTACTGATCAGAGCAGCCAGCCACTTGAATTTTCCTCCAGACAGCGGCTGAATTCGACTTGGCTATGTAGATAATGTCGTAAATCCTGCCACCGTCGTGGATCGAAGCCCAGGACCTAACGGTCAGAGTCCCTTCAGAGCTAATGGCCAATGTCTCTGAGCTAACCTCGCCCGTCACCAGCCTGGTGATTACTAGGGCGCGGAATTTAATGAAACGACGAATTTGCTTTTCACTGAAAACAACTTTCACTCGAAACTGAAAACAACTTTCACTTTCACTCGAAACAATGCCATTTAGTATATAAATTAATTTTATATCATGAGAAAAAGAAATAACCCATTTTTGTATGCCGTTTTTGCATTTTTCGTCGATTTCGACTTATAAGTTATTTTTTTTACCTTTTACAGTCATTTTTGGCTGATTTCATTTATTTTAATATCATTTTAATGGCACTTGCTTGAAACAATATTTACGAGATGTAAAAATCTGCAGAATTCCTGAGTAGTCTATTCGATATCTTCGCTCAGAATATGTAATGTCAAATGTTGAGAGTATGTAATCTAAGGTTCCAGTAGCGCATATCAGCACTATTGTCGGTTTGGCCGATTTCGTGATAACTAAAGACAGATTTCATGATTAAGAACAGTCCAAACACAATTTTCCAAGCTGCATTTACTCGAACGAATGGAAGAAGCCTCGATTACATCAGTAACAAATACAATAGTTTGTTGTTCATCCGAACGGGTTTTGATCACATTTTACGTCCGTTTTCTTTCTTTTTAGGGAATCTTGGAAACAATTCCAAAGAATTTTATTTGTCATTTATGGCGGAGTTTTCGGTCATCAAAATCCGCCCCCTTGTGATCACAGACAATGTGTGTGGGTGGCTGGGGCAGAGGGGGCAGGCCGTCTGCTGGACTGGGGCCCCGGGTGGGTGACGCACAGGACAGTTCCCCTCGCCGCTCCTCCCCTCCCCGCCCGCTCTCTGAGTCTCCGTCGATAAACCTCCCTTCCCACTGCTGGACCCAGCCACTGGACTTCCCCATCCCGTCCCCACTCACATGCTGTCACCAGCTTTCTCAAATCTCCCGTCACAAGCACACAATGAGTGGTTTCCATTGGCCTCTGTGGGATATAGCAGATGTGGCACGAGCCACGGGTGCTACTAACAAGAGCTGTCATCCAGCATTCTTTTTTTGAAAAATAATTGAACGACAATTGCTTTAACTTTTCATCTTTAACAAGGTAGAATATGCATTGTAATAACATAAATTTCGATAATGTGTCCAACGCAATGACGCATATTAGCCCACTATTAAATTATAATTTTGTTTACTTAAAACATCGTGGCTTATTTTCTTGTTTTTTTGAATTTACAGCATACCAGATTTGTTATTGTTTTTAAGAGAATATTGCATTAATTGAGTCTTTAATTAAGTGTTTGGCATGACAATTATTTCAAATTTTAACTATAACTAGTTTGTTTAACCTTGGTTCGTATATCGCTGCTGTAATACATGCATCACTGCCATTTGAATATTTTCTCTTACATTGTCAGTATATCGCAATGTACCGTAACTCCAGAATTTCCAGTCACATCTAAGGTAGCACATTCCATTCGTCGATTACAAGTAGCAAACACATTAGATATCTGAACTACGATCAGACTAACAAATTACCTACTTGCGCGATTAGTTGTGTGATATAATTTCTTACGAATAAGTGAAACGGTAAATTACTTGAATTTTAAGCAAAAAGGTGATGCAGGTGTTCCACTAGCATTATTTGGTTTTGAAAACAAAATTGATCCATTTTTATGTTGCTTTACAGGAAGGGTACTGTGAAGTGCCCGTCAATATAATAAATAATAAATCTCATTTGTGAAAGACCAAAGAATAAATCTCTACTTTTGTTGATATTACTACTATATACATCTTTTAACTGATTTAGTCTTCTACTATTACTACTTTCTTGCTTGAGAACGCTATGGAAACTCTCATAATATTGATCTATAAATATGTTTACTGTTAATTTGCCCTGATATGCCCATAAATTTGCCCTATACTGAAAGGTTTATCATTTTGATTCTATTTCCATTTACTTATGGGTTTCGGTATACAATATGTTGTCTTCTTACCTGTGTGGACGAGCAATCTATACAAAATTGCAATCTCTGGAAGTTCTGTTAATTAAAAATTGATATTTTGAATTGATGGCAAATAGCTATAAACTATCAGCCTTTTTTCAAATACATAACAAATTTCGTTTACATCTTTCAAAGAGCTCATGATTTGATCTGGTATTATTTTACTCGTATACAATAGCTATATTTCCATACGGGTAAAGAATTAAAGTTCATAGCTTACTATGATCTTCGAGCGTATCGTTCTCGTCTCGAGTGTACTCCGGATCTTCTCTGTTGATACTCTCTACTTGCTGTTACTGTCTCTGTACTTGTTGTGTTACTGTCTCTCCGACAGTATTCTCTCCTAATGTTAAAATCTGATTACAAAATATCACCAGGGTGTTATCAGTTGGTTATTGGTTTCATAAAACAATTACAATAAATTATTATGCGTTCGCAACATTCCCTACGCTGTACCGTTTGAAGGTACCTAGTCGCTACTGTCTTCGCTCAATACGAATTGTTGCATAGCATCCCCATCTAAGACTCCTTTATAAATTCCATTTCGAATACGAATTCTATTCAAATTTAACTTAACCATCCAAAAACTACTTTTGAAATCTCTATTTTTTTTCGTTAATCGGCCGACTAGGACCACGCAGGCAAGCATCCTGCATTTACCGTGGCTCAGTTTTTATTTATTATCGCGGTGGCAGGTGCTTGCAACAATTCTTAGGGGGGACCAGCATTTAGCTGGATCCGATTTTTATCCCCCATGGTTGTTAGCCCGGGGGTATGGAAGATGAGAGATGATAGGAATGGATTAGGAGGCGATAGGTGATCGTGGACTTTTGGAACCATCCCAGCATTCGCCTTTATGACCGAGGGAAACCACGAAAACCCCGGTCAGGATGGCCGGCTCGGGAATCGAACCCGGACCTCCCGATTACGAAGTCAGTGCGCTACGCACTGAGTCACTTCGCTCGGTTTTGAAATCTCTATATTATTAACATATAAAACTCTGAAGAATATAGGAACCAATTTCGTTTTACCCACTTCCTTCTAATTAAAAATAATAATCCCGAACCTATATGTTGTTGATCGCACCGTGTAGTCGTTGTGTCCGCGATAGCAGCTGACGTAAGAGAGACTGAATATTAAAAATTTCTTACGAGACTACACTTCACACCGCCTCCTTCGTACATTATTCTCTATATATTACAAGGGACTGTGCTTACTTTTCCATAATAAATGTCATGCTCGCGACCATGAAATATAGTTCCGTATTTACCGATCGCCCTGACAACGAGTATTATTTCACTTGTTCGTATTCTGTATGCATGTACTGACGAGCTATTTACACTCTCTTGATGCCGTTTATGTTCAAATAAAACCGGTGGCTTTCTGGCTTATTACCGTACAATCTTTCATCCTTCTGACCAAGTGCACAGTTCTGCTTGTGTTATCTAAATTTTCAATTAATTTGTAACTGTTTAAACCAATTTTAATCTCTTTGTTTCCCGGTCGTTGCTTGAAATGTTTATAGGTCCATATTCTGCCTAATAGCTTTACAATCTATTAGCTTTATAACCTAATAGCTTTACAATCTATTATGACTCTATTATCTATAACGTTTCTGATTTTTTTGATATTTTTAAGTCGTTGTTGAGACCCTTATTTCTTAAAGATCGCGGTGCATAGGCAGCTGATCTCCAAAGTTTCGCTTGAAATGTTTGGAGAATTTCCAGTAATAAAGAGCTCGCCGCAAAGGTCTCAAATCCAATGGCCGATCTGTTGTCTTAATTATTGCAGTGCAAATATTAATTTAATTCATCAGCAAAATACTTCAAAAAAAATATTTCAGATACAAATTACAAAATACTTCGTCGAAAGTACTTTAGACGCTAAATACAAAATACTGCCATAAAAGCCTTTTGGATACAAAATAGTTATTTATGTAACAAGATCTTAAAGACTAGCAGAGAACCTGTTACATACAATGTTGTTATTTTTTATTTCTAGTTATTCTAGTTATTCAAAATAAACATTTAACACTTTCATGAGTTGAGGATTGTCATTGCTCTCGATCAATGTAGCAAGGGGTTTTGGTACAGAGTCTCGGTATCGTTTTAAATAACATTCCCAGTGCGCAGAAGGACCAGAAGGACAAAGGGGGCAAGCGGGGCTACACCAGAAAGGACGAAGAGGGCAAGTGGACAAAATTGAACAAGAGACAAAATGGAACAAGTGAACAAAATGGGACAAGTGGACAAAATGGGGCACATGGACGAAATGGGACAAGTTAATAAATGGGACAAGTTAACAAAAGGGACAAGGGAGGCCAAATGCGACAAGGGGAGCAAGTGTAAAAATGGGGCAAGGGGGTAAATAGGACAAGGGGGTAAATAGTACAAGGGGATAAATGAGTCAAGGGGATAAATGAGACAAATGACACAGGGTGACAAATGGGAAATGGATGAATGGGACAAGGGGATAAATGGGACAGGAGGACAAAATGGGAAAGAATGGAGCAATTGTTAGAAAATGGGAGGAGCCAAGGAGGCAAGGAGGCAAACGGAAAAGAGGAGAAGTGGGATGAGTGGGACAAAAGGGATATATTTATCCAAATATGAAAGAGCACTGGTAAAATCTTTTTTTATTTATTAACTTCTGTTCGGCATTACATTTCAGGAGTGTTAATGTTTTATATATAAATACTTTGTCACAACTTCTCACGCTAATTGACCTGATTGATACAGGTTGTTTTCCGAGTCAGTTATAAAATTTAGTTCAACTGATGTTAAATTTGGATTTGCAATATGTCTTTGAACATAATAGCTGGAAGTTAATATTTTATATTATCGGACATTGGGAGTTAATGATATTGAATATATGGGTCTTAATTTGTCTTTCAGACATCGTGAGCATCTTTGGTTAGGTTTTGGTTTGTTTCTGCCAAGTTTGAAGAGGTTGTGGGCTGGAGATTCAGAAAGAAAATAATTTTTAAAAAATATTTCCTGTCTTTTGACACCGTTAGCGTTTCAATTTAATGTTTTGAGTTCTTGAGTTATATTTGTCTGTTGAAGGATTTGTGTAACGATTGTATTATATTTTGAATTTGGGGCATGACGTCGTTTACTATTATATTTACTAGATGGACTACATCAAATTGAGGTTGTTGACTTCCAGGTAACAGCGCTGTTTGCCAAGTTAATGGCTTGCGTTGCAGGAGAGGATGAAAGTGTTGATTAATTTAATATATAGAAGGTTGCTCACGTCTCTCAATTGTCTGTTGCGGTTTATTGATATTTTATATGAAAGAAATGCTAACCATGACCTATGAACTTCTTGGTACACACAGCAGCCTCGGTAATTTGCAGTATAGGCGACATCACAATTAGCACAAGTTGATGCGGAATGTTTTGGTATAGTACAATTAGAATAGTGATGATGTCCATCCCAACGAGCACACCTGGAAGTTACACGACAATTAGCCTGCGAATGCCTGTATCACTGACAGTTATTACATTGCACAGGTGAATTACGTTTAACGACTGACTTGATATCATCTAATATTACTTCATAGTTATTACCTAATACCTGTGTGTTGAAATTTTCACTAATTGGGTAATTGTTTGGTTCTTTTGGGGATTCTTCTTCCGTAAAAAGTTCGTATCTATTTGTTACTGGAACGCTATACTTATCACGAGAATCGTGAGTTCTTCATCTTTTGGCAGAGTTCTGTTCCGTAATATTTGATTCTCTACTTAAGTTTTGTTGGAGGAGTTAACTACTTATGTGCAGTAGTGAATAATGTTGAATCTGCGGAACAAGTTTAAACCCTTGATGTTGTTGCAGCTGCAGAATAATTATGCCCTGCTCATGAAGCTCCTGTGACTGTGTTTGTCGGCATAATTACACGTTTCCGGGTTTGTAGGCCGTGGTCCAACGGAGACTGGTCCCTACGTTTCGCCTGCAACTGTGGCAGGCATCAGCAGTGGCGTTGCTGGCGGGGGCGCAATGTTCTTGATGGCGCGGTGCTGCAATGAAGAACACTTTGCTCCCGCAAGCAACGCCACTGCTGATTCTTGCCACAATTGTTGGCGAAACGTATGGACCACGGCCTGCAAACCCGGAAACGTCCAATTATGTAGAAACCGGCGTTGAAAGCCTACATTGTATGTTTGTTGGTCTTGCATAATTTTCCTTCATTGCTCTGCCTGAAGTTGAGGTTTTGTAGTTTTTGAAGGTGTTCTAAATCTTACCTAAAGGATGGTGTGCACTCTACCATTTCTATGCTTGAACTTAGACATTCGTTTGGATTGTTTACGTGTCTAAAGCATTTTTAATTATTTCCGTTTTGAGTCTACGCTTCGTTTCATGAACAGTGCGAGTGCTTTCAGGGGCATTTCCCCAGAATATTATTCCATATTTTAGGTGTGAGTGCACATTTGCAAAATACATTGTTCGAAGTGTCTCAGTGTTGGAGCTTGACCTGAGGGTGTATAGGGCATAGCAAGATTTGCTGAACTTCTTGTTAAGATTTGAGATGTGAGTGTTCCATTTTAGGTTTTCTTGAATTGTTAGTCCGAGGAAGGTAGTTTCATGAGATATCGTTACAGGGTTATTGTTTATGAGCAAATGCTGTGAGAGTTTTTCTTTAGATCGCGGATTCATGAAATTTAGAGAGACTGTCTTGCTGGTGTTTATGATGAGTTTGTTGTCTTGAAACCATTTTACTAGTGCTTGCAAAGTTTTGTGAGTTTCTTTTTCTAATGATTGTTGTGTTTTTGCTTTAATGATGATGTTTGTGTCATCAGCAAACAAAATTATTTCGTTGTTCCTTAAAGCCAAAGGCATGTCATTTATGTATATAAGGAATAGTATTGGCCCAAGGATGGATCCTTGCGGGACTCCACAATTTATTATTTGAGGACAGGAGTAGTATGAGGAGATTTTGTTTTCTTTAGTGTGTTGGAGGGCAACTTTTTGTCTACGGTTTGATAAATATGATTTGATCCATTGGCCTGCAATGCCTCGAATCCCTAGCATTTCTAGTTTTCTTAAAAGTATATGATGGTCAATGATGTCAAAGGCTTTTGACAAATATAAGAAAATGCCAATGGGAATTTCCTTCTGATTTATTGCAACAAGTATGTCATTTAAAAAGGAGAAGATGGCTGTGTCTGTGGATCTATTACTCCTGAAGCCATGTTGTGCATTTGTGAGGACATTATTTGCATTGAGAAACTGTTTAAGTCTATCATTGAAAAGTCTTTCCAGAATTTTTGAAAATCCTGATAACAGGGATATAGGCCTGTAGTTCATTGGGTCATAACTATTGCCCTTTTTAAACAATGATTTAATTTTTGCTGTTTTGAATATATCTGGAAATATGCCTGATTTTAGAGAGTAATTGCAGATGTGAGAGAGTGGTTGCACTATACATGGAGCACTGTGTTTAATAAGAAAATCTGGAATGTTGTCCATGCCTGCTGAGAATTTATTCTCCATTTGTCCAATGATTTTAAAAATTTCAGAGGGGTTGGTTTCATATAAAAATATGGAATTTACAGTTTGTGTAATATTAGTGTTTGTTTGGTGTGTTTTATTGTTTAGAGAGTGTTTAGAGATTAACTTATTACTAATTTGTGAAAAGTGTTCATTGAATATATCAGCTATTTCTTGTGGGTCTTGTACAGTTTCGTTTTTGTAGTGGAGCTCTATGTTGTTTTTTTTTGTTATTATTAGTTGGTGCTGTAGTCTTTTTAATAATGTCCCACATGGCTTTTGTTTTATTACGTGCATTTGCAATGTACTTATCATTTGTTATAATTTTTGCTTGATTACTTTTTTAGGATCTAATTATATGTTTTGTAATATGAAATGAAGTTTGAGTTACATTTGTCATTTGTTAGTATTTTATACATGTTGCGTTTTATTTCACATGACACTTTGATGCCTGTGGTAATCCATGATTTAGTTTTCTTATTTTGGATCTTTCTCAGTTTTTGAGGGAAAATGGCATTGAAATGTCTTAAGTATATATTTATGAATGAGTTAAACTTATCATTTGTATCGGTTGCCTTATATACTTCATTCCAGTTTTCAAATCTGAGCAAGTTTTGGAATTTTATTATGTTTCCTTGGGAATAGTTACGGATTTCTTTGTAATTCTTTGTAAAGAGGACTGGGGGCAGGTGAGGGATGTGGAGTGGGCAGGAGAGGTGTGGGAGTAGGAGAAGGAATTGGTGGGGGTAAGAGAGGACTGGATGGTGGTGAAAGATGCGGAGTGTGTAAGAGGGTTGTGGATGGATAGGCAGAAGAATGGGTGGGAGATGGATGTGAGAGTGGGAAGAATTGTTTTATTGAAGTTACAATGTTCCGTTGATAAGGAAAACTTCGCAATTGTGTGATGACTTAATCTAATTAACTTAATCTAGGTTAAATTTGTACTGAACTAACCTTAATATTGAGAGAGGAAATAAAAAGCACCCCAGGAGAATTATTCAATATTAGCAAATATCTGGAGGAAAGAATGAAGCGGGAATTTGTTCTTTATTCTGGTTTTGTATCTGGGATCTTTTCCGAGTACGTAGTGGGTTGATGCCTTTATGAAGGATAAGTTTGTGTAAAAATTGTTTGATAGGAATGCTATTTGGTGTGCTATTTCATGTATGTTTAGATAGTAATGTAATTGTTTATGAACCATGGTGCTCTTGTTATTAATCTTAAATATTTGTTTTGAAACACTTGCAATTTGTTGAAATTGGTTTGGGTGACGTTGGTCCAGATCGAGCATGCGTATAATAGAGTTGGGCGAATGAGTGATTTGGATAGCGTTAGTGCATTTGACAGTGAGAGATAGTTGTATGAGTTTAGTAAATGTCTTAATTGGATGAGTTTGGTTTTTGCCTGCTGTGCTTTTATCTTAAATGTTGTTTCCAGTTAAGTTAAGAATATAAATTTAATCCAAGATATTTTATTGTTTTCGTGATTGGGGTCCAATTTATAACAATATTATTTATAAGTAGCGGGGCGTATGCAAAATGTTTTAATGAGAAGACTTTTGCTGCTGATTTTGAGGAGTTTAATTTAATTTTACAATTATTTGCTCAATTTGTTATTAAATTTAGATGCTATTGGATCTTAACCCTTGGTCTCCAACGTAAAACGCCGTCGGGTGTTTTTCAGCCAATTCACATTTTTGTGAAATTAGTAAATTTTAACATTCTAGGAAACAAAATTCTTTCTTTTTTTTCAAAATACATCCTTTTCTTCATTTCAATGAACGATAAATTCTCATTTCTCCAAATAAATGCCCACCTCTGCCCTGTCTTACATGCGCATTTTTTGTGGATTCGGGACTTTTTGACCCGTACGTTGTAGAGCAAAGGTTAACACTAGCAAAGTGACCACTGCATTGTGAACTTGGAGTTGCGGAGCGCGATCTGCACCCTACCGCTTCTTTCGGCGTACTGGTGGTCAATAGCTAAAAATTTCTTGTAAGAAGAGAGTAAAATGTGTGTATACAATGGGATAAGTCCGGTTTTTACAGTTATCTCTGAATTTTCGATAATTGCAAAAGTTGAAATTTTTTCGGCGTGTTCCTACAACTACAAAATCGAAGATAAGATATCATATTTAAAGGGGATCAATGATGGTTAAGGGGTTGATTGAGAGTCAATAGCTAAATATGAATCGGTGTCTGGTCAGAATGATCAAAATCCCATTGCATACAAAGAAATATTATGAACTTCATTAAATATAATCTGAGATAAATAAACAAAACTTATTATAAGAAGGGTAGAGAGGGCTAGAGAGGGCAAGAGAGAGTGAGAAAGGGCAAGAGAGGTCCAGAGATGGAGTGAGAGGGCTAGAGAGGGAGAAAGAGGGTGATAGAGGGCGATAGAGGGCGAGAGAGGATGCGAGAGTGAGAGATAGAGATGGAGAGAGAGGGAGAGAGAACAAAAGATAATCCTTTTCCTTGAATAAATTGGATATTGTTTTAATGTGTTTTCAATCACTTTTCTGAAACTATTATCGACGAAATTGTTAAACTTTGAAAGAGTAATCACGACTAAATTTGCTTTATGATTGGCCGAGCTGGCTATTCCATCACTAAAAATATACGAGAAACGCCGCGAAGAATGAAACAAGATTACACATTGTCACGTTCAAATCGTGCTGTAAATGTTTCATGCAGAATTAAATGAAATAAATGAAAATGTATAAAATATTGATGCATTTCTTTCCAAAAGAGTCTGGATCATTTGGAAACCATAAGCGAAGACCAATTCTATTTGGTAAACAACGAGGTACAGAAGTGGACGACAGTGAAGTGTGACGCAACCTTAAATTGGCTCTCTCGTGATGCTTCCCAACCATTACACGACCATGAACTAGTCCTCAGACGTCCCTGTGAAAAGTAAATTGACAAGGAAGAGTATAACTACTCCCTACTTTGTTAATACTCTATGGGTAAGCTATTTCGGGGTGTGCTCCAAAACTGTATGCTCCAGAAGATCTAATTCATATAGGAGGAAAATGAACAGCCCTGAGAATGGTGATACGAATGGCAAGCTGTTAAAACAATAAATCTCAACATTTGGTTTCTTCAATATGCAAGAAAAAGGAAACGATCAAACAAAATTTAATTATCTTGTTACAAATTTCGATGTTAATGGAATGAGTCCCTGATAAATTACAATTTCAAGAAGGAACATTAGTGATATAATGATTAACTAGTGATGCTAAAACAATAGGAAATTTAACGCAAAATTACGAGAGAAGTACTCATATTTTCGAAAAATTGTACGTGACATTATTTCAAAATCTATATTTAAGGAACAGATTTCATTAAGGAAAACATATTTATCTTCATAATTGTACTTGTAGGAAGACGTCGGAAAAAAAATGAATTTTTGCACTTTTCGAAAAATTAGTTTTAAACGAAAAAGAGACCTGCACCATTCTCTTAAACGTCTATCCCTATCCAACTATTAAATTTAATCTAAAACGATGGAGCCATTTATTTTGAAAATTTTAAAATGTACCCCTGGCTTCATGTAAAATACCCCCAAAATTAAAATATCGGTTTCAAATTCAAGAGGCCGCGACATCAGCCAGATTGAGGGCAGACAGTCGCTTCACCGTCGTTCGATTTTTCGATATCAAGGACCCACAAAACATGAATTCTGGCTACACCACGTGTTAGAGGATTTTTTCTAAATTTAGCAATTGGGGTCGCGCAGCATTGCATTACTTTCTCTCAACAGCGTACGCGGTAACGAGAAAGTAAAAAAAATGGTCGTGTTGAAGAGAAATGTGTTCAATTGCATACAATTGTAAATCATAACCGTCTTTAGAACTAAATTGTGAAAATGGATCACAATTGATTGTATTTTGTATTTTCAAAAGTATTTTAAAATACTATTTTGTTATTTACGTCTGTAAATACACACTCCTTAGCAACCAACCGTTTGAACAACGCTTTAAGAGCACGTCCATTACAATTAGCTGTTAAAATGCTGGAGAGTCCATTAAAAAGATTTTAGCGAACTCTCAGGTTTACTTACTTAAATGTAAGTACCCCCAAAAATTAATGAATGCTTTTGAAAATCACAGGGATTGGACTCAGGCCCGATCAACAGGGGTTTATTCAGTTTGGAAAACATCGTGCACATATTTTAGACGCTCGAGTTGTTCACATACACCAGACAGACGGAAAGACGGACGTTTTGCCGTTAATCGATTATTCAGTATCAAGTACTCACAAAACAAGGATTCTGGCTACACTACGTCTTATAGGATTTTTTTCTCAATTTAGCAAGTGAATTTATCTACATTTTCGTTATTAGGGCCCGGCAATAAGAGTTATTTGCCAAAAATTCGCCATTTTTTGCGTAGCATTACATGACTCTGTACTGCGTTCGCTGTATTGAGGAAGTAAAAAATGAATTGCATCTGCAAATACCTGAGTTAAGGACCTACAGAGAGAAAAAATATTAGTTCCCACGCTTATCTCGATTGACGAATTTCATCCCCTCTTTCCGACTCACAGAAACCTACCCCAATGTAACGACCTCGCTGACCTTACCCACCCAAAAAATTATGCGGCAAATAAAGCAATTGACTCTTGTGGGTGAGGTGTAGTGGCGAACTAAGCGAAGGCACCGATGCCACATCTAGAGAGGGCGGCGACGGTGGCGGTAGCGGCGTCTGTTGCGTGAGGCGTCGGGCGGGCGCCGCCGCCCCCGCCCCCACCCCCTCCCCCTACCGCCATCCTCGCCACCGCCCCGACTCGCCTTCTCAGCCACCGCTGCGCCCTCTGCTGCCGCCGCCGCCGCCTCGCCCCCTCGCGTCAATACTGGAGACACGGAGCCGCCTGGCCGTCGCCCTCGCCCCTCACTCTCGCCCGCCCTCTCCTCCTGTACCCTCCCCCCCCCGCGTGACACGGCTCCGCACGCCTCTTTCTCCACACCACGCACTTGAGTCGTACAAGTGGTCAACTTTTTTGTGTGTGTTAATTTTTGAGCGGGACACGAGAAATTGTGTTTTGACCATGCCTCTCGGATGGCTCGTGGACAGTGTGCTACCTTTCTGTGAGGTGGTTCCGGATTCGATTGGTAGCCGGGGCGAAACTGAAGCTGTAGCTTTGTGATACAAATCTCCTGTTTCTTTACGTAGTAGCTGTGTGAAAGAAAAGAAAAGAAAGCTGAAGAAAATGCTGTGACAGGCCGAGTAAGCTACACGCTCTTCAAAAAATTGACTGTCGAGAATCGAAACGGGAGTTCTCGGTATATGTCCAGTTGCGCTATCGAGACAGCACTTTTAATACAGACTTAAGGTGATAAGAGCCGCTGTGATGGTTACACTATACCTTTCATCAACAAAGTTTACAAATCAGGTTTTCATTTGAATCATTTTTTAAAATTTAAATCTTATTGTATTAAAAAATTATTTTCGAAAATGTTTTATGAACTAATAAGAGAACATTATCGTTATTTAGTAATTTTTACATTACTAAACAACACTTTTTGCATTATTAAATATGATAATAAAAAACAAGTCTTGTTCTTTTTTTTAACTCGTGGTCATGAATACATAAACATTGAATGTGTATGTAATTCTAAGAAAGTTTATTATCTCACAGCTAATTTTTTAAAACATTAATGAGTTAATATGTAGAAATCAATATATTCGAAATAAAACAAATATTTCATTTCGTTTTCGGTAAATCAGAAGAATAAACGTAAATTTAAACAATTATAAAACATACATGTTAAAACATTATACGTCATAAATAACGCGTCATTTAATAAACAATTTAACCAAAGATATTGTAAACTTTTTAAATTATTTTGTCTCAATCCTTATTTTATTTCTTAAGATTAAACAATTTAGAAAATAAATAATTTTTCAAATGATCCATTAGTGTTATGCAATATTCGCTCTATGCAATCTTGATTTTAATTAATGTGTGCATTTTATTCATGAGAACGGAAAGATAATAAGGTACTACTTGGGGAAAAGGTAAGAAAAATATTTTGTTAATTTAAATTATTTTTTTAATCAATTGATTAAAACAGTAACTTGTATGAGTTAAGGCATCCACTGAGAAAGAGAGACAACTAACTAAATTGAAAACTTCTATTTATTGACGTATTCAACGTGTTTATAATTGAGTAGATTCATAAATCGATATTTTGAATTTTGTGGGTTAGCTCCCTCTCTCACTAGATGTCTCAATTTATTTAAATCAATGTCACCCTACTACGAGCACACACCACAAGCGCCTACCCGCCCTCTCCTGCTGCCAGCACTCCCGCCACAGCCCCACCACTCGCCCGAATGACATGGCGCCGCACGCGACCTGCCCCACCACATCCTGCCCTCAATCATCACAGTGCGGGTTTTATAAAGTTGCCTCTCGAGGCCCGTCTCCACAGCGGGATTATATCACTTCATTTCGCGTCTTTCTCGGTCGTGCCACTAGATGTCTCATGTTCGCGACCGTATCAACTCGGTTTGATCATGAGACATCTAGCGGCACGACTGAGAAAGACGCGAAATGCAGTGATATAATGCCACTGTGAAAACGGGCCTATGTCACTGTATTTCGCGTCTATCTTAGTCGTGCCGCTAGATGTCGCATGATCGCGACCGTTTTGAGCACGGCTTAATCATGCGACATCTGGCGGCACGACCGAGAAAGACGCGAAATGAATTGATATAATCCCACTGCGGAGACGGGCCTTGAGAGACAGCTTTATAAAAATTGCTTCACGCCGATTGTGGCGGCTTGGGCACCAGCGCACTGACAATAAAGGCCGAAAAGCGCGAGTTCAGCCCGGATAGGAAGCCGACAATTTCAAAGGAGGTGGACACTGGCTACTTCGCAGGTCGAATTTAGCCGCTACGTGAAGGAGAATTTTTGCGGCCGGCTGCTCTGGTCGGTAGTATTTCATGGTTTCTCCGATCAACATCAGTGTAATGTCGGAGCAGTATCTTTACAAATGAGCCACGAGCTTACACTTACATGCACTATACTACCACACATGCGGGGACACCGGTCGAGAGAAAGGATCCGGGCTGGAGAGTTGCTGGTGGGAGATACCTGGATGAGGGAAGACCTGCAAGCCGGCGGGAAGGTCGGCGCCGGATCTCACCATCCAAAGGGAAGGGTTAGATTGATTATTAGTGATTCCGGAGACGTCAACTAATAGGATAATTAGTCCAGTAAGTGTAGTGCGTGTTTTTACTCGGGAGGTGGCCTTACCCTGCTGATTGGTGAGATACGGCTCCGACCTAGCGTCGGCTAGTGGAGTTTTCCCAAACCAGGTATCCCCCACCAGCTGGGCACCGCCTCAGCCGGGACAAGCTCTAAGCTCCCGATCGGTCTTCCCGCATGTGTGGCAGTGTAGCGCACGTTAGTGTAAGTGTAAGGGGAGAGGGTAGAACAAGGAACCACATTCACCAACTAAGGCACTAATGTCCCCAGCAGTTGACTTGCCCAGGAACACCTATTGGTGTTCACCATTCAAGTCCCTCCGGCAACACCCCGTCCTTACGAGATGTCAGGTTCGTTCAATCAGACTTTCGAACTAAGACAGACACATTCTGGAAAAAATAAGTCACACACTTTACAAGGGATGAGGCGCACCCTTTCTTTAAAAGATCCAGCTGGCTGGTGGCCATTTATACGAAGTCTCATTCTAGAATAAAAGAATGACCAATGTTAAACGGCCGTCTTCCTGCAACTACACCGAATGAAAGGTAAATAAGTCATGCTGCGATAATATGAGTTGGGAAGACCGGAGTTAAGTGTTCACTACAGCTTATTTTGACAACTGTATCTCGGAGAACACCTCATTTCTATTGTGAATGACGTTTTAGAGTACTTATAGAATATGTATTAAAGAAAATGTGTTTGCGGGTATGAAAAGTTAGAAATTACACTTTCAAAAAGCTTCTTGTATTTCTAAAATGTTTATCAAATTAAGAATGGAGATGGATATTATAAATGTCTTAAAATTTCTGCTGGTGTTATTGTCACGTACAACATATTTCCATGATTTTTTTATTCTTTAAGAACGAGCATACTATTGCAATTGAAATTATTGCGCAGTATTGATTTTTCGTTTTTTGCTCAAATAATTGATCATATGTTAAATAATTTCAAAAGTGCTTCATATATTTTTTCTGAAAACAATTAAAAACATTTTTCAAAAAGACTCATTAGAAATCCTGTCACCAAGCCAGAAAAAGGTCTTAGTTCTACACATCTAGATAAAGAGTCACTCAAAGGGGGCTTCGTGGAAAAGATTCTAACATGGCCTCCTGAAAAAGTTTCAAAATTAATATTTTTAATAAATTTCAAGAGAAGTGCTTGGAAATTGCATTTAGTCGGTGATTTATTTGAATTTTATAAATATCACGCACACACACAAATAACAATTAAATAATTGTTTTATGGTTGTTGATTGTTGATAATTTTTTACATATAATTTAATTTTTATTATTTTAAAGTTTGTTTGAAAATTATTAGTAGTAATTTTCTAAGTACAAAGTTTTGTTATCAATGTTTAATAATTATTTACGCTTGTTACATTTTATTTGTCTAATTTATTGTGACCTGAGTAAATTATAAATAAATGACGCTCTCTTAAATTCTCTCCCAAGTCGCTCTTGGTACATCTTACATAATCTCTCCTTGTTCGTGAGGTATATTTTCGTAACTGCATTGATCCTCTTGATTTCGTTCTCTCAAGTTCTATTTTTAAAATTGTCATTCAACACTACATTTACACCATATTTACACAATTACAATGTTCTTTCTGTTATAGGCGGTGATGAAAATCTGGAACCCGCAGAAGTTTTCTTCAAAAGAGTAAGTTGGTTTCTCGTCACTTCAGAAGTTAGATTCAAAACCAATTCGAGCAAACTTCATCATTTTCCCGGTAGATGGCTCCCAAGTTATTTCACAAAGAAAGAGAGACAGGTAGGACAATTATTAACCCGATAGCTCCAGAAATTCTGAAAATGCAATTTACAATTAACAATTTACAATTTTTACAATTAAATGTTTTCTTCTGATTTCTCTGCACTAGGACTATAAAATATAATAATACAAGGTGTTTATTAATGGGGAGATTTAAGCCTTAAGGTCTACCCTTCTGCCTATCCACCAAGTATTGGGATGGTCTATAAATTTAATACAATGTAACAGACACAAGTGTTGGCCACAGGGGAGTAAAAAAAATTAGATGGGCTACAACAGCACATACTTTTTCGCATTATTGAATACAGATAAGTAATATTGGATTATTGTAATTTCTGCCATAGTAAAAACTCAGTTGTAATTTGGAAAGGTCCAATATATAAGCAGCGTCTGTGCTAGAAACACTAATCATTTCTAACTTCAACAAATGAAACAAACGAATAAATTTAACTATTACGTTATTTGCAGCACATAAAAAAATAAAATAATAATTTTTCACACAGGCTTGTCTTAATTACATTGAAGTGATCAACAATTTTTGAATATCATATTATGCGATCAAAACTTCTTAAAGTAAAAGAAAGGTATTTGTTGTTTTTTTCGTTCGATTTCATTTTTTTCAATTTTCGAAAGTACTGAGAGTGCTCCGAAAATAGGACAATCACCACTTCCTTTGCAGATCTTTGTTACATACGTGAAAATATTAATTTAAAAAATTATAGTCATTTCTGAGAAAATGATTGTTTAAAATTTAAAAAACACTACCAAAGTTTCACGCAAAATTAAGAAGAAACACCCACATTTTCGAAAATTTGAACATGAATATTTTTCTGATTAACACAGTTCATTAAGAATAATATAATCTTCATCAAGCAGTTGTAGTTGTAGAAAGACGCCGAATAAAAATTTGAAATTTTCGAAAAATTAGAGATTTTAACGAAAAGACCTGCACCATTTTCTTTAGAGTCCCTGACGCTATCCGACCCAGTCTCATTTTCGCCAAACTCTCCGTATTTTACGAAAATTGCAGAAAAGTTAAGATTTCAAAACTACAAAATTGAAGATAGAGATTTTTGCCTTAAAATCTGTTCTAAAGACTCAGCTCTTTAGAAAAGGTCATGTACAGGTTTTGTTATACGAGCGGTTTTTTACTTAATGTTTGAAAACGTATTATTTTATTATTGTATTTTTCTAGATAATGCTGGAGACAGGAGCAAAAATTTACTGGCCAAGTCACCTGAAGATCGGAGGGAAGTCTAGAAAAAGTGAGTTTCACGATAGATTTACAATGCAAAGAAAGCTAACTCATGTTTTATTTCACTTTTCTAAAGAAAAAATGGTAAATGTCTTAGCTTTCAATATTTTTAAAGTGATAGGCAATTTCATTTCTTTCTGGTACGAATATACAGGGCTTTCTTAAAAATGAAGGAAATGTCAATAAAAATAAATGATAAATAAATAAGATTGTACATAATATTATTTATTACAAATAAAAGATCTCGGCTGGAAATAGTAATACTATATGGAAATAGTAAGAGTAATATATTACTGTTTCATGCACATTCATTTTTTTCTATTAACCTACCTGGCAGGTTCCTTGTAACCACTGCGCACTGTATGGTTAACATGCAATGGTCAGTACTACTCCCCTGCATTGGACATTAGTTCCTTTAGTGTAGTGAATGTTTTATCCTGGGAGGTGGCTGTGTTCCTCCCTCCCCCTCAAGATGGAGGCACTCGGCGCTGCCCTACACGTAGGCGTGCGCGAGATATATCCTACCAGGTATCTGCCGACTGCGGCACACAGCCCCTGTCGGATCACGCTCTAAGCTCCTGACTGGCATCCTAACATTTGGGGTTGAATAGTGCATGCGTATGTGTGTAAGGGGAAAGAGGAAGGAAAGATCGTGCGCAGTCCGTGGCCTGTTTGTTGTAGTAGTGCTCAGGCATTCGCCTTGAATTGATCGAATAACGCACGTACAACTACCGAACTGAGCATAGAAGGTAGAAGGAATTCTTCTCCACGGCACGACTGACTTGGAACTAGCTATATCCGTACTAGGTAGTGTGGACCTACTGATGAGAATGCTGACTTTGAGCGAAACTCAGCCTGTTGGGGGCGTAAGAAGCGGGGCAGAGAGAATGTGGAATGAGGAAGGATGAGACAAGAGGTGGGGAGCGTGGCGGGATGGGGCGAAGAGGGGTGGGGCGGAAATATGTAGGTTGAGTGTGACATAGTTTCCAAGTTGCTACATCCTTGGGGTTTGGCTCAGAGATTTCTAGTTTTAAATCAAGTAAGCAAGCTCCAGATTTATTCTTATTTTCTCCACATTTTTTCATTACTTCGTTTATTTTAATGAAAATAATTGAAGTGTAATTTTGAGTACGTAACTCATACTACTTTGCTGTCTTAAATAAATTCAAATTATTCGTTCCATTTTTTTCTTATATCATCATAAAACTACTTATTTTCAGTCAAATAAATTTCTATGCCTCCCCTCCACTCACTCACACGCGCGCGCACGCATATGCACAAACAAACGAGTTCGTCGAGAGCATATGCTATATATTTAAATTCCTTTCAATTAATCGTTTACATTTTGAATTTATCGCCAGTCAGAATTGTAACCAACATAATACAATAAATATATCGTGACTTGATGTATGATTAAGCATTTTGCTTTACCTTAGCGTTAGATTCAATTGCAAGAATGATTCTCCGGGTAGCAAACACTTTACAGGTTACACTCTGGGCCAAGGCGAGGCGGAGACGATCTATGCGTGACAAATCAGTCGGGGAGAAAACAGCAGAGTAAAGCGGAGCGAAGATGGGAGGAGGAAGGTGGACCAAAGATCAACGAGAAGAATGAGCAGAGAGACGGGGCGAACTGAGCGGAAGCCGTGAGGGGGGACGGGACGGGGCGTAACGTTGCGGGGCGGGCAAGAGGTTCGCAGGGGCTGGCAGAAAGCAGCCCGCAGCACACAGACGGTTGCTCGCAGCCTCCGAGATCTGCCCGGTGATTACGCCCAACAATCTCTTATCGCTCCATCACCAGACCAACCGTTTCGCTTCTGCTCTGCTTGCTCTGTTGAACTTCGGATACAAATGGTTATTTCAATCGGATATTCATCCCTCTATTTACTTTTCCCATGTCTACAAGCAAAGTAATAAAAAGGTCTTGCACTACGTCATCCCTGAGAACTCACTCATTTTTATCTTTCCCGAGTTCTCACATGTTTTGTTTGACTAATATTGCAGTAACTCCGCAATGCTCTGAAACATGATTTAATGCGAGATACCATTTTTTTAAAATTTCAGTTGCGTCAGGAAATGAAATGTAGTTTTTGTGTCAATGTAGTATATATATTTAAGCAGATGATACGATTTGTAAAATGCAATTTAACCTGGTATGTTGCTGTTCCTGAGTTGTTATTTTGGAAGTAAATCTTCCTGTATTGGGGGTTAATTAGTTGCTGACGAAATAAGTGGAAATTTTTGTTAAAAAAGCTATTGCTCATTTTCAAATGGAATTGATCGAACGTTTTGGTGATAGTATCGATTTCAAAGTTCTTTCTGCGATCTCCCTTATTTCACCAATTTTCCAAATCAATGCGAAACCGTTCAGAATATAAATTGTTTAAGTTACATCTTATTCTCAGTTTGACAGTTTATTTACCTAAAATGCTTCTTTCGATAGAATTTTCATATTAAGCTCCTAATTTCCCTGTTTTTGTACTGTTTATGTACTGATGCTCATTTATGTGAGCTATTAATTTTAGTATTATCTATATTTGTGGATATCATTTGCATGAAATAGGCAGAGGGCGTTGCTCAGTGATTTTATCTACATCATTTTATTTGTTCCTGCGTATTTTTATTTAAATTCTATGTGTATTGACGCATCAAACGTTCGTGCGTCAGACAACACATGTCCAATTGTAGAATCTAGTTCATCTATGTGTGTGCAGATCTTTTTCCAAAATAATTTCTTGGCAACAGATATCAATATCATCGAGAGAGAATTCCACAAATCATAGATATTTTCGAAGGTCGTGTTCATGAAAATGAAAATCGATAGTGAATTTATATTTTCTTCCATGTTTTGTAAATGTTAGATTGATTTACTTTCAAATTTAGAATATATACGATACATTCTGTTTATTGTTGAATCTTTGAGATGATAATCGGTTTTGCAAGGTATCTCCACGATCTCTACTTTTGAGCAGTTGCTCTTAAACGTCATTTGAATTTGCTTCGCTGGTTTTAAATAGTGGGGCGCTGCAAACTCAGGGAATCAGGACAACGAGAAAGGATCGCCACTTCACAATGCCCGTTTCCAGCGAACTGGGGATCGAAAACAACAACAACATATCACACCTGAAACGCGATGACGAAGATGCTACATCAGGTAGAAAATCTAGCGAAAAAGCTAATATATAAAGCGAAAATACTATTATTATTATTATTATTATTATTATTATTATTATTTTCACAATAGTATTTTTTACACATGTTGCTCTTCAGGTATTTTATCATATTCAAAGTTATATTAATAGGCTATTGACAAATTAGAAATTTATAAAATTTTTGATTCAAATATTTTTAATATTAAAATTTTAAAATGTTTTTAAACGTTTTTTGTACTCATGGAGGAAACTTGAAACTAGACCTTTAACATATGGTTCATCAACTGTTGAGTTATTAGCAACTGTACTGTAATATTACAATAATTATTTCAAAAATAATGTTGGTACCCCAAAAATCCGCGTTGTTGAAAAGAACTCTTTGAAATTTTGGTGTTTATTAACGCAGCCCCTGGTATATTGACACAATTTTCTCAAAAATGTTTAAAGAAAATTTTTGATAAAAACGTATTTTTAAAATTGTCGGTACTTCACTCAAAATTAAGCGAAAACATCAATTAATATTTTCAAAAAATTTCGTGTCATAAATTAGCGAACTAATTGTGGAAAACACATTTCTTATAAAGAAAATATATCTATCTTCAATAATGAAGTTTTACGAAGCATTCAAAACATATCTAACTTTCGCCATTTTCGAAACTAGAGAGTTAACTGTGAAACACATCGTTGGGAGAAAGTGTGGGGAAAATACGCAGGAAATCATGATGGTTTATAGCATATGGTTTACAGCAGAGGCCCGTGATATATATTTTAATTAATATTATATAAAATTAAATCTTTTTAAACCGTCTAGTGCAGTTTCGGTGGTTTAACTCTTGTGGGTACACCCCCTTTTGAAGCACGATAGAAACGAGTTGAATTTCAAAATCTATGTAACATTTAATTGATTGGCTTTCTGTGCAACTTACTATCATGTGTCTAAGCGTTTCTGTTACTTAAAAAATGAAATTCCGTTTGGCAATATCAGAATGTAGCTTCACTGTGCGCGCGTTTTGTTGAACTTTCCTTTTGCTTGTAGTGGTAGTAGTAGAGCTAGGGGAATTGCTATTTTGTTGGCAATAGAGAGGACTCAAATTTGGAGTTCGTTTGTCGATGCAAATAAGTTTTCTATAACTCGGGAACGAAAATGTCTAGTTTTCTACAAATGTTGCTAATCTCACGGTTTTTAATTTTAATTAAAATTAGCAGATTTTAATACTATTTTTAAAATTTTTAATCATATTTCAACTAATTATAGTTCAAATATTGAAAAGGGATTCTGGAACTGAAGAAAACGTGCGCAGTTGATTTTCTCTCCCAAAAATCACATACAGTTTCTACTGCTTTTTGACTAAATAAATCAAAATCAAATCTGAATATCTCTCCACGCACCGAAGCAGATCTCTAATGCTGCAATCTATACTTCAGTGTTTGGCCGTTCGAAGTTGAGTTCTAGCTTAGCTTCTAGAAAACTAATTTAATTTCCAGAATTAAAAAAAATAATTTATGGATCAGTGGTTAAGTATTCAACATGCGATGGTTTCCGAATTACATAAATGTACACATAATCCTTTGAACATTTGTACATTTGTGATTAATGCAATTGAGCTAATTGAATGTTTTTATTGCATTTTAATTATGTTTTAATTGATTAATTTGTTATAATTATGGTTTAATTTTTTAATATATTGAATATTTTGGTTGGCACTAGTGTAGTGGCGTTACAGGGGAAAGGAACTATTATTTTATGACGTCGAGGGGGATTTGGTTTATTAAATCTTAGGAAACATAATGATGTACTTTCTAAGGAATATTGCTTACACTTGGAGCCGAAGGGAGACTGAGTAACAAGTTACTTTTTAATTGTTTTAAGATATTGTCAGGATTGCCTGCTTTGAGCGATGTGAATTGGATTATTTTGGACAAACCAGGGGGACGTTACGGAGAAATGTTTTTTGAAATGTTCGAAAGGATTATTAGTAAGAGATGCGCATAAGTTGGGGAAATTTTTTCTATAATAGAAAGTCGTTTATGTGTTCAAGAGTTGAAGTGATGGCAATCTCTTAAGAATTACGAGTATTATGTGTATATTTAAGAGTTTATGTGAAACTTACACGTTCATAATAATGCTTTACAAAACGATGAAAGTTCTCAAGAGGCCATTCAGAATATAGAAATCGAATAAATTCAACAATTTAATTATAAAATCAGATATTCAAATATTGAATCGGGTGCCCCACAATTTATTCGCGGTTTCCGAAATCCGTTAAAGGAAATTTCATATACTCGGTGTTCGAACATAAGTTCATGTCTGAATGCATGGTATGTGTACTGGAGTGGCTGATCAGGGGCACCTTGCTACCTCACAAAAATTAAACTTAATTATAATTTTCCCCAAATTATTTAAACAATTATTATAAGCTAACGGATTGCACCTCTATGAAGTAATTCCATTACGAATAAGTATACCGCTTTTCAAAAACGGACGCTCTTGTGCAGAAACAGACTAACATAAGTTGAATGTGTTTAGAGAAAATGTATACATTTCTTCTGAAAATACAATACACTGTTAACAAAGATATAACTCTCGTCTTAAAATATTTCAACTGTAAATGTATATTCTACCAAGTGGTTAAGCGGAAGACCAGGCTCATTATTCTTGTAATTTATGGCTAAATATGGTATGAGTCTGTTAAATATAAAATCTACTCCAGATTGCAACTAGCTTCCTAAGGAGCAGATCCAAGGATTATCGGAGCTTTTTCAGTACTTGGCACATAATATGTACTGTTCCCAATAAAGCAATGTCTTACACATCCTAGTCTTTTGAATATCCTCGGAGTTTATTATCATTATTATAATGACTAAAATGATAATGATTATTGTTAATATTATTTTTAGTTGCTTTCACTTAATCATGTGTGACAATAGTTGAGGGTAGGATGATAAATGTTGGTAGGATCCTTTCTGCATTTTGCAGAATCATATCCCGAGAAACACATTAGTCTTTAATTTCACTTTATATAATTTTGAGGGTTAGTACTTTTTTCACAACACCATCTAGTTTTTTATTCTGTAAGTGTCGTTTTACTTGAAAGAATTCACGGGGGGGAGGAGGGTATTGAAATTAGATCCTTCCCCCCTAGGAATACTTTCTGGCTCCGCCCTTGATCCGCCGACGAAAGAAAAACGAGTGAACGGGTCACGTGCCGTCTATCAGGATGTCTGCGCGCCAGCGGGCCCGCGAGGCAGACGACAGGCGCTTGAGCGCAGCGGCGGTTTGTTTGTATGTTGTCAGCGCCGCGCGTGCACCTCGCCGGCAGCCTGCTCAGTGTGATGGAGGCGGCCCGTCGCGTGCAGGAAGGACTGGCCGCATCGGTGAGTACAATACAATACACGCTTTTCAATTCTTCGTTTGCGTTACACTTCGCG
Organism: Gryllus longicercus; assembly: GCA_038098605.1. Lineage (NCBI taxonomy): Eukaryota > Metazoa > Arthropoda > Insecta > Orthoptera > Gryllidae > Gryllus > Gryllus longicercus. The sequence continues at coordinate 620,799 of JAZDUA010000062.1, read as the reverse complement.
GTTTTAGATTCAGAAATGTTCTATATTACTTGCCTAAAGTAGAATCGTAAGGTCCCTGACGCAACGCCCCCTCTGCCTGAAAATTGTGAAAAATCATAAAATGTTATAACTCTCAGCTGCCACTAAACTCTAATTTATTTTTAAAGGCTTATTGTGTCCTTTAATAATAGAAAGTCAAATATAGACGGTATAATCATGGCTTTATTTCTGGCGGAACGCAACGGAATGACCTACCGGTACCTCGAGAATTATTATTAAATTATATTATAAATGTACAACTATTCCTATTAAATTAACAATTATTTTCCAAGACCTAAAATTTTATAACTCGAGCAATGGGTATAATCAGTTTAATAGATTACTTGCACTTGTATAATTTATGTCATTCATAGATTACTTAGCACTTGTATAATTCATATATCAACACAAGTGCATAATGTGTTAAACATATTATGCCCGTCTTAGTTTAGATTTAGATTTATTTAGTAAAAAAACAGTAAAAACTATATGTGATGTATGGGAGAGCAGATTATCTGCGCACGTTTTCTTAAGTTCCAGAATCCCTTCCCGTCATTTTAACTATAAATAGTTACAAGATGGGTAAAAGTTTAAAAGAAATAAAAATGAATTTTAAAAATCTCAAGATTAGCAATATTTGAAAAAATAGGCAGTTATAGAAGTTACGAGTTATAGAAAACTTATTTGCATCGGTTCACGAGCTGCAAGTGTGATTTTTCTGTTTTGCTAACACAATAGTAACTCTCCCTTACCTCTACTCTTACCATTACAAGCAAAATGAAAGTTCAACAAAACGTGCGCATAGTGAAGCTACATTTACGTCCAGAAGTAAAACAAGGAGCCATCTCAGTATTTACTCAATGGATCAGCGAAACTGGACAAAAATCCGATCGAGAGGGGGTTCATTGACCCAGAAGCTGAAGTACATTATTTGTTAAAAACATATTAAGTCTTTTTAAAAATGTATACAATACAAATGTAAACTAATTGATTACATATCACTGTTTTGTTAAAATGAACATTATTTTTCTTTTTGATAATCAGTATAGTCTCTAATTGTATAGAAACAGTTATGCAGCAGAAAAGATTTTACTTTTAACTTAAATTTGTGAACCGACTTCAATTGTTTAATGTCATCTGACAATGAGTTGTAAAGTAGCGTACATGTATTGTATGTGGATTTCTGATAGTGAACTGTTGATACTGACACTTGATGAACGTGATTTTTACGACGTGTGTTGTAATTATAAATCTTAGTTTTGCATGGAAATATGTTCCCACCGTTAAGTGAGTCACTTTTGACAAATTCGTAAATATATAGGCAAGGCAGTGGTAAGATTCCAAGCTCAATGAAGAGAGGCTTGCAAGGATAACGCGGATGGCATTTTTTCATTATTCGAATAATTTACTTTTGCAATCTAATGGTCTGAGTATTACATGATGAGTTTCTCCAGAATTTTATACCACATCTCAGGCGGGAATGTACATTTGCAAAATACACGCAACGAGCTGCATTAGGGCTGACAGAATTTGAAAGAATTCTGAATGCGTAACATAATGAACTTTATTTAGTGTTTAATTTTGTTGTATAGTTCTCGCTCAGCAGCGGTCACGAGCAGACGTGCTCCGCAGCTCCGCCAGTTAGCCGAAGGCTAGCGCTTATCGCAAGTCCGACTGCCCCGGCCGCTACTAGTGCCGGTCCGGGGTCAGAAAGAAGTGCATTTATTTGTGAGCAGTGGTGAATTAGGAACGTTTTCAACTTACCGTTCAAATTTACTAGTGATACAGTGGTGACCGCTCGTATTTGTGTATAAAGGTGACTTCATTCTCGTGTGAACAGTGGTGCGTCAAGAACTATTGAAAATCAATACCGCACATATATAGTGAAGTGAATTATGTTAACTGACTACGTCCCCTTCGGGGGACTAATCACACAAACAACAGAAATACTAAATAACCAAGAAAACAGTGAAGCTTTCGTCAACAATAGTACGAACGGATTGACTTTAGAACACAGTGAAATAACACTGAACCTTCAGCAACAGCATCAATTTTTATTGCATGAACATCAACAGCTAAAACAACACTTACAACAATTAGTGCAACAGAACCAACAGTTACAATTTCAAATACAGCAATATGTGCGTGAAAAAAAAAACCCCAGCCACCGTCCTAGAAGCTACAGCAACTAACGGCCAAGCATCTACAACGCAGGAAACGGCCTCAACCTTGTGCAGCTCATGGCAAACAATCCCGCTGCGTCGACAAAAAAGACGCAATGATGACAACTCTATACAACCCTCTAAGAAGACTAACAGTGAACACGCCCCGTATCATCAAAAAACAGGTATGAACATCTCTCTTGTGATGAAAATTTGGAAGAAACCTCGAATTCTGAGAAAATCAATAATACAACAACCAAGGGCAGCATGCAAGAACAAGACAAATATCGTACACCGCCTATTTTCATTCCAGGCGTCAGAGTAATATCTGATATGATCAGATCTATTAAAGAAGTCATTAAAGATGAAGACTTCTCATATAAACTTGTCAAAACCTACCAAGATGACGCCAAAATTACTATGAACAATGTGAAAATCGTACCTCAAACACCGGAGGTTTATCGAACGCTTGTTAAACATCTGAATCTAAAAAATATTGCTCATTATACTTTTCAGTTAAAACAAGAAAGAGCCTTTCGGGTAGTATTAAAAAATATGCACCCAACAGCAGACGTAACGGAACTTAAAGAAGCTATAGAAGTACAAGGCCACAAAATAAGACAAATTCATAATATCAAGCATCGTTTAACAAAAGCACCTCTGCCATTGTTTTTTGTGGACTTAGAACCTCAAAGTAACAAAAAAATATATGACGTCGAATACTTACTACATGCAAAAATTAGTTTTGAACCACCGCGTAAAAAACGAGAAATAGTACAATGCAAGCGATGTCAGTCCTACGAGCACAGTTTTCGGTATTGTACGCTTCCGTATAGCTGCGTCAAATGTGGAAAGAATCACGATAGTCGAACCTGTACTAAAACGAGAGACACACCAGCTACATGTGCTCTATGTAGCCGTGACCATCCAGCAAATTATAAAGGCTGCGAAGTATATCAAAAAATTCGTAACAGCAAGTATCCTAGTCAAAGTCAACACCGTAGAAATGCTACGCAAAACATAACTGAAGGCAACAATTCAAGCTCACTAACAAGTAATCAAACCATAGGAACAGGTAGACAGTTCACATATGCACAAATGGCCCAACATTCGCAAATCAATAATCAAAATGTGACGAATGAAAATAATCTGATTTCCATAATGCAAGAATCATTTAAAAAATTCGAGTCCATCTTAGCAAAGCAAGCTGAACAAATCTCCAGCCTAATTAATATCATGACTGCAATAATGAAGAAACTATGAGTAATTCACTGCGAATTGTCTCCTGGAATGCCAACGGAATACTTCAACATCGAAGAGAGTTAGAAGTGTTTCTACATCAAGAAAATATTGACATACTTCTAGTGTCTGAAACACATTTTACCGAAAAAAGCTATCTACGTATATCTGACTACGAAGTATATGGCACAAATCATCCAGATGGGACAGCTCATGGAGGCACAGCAGTAATAATTAAAACAAGAATCAGACACAATATGTACAAAGATAATGCTAAAGACTATCTGCAAGCAACCGCTATACAAGTATACGATAAGTTCGGTCCGCTCGTTATTTCAGCTATATACTCCCCTCCAAAACACAAGATAACCACCGATCAGTATATCAAGTTTTTTAGAACGCTCGGCACAAGGTTCATTGCTGGAGGAGACTACAATGCTAAAAATCAACTATGGGTATCAAGACTGGTAACTACAAGAGGTCGCGCTTTAGAAGGAGCCATCTCTACACTAAAACTCCAAACAATTTCATCAGGAAATCCCACATACTGGCCAACGGATGGTAACAAGGTACCTGATGTCTTGGATTTCTTCGTCACAAAGGGAATGGCACAGACCTATCACACAATAGAACCGTCTTTTGATCTTTCATCTGATCATTCTCCAGAAATACTGACAATCAGTTCTTCTGAAATCAAAAAGAAAGAAAGCATATACCTTACAAACAGAAAAACGAACTGGGAAGAATACAGCAACTGGCTTTACCATAACACCACTGCCAAGGTCCGTCTAAAATGTCCAGAAGATATCGACGATGCTGTTGAATACTTAATACAACACATTCAACAGACAGCCGTATATGCAACTCCAGAAATGAGAGTGTTTGAAAAAAATAAATACCCATCAGAAATACTAAAAATGATTAAAGAGAAAAGACAGATGAAGATGACCTGGCAACGCACTCATCACCCGGACGACAAACGAATACTCAACAGAACTTCCCGCCTCTTATCAAGAAAATTACAAGAAGTTCATTCGGAGGAAATGAAGGAAAGAATAGAAAAGTTGTCACCCTCAAAAGCTACAGATTACTCCTTATGGAAAATTACTAAAAAATTAAAAAGACCTACAAAACATGTCCCCCCTCTTCGTAAAACCGATGGAAGCTGGGCTAGGACGGAAAACGATAAGGCAGAAGAATTTGCAAAATATTTTGCAAAAACATTTCAACCACACCCCTCAGCACTACTCACAGAAGAAAAAGAAATCATAGAATTCTTGGAATGTCCCCATCAAATGTCGCCACCAATTAAATTCTTCTCAACAAAAGAAGTCACAGCAGGGCTGAAACTACTACCAAATCATAAGGCTCCTGGACATGATCGTATTACAGGGGAAATGCTTAAAAAACTGCCTAAGAAACTCATCGCCCTTGTAACATCCATTTTCAATGGAATAATACGCATCGGACACTATCCTTCGCAGTGGAAACTGGCACAATTAATTGTAATCGCAAAACCAGGAAAACAGCTACAAAATGTTTCCTCGTACAGACCAATAAGTTTATTACCTTCTTTGTCTAAGGTATTCGAAAAAATATTACTATTTCGCATATATCCATTACTTAAAGAAAATGACACAATTCCAGACCATCAGTTCGGTTTTAGAAATCGTCATTCTACAATAGAACAAATTCATAGAGTAGTCGACACCATCAACGGAGCTCTAGAAAATAAAAAGTATTGTTCCGCCTTGTTTCTAGATATCGCGCAAGCGTTCGACAAAGTGTGGCATCAAGGCTTGCTATATAAAATCAAGAAATGTCTGCCGCATCCATACTATAATATACTTCGATCCTTTATTTCAGATCGATTTTTTCAAATAAAATTCGGAGATGAAATAACACCGTTTCATCCAGTATTATCAGGAGTGCCACAGGGGAGCATCCTTGGACCAGTGCTGTACACGCTGTACACCGCTGACTTACCTCAGTCCCCAGACGTCACCACTGCAACATATGCAGATGACACAGCCCTGCTAGCTTCGCACGAAAACCAAGAAACGGCAACAAGAACATTGAAAGAGCACCTCGAGCTTATAAACAAATGGTGTAAACTCTGGAGAATAAGAATGAATGAAACAAAGTCCAAATGTATAACATTTACCCTCAGACGAACAAGAAATACAAGAATAGAAATAAACGGAAAACTAATTGAAAACGTAGACACCGTCAAATATCTCGGACTACATCTAGACAAAAAGCTAACCTGGAAGAAACATATTTCGATCAAAAGAAAGGAAGCAGAACTGAAAAGTAGACAAATGATATGGTTAATAGGAAGAAAATCTAGTTTAAGTCTAGGAAACAAAATTTTACTCTACAAAACAATACTCAAACCTATCTGGTCTTATGGAATTGAACTCTGGGGAACAGCATCACATTCAAATATAGAAATAATTCAAAGATTTCAATCCAAATGTCTCAGACTATTAAGCAATGCTCCCTGGTTTGTATCAAACGCCACTCTACATAAAGATCTCAATATCACCACTGTTAAAGAGGAAATCACTCTCAAATCTCACAAATACCAACACAGACTCGAAAATCATATTAATCATCTGGCCATAAACATCTTAGATAACAGCACAACGACAAGAAGATTGAAAAGAGTACATCCTCTTGATCTGGACCACAGATATAAATAATATTTTTCTTTTAAAATAATTGTTACTGTAGATATATTTTGTTTGTCACAATGCTTGCACTATTGTATGTTTGTTTGTTATTGTGTTTTTTGTTATTTCAATGTGATATTGTTTATTGTTGCTTTTGTTTGTCTTTTTTTTTCTTTCTCTCTCTGAACTGGACAATTAGTTTAAAACCATTTTTAGAAAGAACCAGAATTGTATGGTTTCTTTACATGTCGATAATATATGTACAATTGTATTTGCCGAATGTTCGTGTAGAACAAATTGCAAATAAAGCAGATGTTAAAAAAAAATTTTGTTGTATGTACATTCCATTTGAAGTTTGGGAGAATCAAGAGCCCTAGAAATTTTGTTACCTGAACATCAGCTAATTGTACGTTATTTATTTTCAATGGAGCATGCGATTGTTGATTTGAAAGGCAAAAATGCATTGAAACTGTTTTCCTTCATTAACTATTAATTTATTATTACAAAACCAATTTGAAACTTCTAAAATCGTTCTATTTATTGTTTCTTTTTTGCAAAGAACATTCGTGTCATCGGCAAACAGAACCGTTCTTCCTTTTTTAATAGACGACGGCATATCGTTTACGTATAACAGAAAGAGGATAGGACCTAAGATCGAGCCTTGCGGGTCTCCATATTCAATTGGTAAAGAATTGGAAGGATAAGTAAATAATGTTCTTTCGTGCCAGTACGGTATTTCTACTCTTTGAGATCGAAATTTAAGGTATGAGGTTATCCTTTAAGGCAAGATGTTATGGTCAATAACGTCAAAAGCTTTCGGAAGATCCAAAATATTCCCATGGGTGCTTCATTTTGGTCCATTGATGAAGCAACATCTTAAAGAAAAGAAAAAATGGCAGTTTACGTAGATTTCGATTTTCTAAACCCGTGTTGTGAGTCTGAAAACGCTTCGTTTTTCCTGAAAAAAGTTTTCATTTGCGAATAGAAAGCCTCTCTAATATTTTAGAGAAACCTGACAAAAGAGAAATTGGTCGGTAATTTAGAATTTCATTTTTGCTGCCTTTTTTAAAAAGTGACTTAATTTTTGCTGTTTTGAAAATATCTGGAAATATTCCTGTGCATAAAGAAGCATTGAAAATGTGAGTTAACGGGTGTATAAAAGCAGGTACAGAAGTTTTCAATAAACAATCTGGAAATTCATCTAAACCAGATGAATATTTATTTTTTAGTTTACTGACTATTCGTAAGATTTAGAGAGATTTAGAAGAAGTTTCGGAAATAAAAATAATTATAATAATTATTAATAATTAAAATATAAATGACCCATTAAATTTAAACAGATGGTCCCAAGAAAAGCTTTATTTATCTGATATATTTTCTTTAAAACGATTCAAGCCTATTTTTTCTGTTTAATATTTAAGTTACTCACTTCTGCAGCAGGATCTCTTTAACAGGAAAATTTAAATGAACTTTTTCACACGTGACATTTTCAGCTGCAACATTGCAATTAACTTTTTATAACTTCAAAAGTATTTGAGATAAATAAATCGTTATTTCTTTAAATTGTACATTATCGTTTTCTTTAGACAATGAATCCAAATAATGACTATACCACTTTAACTTCCGAGTATAATGTACTTCAGTTTTCCAGTCAATAACCCCCATCTCGATCAGTATTTTGTTCAGTTTCCCTAATGCATTGAGCAAATGCTGAGATGGCCCCTTGTTTTGCTACTGGACGTAAATGTAGCTTCACTATACGCACGTTTTGTTGAACTCTTCTTTTGCTTGTAGTGGTAGGAGTGAAGGAAAGGGCAAGTTACTATATTTGTTAGCAATGCTGAAAAATCAAATCAGCAGTTTGTTTACCATTGCAATTACGTTTTCTATAACTTAGGAACGAAAATGTCTAGTTTTCCAAATGTTGCTAATCTTGCGCTTTTTAAATTTTATTTTTATTTATTTATTAACTTTTACTCATCTTTCAACTATTTATAGTTAAAATAATGGGAAGGGATTTTGAAACTCCAGAAAACGTGCGCAGATGATCTTCTCCCTCGTAAGTCACATACAGTTGTTTAACTAAATAAATCTAAATATAAAACTCATGTGACATTTGTTCCAACAAAACGAGTTTGACTGCTTCACAAGAGCTATTCCAACCTCTGTGAAGTGTCCTAAACCTAATTCCTTCCCAATTCTGGCCGCTGAGTAGTAACGCAGTAGCGCGTGGTAGGAGGCGCGTACGCGAAGATACTACCTGGCGGTCCTCTTGAAAACTTACTACGACTATACGTGACGGATATGACAATGTTAATTAATAGAGGATTACTCCCGAGCTGTTCTTAATGGAGGATTACTCCCAAAGTGCAAAGCGCTTAATTTCACCTAGGGGCTTGGAGACGCGTTGCGTGAATGTAGACGCAACAGCTTTAAAAAAAGTTTTAGGTTTTTCCCATTAAATTCCCCTGAAACAAATATTTGTCTGCATTTCATTAAATGTCATTGGGGCAGAAAAGCTCTAAAATGCTCCATCAGTATAAATCTGAAACTCGTATCGTCAAAGCTCTTATTTCGAAGTAAGGTAACACGATCAGCCAGTGTCTGACGTGCATGATGTTTCATCCTGCAAATGGAATTTGATATTTAAAGTCTCACCGCGTGATATTGAAAAATCGTAATGACGTGTCAAGAACCGCCTCTCAAGTTCCCTTCACTTGTTTTAAACTTCTAACAATAGACCAACTAAACAACTTGGCGCCAATAATATTGTTTTTAGAAAGCCAGTAGTAATAGGAGGTTACTTTTATCCAGCGCACTAAATGTTCATTTTTTAGCACTAGTGCTAAACGTGGGACGATGTTGAAGTGTTCGGATAAAACTGTGAATGCAACAAATAAAATATTTAAATCTGACCACATCAACTACTGCTTAACATAACATAAAAACTAATTAAGTAATATGAATTCTTGAATTAAAAGAAAATGAAAGTCAGTAAGGCTGTCTAAAACAATGAATGGCAAAGGTGATTTAAAATGATTTTATTTTGGTACACATGTGCTTCAAATTGTCATATTAATTAGTTTCTGCTGTGTAAATTTTAAATCAGTATGTATAACATAGTCTTCGTTTGAAACATATAACCATACAAATTAGAATACAAATCTTTTCTTGGAATTTTATGCGATAAATTTGACATTTTTACGTATAATTAGTATGCACTACTTAAATACAGGTTTCGTATGCATCCACGGCAAAAGGTTCGAATTCAGACGAACTCTTGTTGTATATATTATAATGCCACAAATATTTTCTGACAGGACGAAAAAATCAACTAATGTGTAATTGTAGCCGTATCTGATAGTACGTCGCAGTCAAGAATTCCCGAAACAATTGCTGTTAGGATGATTTTGGTCATTCGCTGATGAAAGAGAACGTATTTTCAAAGGAAACAGATACAGTGCGGCTGCTACGGCTACAAGTCCTTTGAGTGAAAGCCGTAGTGTCAGCTTTCCGAGTTGCCAGAGTACTGCGGATTGCCTACTTGGTGTAGCTTCTCTTTAACATGGAAGTTCTCCCGCTGATCAGCATAGGCTTCATCCAGGTTGTTTGATACATCTCTCGATTTTCTTTCCGACTGATAATTTCTACAGTTCTTCTAATGTTTTTAAAACATATATTTGGACTGAGGCCGTTGACGCTCAGCTTGGAAGCGGAGCTCTTGTACCTATCACTATCATCCAAGCTTTCTGTATCCCCTATCTCTCTTTCATGTCCAGTCCACAATACTTAATGTTCATCTGATATTTACTCTGCAAATAAATATTTGGGCATTTTTGGTATTTTCAAAATTTACGCACTTGGAAGTTGTGCTAAAGTATTAAATATTTTCTATAAAATATGTTTATGAACTAGCTATTATACAGACTGTAAAATAAAACTAAATAAATAGCACCTAAACCGTTGTTCTCATATAATGAAAATGGCAGGTAGACTTAATTAATGAGCGCTGCTACTCACATTTTTGTGATTAAAACTGAAATTGCAATATCCGATGACATGAGCTCAAACTGAGCGCAGCATGCTTTGCTCAGTGTTTTTAATAATCGTTTTTCATTTTAGCTTTAATAAAAGTTTTAATGTCATTAAATTATTTGTAATCAATATACCCGTGACAACAAATTGAAGGTAACACATAGTTAAAGGAAACCTTGTTAGTTTCACAGTGTAAGGCGTGTAGTATTTCCACAACATTTCTTTCCCAAGAGCTAGGAAATATATTAATGCACCAACATTGAAATTGATTTATTCAGAAATTTATGAATTGAGAATCATGACAACAGTCTTCAATATGTTAGTGCAAGAGATATAAAAACACGGGAGGAAAGAAAACTGATTAATCTCCCGTACGCAAACTATTTTCCTTCACTGTTTTTAAGTAATTTTAGCATCAAAATGTCAAGACTAACTGAAGACTCTGCTGAAGGAGTACTACTGCTGTAGGATTGCAACTTTTATTGGATTCGTTATAGCTTTCTGAAGTTCATTCTGTAGTACCTACATTATACCGTTATAATTGTATTTTTGCTAAAAATGTATTTATAAAATAGCTTCCTAGTGACAACAAAATGCTACTTTTTTCACTATCAATATAATTAAAGTTGTCTTTATTCCCTAGAAATTAAACTTGTTTTTACTCCCCATGAAATTAAAGGTGTTTTAACTCCCTAGGGAATTAAAGTTCTTTAACTCCCTTGGGAATTAAAGTTCTTTAACTCCCTAGAGAATTAACGTTGTTTTATTCCGTAGGGAATTTAATTATTTCCACACCCTAAGGAATAAAGAATGTTTTACTCCCTGAGGAATTAAAATAGTTTTAACTCCCTTGGAAGGCAAAGTCGCTGTCAAACCCTCCTCCAAGGAAGAATCCCCTTTAACATGACACACGTAGCAGCAGTAGCCTCGACGAAGCGCGTTGTGGGTGTGTGCGTGGCGCAGGAGGAGCGCGTGACGCTGAAGCTGGACCTGTCGCACGCCTTCCACTCGCACCTGATCGGGCGCGGCGGCGCCGCGGTGCAGCGCCTCATGCAGGAGACCGGCGCGCACGTGCACTTCCCGGACTGCAACCGCGCTGCCGCGCCCTCCGCGCCGCGCTCCAACCTCGTCTCCGCCGCGGGGCCCCTGCGCCACGTCGAGCACGCGCGGCGCCGACTGAGGGTGAGTACGCGCGGCGTGGCCTACGTGGGAGAGCGCGCAAGTCCAAGGGTGTCTAAAGGGGAGTATGCGCGGCGCCGCCAAAGGGTGAGTACGCGCGGCGTGGCCTACGTGGGAGAGCGCGCAAGTCCAAGGGTGTCTAAAGGGGAGTACGCGCGGCGTGGCCTAAGAGGGAGAGCGCCCGACGACCCAAGGGGTGAGTACACACAATGGCGCCTGAGGGTGAGCATGTGTGACAACACCCAAGGTCAGAATGCGTGACGCCGCCTAAGAGTGGGAACGCGCAATCACGCCTAAGGGTGAGTACTGGCGACGACGTCTAATAGCGAGTACGTACAAAAACGCTTAAGGGTGAGTACGCGCGCCGCCGCCTAAGGGTGAGTATGCGCAATGCTGACTAAGGGTGAATACTCGAGACGCTGTCTGAGTGAATACGTGCGCCTCCACCTAAGAGTACATACGCGCGAAGCCATCTAAGGCTGAATACGCGTGACAACGCTCAAGGGTGAGTACGCGCAACGCTGTCTAAAGGGGAGTATGCGCGACGCCGCCTAAGGGTAAGTACGCACGACGTGGCCTAAGGGGGAGAGCGCGCGACGCCGCCAAGGGGTGAGTACACGCAATGACGCCTGAGGGTGAGCATGTTTGACAACGCCCAAGGTGAGAACGCCTGACGCCGCCTAAGTGTGGGGACGCATAATCACACCTAAGAATGAATACAGGCGACGACGCTTATAGGCGAGTACACACAACAACGCTTAAGGGTGAGAACGCGCGTCGCCTCCTAAAGGTACGCGTAACGACGCCTAAAGATGAGTATGAGCGACGCCATCTTAGGGTAAGTACACCCCATGCCGCCTGAGGGTGAGTACACGCAATGTCAACTAAGGGTAAGTGCGCGCGACGGTGCCTAAGAGTGAATACGTGCGTCTCCACCTAAGGGTACGTACGCGTGAATCCGCCTAAAGATAAATACGCGTAACCATGCTCAAGAGTGAGTACGCGCAACGCTGTGTAAAGGGGAGTACGCGCGACGACGCCTACGGGTGAGTACGCGCGACGTGGTCTAAGGGTGAGAAGGTGTGCAGCCTACCACTTACCAAGTGCTGGAGCTATTATGCTAATAAATAGCAAATAATCTACGAGTCGATTATTTATGATGGCGGTCGTTGAATAATTGTTGAAATTCCATCTTGATATTTGTAATTTTTAAAATTTATAACTTTGAAATCAATACACTTGAAATTTGTAAGAATTGATCCCAAACTGAGGGCCTTGTCACCTTAACGATTTCTCCAATGAAAATAACACAAAATGTGACTTGGGGATGTAAATAACTCAAAAACAAAAAAAAAGGTCTTAGTTTCTCAGGTACACCGACGATATGCCTCTCAATGGTTGAAATAGAAATTATAAAATTTGCTAAGTTACAAATTATTTTTGCTACATTTTGAATTTTTAACACGAATATAAGCTTTTCTGTTGATTTGCCCTGATACTTTCTCCTGAACATAATTATCGTGCTTATTACCAAAGTAACGTTTCTCCAATTCCATTTATCTGGTTATACGTATCAATATAGAACGCTGTTATACGACGCGCAATGCGATGCGGTTGCCATGCTTGCGACGCTTGACGTCTTTCTGTCAAGAATTGTATTGAAAAATTGCGTTTCCTTCTGTGTTAAGACTAGCCAAAAACCGTTCTATCCCCACTGACTGAAAAGTAGATCGTGAATACTTCCTTCCCGAAATATTGTTTCGTGAAGATACGTCATTGCGGAAATAATCTCTTCAGTTCCACCTTTTAAGGGACTTTAGAGAACCGAGCCACAGAACTACCGAGTTTTTATAACGCGTATCATATTTTAGCATCTTTTCAAGATTTGAAGTCAAAAATCTCCTATTGAAGACGTAGACGCATCAGGCCAACTTCCTGTTCATTCATTAAAACAATATGTTCAAGCTAAAATGGTTAGAAATCTCTTCTCAACTTCTGCTACTCATGTACGTCGTATTAGAAAATAAAGTTTCAAGATTGAACACAAAAGGTTTAAATGAAGCAGACTGTATAGACTGGGATATTGGAAAAATAAAATTATAATAAAGATGTTGCAAAGACTGTTTTACACGGTCAGTTTTTCATCAGCTTTTAAGAGATTTATAAACAGGAAGTTGTTGAAATACGATATTAAACCTGATAAATAAATAAATTTGTCCCTTTAATTATCTCCATGATAAAAAGATATGGGTGAGCTGTTGCGCGGCCGATTAGCTTCAGCCAGTGATCTTCATGCACCAGTTACAAATTAGCAGGAATTTGAAATGAAGCCACATTCTAAAATTCCTTGTGACCAGTCGTTTAAAGATATACTTGAAGCATTTTTTAAACATTGCATATTTTATTTCAACTACACCTTCATCGTGTTATTTTTGGTTGGCCACAGTTGCAAATTGTCACTTTATGCTTCTTTCGAAATGTTTATCACTTTCACTGCTTGCTTACCATGTCGCACGGTGACTGGCCTGGGTTTTTAAACGAAGTGCCCGTGTTGCGGTCACGTGGATCGTGATGTAACTGCTGCAGCGCAGAACGAGTAAAAATCGGTGCGCCGAACCAGCTCACCCATGGCTTGTCATCATTAGTATCTCTGAAGGCGGCTCCTAACATTCGGTATTCGGCGAGTAGCGAACGACTACTCGTCCAATCGCGAGCAGCTGATGTACTGAGCGAGTGTTTGCTTCCTTTGGTGTGCCGGAAAGACCAACACACGGTGGGTTAAGGCGCGTCCACACATTCGTTATTCGGCGTGTAACGAACAACCGTTCGTCGAATACCGAGTAGTGAGGACGAGTTGCTCGTATTTGCCGAGTGACGAACATTCGGTGCTCACCCTAACCACTGCATGTTGGTCTTAAGAACACATCAAAGGGAGCGAACATTCGCCGTATTCATCAGCTGTTCGGGATTGGACGAACAGTAGCTGGCGAATGCCGAATGTGTGGAGCCGCATTAAGGCGTGCACCGAATGTTCGCCGCTCGGCAAATAGCAAGCAATCCATCCAGACTACTCGGGATTCGGCGAACGGTCGCTGGCTACTCGCCGAATACCGAATGTGTGGAGCCGCCTTGAGTGCAATGAAGTGGGCGACTTGCTAGTATACTGCGGGAGATGGAACTTTGGGGTTGGCAGACACCGAGCACATGCCGCGCACCTCCTTCTGCCTCCTGCGTCTCCCTCCTTCGCTACAACTATTCAGGCATTTTAACAACATGACGAGGCACTGCGACCTATTCATTCCGCGGGCACTTCTCGAATTTACGCATTGCAACTATTCTAAGCACAGTTTAAAATAGAGAAAAAATATCCATGGAATAGAAAAAATGCAATGACATGGTAGAAATCCAGATCCTTTCAGTTGATGCTTTTGAAATAAAGTGACAGAGTTGTTCTTTTGTGATCGGATGCAAACAATTAAATTATTCATTGGGAAGATACTATGTCACTTTCACAATCAGCTTTTAGCAGATGTCTTCTTTATCACCATTACCGGAATCTCAAAGAGAAATTATGAAATCTTGAATATTGTGTTTAATCATATCGTCATTTTTACAGTAGCAGCTTCTTTGATATTTCTCTCTGTACGATCAACAACTTTTTTCTCTGTGTCAGAAGTGATATGATGTAGAGAAGTGAATAGCTTCTGAAACTCGTTTATAAAACTTGCAAGTCTTGTAAATCATGCAAGTCTTGTTTCTTTCCCCATACATACCTCTTCATGTGAGCCCAAATATTTTCAGTTATATTAAATTGGCAATGATTTGGAGGTAACATGAAAATATTAAACAACAGTTGACATACTGCAATGAACTTGAATGAAAATATTTCACTTCTCCGGAAACACCTTAGAAAAACAGTGTCCATAACCGATCCTTGAGAGTGCACACGTAAACTTCCGCGACTCGATTCCATAAATTCTTGGTTATCCGGGAGACGCCGCGTCGTTGGCTGAGAGACCGACGTTTCGCCTGACACGTTGCAGACTTCGTCAGGGCAGTGACTGCCCTGAGGAAGACTGCGACGTGTCAGGCGAAACGTAGGCCTCTCAGCCAACGACACGGCGTCTCCCTGCTAGTCTAGAATTTATTGATCTTTGAGAGTGTCGCGATGCACATTACTGAACACTATGAACTGAGTTAGGTCCTGCCGAGCTGTGTAGTGGAAAGAGTTTCCTGTTTGAAAAGATAAAATTCATCGGAAATTCTACTCATCGTTCACTCTTTATCACAGCTCATGTTTCATTTGGGTCCAAGTCTGAGCGCGGTGCCCCACGCCAGTAATCTAATCGTGCCTTCGGCCGTGCACGTGGTGATGTTTAGTTCGAATCATCGGCAACGAGGGTCGGCGGATGCTGATGTAACTGACACGTGATTGGCCCAGCGCATGCCGTCGCCATGGAAACGTAGGAATACCGCCTAACTGTCAATAGCAAAATCTCATCTCCCGCAGTATATTATTATCCGAATAATATTTCTCTCTACCTTGCAACGGAGGTGGGGGTAAAGCGATGTTTCCTCTTGCACGTGCAGAAATCACGTGGAGGCATGGTCGATTTTATATCGATCATAACAGTAACAAGAAACAAATCGCAATAAGAGCACAGCGCCGCACACACGTTGTATAACCAAAGAAGTAATGGCGCATTACAATATTCAGTTACTTCGGACTGTTAGCTTTCATTATTTTCTACATAAGTATTGGCAACTCTGCAGTGACGTCATAATTTGAAGCCTCTGACTGGATAACAGAACCGCTTCTTTTCAGTCCGCCGCTATTAGCTGCCAGAAAGAAAGAAATAGTATATTTCGTTTCTTAACGTGGCGCATGACGTAAATCAGCTGTTTACTGTGTCATCCAATCGGGAACTTAGTCATCACAGTGACGTCACCACGTGGCACTGTAACGGCTGATCTACGTCATGCGTCACGTTAAAAAACAAGTATAATATTTCTGTTTTTTCTTTTTTTTGGTAGCTAATAGTGGCTGACTTGATAGAGAAGGTTCTGTTATCCAGGAGCTTCAAATTATGCTGACGTCTCTGCAGAGTTGCTGATACTTATTAAGAAAATAATGAAAGCTAACAGCGCGAAGCAACTGAAAACTGAAGAGCGCCATTACTTCTATGGGTATACATCGTGTGTATCGTCTAGTGTTGTATGCTCTTATTGCGATGTGTTTCTTGCTACTGTTGTGATCTGAGACAAGAATTACCACATGACCACGTGTCTGCCGCCCGAGTAAGTGGCAACATCACTCTACCATCCCAGTTGAATCGTTTATTTCAGAAACCCGTCAAACGCCAAAATCTAAAACACGCTTTAGCGACGGTGGATAGACACATCGCTAGTGCATATTTATATGAAGAATATTCATTTATCAACTCCTTTAATAAAAAATATTTTGATATCAGAAAAATTGGGATACTTATCAGTTTTCTCGAAATGGGGAATTTGGCGTTTGACGGGTTTCTAAGTAAACGATTCAGATGCCAAGTAGACAGAAATATTACTTTGACTATACTTGGCAGCTAGCGGGTGTCTGGGGGGAGGGGGATCGAAAAACTAAGTGTGTTCGAAGGGCGATGGCGGATAGCGCTGGACAGATGCTGGATAGCTGGCGCGCGGCGTGCGCAGGAGCTGATGCCGCTGGTGTTCTGCCTGGACGTGGCGGCGGAGGCGGGCGGCGACGGTGCTGCTGCGGCGGCGGCGGCGCAGCGGCGCTTCGGGGTGTCGGTGCGCGCGCGCCCCGGCGGCGGTGGCGGCGAGGGCGGCGGTGGGGGCGTGCAGCTGCAGGTGCGCGGCGCGCAGGAGGACCTGCCGCGGATGCGCACCGCCTGCGCCGCCCTCTCCCGCCAGCTGCGCGGCGACCACGCCCCCGAGGTCAGCAGGTTCATCCGTTGGTTTTATTGTGCGTTTCCCCTACTATGGTCATTCGTTTTTCAAAACGGGTGATGGAATTTCCCGGGAAGTGGTGGTGTTGCTTCCTCGCTAGAACGTGAGATCTGAACTACATGTCTTGAAGGGATTTCTTCTCGAGGTATCTCTCCCTGTGAGGTCACGCTCTAGTAGGGGTAGTAGAAGTAGTGGTGTTGCTTCCTCGCTAGAACGTGAGATCTGAACTACATGTCTTGAAGGGATTTCCTTCTCCAGGTATCTCTCCCTGTGAGGTCACGCTCTAGTAGGGGTAGTAGAAGTAGTGGTGTTGCTTCCTCGCTAGAACGTGAGATCTGAACTACATGTCTTGAAGGGATTTCCTTCTCCAGGTATCTCTCCCTGTGAGGTCACGCTCTAGTAGGGGTAGTAGAAGTAGTGGTGTTGCTTCCTCGCTAGAACGTGAGATCTGAACTACATGTCGTCTTGCGGGGATTTCCTTCTCCAGGTATCTCTCCCTGTGAGGTCACGCTCTAGTAGGGGTAGTAGAAGTAGTGGTGTTGCTTCCTCGCTAGAACGTGAGATCTGAACTACATGTCTTGAAGGGATTTCCTTCTCCAGGTATCTCTCCCTGTGAGGTCACGCTCTAGTAGGGGTAGTAGAAGTAGTGGTGTTGCTTCCTCGCTAGAACGTGAGATCTGAACTACATGTCGTCTTGCGGGGATTTCCTTCTCCAGGTATCTTTCCCTGTGAGGTCACGCTCTAGTAGGGGTAGTAGAAGTAGTGGTGTTGCTTCCTCGCTAGAACGTGAGATCTGAACTTACATGTCTTGAAGGGATTTCTTCTCCAGGTCTCTCTCCCTGTGAGGTCACGCTCTAGTAGGGGTAGTAGAAGTAGTGGTGTTGCTTCCTCGCTAGAACGTGAGATCTGAACTACATGTCTTGAAGGGATTTCCTTCTCCAGGTATCTCTCCCTGTGAGGTCACGCTCTAGTAGGGGTAGTAGAAGTAGTGGTGTTGCTTCCTCGCTAGAACGTGAGATCTGAACTACATGTCTTGAAGGGATTTCTTCTCGAGGTATCTCTCCCTGTGAGGTCACGCTCTAGTAGGGGTAGTAGAAGTAGTGGTGTTGCTTCCTCGCTAGAACGTGAGATCTGAACTACATGTCTTGAAGGGATTTCCTTCTCCAGGTATCTTTCCCTGTGAGGTCACGCTCTAGTAGGGGTAGTAGAAGTAGTGGTGTTGCTTCCTCGCTAGAACGTGAGATCTGAACTTACATGTCTTGAAGGGATTTCTTCTCCAGGTCTCTCTCCCTGTGAGGTCACGCTCTAGTAGAGGTAGTAGAAGTAGTGGTGTTGCTTCCTCGCTAGAACGTGAGATCTGAACTACATGTCGTCTTGCGGGGATTTCCTTCTCCAGGTATCTCTCCCTGTGAGGTCACGCTCTAGTAGGGGTAGTAGAAGTAGTGGTGTTGCTTCCTCGCTAGAACGTGAGATCTGAACTACATGTCTTGAAGGGATTTCCTTCTCCAGGTATCTCTCCCTGTGAGGTCACGCTCTAGTAGGGGTAGTAGAAGTAGTGGTGTTGCTTCCTCGCTAGAACGTGAGATCTGAACTATCATGTCTTGAAGGGATTTCCTTCTCCAGGTATCTCTCCCTGTGAGGTCACGCTCTAGTAGGGGTAGTAGAAGTAGTGGTGTTGCTTCCTCGCTAGAACGTGAGACCTGAACTACATGTCTTGAAGGGATTTCCTTCTCCAGGTATCTTTCCCTGTGAGGTCACGCTCTAGTAGGGGTAGTAGAAGTAGTGGTGTTGCTTCCTCGCTAGAACGTGAGATCTGAACTTACATGTCTTGAAGGGATTTCTTCTCCAGGTCTCTCTCCCTGTGAGGTCACGCTCTAGTAGGGGTAGTAGAAGTAGTGGTGTTGCTTCCTCGCTAGAACGTGAGATCTGAACTACATGTCTTGAAGGGATTTCTTCTCCAGGTATCTCTCCCTGTGAAGTCACTCTCTAGTAGGGGTAATCTCTAAACTTCCGACTTGTGTGGTACTGTAATTGCATGTAAGTGTGTATGTACACATGTAACTAGAAGAGAGGGGATAAGGATAAAAAAGGAAAGATCTAAAGTGGTCCGTGACAGATTCTTGAGCTGCTGTTTCGACGTTTGTCTGATATTTACTAGAGAACCCAAGGAAAACTACAGACCACAGCTACCGTCCACTAGAAGTTTCTTCCACACTGCGGCTGAATTCAACTTAGTTATCTAGCTAGTGCCGGAAATTCTCCACTGTCGGGACTTGACTTCCAGGACCTTCTTGTCAGAATCATTGTAGCGACATCAATTGATGCCCTGAGCCACCCAAGTCGGTGCCACTTCTTAGAAAGCCATTTTGTGTGGCTTTACTCAGAAGAATTTCTGTTGCTGCAAGCCACAAGTTTATATATTCTTGTTGACTGGACTGTGCATACGGTGTTGTCTCTCGGTGCGGGTACGCCTGACGTCCCTGAAGAAACCCCCTACTGCGAATTAACGGTGTGTAGCGATTTTGATCACGGGGTCCTAGGATTAGAGTCCCGACGGTGGGGGAATTTCGACTCTAGCTTGATAGCTAGTCCAAATGCTGCTGTTACCTTGTAGAGAATTCTACCAGCCAGCAACTCCGAACGGCAGTTTTCCGTAGTTCCTCTGATGGATATTAGGCGAATGTCGGAGCAGTGCCATAACAAACGGGCAACGGACTGTGCGCGATCTTTCCTTTCTCTTTCTCGTCCGATCTCCTCCTCTTACACACATGCATTACATTACCATGCAATGCATAAAATTACCACACATGCCGGCAGATCAGTAGGGAGTATAGAACGTGTCCTGGCTGGGGTGGCTCGCCGCTGTGGAAGATGTCTAGATGGGGAAACCCTGCAAGTCTATGTGAATGGATCTCGCCAACCAGTGAGGGAGAACATCGCCTTGACCTGAGTATAATATCCATTACACCAACGGGACTAATGACCATAGAAGTTGAAGTTAGCAGAAACGTCAATCAAGGCAACATAAAACACCAAACATCGTAAATCCAACATCAAGGTAATAGTGTGTGTGTGTGCGTGTTTGCAGGGCTTGACGCAGGTGTACTCGTGGCTGCAGATGTCCGCGTACAACGCGGGGGCGGCGCTGGGGCGCGGCGGGGAGACGCTGCGGCGCATCGCGGCCGCCACGGGCGCGCGCCTACTGCCGCCCGAGCCCCCAGCCCCCGCAGCGGCCTCCGACGCCGCCACCGCCAGCGGCGCCGATCCCGCGACCCCCGAGGCACAGGCCGTCGCCCCAGCCGCCACCCCCCGCGGCGCCGTCCACATCAGCGGCTCCTTCGACGCCGTCTTCCTCGCCAGGCAGCAGTTGCTCGTGAGTGCACCTCCCTATTCTTTCTCCTTTCCTTTTTCTCCTCTTCTCTTCCTCCTTTTCCTCTCCTCCTCCTCCTACTTTTCTCCTCCTACTCCTCTCGTACTCCTCTCCTCCTACTCCTCTCCGCCTGCTCCTTTCCTCCTACTCCTCTCCTAATCCTCTACTCCTCTCCTCCTAGTTCTCTACTCCTTCTCCCCTCCTCCTCTTATCATCTTTCTCCTCTCTTCCTCCTCTCCTATCCTCTTTCTCCTCTCTTCCTCCTCTCTTCCTCCTCTCTTCCTCCTCTCCTCTCCTCCTCTCCTCCTCCTCCTATCCTCCTCCTCTTCTCTCCTCCTCTCCTTCTCCTCTCCTCCTCCTCTCCTCCTCCTCTCCTCCTCCTCTCCTCCTCCTCTCCTCCTCCTCTCCTCTCCTTCTCCTCTCCTCCTCCTCTCCTCCTCCTCTCCTCCTCCTCTCCTCTCCTTTTCCTCTCGTCCTCCTCTCCTCCTTATCCTGCTGTCCTACTCCTCTCCTCCTACTCCTTTCCTCTTTTCCTCTTCTCTTTCTCCTCTCCTCTTTCTCCTCTCTTCTTTCTCCCCTCGTGTTTCTTCTCTCCCTTTTCTTCTCTCCTTTCCCAACTTTCGACTCTCTCTCCCTCTCTCTCCTTTGCAGTCTCCTTTCCTCTCTTCTCCTGTGCTCTCTTCTCTCATCTCCTCTGAATGAATATGATCTTTAAAAGTGATAATGAGAAACTCTTTTTAGTGGAATTTTGCATTTTCTCTTGACAAGAGATTTTTATTTGCGTTTCGTCGTCACAGGGATCACTGCCTCTGAAACTTGTGTTTGACATTCCCGAAAACTTCCCTTTGGATGGAGCTCTTGTGGTGCAGTTGATGAACGTTCTCGGAGTGAGCATCACGACATTCCAGAAGGAAAAGCAGCACCTCACCACAGTTACCATCAGGGGCACCGAGCGCTTTGCCAGTGAGTGGAATTCTAATAACACTACTCTCCTCTTTAGTGGTTGCATGCTGCGTTGGACTGAAACACCTACTGCGTTAACGACGGACGAAAGCTCAGATTAGCTGAGATAGCTCGGGGCAGCAACTGTTTCCATCTGCAGTGTTTATAACCAGAAGGTCTTAGATTTAGAGTCCCGTCGGTGACGGATTTTCGGCTATTTCCCTTCTCCTACTCTTCCCCTTCTACTCATCTTCTCTTTTTCCTCTCCTTCTCCTCTCCTCCTCCTCTCCTCCTTATCCTCTCCTCTTTCTTCTCTTCTCTTTCGCCTCTTATTTTTCTTCTCTTCTCTTTCTCCTCCCCTCTTTCTCATCTCCTCTTTCTCCTCTCTTTCCTCTCCTCTTTCTCCTCTCTTCATTCTCCCCTCGGAATACCATAGCCTTTCTCCCCTAGCATAGTCTTAGCTAGGTCGAATTCAGCCGCTGTCTGGAAGAGAACCCATGCCAGCTAATTTCATCGGTAGTTTTCCGTGGGTTCTCCGACCAATAACAAACAGGCGAATACAGGAGCTGTACCTTAACAAAGACCAAGAACAGCGTGCGCTGTCGTTCCTTCCTCATTCTTGCCCGCTCCTCGTCTCTTTCGTTTCACATAAACTTACATGCACTACACTACCACGATGTCGTGGATGGAAGATCGGGCCTGATGGCTCGACTCTCACCACGTAAAATAAGGCAAATTCATTTCAATTCAATGTCGTGAGGCCAGTCGGGAGAATAGAGCTTGTTCCGGCTGGTTTGGTGCACTGCTTGTGGGAGATACCTGGGAGAGAGAAACTGAAATAATTTCACTCGAATAAAAGCCAAAATACATTTTTCGTTCTCCGTTACAATAACCAGGTGTCAACAACGGATTCAATACGTAATGGACGGCCGCTTCCAAAAATCAATCCCCAGAACGTAAACGCCGTCGAGAGAAAATACCTAATACACAGCCAAGAGCACAACACAAAATCAAGTGAGACGAAACCCTATAAACGGTAAGGGCTAGTTGCTCTCTGCTCGCTGCTCATGTGTTGCCTTCTTCAAGGCTATCCCTCCTCTCCGCTCCGCGTCATGACATAATTAACCTTCCTCTCAACCTGCTATTGACGCTTGAAATTACGCTCAGCAGACACCCAGCCAAGTGGCTCAGGGCGTAGCGCACTTACTTCGGGAGGCCCGGGTTCCAACCCCGTGCCGGCCACCCTGACCGGGGTTTTCGTGTTTTCGCTCGGGCATCCAGGATGCTGGGATGGGTCTACTGAAAGGCCATAACCGCGAAACCGGCATCGCTAGCCGCATTCTTTAACCACGTAATGTCATATGGTTACCGATTAAATTCTAGAAATCGTAGGTTCCTGGTTGGGTGACCGATTAGAAACATCGGGATCTAATTGCGCCGAGGCCATTTGCCCTTTACGGGACATAATGGCTAAATACAAATACAAAAATACAAATTGACTACAGCATAACTAAAATGCAATCGTTCTATGCAGTGTATCGCTGAACTAACAATACTCCATAAGTGTCGTATCTGATTCGTTGTTGTTTAATTTGTGGGTAGGTGCAATATCGCGTGACCACGAATATTGTCAACCTTCAAATATTATCTGTGGTATTGTAGGCTTCATTTTGTCAGTTGGGATGCACGAATAAGATGATTTTACATAGGCGTTTTTAATACGTCTAATAAACGACGCCTAGTAAGGCATGCCAATCTTTGATTACGCCGTAGTAAATTATTCACAAGGTTTTAACATTACCAACATTTATCAAGAAACATTTGTTTCTTTCAACAATTTCTTTTTTTCCAGCCAACATCTATGAAGCTCGAAGAATCTTGCTGGGAATAACGGAAGCGCCTGTCATTGCTGAAATACCAGAAACATACCATATTCCAACTAAGCCAAGTCTTTTGAATGTTCCAGTCGTGGGTTCCATTCCAAAATGTGAGTCATGGTATTTTCTTCAAAAACTTGTAATTTTAGGACAGATTCACAGTCACTTGGTAAATAAACCTAATTTCAAATTCACATGACTTATCAATGACAAGTAAATTTCATGATTAACATTTTCTGTGAAATATAATACCATTCGCTTAATATTCAAAACTCGCTAGCGCGTTTGAATTCGGCACTTATCATTTATTATTTATATTTGACGCGACTCGATCGAAGTTTTAGACTTGTTTCGAAGCGATCCAGAAAACGAATCTTTAGATGACCTATTGTTACCATTGTTACGAACTAGACACTAAAACAGTAATTATAGATTTGCTCGCAATTTTACAGTTCTTCTTCTTCTTCTTCTTCTTCTTCTTATTATTATTATTATTATTATTATTATTATTTGTTGCAAATTGGTCATCCTAGGACCATGCGAATGCGTCACTTGCTACTTATACACACAGGTCCTGTCATATCCTCCCGGGGACAAGTGAACGTAACCTTTTTTGGGCGAATCAGTACTTGTATGCCGAATCCATTTTTACACCTCAGGATTGTTAGCTCTGGAATGATAGAGTATGAGATGATGATGAATAATGAGTGAACAATCACAAACATAGTCAGAAATACTCAGAACGATGCCCGAGGCGGGATTCGAACTCACTATCCTTAATAGCACTACGGCACTACTGCCTTGGCAATATCAGCTAGCCGGACCGGCATTATTATTATTACTATTATTATTATTATTATTATTATTATTATTATTATTATTATTATTATTATTATTACTATTACTATTGAGGAGAGCGACCGAGAGTGCCATAGCACATCCAGCACGGCGAGTTTTGAATCTCAGCACGGGACGAAGGCCGCGCGATCTCCGTAGTCAGCTCTGCAACGAATTGAAGGGACATCCGCACGCATCTAATGGAGGCATGTCCCCATAAAAAGCAAAGGGACATGATGGAGCAGAACGAATGACAGCAGTCCACCCAACAGCAGAAGATCAGTGCGAACAATAAACGCGGACTGGCTCAACTCATTGTGGCAATAGCCACCATACACGAGAGCCAAAAGACCAGGAAACGTATGGCGAAAATATTGAAAGTAAAAGGATAAAGTCTAAGAAAATAAAGGCCCAAAGCAATACATCGAAGCTAGAGACAAGCGATCGCAAGACGAGGAAAATCCAGGAGGGAGCCCCACAAAGGAACCAGAAAAAGAATGGACACGGTAAGGGCGAAGCGCGTACTTTCTCGCTCCTATTTTCACGCAAAAATACGCGAAAAGTACGCAGGTTTTGTAAAGCCCCCCCCCCCATTAAAATATCAATTTCAAATTCAAGGGGCCATGACAGCCAGTTCGATTGAGGAATATCAATTTTGAAGAAAAAATCTCTCTCTCTCTCTCTCTCTCTCTCTCTCTCTCTCTCTCTCTCTCTCTCTCTCTCTCTTTCTCTCTCTCTTTCTCTCTCTCTTTCTCTTTCTCTTTCTCTCTCTCTTTCTCTTTCTCTCTCTCTTTCTCTCCCTCTCTCTCTTTCTCTCTCTCTTTCTCTTTCTCTTTCTCTTTATCTCTCTGTCTCTCATGAAATATCTACAAAATGAGAGTGGAAATACTGAAACTATTGACTTAAATTTCCTTATGCCATGACACAATTTCTTTCTGAATGATTCAGATTTTTCCTTTATTGAAAAAACATCAAAACCTAGCAGCCACATATTTTCTCTAAGGGATTGGTATGATATCATTCTTGGCTGTAGGAAAACAAAACAATTATATCTTAACAGAAACTAACCATAAAGATTTACATTCCACAGGAAACTTAAAAAATGTTTCACCTAACAGAAGAAAAAGCGTCTAAGTCGAACCAGTTAACTAGCTGACAATGAGATATATCTGGATTGAGAAGGCTGAACCATTTGCTAACAAATATAAAACTACATTCTTACCAGAAATTGGAAAAATTAATATCCAGAAGAAAAATGAAAACAGACGTCCCTTAGAAAGTCTAGCTAATGACCCACAAAATATTTTTATAGCCCATCCAGACAGATCTCCAAGGTAAAAAAGGATGTAATAGGTCTATTGAAGTTTATTCCTAATAAATTTATTGCTAATCATCACCACTATTATAAGAGCTTGAAGTCTGCAAGAGGTATTCTTCAAGAAGAAGCTGCCAGTGATGACGACTGCATAACTTACGCAGAATAGAGGCAATGAACACATTTTATTTATATTTCAGGTAAATTTTTCTAGTCAAAATGTTTCATTTTGGGCGAATGTATTTAATAAAATACCTGCTTTAGAAACCATTAAGAACATTATGTCAAAAAAATCAGAATTCGTTAATACCTTTCAGTTTCAATGAGACTAACACCATAAAAAGTGGCATTTCTATGGCAGAGAGGGACACCGAGTATTTTAAATATATTTATAAAGTGCTGAAAACAGACTCATAATTGTAAAAAAATTATTGAGTTTATTCGAAATATGCTGAAAAAATTATAGACTTTTTATAGATAAAAAATTTTAGCTGTTCATAATTTCTTTTGATAGAGTTAGTTGGCTTGGCATCTGACCGCCTCATTTGATACCACGAGTGACTCTTCTGGTACGCCCGGGGCCTGGACGTATACTACTCAGAAGGCGACGAGTTTCGAGTCTGGGCTGCTAGAACTCCTGCCAGATATTAAGATAACGATGCTTGGTCCAAACGACCGGGAGCAAATACTGCTATGTTTGAGCAGGAGGAAAATGTGGCAAACGTTCTCCTACAAAAATCGAAACTCCGAGAGAGATGTGTAAATTATGGTGAGAAGGCACATCGTTGGTGTTCGATTTTATAGGTGCTTAGGATACACGTGCGTACTTCTCACGAGGCTGCACAGGCCCTGGCCGCAATTATACCTGCTGCAGATACAAGGAAAGAAGACACAAGGCCCTCACGTGCTCCGGGGAGAAGCTAAAATGGCGAACGAAGGACTCGTGAATGAGAGACTAGAGCGCGTTCCGGGTTGACCGTCCATACAGACGTTATCGGAACAATGCTTTTCGCGAAATACGTAGGCTTCACATTAGGCACCAAACTCACCTTTACTGGACTTAAAGATAGAAGTATCAGATACATCTTCACTAGTGACCGAAACACTAAGCAAGCTCATTGCAAAAGTCGTAGGACCGAGATCGAAGAAATGGCGACTATTTATCTCTGTGTCTCACTCTACGAATTGTATGGATCAGAGATATGAGCAGATGCGCTCACTAGGTAATATATCAGACGGCTTGTGTGCGGTATACAGGCAAGGAGCACTGAGAGTTAATTTCTCCCGCAAAAGAATTTTCGAACCCGACGTGGTGGTGGCTCGAGTCATTCCCATCCACCTCCTTGCAATGGAAAGGAAACTGATTTACCAGACGAAGACGCAACTGGGGAGAGGACGAGCCCGTAGAGAAGCCAGAAACTTCATAATGCAACGCTATCAGCACAACTGGGAGAACGTGAGTCAAGGAAGATGGACAGCCAGGTTTACCCCGCAGTCAGCAACTTGGACTGGATAAAAGTACGATGAAGATTCCTTTCACATTAAAAAGTTATTTTCTGGACTCGGATATTTATGAAAAAATATCTTCACCAGATGAGGTTTGCGTGTATTACCATGCACAAGTAGACGACTTTCAATGCACATTCTTCGCCTGCGAGATATGTTCTAGCAGCTTTGTGTTGCTTGTTTAACTATCAAAGTTGCTCCAACAATATCCAGATACTATCTACTTTCCCATTTCGGCTATTGCATTGAGCTACAATACTTCTGTGCCCTCTTCCTACTTCTTTACACGTCACATTAAGACTAGACTTGATTCATTTCTGGATGTTCGGGTCATTCTAGTCCCAGAAACTTGTTTGCAATGTAATTAACTCTGTAAAATCAACTGATTATCAACAAGCGATTAGCGAAGCTTTACTGCTTAGTGAACTTGCCGAAAATGGGCCTTTCTTTCTCAATCTAAAGTGTTTTGTCTCTTGCAATATACTAGAAATTATGCTAATTTTCCTGATATTTTCTGTCGTAATTTTTCAAGGAATCTGAATCAGGAAATAATTTGAATTAATTGTCTTAGAAAGTTCCAATGTACCTCATCCCTTTAACAATAAGAAGTGGTTTTAGTGATGAGGGACTTTGAATAATTGTATGATTTATAATGGTATATAAAACAACTGGTCGAAAAGATAAGAGCTGATGTAAGGATCATGAACAGGATAGGTAGATAATGAGAAGAATTGTGATGCAAAATTGTACCCAAATAAATCAATAATTAATGGCAGGGGAAAGACATGTTGTCTTCTAAATCCAATATTTTTTTCTATAATTTTTTTCAATTTATTCAAAATAATAACTACATGTTGATCACATCACATTCCAAAGGAGTATTTCCAATACAAGTACAAGTAATATATTATTTTTAAGCATATTATTATTGTATTCCTGAAGTTACAGAACTCTGAACTTGATAGTTATAATACAAATAGTAACAATTGTATTAGCAAAATAAAATGTGAATTCCTTGTTTAAATCTAAAGATAATTACATTTCATTAAAGGTCAAGGGATGAGTTTACTTTATAACAAGTCAAAAATTACATCAAGTTTGCTACTATTTCTTTTCTCAGGCTATGGAAGTGATAGTTCTTCTGAATCTTGCCCCAACAGAAGCACACCAGACACATTATCAAGAGTATCAATAACTGCAACAGGAAACAATGGAATGCAAGGTAATGAATGATATCTGGACCAGAAGAGAATTTAAGATTTCACAGATGTTAGTGTAATGAAACAATGTGTATCATTTTGGTGTTGAACGACTTCTTGCTTCAAAGATTCTTTTGAGATCGCATATTAACTTAAGGTGTGGGAGCTGCAGTTAGCTATAAAAGCTAAAAATATTTCTACAATGGTATTATTTCTCCTCAAATTGAATATTTTTGTTCTATAATTCAATTGGTTGTTCAATGTGTAATTGTATCATTATGAAAGAAATTGTGGGACGTATGTTTAAATGAATTAGGCTCTACATTTTCTGTTGACCTTCAAATTAGAATCAAGAGTTTTAAAATTTTCTAATATTCTATAATTCAGGGGATATATAGAAGAGGATAGTTTTTAAGAATTGTTCATCAAAGTTGTCTACAAACCACAAAATTGCCTGAATATTATGACAAAGAACTACCTCCATAGTGTAGATTCTAGCATGGGTAGCTACAATCTGGAGGTCCACATCCGGAGGTCCAGAGTTTGATTCCTGGAAAATTCTGCGATCCTGGGAAATATTCACCTTTTGGGTCTAGAATGGGATCTACTCAGCCTTGTGAGTACGAACTGAGGAGCTACCTAAATGTGGTGTCATCATCAGTCTAGAAAATAGAGATAGGGATTAATAGGAGTCGTTGCGCTGACCATGCATCACCTAGCAAGCCCCTTTGGTAATCAGAAGGGGCAATCCACTCAATCAGCACTCTTCATGATAATGATAATCATTCAAATCTATATTTTCTTTTTAAAGGGAAAAACCACTACTGTCACATCTTGATGACTGAACTAACAAGCTAATAGTCATAGCAAATTATTATGATTAATAACATTGTCCTTAAGGTTTGTGTGTGAATTAAATTTTTGGAATTTGAATTATTTCAGGAGCCCAAGAAGTTTTATTAACAGACTCTGGAGGAAAAGGAATACACTCTTCCTGGCTAGAGATGTTGAATAGCCTAGATTTTATTCAAAATTGCTTGAAGACTGGGGTGAGTACTGAAGACTTTCTTTAAATACCTTTAAATTAAGTTTTAAAATTTGAAAAGTCTTCCTCAGCAGTGAGTGTAATTTTTTATTTGTTCCTTATTTTATTGTATTATTTGAATTTTTGCTTCTACAACTGATGAACAAAAAAGGTTTGAAAAGTCTCATTTGTTATCAAAACTTAAACAAATCAAGTTATAAAAGTATATTTATTATTCATGTTATATGCTACTTATCAAGTTTAATTTATCAAAATAAATTTTTGTAGCTAAGATTGTTTAATGTCTAAATACACAACATTTTGTGTAGCCTGCCTTAAGAAAAAAAATAATTCTTAAATAATTCTATTTTCTAGTTTGTTCAGGCATTTAATTATATAGTTAAAATTCTTTACAAAATATAATGTTTGGGCTTCTGCTATCTTTCTTCCTTGAATATCAAATTGCTTCTTTTGTCTCATATTTATATAATGAATATCTGAAGTATATTAAATCTTATCACTTAACTTCTGGCCGTATATTGTTCCCAAGTTACTAAAGAGGGAGAGGGAGTTGAGAGGGAAAAGGGGTAAAGAAGCAAAGAGAAATGGGGAGATGAACACAAGGGATGAGAGGGAAAGAGCTAGAGAAAAGTTAAAACATTGGAGAAGAAGAATTTCAATATACCTACCTACATGTAAAATAAGCAAATACTTGGGGGCTCCCATCCATGAGGGGTTCCGTGCTTCAGAAAAATATGCATTACATATTTTGTAACATCAAATGTATTTAGTATTATACATATATGTAAAATTTTATATAAAAAAATATTAATTATCATTTGCATTTGTATAGAAAGTATTTGTATTAAGATTAGTTCTTTATTTAATAAAGATGGAGCTATTTTTACGGGGGGACACAATTTTGTGCTTGAGGGCCTCACAATACTTAAATCTGGCCCTGATTGCATTCAATGTGTTGGCTATAGTCCCTCAATTATACTATTTTTCTGTATACCATAATCTCTTCTAAATGTACAGTGTTATAATTAAGCTGCAGATTTTATGGCATGAAAAACTGTAGAAATAGACAGGCAGAACAGGCATTTAATAATGTAAAATAGGCATATAAAAAGGTGTGATAATTTTTTCTTATCCTTATTTATGTACTCGTGTAGAAAGTTTCTGAAGTAAGCATAATAGAGTTACCTTCATGGAATGTTTGCTTTCATCATTATTCTGACAAATCCTAGTAGAAATTCTTTCTTTCATTGTAGGTCTATTTGGACAAAAAGCTTAATAGCAGTTGCTACCATTTTGCTGTTCATGAAATGCAAGCTGATGCTCTAATGCTGAACTATGAAATCTTTTTTCCCACATGTTTTTACACTTAATTTAAGACATTGTATGATTTGTTTTAATCACCACGCATAACTCAAATATTGTAACTAATGGTATTTACAAGAGTACATATTTTCCCACAAAAACTATTTGTTTCTTAAAGTAATAATACATGACCTTTTTGAAAGAGCTGATTTTTTAGAACAGATTTCATTAAAGTCATATATCTGTTTTCAGTATTGTACTTTTGCAATGTTAACATTTTGCAATAAGCGAAAAGACAAAGAGAGCATCAAGAAATGGGACTGGCACCAATTTTTATTCCGTCCTTGGATACATATGAGAAGATAATTTTAAAAATAAATAAGAAGTGGTTTTTGAGCATAAAATTGTTTAAAAATTCAAAGTAAAAACTAACTTAACTCCCACTAGTGATTTTGCATGTGTTTCATCATTCAAAATACCTGCAATGTGATGGCAGAAAAACAGAACATAGATTTATCTATAGTTGTTTGATTTCTCTGAAATCTGCAGGATAAAAAAAAACCTAAATAAATTAAAATAATATTGATTAAGAATAATTACATTTTGATCAATAAATACAAGAATAGAAACATATACACATTTAAAGACAAAATCAACATTTATTCATGTAATAGACATTTATAGGTGTTACAAAATGTACTTATAATACTCCTTATGCCTCAAAATGAATTAGAAACCTAAAAGATTGTGTTTTCCATTGAAGGAAAAAAGTTGGTAAATTGGCAAATAAACTCAGTTAAGTTATAAAATGCTTTTTATCATTAATTTTATTTCTGCTTTACTTTTTTGACATATACAACAACCTTTATTCTTTCTTCAGTTTAGAAATGTTTAAGAGCTCTCAACCATTCTTAAAAAATGAAAAGATTAAAAGAAAGAGAATTTGACTAATAGTTAATGTTTTTAGAACTTTCACTTTATAGGTGTGAGTATTTGTTGAAAAAAACTTCTTTAAATTAGACAGGCACAAAAGCAAACTGGCAACACATTGCTTGCTCCCTTATTGGAGTGTTTCTTAATTTAGCTTTTCCAGAATTCTATTGCAAAGCAAAAAACATTTTCAAAGAACACGTAATGTAATTTTCCCACAATTGATTCCCATTATTGACAATCAATAATATCACCTCACAATTTATATCACAAAATTATTTATTTCTCTTTGAAATTGACACTTGTAATGTTAAAATATTTTTACGCATTTCCTATTATCAAATCATATTTTCATCTCCAATTTCCACCCTCCTGCAAATTTTCACACAATAAATTATATAAGCCTATTTTCAAATCCATATTTACAATCAAATATGAATGATGATTAATAAATATGAATTTTAATATGAATATGAATTTTTGTTTAAAATATTGGAGGCCGTAAGCATGTGCTTAGTCTGTTTTTACATTAATCCACCCTTACTCATTCTGTAATCTACAAAATAGATATTTAGAAATCTCTTAATAAATTTATTGCTGTTCAGCTCTTCCAGATGCTCCTTGGAAAGGATGACTCTTGCAGTATCTTAAATTTAGAGATGTACAGTTTTTATATTACTAATTTGCAAAGCAAAGTTGAAAGAAAACTATTCGGTAATGAGAGACAGCCTTCAGTAAGGAGAGATGTCTATAGTTTCATTAGATGTCCAAGACATCAGAAAAAATCCAAAAGCAAATGGGTTGGTGCAAACAAAACCTTTTTGCTTGCTCTTCAAAATTTGAAGCTACTGGGCACCGAATATTTTTGTTTTCTCCAATTCTATTAAAGAGTTTTGATTTTCACCGAAAAATACAAATATTCAATTGTGTTATCCCAGCTATTCTCATACCTACAGACCGAATTCTCTTACTTTGAGTGCCACCACTTGTGACATAGCTGATGTCATGTGACAGCAAGGCTCCAAAGACGATACTGCCCCGAACTACACCCCCACACACACACACACCACCACCATCACCACCATATATGTGCTATTTGCATTTTGCGATACGGAACAACCATTTTAGATTCTTGGAAGGTAAAGAACCATTCTCATGTGTATATTCTACACTATGTTAGTGCACTATTTGTGAATATTGATTTTGTTAATACATTAAATTTATTTGTGTGGTTGTGTTCAGCAGTATTTTTGCTGCAACAGGCCATTAGTCAAAGATGATCCACTAATATATTTTTCCTGCCATAGGGATGTGTGGGAAAAGGGGTGGGATATGGGTCAAGTTTTCTCATATGAGAGTTCTTGACATGTATGATAGCTGTGAAATTTTGTCAAAGCTTGTTGTGTATCAGGTGTGCCAAAACTTATTTTAATAATTTTGCAGCGCGGAATTCCCTCATGTTGGGATGTTATTTAGACTGCACTACACACATAAATGAAAGATTTTTACTGATTAATATTATCATAGGCAACAGTTGAAAATAAATCAAATATGTTGAATATACTAATATGATAGCTTATGATGAATTTCTAACAGAATTGCATGCTCTTTAAGTGACATCATGAGATGCAACAGAAAGTTCAGTGAATCACAGTGGTTCTACTTTACAGATTGATGAGTTCCCATCTGTTAAAACATTCAATTCCAAACTGCGTTTTCATGACAACAATGACCTACATTGCCAAATGTGTCTTCACAGGAAGATATATAATTATGCAGAGACCCTGACATGCAGTTCAAGGGTAAAAATCTTTAATAAAATGTAGCCTATTCACTAAATTGGTATAATATAAGACATTCACAGTGAAATGAATAGATTCTCTATTAAACGTCCCCAATAGATTCGACACCACAATAGATTCCCTATTTACAAAACGTCTTTCTCCACTTAAGTATTACCTAGTATATTATATTTTGGTGAATATTTTTGTTTTTTTCAGAATCCTCCTCCATTTGAAATGGGACAGAGGCCACTTAGCACTCATGGAAAGAATTTCCCTGATATGCAATTGATGACTAATCCTTCAACTGGTGAATGCAACACTGCTCTTGAACATGCTCAAAACTTACAGAACAGTCACTTTGGAGTAGACACACTTCTTCTCTACATGGGATTACAGAAATATATAGGTATGAAGAAAATTACATTATGGTAATTTTTTGTAAATTCTTAATTGCTTTGCAGCTAAAAATTTACCAGTTTTATTTTTACTTTTATATTTAACTTTGTTTCCAATATTTTTTTTTTCATTTAGGTACTTCTTATTTTCTTAGTAAGAACCTTAATATTTGTGTATGTTGCTAGGTTTTTGAAAAATTTTTCATAAGAATTTGAGTAAATTGTAAGAAATGTCTATATCGAACTTCATTATAATATTTTAGTGTCAGAATTTTTTTGAAGTCCCTCGCTTAATAAAATAAAAATAACATTGTTTCAGCTTGATAACTTTATATTCAATGAAATCGGAGCAAAATAATAAAAAAAAGTGCATGTCATGTGAATAAAAGTATTTTCTCTTGTGATTTCCAGACAGGCAAAACTCAACTTTCATTAATATTTTAATACACTGCAATATAATTGAGAATTTGCATAAACATTTTAAAACTATACTCAAGGCTAAGAGTTGTATGTAACTTCATGCTAATTGTTTCTTCATTAGGTAAAATAAAACTTTTGTCATTTGCTCATGAATTAGACTTTTTGAAGTTATACGAAATATATTTGATTAACTATTTATGTATATACTTGTATATACTAAAACTAAATACAAATGCTTAAAATGTGAAATGCTTATTATACTTAAATATTCATTGTCAGAAACTTGTAAAACAAGTTTCTGACAATGAATATTTACGTATTGCTATTGCGGATTCTCAACAAAGGGCAACAAGAATAGTTGCGATGTTCTCACTAATAATTATTGTGAAAATTTAAAGATTTTGCAGTATTACTACAGCGTTATTCATAATATTTGTGATGTAATCATTAGACTATTTTATGAGAGTAGCATTACCTTCTAAATGTAAAACACAGAAAGAATTACATATTATTTTGAAAAAAACAATAAAATACTGAATACACAGTAATTAATATACTTGAGTTTTTACTGAGTAATAAATATTGAATAAGCCAACTGCTGGCTCAGAGCAAAAGTCGCTTGTCTTTCACCAAGGTGATCTGGGTTTTATTCCTGGAGAATCTCGTGTAAAATTTTTTCTGGCAAAACAAGTTTGACTGCTTTGTAGGGGCTAGTCCAACCCCTCTGAAGTGCCCTAAGCTCTACCACTGTCCTCATTCTTTTCCAATCCAAGAAAATGAAGTCTGGCGTCCAACTGCTTTCAATATCCTTGTAGGGGGATTACAAAGAATTGTAAGCGATCTGTGTTACTACTACTACTACTACTAAGTATTGAATAATTATTTACAGATTTATTCCATGCTGAAGAGATTGATTGGCCTGTATTTCAGACTTTGAATGAACAAGATTTGATTAACATTGGCATTACAGCTTATGGATCAAGGCGCAAAATATTGGGAATTATTGCTGGTTTGTATATAAAAAATTTTTATTTTTTTCTAATTCTAAATTATTTTTTATTTTTTCATTAATAGCTGTTTAGTTACTTTTTTGGACTCTACATATTTTCCTAGTATAATGTTTCTCTAATTTAATTTTTTTCTTTATTGTTATTGTGGATCAGAAGTTAACCTGTTCTTGAAGGCCAAAAGGAAAAATCTTAGAAGTTAGGCGGATCATCCTGATTTATTAAAAATTAACAACTTCTTGAATCTTAATATACAACATAATATCATTAGATACATTTATCTAAATACCGTGATTTAAAAATGTTCTAAAAATTAAACTAACCAAGTAGACATCTTAAAAATTAAATTAAGTAAATATTATCAAAGCAATAAATTTGTATTTTCAAAATGCTGAAAAGTCATAGCATGTTTGGAAAAAAAAATTTATGAAATTTTACTAACGCATCTTTTCTTTTTCTTGTGCGATATGGATTTGTTACAAATGGTACTGTTTTCAACGATAAAGTAGTTAGCACACTATTTTTATGGAACACAAGACACTATCACCTTTTTTGCTTTTGGATACAACTGAACTAATACTTTAACACTAACACTGCAAACACTAGCAGTGAAGCAAAAGGGAAAAAAAACAACAAAAAATAAGATTGTCGATAGTGAGAGAGGCATCAATGTGTGTGAGTGAATCATACAATGGGAAGTTGCGGCACACAGAGGAAAGAAATCATCCTAGCCTATCAGTGAGTCAAGATAAAACTAAAAGCCAGACCTGACCATTGGTTGTTGTTTGGAAACCCAAGAGAGAATGCATCCCCAAGTAAATAATAGGAGATATATTTTGAACATGTGTGGGAACCTCTGAACCTATGAAATTGAACATGACACCTAATTCTAAATAGTTGTTGTTCAAAGATGAAGAAAATATTGATATTAATATAAATATATGCTACTGTAAAATTAATATATTTTTTCTAATAAACAGAATAAGTGTTTGTTATTTGAACAGGAAGAATAACATTTTCTGGAAAGAGTTGTATGACTTTTTCAGTTTGCAAATACACTTGAATTTGTTAAGTGGAAATTCAAGGATTAAAAATTTAATTCTCACTTGATGAAGTTTCTCTCATGCAGAGTTTCTCAATTACTCAAGGTTAAAAAGTGTTTGTCTCACTTATAGAAGAATTCATTTATACATATTCAAATTCTATTTGTTTCAGTGACAAAGGTCAATGTTATAAAAAATACAATTATTTTAAAAGAAGCACCATTTGTAAACAATGTGCTATGCACCACATTTTATTTCTTCAAAGAATCCACAAGTAAAAAATTAAAATAAAATAGTTGATTTTGGCACCTTAAAAGTATTTTCAAAGTTTTTCATATGTCCGCCTTATCATTTTCACGTAGTACCTTAAATTTTTCGCTCTGACAATAATTTTAACTTTTGCTTCAATATTTGCAACATGCATACAAGAGATTGGATGTTCTTGAAAAGCCCACTATTCTTCAACGTGATATTTGGTTGGCATAGGTTAAGAAAAATTCAACTGCAGAAGCACCCAAAAATTTTAGAAAATGCTGTCATTTGGAGAAACCCTCAAATGCCAAGACCTGAAATCAAACTCAGAGTAAAATGTGGATGAAACTGAATGGACTCAGGGTTTTATATTCTCATTAATAGAAGTTTTTATTTAATGTCAGGACTTCAAAATATCACGATATAATTAGTCTCACCTTCAGAAGTTACCCACTTATTTAAGTCCCAATTATATAGATTTTACTATGTAGACTTAAGACATTTTGTTTTTGATGTATTAACACTCAGCAACCTCATTTAGGAACACATATTTCTGAAGAATTGAATTTTATTTTTTCTTTCCAAAAATTTGTGAATTTTATGTTTTCATTAGATGTACTCAACCTATCATACCATATAAGACATGACTAACTGCTATATCTCTGTGATTTAGTCCAAGGTAGAGGCCGGTTTAAAGCAAAAAGTCCGTATGAAAGCTGATTTTCACAAGATTTTAATTGTTAGAAAAAATTATGGGTTCAGTTTCAGTAAATAATGTGATAAAACAATTGATTAGCAGATTACAATTTTTCCTTGCAATTAGAATATGACCAGGGTCATTCCTACTGCTAGGGTAACTAGGGCAGTATCCTGGAGCCTGGAGCTTATGGGGTTCCCAAATGAAAAAAATATATGAATTTTTTTTAGTGTTTTAGGAACATTATTTGAAAAATTTTAAAAACTAAACTTTATTAACAATATTTGTATTTTCAACACAATTAAACAGGAATTAAACATGCCATTTAACAGCATACTTAAAGCCATTTTTTGATAACATTTTGTATTAAAACCATACAATTTTGCTTTCAAAATTCCCTTCATAAGGAAGTCATGGCATTGCACTAGTTCGGGTATATTTGCACCTTATACATGAATTTCAAATAAGTAAAAGTAACATAGGGGCATGAAAGAACTTTATTTCCTCCTCTTTCCTATTCATGTCCAATTAAAACTGGGGTCCCACAGACGGCGCAATTGTAGGCCCTCTCCTCTTTTTTACAAAATGTACATAAAATGACATAATCCATTAGAAATGGAACTGCAGTGATTTTTAAATAATAAATACTCTTTTCAAAAAAGGAACATAAAGTAGTATGATTTCAGATGTTTCAAATTGTTTTTGAAGTATAATATTATAAATGAAGAGAAAACAGTTTCAATTCAGTTTTTCACTTCAAGTAGGTAATTGCATGCACCCCTAAAAATGAAAAACATACAATTGGATTAAAGATAACATTTTTGGGTCTCTCAATTAAAAAAAACTCAAAAAGACTATCCATATAAATGAAGGGGACACTTTATTTAGTTACTCATTCAAAGCACTTTCAAATTAAAATCAACCTTCATACAGCTCAGTACATGTACTTTGTGAATATAAATTCATGCGTGAGATATGGCAAAATATTTTAGGGAAGCACATTGAATATTACCCAGACATTTATATTGAAGAAAATGTTGTCTGAATAATAAACCAATAATATCCACATGATTCCTGTAAGTCACTCATCATTGAGCTCAGAATACTACCATTGCCATACCAATTAATTTACAAATAAGTCGTTTTTGCCAAAACCGATTTACAGTTAGCAACATATTTTCATGTAAAACAGATATATAAAATTAAATCTCCAAATTTTTTTAGGAATCAGTATCATCAACATCTAAGAGAAAGAGAAAGAAAAAAGAAATCTTGGTACAACACATGCATGTTTATTTTAAACTCGTTTTCAAGTGACACTAAACAATTAAAGTTGAATCAAAAGTTTAAATGCCATGTAAAATATCTTCTGCATCAAAAGTGTTTCTTAACAATCAAAGACTTGTGTGACCTTCAAAATCAAAAAATGATATTTATTTTAATAGTGACATAAATGTATTAGTAACCATTTGTACTGTATTATTCTAAAAGACTAAAGAAGCCTGCAACAAGAATATAACTTCAGTTTCTGAGTCAGTGACCCATATCTTAATCAGGTCTTCTGACTGATTTTTCTTGATCTATGGAGCAAATGCTGAGAAAGTCCCTTGTTATGCTTCTGGATTGTAAATGTAGATGTAGATAAATGTATTTATGTACACATTTTGTTGAGCACTCTTTTTGCTAGTTGCAGTAAGAATGAGGCTGAGGAGGGGAGGTATTTTGTCAACAATTCTATAAATTGAGTTTCTAAACTACTAGCATTGCTCTAGCTTGCACCAATGGAATCTCAAACATAACAAAAATATCTGAAATAAAAACACAGTATAGTTCCAATGCAGATAGCAGACATCTTGTGCCTTTGAAATTGATGGTTCACAAAATAATAATAATAATAACAATGACAAGGGGGCAAACCAAACTTGCCAAGGGATGCCCAGAAGGAAGGGGGTAGATGGGGCAACTTGCCTTGCGCTGCAGCTTAATCGAGGTCCCCCAAAGTTTCTTTTATTGAAAACCTATAAAAAAATATATTTAATTCTATTTCACATTGACTCTCATAAATTATTTCTGCTGCTTGGAGAGATTAATTTATGTTTGGAGGAGAGAAATTTTCACTTGAAATAAAGGACCCCTGTGGATCGACTGTCCCAGGCCTCTTTGTTTTCTCTGGACACCCCTGGACTTGCCTACCAACAAAATCTGCCACCTTTTGACCATTGATTTCTCATGTTTTTATAGGCAGAGACAACTGGATTGGCCTCCATCTCATTGTTAAGCACTCTTCACTGCACCCATCATCACTGGCAGATAGTGTGATTTGTATGACCCATATATCAAGCTCTATTTCTGGGTATTGAAAATGAAATTCTTGCTCTTTGTGAATCTGGCTCTGGGGGAAACAAGATTGTGGAGTGATTGTGGTATTTTTTCCTGTGCATCTCATTTTATCATCTGTCTTGTTTACTTCATCTTCTCATCTAAGCACATGATCATCTGTATTCTGTCATCTTTGCAAAGGTGGAATAAGCTATTAAGGTGTATGGTGGGTTAAAACAGTATGTTAACAAACGTGAAAGGCTGTAGAACATACGCACTTCTTTATGAAGCATAAAACATATTGTATTTTAACTACATATTATTCAAAATTTCAGCTCTGAAGAAGTTCCAAGTTCCCTTCTCAGGGAGTGCAGCTCCAGGGGCAGAGCGCAGAGGGCCATTGGACATGCATGATACAGGGGCGACTCCTTGGTGAATGGGGAGGAGAAGATTCTTTTATAATTATCATCTTCTATTAAAGTTATTATCTTTCAGTATGGATATAACAAAATGCTGAAGGACTAAATATTATAGTTGGAGATGGATGACAAAGAATCTTTTGAATCCATTTTATTTTACGGATTCACCAATTCTTCATCTATTTTCATTTGTTAATCAGTTGATGAATTTGTACAGAATCATTCATGAGATTGATTTTAATTTCAAGGGTATTTAAATGTTTTTGAAGACTGCATGGTATGCTATATTGGAAGGGCACAATTTTACATCTGAAAATTGCATTTTACTAGTTTTAGAAACTTTCTTCAATATTATGATAACCTTTCACTTTATTAGGTAAGCTTGAAATAAATCTGCTGGGCACATTTGCTCATTTTTAATGAAAATGACAGAATTTCTATAAACTCTTCAGAATTAAATTTTGAAATCATGATATCTTCACTATGTAACTTGCAAGTTTTCCTCCATTACACTTAATATTTTTGTACATCTAATATTCTTCTCTATCATGTTCTGTGCTTTTGTGGACAATTTAATCAAATGTTTACAAGCTAAAGAATATGAAAAATAATAAGAACTTTATTCTTATAAATTTTGATCATTGAATATTGTTGTATAAATTTCAAATAAAATTACGTTTGTCAATGTATAAAGATTCTAAAGTGACATAGTGGCGCTCAGTCAACTAATAGAAATCTGTGATATATTTTGAAGTAATAAGTAAATTTTCAGACACAAGATCTTTGCTCAAAAGAAAATTAGAGAATGACTGGTGTTTAGTATATTTGATGACTGTGCCTAAAGTTTTTGCTTGTGAAATTTGACAGAATTTTCAAATCAAGAACTGACCACAAAAATTTACTGTTTGTAAAGACTGTATTTATTAATATGAATTAATTGTATTCTCAAAATGTATTTGTAAGAAGTATCAACTGAAGGGGTATATGGATATAAACATTTCAAAATGTAAAGGACGTGTGTGTAAACACATTATCAATCTTAATGTCGGAATATGTTCAGAATTTTGTTTTTTCTCTTATGAACTTCATAAATTGCAGCAATTTGTTCATATTGTGCAATGTGTTTAAAGTGCATGTTTTTATTGAAAAATCATGAAATGTACTA
The DNA here is from genome assembly GCA_038098605.1 of Gryllus longicercus. Taxonomy (NCBI): domain Eukaryota; kingdom Metazoa; phylum Arthropoda; class Insecta; order Orthoptera; family Gryllidae; genus Gryllus; species Gryllus longicercus. The sequence continues at coordinate 579,715 of JAZDUA010000062.1, read as the reverse complement.
AAATTCTTTGACATAACTGTTAATAATAAGGATAAATCATTATTTTGAAATGAAATGTTGATTAATTTTTGTAAAGCTTGTATATCCAGTTTCAAAGAGTTCTTCTAAAAGTGACACATGCTGGGAACATTAAAAATAAGTGTAATGGATCTGATTCTATAATGTGCATTAATGAAAGACATGAAGTAATTTTCATATTTTCTCATAGTACTGTTCTTGACACTTTATGCTTGTATTGTCACTGATGCTACTTACAAATTCTACATAATTATTGTGGAAATTTAACATTTGTTTATCAGACATAATTTTGTATCAAGACACTCAATTGCTACAATTATGACAGCTGGAGTAATTATTCCATTGCTTCAATTGAGACATTGCTTGTAAGAAGCAAGCAGTCAAAAGGTGAATATTTGTTACAGTTTTCAAGACACAATTTTGTAATAGTATGTTAATAAAGTTCATTTCTGGAATACATTTTAATGTAACGTCTTTTTTTATGTTCAGTTTGTTAATCAGATTTGTCAGTTTCAAAAATTATTCTTGGCTGATATATGTTCACTTTCTTCATGTTTGACTAGATTATAAATATCCAGTAATTTGGTATATTTCATTAATGAAATTATTTAGGTATCAATAAAGACTGTGTTATTTTAACTTATTATTATTTAAACAGAAATCAAACGCGTCAAAATGTTATATTATTATTAAATGTCATAGTAATATTTTGACTAAGTGAATAACTGAATCTACTAAATTTGGTAATTTGAAATTTCAAAAAATTTGCGCTTACAATTTCCCCAAATATGATTTTCTTAACATTCTCCGGCATTCCGGCGCGATCCGAATAGAAGGCCGTGAAGTATTTAGTCTCTGGTGAATAGCAGATAGTCGATCCAGAAGGCCGGTGCTTTCGCTGACGTCACTGTCTATATGGTGCAATTTTTTGCTGGAAAGTGGGCTGTTTTCATGTTTTAGTGAGGAAATGGACTTGGATTATAGAATTGCAGTTTAATTGTGCTTCCGGAGATCGTAAAATCATCAGCGAACAAGGTACAGTACATCCTTCATTTTCAAGCTTCACTGTGCAGCGATTTGTGTAGCATTGAATAAGGAGATGGATTTTGTGACCGGAACCATTGATTTGTGGAGTGACACATGACGGTCCGAATGTTTGAATGAAGTAATTCGATACGATGTAGTAAATGATTCGGAACATTAGAATTTCCGCGACATTTTAGTCTGCATCTCAACTTTCAGGGAATAATTTGACATAATTAAAGTCTATGTTCGTTCGGATTAAGATTTTGGGATGTTCGGTGCAAGTTCGTCAAACGTGAGAAGTGCTTTGAATATGAAGTTTAAATCCAGTTCTGTAGTTCTATTAATAAGGATTTTAGCATTTTATAAGATACCAGTTAAACTTCAGTGTGTGGTTAAACCGAGTGGCATGTTTAATTTGACACTTGGCTCGCTCAAATTGAGGTTATTTTACGGTTGTCTTATGTTATTTGTTATTAATCCAGAAACTATGGGTACAAATTCACACTGAAAGTTGCTTACAACCTTCTATTCTTAAAGATGGATACGTCTCTTGTACTTGGTGTAGAATATTTGGAGTCAAATTCAAGAATTTTAGCAGATGATATGGTGGTTCTTTAGTATACTGTATAGTGAATTTTTTTAATTAAGGTTTCACTTTTACTTTGTATGAGTATAAAACTATTGTTGGAAATAAACACAGTGCAGGCATTGATATTTATTTTTATGTGAGGTTCCATGAACATTGTTTAGTGAATGTAGACCGTTTTAGAATATTTGGATTTTAATTTACGAAGAAAAATCTTTTAGAAATTAATAATTTAAATACATAACTCAAGTGTTACATTGATAAAATAGTTTCTATTATATTCCTAATATTTTTCTTTTATGGCCTAGACACCAAAAATATTGTTTTTAATGGGTATTGGTTATTAGCTGAATGTACTTAGCCTTAATTGGTTAATTTATGCGTGGTTGTTTCTGCTTTTAAGTTAATTTGTCACTGTTTTTTATTTAAAAAGAAAACTTGAAAATGAATTATTTTTGTAATGAAATACTTATGAAGGCTTTCCATACTACTCAGAATTGCATAAACTAAATTTTTAGGGTATTTGAGCACATACATTTTATATTTAATAAGTTAGAGTAGTCGGCATCAATCCCAATTTCTGTTGTGTGGATTTTAAGAATTTTTTTTTCTGTGGAACAATGTATGCATCCTATTCAGTACGATAAATTGTCAATCTATTGTGAAGAAGGAACAGTAAAGAACTAAAGAGATTGAAAGAATGAAAAGAGAAGTATGCTTGCGGATCATGTGATGCTTTCCTTTCATTTGCTTAGATTTTGTGATTTTTATTAGTATTATTAAATTAAGTTTATTTAGTTTAAGTTTTTAAATTATTTTCTTTTTAATGACTGAATTGTCATTCAGGTTTTTGGGAAACCATAACATCTTTTGAATTAAAATGCCGAAGTTTTTAAAACATTAAATGTGTCATACATTTTTCATTATTGTGTTTTAAGTTACTTTTCAGAACATTAATGTAAAAGGTTATTCAGGTAATGTAAGCAGACAAGTAAATAATTGTAAGTGATGTAATGCATATGTTGTTTCTATCATTCAAAGAGTAAGACGTCCAATCATATGACCTTAATTTCACAAATGTTTAGCTAAATTAAATTTGTGATGAGAACATCAACTTAACGTAATTTGCAAAGCATGTAATTTCTTATACTTCATCAATATTCTGTGAATATCAGTGCTGATGACTGCCGTAGTCCCTGTATTGACTTCCTTCCTGGGATCTCACTTGGGTGCTTGATAGGCAATCGTGCTTGTTGATGAGGTTCACTGATGATATTAGCAAAGGAGAAGCTTTGAGTTTGGGACAGGAGTAGAACAATATTACACAAACTGTCAACTGCGTTTGGTATTATTACTTCGTTCAACGACAAATCTAGAAGAGATTTGTCGTTGTCTTCCCAAGTTATTGTTGAAACGAGCAGAAGTGGATTGTTTTATTTTGTTGTGTGCGTTTGTGTAGTGCAGTGGCGGGGGCCGACTTGGGTGGGAGTGGGGGAGAGCGACTCGAGATGTTTTTGACGCGCATTGCTGGCAGCTCAACGAGACTAGCTGGACTAGTGGTGCTACAACAGCACATACTTTCTCGCATTCTCCAAATTTGCGATTTCTCGAAAATTCAGAGTAACGAAAATGAGACCGCGCAATTCCTTTAAGCATCCGTTCTTTTATCCACGAAAAACAATTAAAGAAAAAAATTGCAGTGGTTTTTGAGAATAAAAGTAACTTTTTAACTGCCGAAATTTCGCGTCAAACTGCTAATAGTTTCGAAAAATCGAATTTGAACCTACTTAAATAATCCCTCATTAAGAAAAAATCTATATCTTCAGTATTATAGTTGTACGAAGACGCACAAAAAATGCGCGTTTGCAGTTTTCAAAAAATCAGGGATTTCAGCAAAGGAGACTGGTACCGTTCACTTACGTGTCCTTTACACTATCCGAAAACGAAGTTCGATCAACAAATTTGGAGCCATTTTGAGTAAATTTTGAAACCTTTCTCGAGGCTTCGTGTAAAGTACCCTTAAAAATCAAGCTCTCCTTTCGAAACTCCCAAAGTCTCGAGTTCATTTAGATCGATTGGGGAATATCAATTTTGAAGAAATTCAGCTCTCGGATTAGATACTAGCGTTGACTACAGACAGACGTTTTGCCGTCAGTCGATTTTTCGATATCGAGGACCCACAAAACATGGATTCTGGCTACACCACTTGTTAGAGGATTTTTTTTTTCACTCGGCAATCTTGATTTATCCGTTTTTTCGTTTCCAGGACCCGGCAATAAGAGATTTTCTGTCGAAAATTCGCAGTTTTCCGGCGCACGATTACATAACTTTCTCTTCCTACAAAGTACCTTCATATGGGCGAGAAAGTGTAAAGGAGGGTGGGGTAGGGGCGAATCTAGAGTGTTCTCGGCAGGAGACTGTTTTTTTCTGAAGTTAGGAGAGGCTATTCACAAAATATATTCTTAAAAATTTCACTGTACCCCTCCACCAGCTCCTCTATCCTTCCCATTTAACTCCCTTAAAAATGAACGTTCCATTGTGATGCTCCCCTTTTCCTAGGAAAATAAAAGAAATTTAGTGATAAATTGTGTGAATGTTTTATTTTACTTTAAAGTAATTACTTTTAAAATTGAAAAGTATATGTTTTATTAAATCTGAGAATCTTCCGTAGTTTTAGTATTATATTAAGTCATATTATAATAAATATTACAAAAGTATTGTGAGAATATTAATTTTTTAGAGCTCATAAAACTGCCATTTTCAAATCAATTATATATAATGGTAATCCTATAATGTATTTGTATCTGCACGGTACATTTTTTTTCGAATAATTCGAACGTTTCCGAATCCGAGCAGGCCACACACCCAATTACTTCCGATTACCGTGTTCTACTACACGATTACCGGGTTCTACAAACCTTATCGTGGCTTTTCATATTTTGGACTTTGCTAAATTTGAACAAGTTGAAAAGATATGATCAATTGTTTGCTTTTCTTGACAAATTCGCCATTATCTGGGAAAAGTTTGAGAACCACTTTATGAAATGTCTTGTCCTCAATCCTTCCCAGTCCATCAATCTCGGGCAGCTATTGCAACTGCTTCCGATTTATGGCTTCATTCTTTCCGTTTTAGACACCATAAATTTCTTGTTTTCGTTTATACGAATTTTCTACGTTTTTGTTAATGTCTACGAAGTAGTTGATCGATTTCTTACATTTATGATGTCAAATAGAAGTTTCTTGTTCTACGTGTCGTGTGTTTTCACGTTTGTAACTAATCTTACAAAGCCTCTATTCCCTCTCTTTCAGTGAGATTTAATAACCAGCCTACGTTGTACTCGGCTACAGGCACTGACAAATTATTGTGAACATTTTTATTCTTGGAGTTTAGAGTGGTTTCTCGGGCGATTTACTCTTTAGTTACTCCATTCACAGTATCTGTTTCATCGAGTCGTTATTGATGTCACTCCCTTCAGTGACTAGTTATTTGTGGGTTTTGCCAGGCTCAAGATCTTGAATCACTGGTGCATATCAAATGGAATTATCTTTGTTATTGACACTTTTCGTCTCTTTAAGTTGAATTTGTACGTTATGAAAAAATTCAAGCGATTGCCATTGCTAAATTCAGTTGCCTCCCATAACAGTTGAGAAAGAATCCCTACATTTCTAGTATACAATCTATGATCATCCAGGTAAAACAAATGTGTTAGTTATATTTCATCATCATGGAATTTGCAACCAAATCAACGTGTGCCAACTACGTATGTGGATCGACTAATGAGCTCGACTAGTGGGATCAAACTAATGCAAAGAAGTAGAAGGAATAGTGTTGTGCTTAAAAATCCCATGTTTGAATATTTCTTGTTTCTACTACATGCTGTGTGCTAAATACGAGTACGTATTAGTTACTTGATTTTTCAAGACTTCATAACTGTCTTAAAAAATTCAATAAGTCTAGGCTGAAATCGATATATCTTCAGGGTCTTCAGTAGCCACTGTCAAATGTCTTCGGGTAGTCGAGACAAGCTCAAATGAAGTTTTCGTTTCTTTATATTTAAGATGACTTCAGTAGCAAGATTTCCTTGTAGACGTATTAACCTTTACGACATCCTTTCTGTTCAGTTGGCAACATTATTCTCCTGGAGATGTCTGTTTATTTTGTTAGCTGTTGCTGCAGTTACGACTTAATGCGAGTGGAGACAAGAGATTGGCCTATAATTCTTTTCCAAGTACTGCCTTCCCCTTGGTGCCAGATAAGTGATGCGTGTGGGTTACTCTGATAGTTACTGTGATTTATCTGAGGTCCCATTAACAGCCTTTGCCACTTGGGAATGTAATGCTGTCAATTTCTGGATCAAATAATTGGAATCGTATCAACACCTGGAGATTTTCAGTTCTCCATGGTTTTAATCGCTTGGACGAGCTCGGCTCCGAGAATTAATTAAAATGTGCGGTAGTTCCCTAAAGTTCATCTGCGATATCTTCAGAATGTAACTAAAGATGTAGAATCGGCCTCTCAGATTCGTGGCCAAAATGTCTCGACTTTATCTTTTGCAGAAGGGTTAGCGCTGTCCTTGTTTTTTTATCATAATACTAGTATTAATTATTAATAATTATTAATAAAGTTAAAGAACTTTGTTGCACTTATAAATTGAGTGTTCCTCAACATTGTGTCAATCATTCGTCCGGCCCCTCGAATTTGAAACGAATCTTTTTGGGGGAGGGGAGTATTTTGCATGAAGTCCTAATGTTATATTTAAAAAAATGATAGATATCAAATTTCTACTTTCCCATATAAAGTAAATTAGCCTAAGTAATGCTCAAAAATGTATCTCGAAATTTTGATGAAAATACACGTTTTGGGGGCCCCTGATAACGAAAATGCGGTTTTTCAAAATCTCTCCGTCTGCATGTCGACAACATAAACCATTCTCAAAATTTTCTCAAATGAATATTTCCCGAACGATCTAGCAGCATTTTTGGCCCTGCGATTTTGGAAGAGAGAGAAAAGAGAGCCTAGACGAAAGTATGATTATACGAACGGTGCGAGTTCGATTTTCATTAAACCTCTGAAATTTTGTAAACATTAAATGGTTAACATATTTGGACCCCTTCTACATTATCAAAGATGTATATTTTCTGAACGAAATTTGTTTTTCAAAATTAGCTCTTTAAATAATGCGAAAAACAATTGTTTGAAAATATGAGTAGTTTTCGCGTAATTCTGAATAAAACCGTGACGATTAAAAAATACTGAAGATTTTCCTCAAAAGGCAATTAGGAATAAGTTTTGTTCAAATAAAGCAAATTACCCTTAATATTTCACAGAACCGATATTCATTAATACCTCTATAATTGAGAAAATTGTGAAAGTTAATTTTTTCTCCCGCATCTTTATCAAGCAATGGGAGTAGAGTAACTACGTGTTGTCGAAGTTTTTGAAACAGCTACAGCCTGGTTCCCACGTGTTCCCTCTCACATCCCGCTGTTTAAAGTGTCCACTTTCGGAATGCCGGCGTCGGTATAAAAACTGCTTAAGGTGGTTAGAGCGAGATAAATGTTATGTTTAACATGCTTTTATTATTGTATTTATCGAAAGATGAGAGGTTCTTCTATGTTCTGGTAGAGTTTGAATCGATTTTACCGTCTAGTTTTCGCGTAACGACCGTAAAGTTTGCAGTTTTAACATGAGCTCTTATGGTGACCTGACAGATCTGACAAGAAATTTTAAAATTGTGAGAAAATTAACTGTTGAACTTGTTTTTAAAAACCCTTCTTTTGGTAGCTAGCATCTCGAAGAATCAATGTGCGCAATTTGAAGGAAATCTACCGCTTCAAATGGGAGAATGTTGCAAAATTATAAGCCTAAATCAGTCCAAAGGGAGACGTTCGCGCGCTTTCTAGAGGATCGGGACTGTGACGTGCTTCTCGGCAACACCGCGCGCGCAACGCGCTTCATTCAAATTTAGTGACAAGCCCTCTGCAAGAGTTCGTACATTCCTGTAGATCTTCTGGAAGCAATTAAAATATCCTCTCTCCTGGAGAACATTGTGTTTGATAGTAACCAGATACTTAGAAAAGTCGGAATTTGATGGATATAATGATTAGCGATGTAAATGAAAATCTTAATTCAATTAATATTCCCAATGACTCACTTTGATACTACTCCCTATTTAAAAATGGGTGATCTTGAGAGTTAATACAATTTTTTACATTCAGTAAAGTATTATTATTTTGTATTGGGCCGTATGTCACTTTTTTGCTCCAGAACAATGGTTATTCAATTGTACGAAAATTATTCATATTCTCTTTTTTGTTATGGAGATACACAGTGGATTGTCATTGTCTTTTGTACCACAAGTGCTTACACAGAACTCAAAGCAACAATTTTTAGCATAGATCAGCACCTCAATCTGTAGAGCTACTGAGTGGGCATTCAATTCAGAAAGAAATAGAATTTATAGTGGCTTCAAATGTGTTCCAATGATAAAATACTGTTTTGGTGGTCCGACCATGGGCAAATTCAATAATTACATTTGTAATTAATAATTAAATTTTATTGAAATTGTAAGTGGAATGATATATTCAGCCTTTGATAGTTTTAGTATTTTAATCGAAACCCCTTTTCTCTTCAGCACTATATTTTATCTAATTGTTTACATTTCCTGAATAGTAGTAATGCATTTTGAATAGTTCTCATGTCTTCAAAACATTTAAACCTTTTTTCATTTTGAGTGCAACATCAAGACAAACGATTACAAAAGACTATGCCACTTGGAAATCTCTTTTGAAGATTTTATCTCCAACAATGTTATAATTTTATTATTGATGATCTCAATAATACAGCTCTCAGAATTATCCGATGCAGTATTTTCATTTTATTAGCTTTAGCTTAATGTGTACTTTCTCTCTATGAATAGTTCTAACCGCACCACTGGAAATAATACGGCACATTGCAATTGCAAAAATAGTTTTAAAATTTCAATCAAAACTATTAAAACACTAAGAATTAGTCATGCTGTTTAATTAACTAAGCAAAAAATTAAGTAGGGGAATAACAGAAACAAATATATTGTGAAAAGAAGGATAATAAGGGACAATAGGAGACAATGATTACGATTTCTGTCAAGTTAAATATGAAGCTTTATACAATCTTGGAGAGAACCAAACTATATATCTTGTTGTTAAGCAATCGAATAATCTAAGGTTTATCCTTCCATTGGCTCAGGTAATTCAAGAAATAAAAATTAAGGAGTAACGAACATTGAAAAAATATTTGAAAACTTTTTATTACGTCTCTGTTCCCGTGATATTGGAGGAATTATTTCGTCTTTTCTCAAATTCCGCTTTAGAAATGAACCTTCCGCCAATTCGCCCAGATTGTGATATTTTCCGCTTGTCGACCAGGAAACGAACAGTAATCAAAGTGATTCAAACTTGAAACTTTGAAAAAGCATGAGCCCTGAGCAGTCATACCAATCTCAATTACGGCGTTGCCCAATTTCGCCTCACTCAAACATGGAAATTTTTGCCATTATTAGCAATCACTGTACAAAAATATATAGATATGTGTCTATAATGTTACTTTTTATGATTTTGCTCGTACTAATTGTGTAATAGTGTTTTTTTATGTTCAATCTTATGCTTCAATTTTTCATTTCTTGTCCACGCGATCTGTTGGTACTAGTTAAGAAACAAGTCAACGGTAGCTCTTTATGTGGTATTAAAATACTTTTATTTTACACCTATTAAACTAAATTAATTCGAATGATTAAATGAAACTCAGTGTAAAAGTCCCCATTTTGTTTATGTAGGTCTCACAATACCCATTTATCTCTCAAATAATTCTTTTTAAACGTTATATGGACTATCTACTAGGGAATATCTCGCTCTAACCATCTTAACCATGCTCCGTGAAGTCACGGTGGTTAAGCAACTCGAGACACCGAGGGTCCGTGGATGGGTGACCGTTTGGGTATCCCGGATTCTCCCGGCGCCGAACCCCTTGCGATAATGATAAAAAGCAGTGACATTGTTACTACATTCAATGAGAGTTGCTGTGCGATCAATGCCGAATAAAGGCTTGAAAAATTGTTACGAGAGAAATAGAATTTTAGAAAAAAGGCGTTTTCGTCCGTTCGCTTCAAGGTTTCTCGGCCGCTTTGTGTTGAGATTTCGTAATTAAAAAAAATATTTAAGGGCTAATCTTAAGTGCTTGGTCATGTAGCCACCACTGTGAAGGGAACACACAAGTGGGGTAACTGTAAAGGGTACACACGATGATAACATGAACACACCCAAATATCCACGGCCGGACAGGATTTCGAACCCTCGAACCGAGGCAGCCACTTCCCTCCAGCCTTAGTGACCTTCGCTATGCAGGCCGGCGGTTTCGTAATTTTGTTCCCGTTATCTAAACACTTTGTGTGAAGGGGGAAGGGTGTCACATTTTGCACGACTGTCGCCGCAAGAGACGGCACTGCCAGCTGAAGTTCGGGCGCACCTTGGGCCGCGGCCGCGCCTTCCCCTTTAGCCGCCTCGGGAGCCTCCTGTCGCCCTCGCCCTCCCCCTTCGCAGAATCCGCTCACAACTCACGTACACTCCAGGCACTGCACCCGCGTCTGAGGCAACAGCATGTGGTACGGGAACGGGGATTAAATGAGGGGAAAAAAGTCTTAAAATTGTCCTTAGAAGGCAAGAAATTACTGAACCCAAAAAGTTGAGTATCATTTAAAAAAAATGAAAGTTACCGTGGCGCTTCAAGCGGGTATGTTCATGTTTTGTTTATTTATGCTTCGTAAGTTAAGAATAAAAAAAAAAATTAAACGCAATGTAACTGCCTGGCCCGTCTATCCTCGGAACAGTGTTACATGAAAAAATGTCGATAGAAGTACTTAAAAAATCGCGTGTTTCATTACGTCATTTTGGTTTAACTATCGTCTGTCTTATCTGCTGGGTTCTAAGGAGTCACGTTATTCCGGGAAGGCAGTGCAGTAATTAACGTCATCACCATTGTATGTACTTTGATTCCTGTTGCAAAAAAAAAGTTTTTGTTGTTTCGTTAATCCAATATTTGTTATATTTATTATCCCTGGATATTCTGGAAGGATCGAGCTCAAAAAAATAGTGCCAAACTATTCGCCTTGCCGAGAGGAAAGAAATGAGTTATTATTAGGGGGGCGGATTTTTGAAGATCCAAAAGGTAGTAAAAAATGGTCAACAAAATTATCTTAAAAAAAGAGAAAAATGGTGATCAAAACCAGTTCGGATGAACAACTGAAGCTGTTCGTGGGTTCCTCTATTCGTTCAAGTGAACTCAGCTTGCAAACGGTTGGTTTGGTTTGATTTCGACTGTTCTTGACCAGGAAATCTTTGTCTTTAGTGATCCCGAAATCGTCCGAACTGACAATGGCGCTGCAGGCGTCGCATAGGCGACACAGTCTTAGATTACATACAGCGGCCGACGCTCAAATTTCTGAGCCAAGAAATCGAATAGGCTACTTAGGAATTCTGTAGAGAACATGTGTTGCATTTTTAAATATTATTGGAAGCAAATACATGTGAAATATTAAAATCGATTAAATCAGCGAAAGATACATTAAAAAATACAAAACAAAGGTAAAAAAATGACTTATTAGTCGAAATCTACAAAAAAATGCAAAAAAATACATAAATTGGGTAATTTCCTTTTGACGTACCATAAAATTAATTTCTATAATAAACGGCATTGTTCTAAAGTGAAAAGAAAAAAAAGTTCATTAGAATCTGCACCCTAGTTATTATTGATCATCCCTGTGGATACCTGACAGCTCTCCAATCGCGTTTTGGATGCTAAAAGACTTCCAAAACACGTATTTTGATAATACTCATAGAATGTTTTCGAAGGATTCAGAACAAATGCTTCACACCAGTAGCTCTAGGCGCGTCAAATGACCTCACGTGTAACTTTTGAGGGTCGACGCACACGACACATCCGATTATTATGTACTAATAATATTATTTCTTGCAATATTATATTATTTCTGATAAAACCAGTCTCATATTAAACAACTTGCTATCTATGAGATAATGCAAGTAACTATTCCTAAACAGAACACCTTTTATTGCAAATATGCTGTTGGAGTAGTGTTCACTAAAGTTAACTGTGGTATAAGTAGTACTTGCTGGTGCCGTGCAAAGATGCCGCACTTCGTAAACCATAGTTTTAAAAGTGAAGATGGCTCCGTATTGCATTCTATCTTCGTACGGCCAGTCGCAGAACCGCGTTACAGCAGGACTGGTTAATTGCAAGATATCGGAGCAAACTGCCTGCGGGCGCCCGCGTGCCAATCCCCTTTTCCGTCGTTCCGATCGTTTCAAGTTCTCCTCCTTTATCACTCTTTCGGCTTTCTACACTTCTCGTTTCCTTCCCTGCCATCGGGCTGACTCGACTAGCAGTGGGACACACAAGTTTGCCCGCAGATAAGCGACGGCCCTGGGCTGGCCACTTGAGCAGCGTTATACATCCGTTTGTGTGGGCGTGTAAACAGTCGAATATTACTAAGCGTTGAGATTAAATTGCACAGAAGATAAAATAGGTAGTATCTTTAATTTTTATCGCGGAATGTTATTTCTGCCTCTATTCCTTCGATTTATTTTATAGATTTCGCATTACTCCTCCTATCGAACCACCCGTGCTGCGGTGTAGGGGTCTAGAGAGGTAGGCCCACAAAAACTAAAACTATTTTATTGTCCAGAACTGCTCTAGTCGATGTTTGTCGGAGGTCCTGCACCGATTCTGTTAAGTGTTAGGTAGACATTTAGATCGAAACGCTTCTATGTTCATAACAATAGTACTTCCGTTATTGTGGAAATTAAGCCATGGGAAATTATCTAATTTTGTATCATATCTTGGGAATTTCGATCTGTTGGGATACAAAACCGATAGTCGCACAACCCTCACTTTTGCTTCCTACATTTGGTCCCGAGTTCATTTAATATCAAAACTCGTCCAAAATGCCCAAAAAATAAGGAAGTTAAAAATTAATAATGCTCTCTAGATTTTGCGAACACAATCCCTTTCTTACATCCTTGAATTAATCAGTTTTCTGTAATCTTTCACAAACTTCCAGTTCCATATGCAAACATTTAGACCAAAAGTCCATAAATCCACTATAAAAAATAAATTTCAACACCGTGTTCTCCTCAAAACAATAATTAATTCTCAGAAATTCATTATCTATAGTTCAATATAACTACGTAAATACAAATAAATGTATGGAAATGTACTCCGTGAAGGCACAAGCAGTACCTGAAGACTGACGCGCACTAAAAACATAACATTTAAACATTAGTACATTAGTAATGGTACAACAGCACATACTTTCTCGTAGTGTGCGTAACAGTTGCATACTGTTATGCTAGTGGAATCAGCAAAAGTGTTTCCAACATGCACAAATATTTGGCTGATCGTGGGCGCGAACTTACGTACTTACGAGTAGATTCCACAGGCAAGACGAGATTGAGCTCACATATCTGAAGCCAGAGTTGAAGTTCTCCTATAGTCCGCTTTTACATTTCATTAAAAATAAGTTTTCAACAAAAATTGGGCCGGCCTCGTTATTAGTGTATATTGACATTAGTAAAAAAAAAATAGTTAAGACCTTAGTATATTAACATATTCCAAGAAAAGAATTGAAGAAAACTTTTGGATAAATTTTCGAAAAAAACCCTTAAATGTCTTTGGGACTTCGTGTAAAGTACACCTAAAAATTAAAGTGTCCGTTTCAAGTTCAAGGGGCCGCGACATCATACAAATCGATCGGAGAATATCCGATTGGGTGAATATCCAATGTACACTACGCTGTGCTGTAGTGTACGAGAAAGTCAGAAGAAAATATATTTGAAAACTTTATTTTCTGTAACACGCATGTATAAAAAGCCATTACGCTAAACAATATGGGAAAAAAATCTTTCGAGGATCTGTTGACTACTCCTCTGCCAAGTTGTGGCCGCGTGCCTCGCGGAGTCTGTGACTGCTGCGGCTGGCGGGCCAGGAATGCAAATTAGGGCTGTGCGACCTCGGCGGAGCAGGTGGGGAAAGAGAGAGAGGGGAAGAGAGAGAAAAGAGTTCGAGAGGGGGGAAATGCCACTGCTCACCATGTGGCTTCGGATACTGTTAAAATAGCTTATATTAATAATGTCGCCCGAAGACCTCGACTAATTATTACGAGTAGTAGAATCGTATTTCTTCTATATTTTTACCCGACTGCGCGAACGCAAGGAAAGGTGATGTGTCTGGCTGTGGATTTGTGGTGTGCGTTCTTTTCCTCTCAGCCCTCAAAATATTTGTTTGTTTGTGATAGGGTCAGGTCAGGATTAACCCATTTTGTCTAGGAAGTGTCGGAACATAGGTGTTATTGCTTCTAATGTCAATAAATAAATTTAAGTTGAAAAAAAACCTTTTTTTCGCGTACTTTGCCTTTTTTGCGTACTTTTAGCAAGAGATTTTAGCGAATCCTCGACTTTATCGGCGATACATTAGCTAAAAGCGCCCTTTTCAGTGCAATTTGCTATCCTGCAAATGAGTAGAATGCAGAAAGACCGCAGCTCTTTGGTGATTAAGATAACGACCGAGAAAACTCCCGTTTTCTGTAGGTAGTGATAAAATTAAAACACATGTAGCTATTGTAAGAGTAATAATGATGACTTTCGTAAAGCAATATGTGCGCTAGTGACTCTTCAGAACATTACCTTTTGGAAGTATATTTTTCTTTATCGATTAATTCTTGGTTTTCCGAAAACAGCTTAGTAGTACTTTTCAATGTGGATTTTATTGTTAGGATAAAGTAATATTTTAATGCTCATTGTTTTCGTAAAGATGGCCCTTTCCCATCATGAGAATTGACTTCAATTGGCTTTCTGCTATAACAAAAAAATTCGAAGGGGATTGCGTACTAGGCAACTGTTGCAAGCGGACATGTACCTAAGAACGACGCTCGCGAAAAAGACGCTCAAGGAGTCAAGCGTCCTGCGAAAATGCTCTGGCTGTCTAAAATATGAATCGCTATAATTTTGCAATGGTGGGTGGTATTAAATGGGTACTTTGGATTCTTCAAAATGCATAATGACTAGGGCCCGAAGGTTTGGCAAAATGCCTTTTTTGTAATTTTTACTATTTTAAGACCTTTAAAAATAAGAATCACTTAATAGTTCTAGAGTTGTTTTGGTAGATTTTCACTTTTCCTATTTTGGCTTTTGGTGCCTCTTTTTACCAGTGTTTTATTTTTGCCTTTTCTGCTATTAATATAATTATTTTGCTTTTTTCTTCTCCTGGCTCCGATCTGAATCAAGTTGGATACATACCTGCAAGCCTGGACAACACGAAGGCACGGTTGTGTTTTCTCTTATTGTGGAAGCAGAGGTGTTAAAAAACTAAATGAAAAAGAAAGATGATACCATGCAAGATTTTAGATTTTTTCATTGATGCTGACAGGCTTTGTTCGTTGCAGACGAATCTCATCCCACTTTTGAGAATGGCATACTACCCCTTTGGAGGACAGTTTTCTATGTATGATATACCATCCTCAGTGCTGTTGATTACACAAGTGCGAAGAACGAACAATATAATTCCGTTTTCATTGATTCCATTGAAAGATTCTAAAGGGAGCCCACAATAGAATTTCGGAGACACAGAGTCGCTAATAAAACAAATTCGTAGTCCACTTACCGAATGATCATGTGGAATGAAGATTTAAAAAAAAGTTCCCTTGCAAGTTAAGTGCTAATATACATTTTAGTTAGAATAAAAATGTGATTCATGTTGTTTTTATTTAAGTAGTTCCTTTTAAATGTGATTTTTCATTGTTTATATGTCTTTTACACCCTTACTTTAGCTAAAATAAATGCCTTTTTGAGTGCTATTTTTGTAAAATTAAATGCGTTTTTGGCAGCCTATTTTAGCTAAAACAAATGCCTGAACTTCCGGCCTATTAATAAAGACATTTTCGAAATGGAAATTATAAAAAGTCGTTTTTAGGAGAAGGATTTGTAGTTTCGTACTTAGGATCATCGAAGTATTGCTAATGTGTCAATGTCTCAATAGTATTATCTTTTAAAATCCAACTATCCTAATGTATTGGAGGGAATTAGTGTCACTGTACCAAGCGATTTTAGACGCTACAAGCTCTCATTGTGACTCTCGAAATAGGCTCAAAGGTATAGGGAAGGCAATGCGTAAATATGAAACAATAACTAATTGGATATTTTTTCTAATGTATTTTTTACGTTTTTCAAAAATAGAATAAAAGTAGAAAAAAAAGTATCTAACAAGACAGCGGAGAGTAGCAACGCTTGAAATGGAATTTAACAGAAATAGCATGAAATGGTACGAAATAGCAGCACTGTGCTTTGTAATGCAGTGTTTTCACGTTATTTCCTTTTCTACGTGAGGATTCTTTGCGCCCTTCCTCTTCGCTTAGAGAATCGCAGTGGGTCAGATCAGGAGGTCAGGGAGGTCACAATCCGCGACCGAGGAGTCTTTCATCGCAGTGCACGAGAATTCTACACGGTTATCTGCAGTAAGTGGACCAGTGTATATTGGGAAGTCATGATGCCATTGAATGTAAACACTTTGTAAAAGGCTGCTGTACAGTTTTAAATAACATATAAATAAAAAAATTCGAGTGCAAATGTGTTCTGAGGGCGTGTGTTGTAAATAGTTCATGTAGTAATGAAGTGTTGGTTCAGTGCCTGTTCTGCTTGACTGCCCTTCAAGGAAGCCGCGTATCGGGGCCTGTGGTCGATTGATTGCGGGCACCGCAATGATTCAGCCCGGGCAGAGGATCCCTCCTCCAGTTTTTTTTAAAGAAAAACTGGAGCTCCTGGGCTATTACGTCGACGTGTTTCGTTGAATGTAAGAAGAGTACATTAAGCCCAATTTAGTCTATTGTTGGGAAATTTACTGTATCTATCCCGAGAAAGGTGAAATAAATCACCAAATACGAATGTCTTTGGCATGAGGCTGGCGTAGGCAAGAGGATATGTGGTTGCCAGATCGTTGTCCGTATGTGCAGAGAAGCCTGAAAGGAGAGTACGTAAACAAATAAAAATCATAAGTTTTGATAATTCTTTCGATTAAAACGAATTTTTGACTGAAAGAGAAAGTTTAATTTTCACCATGTGGCTATACCTGTGCGCCATTACATTTCTACCACCTGGGGGGGGGGCGCGTTTGGGCCTTCGACTTGTTCAGTGAACTGAGTACTGTGAAACATTTATCGTGGGCACCAGATTTGTGACTGTGAAATTGCCCGAAGTGAAGCCCTGCGATCAATCATGACATGGCGCGCAGCCTCCGCTGACCTCGGGCATCGATGGACCGTGTTCGATACTAGGATGGACGAGGGGTCGTAGATTCCCCATCGATACACCTCTTTTGATTCGTGTTTACAGCAAGGACACGATACTGAAGACGAATCGTTTCTACTGGTATTGCCTCGCAACCTTTCTTGAATGCTTGCGTGGAGAAATGCGTGAAGTGGAGGGTGTTAGTTACACTATTAGTCACTAACTTTGGAAATAATGCCAACTACTGGAAAATCAAAATCAAACCTGCTGTGGCCATATCTTCGTAGAGGGCAGAGTAGGCAATAGCAGGGACACCACGATGTTCCAAACAATTTTTGGGAAAATATATTAAAACCTTGTTTCCTTTTTTAACTCGTATGCCTTCGCAAGCCTGATTTTGCCTTCACCGCTATTAAATGTTATTCTAACTTTCTGAGGAGGTATCTTTTGTGAATATCTGGGGCCTTCTGCAGCCGCTACAGTTATTTTTTCCCTCTAAAATAAATAAATTAAAAAACCTAGTCAACAACACGAACAGTTCTCTCGTCTGCAACCGGAAATAGCGTCTGTTTTTCCCCGAATCATCAGTTCTCGATGCGAGCTACTACCTTCAACGGGTTATCATTACACGGAGGGGAAGGCAGGCAATTGATCAAGAAAAGTTGCACGGCTAAGGGTCCGTGTCATCTGACCTCTTTATCAAATTCGGATTGATCGGCAGCTTCTCCCCTTCTGACAACGCAGACTACCCATGGAAAGGTGCTTAGGTAGCTACGTACTATTTTGCAAGCGCATCACGTGTGAACCTCCGCCTTTCAGACCCAAAGTGATCGGGTCGGGATGGTCATAATGTAATCGTAAAGGTTCATTAGATTATTGTGCTCTGAGTTGGCTAATTCTGCGGTGGGCCTCGACCAAACTCATCACTGAGGTAAAATAATTTATTTATCGCAGAAAAAAATGCAAACTTTTTCGAAAAAAAAAATGAAAATGTCACAGGGGCTTCATGTAAAGTACCCTCCAAAAATAAAATATTGTAGTGATCTCCTGAACTGCACAACTTAGTCATACTCACCATTTTTACCAAATTTCTGCTCAAAAGCTTGTAATCTGTCAGTTATACATCACTCAAAAGCGTTAATTAGACATTCCAATTTTCGTGAATCTCCCCATGCTTGTTTATTTGCCACCTGTATCAATCGTAACCACCTTGGAACTGCACTAATGTTCCGTAATCTTGACGTGTGTGCGAACTCATTGTTCCAGTTCAAAAGAACCTTAAACACTGATTTTATGATTTACAAAAATTGTAAGCGTGTTTTTGAGGTGATTCCTATGTGCTTTTATTCCCTACATTGTAATATATAAAATTAAATGTATTTTGATTGCATATAACATTACGATTCTTGAATTTAAAGTAATTGTTGTTATGAAATCTGCCGAGTTGTACGACATTGATTTCGGTGCGTAGTATTAGCAAAAGCCTAAGCAGGTCTGTATGCATGGGAGTAGCTCTGCTCCTTGGGCTGGCTTCGCCCGAGAGGTTTAATATCCGCTGCCTAAGTCGCTGCGCCAACACGCGCTATGCAGGAGGCTTTGCTCCGCGCCTTACGCCTTCCCCTCCCCTCCCCTCCCCTCCCCTTCCCTTCACCCCATCCTCCCACAACTCCGCTTCGCTCCGCCGGCGGCGTAGGGCGTCGGTTTTTCTATTGGATACGCATTCGAGGCGACGAGATTCTGACATATTGCAGGAATCGCGTTCAAATACTCCGCCATGACGTTTGATCTCTTCCTACGCTTATACGCACAATATTTTTTTCGTTTGGGGGTTTAAACGCAAAGGATTTATAATATCAAGAATATTACAATCTGCAAATTTGGGCGAGAGGTGATTTTTGAAGTCGAAAGATACAAGAGGAGCAGCCTTGAAATCTTAACGAATTTGCCGATAGAGAGTTTACATCTCTTATGTCCTGTAACGTGGAGCCTAGAGTTTCGTATTTCAAGCGGATTTCAACGAAGAAAAAAAATTAATCCTCAAAAATGTTGGTGTTTCATTGTTCAGTGTCGTGTTAAAACACTAATTGTACAATATAGATTATTTATTTGTGACGCATTTTGCTTTGTATGAAAACGTGTGTTTTTGTGAATAAAACGATTTTAATGCTAATAAGAATCTAAAATATGGCCTGAAAGAATCTAATTTCAAATCTGTTGAATTTAAAAATCCGGTGTTTCTCTGTAATATTCGATCGGCGACAGCTGAGAGTCAAGGAAAGGCAGAGAACATCTTTTTCCGGGTCTCGGTTTAAAGAATCCTGGCAGAACCATGTAATGATTTTGCATGTTGCTTAGACGGGTACTCAAGAATTACCAGTTAATCCACTTGCAAATCAAGGTTTAAGTAAAATTTAAATAAACTAATTAATGTTAAGAAAATCGCATGATCATTGGGTGACGGTATTTTTGTCACCATCCTCTGTGAATGACGTAGAATGTGGGATTTAAACAACGAGTTTGAGCTTTGACGATTTTCGTACTCGTGGGGACGCACCATACGTAGATATCGCCGACATTTCCTCAGAATAGTAATTTTTGGTCCTCACTGTTCTGGTCGGAGTGCGATAGTAATTCTTTGAAATGTTTCAGTGTAGCGACTCGAGAGTGTAAGCGTAAGTTGGGGGAAGGGTTTGTACAGTGACCGCTGCATGCAGGTGTTCCTTTGTTCCCTCTGCCGTCGTCTTCCCTACCACTGGAGGCATCGCGCCACCGCCACCGCCACCGCGGCCGCCCGCCCGCCCGCTTTCGCTTGTCGCCAGGAACCTCCAGCTCTCAGTGGCAGATCAATAGGAGAGCGCCTCGCTCCACGCCCCTCGCCTCCACGCCCGTTTCTGCGCTCGCGCCCGCCCTCGGCCCTCGCCCTCGTCCACGCCGCACGCTCTCGCCCCCATGCTCTCGTCTAATGCCCCGCCCCATTGCTCATGGGCCACGCCCACGACAACGCAGCAGGGCGCCCAAACTTCACGCCCCTCGCACACGCCTCACGCCCTCATCAACTCCTCATGCTCTCGCCCAACCTGCCCCATCCCCACGCCAACACTTTAGGACGCTCACCATCCCTCTCATCTACTCCTAAACTTCATGCCCCACACTCACCTCCTCTCCTAAGCCCTCGCCCAATGCCTTACGGCCAATGCCGCCATGCCCTTCGCCCAAGCCCAGCTCCTCGGCGCAGGCCCCACGCCCCATCCACTGCAGTCCTCCCCCCTCCCCACGCCTTTCGTCAACGGCTTTCTCTCACGCTCTTCTTCGGTCCTTGCCCTCTTCCTAACACTTTGCCACTGCCTTCGCCGCCCAAGCCCTCACTGTCGCGCATGTTCTGGGGTCGTAGGTAGGACGTCTGCCCAAAGGATTCATGCGAGAGTGTCATTATGGGAAGCAATTATCATGCACAAACAGTGAAGTTTATTAAATTTTTCTCAGTTGTGAACGCACATGAGGTACTATGATATCTACAGTATTACGCCTCGCAAAGCCCCATTTTCAACAATTTTAATTTTACGTGTAAAGTTATTCCCTTCGTGCACCATTGGTGACTGCAAACACAGTCTCATGCTTCCCGAGCAACCATGAGGATGAATCGCTTTACGCATTGGGTTAGTATACGCCAGCGACCACGAGAATCGAACAGGCAACCCTCACTAAGCAGGTTAGGTCGCCAAAGTAGAGAGAGATTACCAGAAAGTTAATTATAAGAGTAGTTTTACGGAAGAGAATCTGCCTTGTTCAGGCGTTGCGTCCTAAGCAGTATTTCAGTTGAGTTGGTCGTTACACTATTTCCGGCCACTTGTGTTAGCCCATTTACCCTGAATTATTAATTATTATGACTTCAGAAATTATGCCATATAACCGTACCTAGATTGAGAAGTGTTTTATTCGATGATTTTGTAATGAGGATAACGTGATGAGAGAAATGATGGATCATTGGTAAGATGAGATGCTGAGAATACGAGAGAATCTACCGGATTTGAATTCGGGCACCCAGAGGTGGAAATCTGCATTTTTCACCGAGACACAGTATGGAAACTGCAAGCGCTTCCAGGAAAATAGAGATATGTCTACATGTATTGGTATAAATCTAACGAAACCAAGCACAGGTCTTCTATGTAAACAAGTATTACGGAACCTCTGAGGAAGTGGTAAAAGGTACAGAAAAACCTACATTTCATAGCCTTCTGCAGAAAGAAAGTTGAAGATCTCGGCGTCGGCATCGACGTTTTCCTTCTCGTAAGATTCTGGGAAATTAAGTCCTTTGTGTCTGCAGTCGAAGTCACACGCGCTTCTGCGACCAGAAAACTTTTCGGAATGTAGCCCAGAGTCCAGGGAGATGCAACCTCCCCTAAAATTGCCATCTAGTGTCAATGCGCAACTCTGGACTTCTCTTTGTCCACACGTGCACGATGATGCCACACTCCGACAGTTCAATTCAATTCAATTCAATTTAAGCTTTATTTTACATGGCGAGACACAGGCCTCGTGGCCTGCTCTTCCGTCTGACCACACAAATTTCGCAATGCTCCTTTCACCAACTAGCTGAAAAAGAAGGTATTTCTTGGGTGACCAAACAGGCAATTTTAATGTCGCTCAGAGGCTTCATTTCGGCTTGAAGATCTTTCACATGCAGTAAATCTAGAAACATGAGACAACCGGCTTTACTTCCCCTCCGAAGAATGGCGCTTGAAGGATTTGTTCGCTATTCACAATCCACAGCTATGATCGGATTTCAACTCGCGAACTTGAGAATATAACTGCCCGATACGCTAACCATTACACCATCAATAACAAGGGCTAGTGTAGAGGCCGGGTAATTTCACGCCGTGACTTGGCGGATGTCCGGGAGAAGGGGCAAACAGAACCGAAAAGTTTCTCCCACTTAAATCATGGTAAGTCATATGTTCGCAGTTTCTGTGTTTACGCAATTCACATGTTTTATCTTTGCAAAAAACTTGCACGAGCCTTCAGTGGTCATGGTCTTTTTGGGCACTCACGATCAGCTATTATGTCGAACACAACTGACCCAGCCACGATTCAAGACAATCTAATGTGTAGTTTAAAGGTTTCAGAGGACGTCACTAATGAATGGTCAAGCAACAACGATGATGCAAACGCACGTATGTGGAACATCTTAATTGAATTGAAACCAAACCTGCTTAGGTGGCTCAGGGGGCTCAGGGCATCAATTGACGTCACTGCAGTGCCTCTTACCAGGAGATTCTAGGGTTCGAGTCCAGACGGTGACAAGGTTTTCGATACTAGCTAGATAGCTAGGTGGAATTCAGCCTTTGTCTGGTGGGTAATTGTAGCGGTCGTCTGCTCTGATCGGTAGTTTTCCGTAGTTTCTCCGACCAACTCTAAGTGAATGCTGGAGCAGTATCCAAACCAACGGTCCACGGCCAGTGCGCGATCTTTCCTTCCTGTTCCTTATCCTTTTCTCTCGCCTTATACACACAATGGCATGCACTACGCTACCACACATGCCGGGAGAACGTTTGGGAGCTTGGAGCTAACTAGAGTTTCCCCGCTGGCGGGAGATAAGTGGTTGGGGAAAAGTCCGCCAGCCGACGTGTTGGTTGGCGCCGGAGCTCGCCATCCAGCAGGGATGATCACAGCTGCTTCCCGCGATAAATAACAGGCACTACGCTTTCGGGACTAATAACCTTGGCGGTCGACACCTTCATTATCAATCGATCAAATGGAAACCGCCAATTCGTAATTTTTCTTTGTGTCTATATTTTTTAAAATTTAGCAGCTAATTAGCCACAATTTTTATCTTTGAGCAGTGCATTTCATAAATATTAGGGCCGTACTTTAAGTTTGTTTCCATTCAATAAACGACATCCATTGTTATCACTTATATTTTGGTGAAGCCTCCCATTTTCATTCTGCACTTTACTAAGTAGTGTCATTGGGCGTGGGTGGTGTGGCGCTTGGTAGATGAACATCAGCATTGCGACTGAGGGTTCCTTGCAAATGTCTTGCGCAGCAGTTGTGTTCCATACGTCGTTTGTTAATTTTGCGCGCGAGAAAGTTACTTTGTGTGGCCTGGAAATAGCGGCGTATGGTCGGTGTTTCGTCTTGTGCAGTTGACTGCCTGCGCTGCGGTTCCTCGTGGAGGAGGGGCTCTGCGCCAACTTCAGCTCGCGCGATCGAGTTTTGGAGCGGCACGAGTTTGTGGCACTCGGCTCGAGAAAGTTTCGCTTTCGTTTCGATTGTTCCTTTCTGAAAATAACCATACGATTCGTGCTTCTTAGCCGGTTGCTTTTCATTCACTGTGTTTACTTAGGTCTTTTTGTTAACAGACGTTGTGTCTCTTACATTAAGTAATTGAAGGGCCAAGGACAGTAACAATATAAACCACGCCAGCCACAACAAGCCCCCCGCTATTCGTAAATGTTTTTATATCTGGATTTTGGTCGATTTTTTCTCATCTCGTAATCGCTCCTAGCCCATAAAATGAAGGCATGTATAGTAACAAAGTTCGCCGCTCTAATCAAAATTGAGATATTAACATTTGTTTGAAGAACTGGTGTCTTGCTGAGGCTGGTGTGGCGTATCTCGGTACTATAGCCCTATACTCTGCAATTTGTTTTTTATCTTTTCATGTGCATTCACAGTGTGATTGTTCCCTCGGTCGCAAGGTTGTACTTACGGTAGATGAAACGTCGATGCGCATGTCTCTTCAACCAGCTTTTCGTTTTCGCGTTGATTTTAGAAACGACACCAAATTACGGGTGGATGGGACCGTTGTGGAGGAACCCGGGACATGGTTGGTGTGTTTGGCAGCGGGGAATGGCTAAGCAGATCGTGGCGGGAGTGGCGAGACTGGCTATGTCTGATGGGGGTGGCGTGGTGGCGTGACGGGGACCGTCTTAGGCGGCTCAGAACATCAATTAGTGTCACTGAAGTGCCTCTCTTCAGGAGGTGCTAGAGTTCCACTTCCGACGGTGACAGGATTTTCGACAGTAGCTAAATAGCTAGGTTGAGTTCAACCGCTGACTAGAGAATTCTAGCGACCGGCTACTCTTATCGATACTTTTCCGTGGTTTCTCCGATCGCCGCCTGGCGAATGCCGGAGTACCCTAACAAACGTACCATTGACCGTACTCATCCTTTTGCTTCCTTGTCCTATCTTACCCCCTTACATACACACTTGCACTAACATGCACTACACTACCATACATGCCGGGGGACCGGTCGTGAGCTAGCCCCAGCTGGGGCGGTGCCCCGTTGGTGGGGAGGTATCTGGTTGGGGGACCGCAAGCCCACGGATAGGTCGGCGCCAGATTTCGCTAAGATCACCGCCACCTCCTACGATAAAACATGCAGTATTCTTATGGGAATAATGACCTTAGCCGTTGACGTGTCCGGACTCTCCAATCAAATCAATGAAACCTGGCGTGGTTATCCATGAGTTGGCGTGAGGGGACGGGCCAGGCAGAGGCTGCGCGTGGCAAGGCAGTACACGGCGGACCTTGGCTTGGAGGTGGTAGGGGTACAGAGGGCTGGCCAGCCGCCGCGTCCCCCGGAGCGAGGGAGGTTGCAGTCGCAGCTGCTGCCCGGCCAGAGCAAACGGAGCCTTATTTAGAGGGTGGGATGAGCGTCAGGCGCGGGGGGGGGGGGGCGGAAAGGGATTCTCTGGGCCGCGAGCTGGGTTTCGTATCTGCAACCTTCTCATTGTTTCGTGCAGTGACGTCTGTTGTGCCGATCAGTATGTTCTAAAAAGAAAGAGAGGAAAACGGAACAAACAAGGGGCCTGGCTCTGCGCTTTTTTGTTTTCTCTTCTCCGTTTGCAAACCGTTACACATCTGCGAGCTGTGCTTGCGTCACGGAAGAACCAGCGGAACGAAAGCTGTTTCTCTTTGTTGTACGTAGACGGTATTACCGGTTAACGTATGCGCTTAGCCCCAACAGACGCTGAGTTCAGAATTTTTATTTGCGGGGGTGAACTTACAACTGGGAGAAAGGACTGCACAATCACTGTTTCAAGTCTTTTCGAGTAGATCCTGCCAGGAATGCCAATATGGAAATTACCACTAAAACTGTTCCAGACAGGAATATAAATATTGGTTCTCCACAAGCTTCTTTGACAGTGGTAATAATGCGTACATACATATAGATTGAGGGAGAAAAGGTTTGTTATTAAAATAAAAATCACTGTGGGTTGTTTGCTTGATCTGTATGTTATCACTTTTAACTTTTTCGGCATAAAAATGATGGGGTAATATTTTGTTTCTGATGTACTGTTTTGCCAGTCCTGGACTAGGCTTTTCATTTTCAGCTGGTATGGTGTTTACGTACGCTTTTTTCTAATTCAATCCATAGACTTTACGTTTTCTTGGTAATTTTGGGCATATGTAGCATTCTATAAACCAACTATAGGTAAGTTCTTCGTTATTTAGCGTGATTATTTTGTTAGCAATAAGTCATTTCGAAGTCTCAGTTTTTCTGCTGTTTTAAGATCATCTTCATAGACATTCATGGGGATTTTGCATTTATCCATCGTTGCTTCTATGAAACAGTACTCTTCGCCCCGAAAGTACGATAATACCTTAATTTCGCGATGTTTTTGTAGCGAATGACCATTTCTTGTTACTCTCATAGGTTTCTAAACCAAGATTCTGTCATTGTTAATTCAACTAGTCACCAAATTAATCATTTCAAAATTTTTATGTCTCATCTACATTTTGTTTGTACATTATATTCTCATACGCCTTTTTCTCCTGCGTGTGGTGACTTTTCTGGGTACCCTAGCTGCGTAACCTGACCGCTGAAAGTTGGAATTGAACGCTAGGGAAGATGGGAGATGGTAAATATTGGTGCAAGTGTCATGAAGGGTGAAGATGAACGAAATGGAATATCTCGCACATTGTAGGCTAACACTGGGATAGTTGTCGTGAGAAGTAATTTCAGGAAATAATAAATGCATTTTCCTATTCTCAGGAAATGATAAATGCAACTGGAAGACATTCCTTTCAACAATCCCTGTAAATGCTAAATTCAGAGCGGCTTACGACATGCGTGATATTTGCTTTACTCTGTTTATGTATTAGTTTTCTCGTAATGAGAAAAGTCATGTTTTCTCTTTTCAACATATCTTGTGAGTACAAAAAGCAATAGTACAAATGAAAAACATAATTTCATTTTTGTGTAAATATTACGAATAATATTGCAACTGATTGATGATACACTATCGGACGTCGACATTTTATGTCGTGTTGTATAGAAACTATGGAGGTGTCCTTCGCTTGTGGGGTGGCCTGGAAACACTGCTGCAGCAGCAACAGAATGCCGATTCGACTGCAAACATTCCATGTGTTCATCTCTAATGACTTGGGGCAGATGCCATGCACACAGCGAATAACTCAGCGTAATTGGCACTGATCAAGATAGAGCGAGCGGAGCGTGAGCAGGAAGGAAGAGCGTAAGTGGACATAAGGGAGACCCGATGGGAAACACGCGCCCATGTGCTTTCTCTCCTCTTTAAGGCAAAGTGCACTGAAAAATACTTGTAGGAAATTACAGTAGATATCAATTCTGTTAGAATAGGTTTTACATTACCACAAACTACGGAACAGATGACTCAATTTTTGATTTTTAATTGTTTTTTGATTCGTTTTTAATGTTGATGGACGCTGCGATTTCCTTTTTCCATACAAAATAGCAGAAGCTAATTTTTCAAATAGAGATTCGTACTTCCGGCAAGATTATTTTTTAAATGTCGGCTAAAAGCGCGAAGGCGACGGGCTTCCTGAATCCGACGTCGTGTCAACCCTCCAAATCTGACGATTAAGCGGGTGGTAAAGTGAAACTTGGCAAAAGACTTTACACAAACCCATTCCCTCCCGCGTCGCCGTGGCCGTGGGTGGAACGATAACCTCGCCGCGACGACTATACTTCGATTAAAACATCTAGTCCGTTGACATTTGGTGTGCAGTGTCGCTGTCATCCAGTTCGGTGCCCGAACGTCACCATAGTGACGTTCAAGCTCCCTGTTGGATGACGTCACAGCTGATAGAGTGTGGACGGACTTAATGTTTTAATAAGCATTTGCAGGCCGACTTGCATTGGTTAATGCTTTCACTATTGCCCGCATATTAATTTAAAATTATGTGGATATTTCATAAGAAAAGACACTCGGGTCAAGGAACGAGAAAAAATTAGATGTATTGGCAGTTTCGGCTATGTACTCAGTAG
Source organism: Gryllus longicercus (assembly GCA_038098605.1). Classification (NCBI taxonomy): domain Eukaryota; kingdom Metazoa; phylum Arthropoda; class Insecta; order Orthoptera; family Gryllidae; genus Gryllus; species Gryllus longicercus. Next base: position 552,504 of record JAZDUA010000062.1, on the reverse strand, counting down.
TACGTAGTTTCGTGAAGTGCCGGGAAGTCTACGTAGTTTCGTGAAGTGTCGAAAGAGGAGACACTGAAATAATCAGTAATTGAGACCTAAGCATTGTGCTTAATGATGCTATTAACACTTTATTATGTTGTTCGCAACTGGTAATTTTTAAAAATGGAAAGATGTTGTCCATGGTTAGAACACATCTTTCGGTTGTTCCAATCTCACACAGTTGTTACAACTAAAAGAGTGTTTTATAGAAAACACAGATGCGTAATATGTTTCATCATTATTTTTCGTGAATTCTTTGATTAAATTATTATTTGGTTTCAACATAATATAATTTTGCACTACATAATTTACCCGCTTTTTATGCTATGCGTTTGCTCTACGTTTTAAGTTTGTAATTACAATGTTCTCCAAATTAATTGTATATTTCTGGTAGCGAGTTTTCCAAGTGAAATTCGCAAGATTACGTAGATAACATCGAAACGTTGAAATAAAACTGAAAGAATGTGATCAGTTGCAAGTAATATTGTGGTGGTACGTGTAAAAGCTCTGTGAACTTCGCCTTTCTCAAAAAGCAAGATTTACAAAGATCGTGTCTGAACTCTCATATGTCCAATAGGTGTGCGTGGGCGCTACCTTGCATCTAGATAACATTGATCAGAGTACGCAAGTCACCCACATTATATTATTTTACACTAATTTTCCGAGATAGAGATGTGGATGTGAATTAGTGGACATTAGGTCCCTCCCGTCAACTTGGCTCCCACCCCTGGCGTTGCCCTCTGTGCGCTCTGCCCGGTCCGTAGCTTGGAGCGCTTTAGCTTGTCGACGACAAAGGTGGTTCTTCCGCCTTCCGTCTTCCGCCCCGCACTCGGATTCTTCGCTCCACCACACCCTCCGTTACTCGTCACCCTTCCTCCCTCCTCACCATCCGCCCTACACACCCTCCTTACCCTCCGTCTCTCCGTCCTTCCACGCTCACTCTCCTCCCACCCTCCGACCCTCCTCACCCACCATCGCGCCTTCCGGCTCATCTTCCGCCTCACCCTCCGCCCATCCTCCACCTCGCTCTCCGCCGCGCCCTTCGCCCCGCCCTTCGACACACCCTCCATCCCGCCCTCCGTCCCGCCCTTCGTCACACCCTCCGTCCTGCCCTCCGCCCCGCCCTCCGTCCCGCCCCGTCCCGCCCTCCGTCCCGCCCCGCCCTTAAGCATGCTCTGCCTTCTGCCTCGTCCTCTACCAGTTTCTACCTCGCCAACTGCTCCCCCCCCCCACTCCGCGCCCCAGAGCCTATTTGCATTCCTAATCGGCCTCCGCCCGCGAGCGGCGCTAATCCCTCCGAGCTGCCATCTTCCGCTCTGCCGCCTGCGCCAGCCCGCCCTCCCCTGCCTCTGTGGCACCAGGGGAGGAGCGCGGCGAAGGCCGTATTTTTCTTGAAGGCGTAAGACTCCTCCTCCTCCTCCCCCTCTGCCAGACGAGGAAGCTGCTTCTGTTCAGGATGTCACCTCGAGTACTGCAATGTCACTACCATTACTTACCCAGTACTTAACGGAATAACTGAACGGAGCAGGAGAGCATTCCTTGCGGCTAAACAGAAATGGTGTACAATATGAAGCCGGAAGTATTCCTTCGAACAAGATGGTTTAGCAGGTGAGGTGCTTCGGAATGGAGTTGAGGTTGATAATACTTTTCGCGAAATTAAAAAAAATGCAATTGTTAATAGTCTACAAACTTTCTTTTTCCCATATGTCTGAAATTCATACATGTGTCAGCCTTAAATGAAACAGCCACTTTCTGAAAATCATGGAAAACCGGGAAAAATAAGAAAATTTCATTGCTCTGGTAAAATCAGGAAATTAGTAGAAGAATCGTTAGAAGCGGGGACAATTTTGAGACGGTTATATAATTAGACATTACTTAAAAATTGTTCCAGCAAAAAATAAAAATTGAGTTTCTTTTTGTTGAGATTTTTTTATGTGTACTTATCACCGTGAAATCAGAGAACTGACAAATTATTATCGGGCTTTCTCCAAATGCTCCAAAAAAACTGCAAAAAGTCAGAGAAATTTGTTCCACGAAATGAGTGGCTACCCTGTGAAGTCTTCTTAATGAAGACGTACGTCATGGACCTGGTATTGTCAGCAGTTCTCAGACAGACAAATCTGCCTATGTTGCATTGTGCTGAAATACGAAAGCAAACAGTTCAGACCTTTTTCAGGCATAAATAGTGTGATATTTAATATAAATGATATTTAAAATATAAATGATATTTAAAAAGTGACGTCAAAATGAAAGAGTTCTTTGGTGTTCACACTCAGTGAAATGCTGAAGGCGATTTGCGAATCAACGCCATGGAATCAGCAAAACTTATTTCTTTCAGTAGTCTTTCTATAGGTCATATTTGAATGACCAATATAACAGAAAAATTAAATATATGCAAAATCAAAGTAAATTAAATTTGTGTTGTTTAATATTAATTTGTGATATTGACATTTTGATGCCACATTTTGATAAGAATATTGCGTACGTTATTAGTAAAAATGTAATGTGCATAATTTGCGCATCTTTAATTAGCAAACAAATTAACTAATGATTTTGTAAACTTGAATATTTTGTTTTGAATTCTAATAATCCCAAGCTACTTCGCATTTCAAATTATCAACTATTGATAAATATATTTCTGTTGTACTCTTTGTTATCAATTTGTTCATTTTATAAATTAAAATGATGGTAAGCCTTAAAAAAGGCTCAATATATCTAACTTGAAAACATTTTGATAGTAGAGAATTTTGAAATGTAGGGAAAATGTTTATTGCACTGTAATATTTAAATAAGTGTTTTAAACCATAGAAACCTTATGTACGATATACTTGTGAAATATTTCTTATTTGATATTTAAAACTTATATACAGTTACGCATTCACTGAATTGATAATATCGTAGGCGTGTAATAAAAAGGACGAACACTGTTGATGTTTGAAAAGTGCGCAAACTTCACGTGCTATACTCCCAAAGAAGCTACAAAGCAGATACTCGTAACTCTGATAATATCCCCCAGATCGCAGCGTGGGATAATCATTTCCGAGAAATTTCGGGATATCCGAGACCTGCGACCAGCGTCGAGACTCTCGAAGGAGACTTTCGCGCCCCTCGCATAGCACCATGGAACTCGCAGTGCATGTAACTGCCGTTGTTTCATTTCCCGGTGTTCTGTTTAATTACGTAGAACCTTACGTTTTAAAATTAGTGGGTCAAAGTTAGTTTTCTAGTAGCTTCAGAAGTTATTTCTTTTATTATTGTTTTGAACACCTAAGTAATTTACCTGTAATAAAATTATTTAGTTTTTGTGTATTGGTTTTTCTGTATTACTGCCCAGGCTGTAAATGTGAGGCTGTACGTACCGTCATTGGCGTGTGAAATCCAACTTCATAGAGGAGTGTGGGGCAAAAGAGAGAGAATTCATTGAGTTAACAGATTCTGTCTAAGCAAATGGGAGAAAGGCCGTGCACATTTCCGATTTATAATTTTCCCGAGCCCTCGAGAAACTTTACGCAGTAGTCATGCAGACGGAGGCGTGGGAGGAAATATTGAAATTCCTTCGGTCGTTTCAATGTACGACCATTGACGAGGTATCGTCTTAATGTTGGTACCAGCACTCGTGTGCCATTGATAAGGGGAATGAAACATTCTGTTTTTCAAGTCAATTTACCAAATACAAATAGTACCAATCTTAATGAGGCAACTTTTTGTTATTGAATTACTGAAGGTTCATTTCTGAGTTGAGGGGGGGGGGGGGCTGATAGCTGAAAAAAAAAACACTACATTGACAGGAGTAATGACCTTAGCAATTGACGTACCGGGGAAAAAATCAATCAAACCGTGTAGAGGGAGAAACTACTATTTCCAAAATGTGTCTGCAATAAGAGCGTTAAAAGACGTGTCCATTTCTCGAGTGTTTCAATTACATCGCCGTTGACTCCCCAAAAGAACGCGTATGCGGATGGGCGTTTAATTTTTGTCCTATCCCCGTGCTGGATTATCTCGTCCCTTCCTCGGTGCGCTGGTTGGCCCGCGGCGCTGGGCGTGTTTCGAGTGCGGTGGCCCTGTGCCGCCCCTCTGCGGTGAGGCCTGTGGGCTGAGTCTCCAGCAGCCGAATCGATAGCCGCGTTGTCTGCCGGTAATTGGATCGCCATTTAAATGCGGTGGCGGCAGCGGCGGTGGCAGCGGCGGCGGCGGCGCCTGCCGATAGCCCTTGCGCGGCGGGGGCGGGAGCGGACGCGGCGGCGCGGAGGCGGCTCGGACTGCAGGTCTCTCTGGACGTGCGGGCGCAAAGATGCGTGCTGTTCGGATGGGCGCGCGCAATATGAAAGCCTCGACGCCCGTAGGAATTCAGAATGTTCATTGGGCGACGGCTGAAAGGACAGCGATAATAGGATGGCCAATCGCGGAGTTCGCACGACGTGTTTATGCGCTCGACGACCGTTAAACCGGCTGAGTTGAGCTCAGAGCCAGCTATGCCGCTGTCTCTGCAGCGACTGATAGGGAAGTCCTGGGGTTGGAGTACCTACGCTGATGAATTTTCGACACTTAGCTAGATGGCTAGGTCGAATTGAGCAGCCGTCTGGAGGCCAATTCTAGCGGCCGGCGGCTCTGATCGGTAGTTTTACGTGGTTTTTGCGAGCAAAACTAGGCGAATGTCGGAGCAATGCTCTAACAGGCAACGCTCTTACGGCTCTCTTCCTCGCCCTATTCTGTCCCCTTACATACACATTCTCGTACACCACTCTTCCAACATGTAGGGAGCTCAAGGCGGCTCCATACATGCGGCATTCGGCGAATCCCAAGTAGTGTGGACGGGTTGCTTGCTATTCGCCGAGCGCCGAACGTTCAATATTCACCGCGTGTCGGTCTTTAGGACACATCAAAAGGCGCGAATATTCGTCGAACACATCAGGTGTTCGGGATTGGGCGAGCAGTAGCTCGCTGCTTAGCGAATACTGAATGTGTGGAGCCGTCTTAACAAGAAGAGCTGCGGACTGTACCCCGCTAAGCAAATATCTGGTTGAGGATTTCCACGCAACTCGACGTGTCGGTGCAGGATCCCACCATCCAGCGGGGAAGGAATCACTGCCACCTTCCGAAAAAAAGGAGGGGGAAAAAATTCTCTTCACTGGCGGGAGTAATTAACGTAGCATTTGACGTGCCCGGAAACATTCATCAATCGGCGACCGTTAAAATGAGAGCGTTGGCTCGCATGTTAACAATTGTCAAACGCACAGATGCCTCGTGCAAAGTCTAGAAAATGTTACTCCTGTCCTCATGGAGAAGAGTGAACGATCGTGCAAGCGAATACGAGTTGTGAGACTGGCCTGATTTGGATTTCGCAGCTCGCTGGTGGATACGTCCGAAGGACTGTCGTAGAACGCTGCCATTGTGACCTTACATCAGAGGTGATGTGTGTGTGTCTGTGTGGGTGTTGGCGTGCGTTGTGTGAATGCAAAATGTCTGTGTTTTTATTTGAGACCAGAGTGGGAGCTTGCTGCTCCCCTCGGCGTCGGTTTACGAACCCTAACGCTTGCCCTCCGTCCAACCCCGCGCCCCTGCTCAGTCCTCATATCCTCCCCCGTTTTCCCGGCCGCATAAAGCACCTCCCCCGCTTCCATATCCGCTTTTGCCTCTGCTCCCGCCCGAACCCGTCCCCAGTTCCGCCTTCCGGCTCCCTGCTTCGACCCTTCCTCGCCGTGACCCTGCTTGTCCCTTCCTCGCCTCGGTCTCTGTTCAGCCTCGCCTCCGTCTCCATCCTCGCTCCGCCCCGCCGCTGCACCTGCCACCGCGGTGCCACTGACTTCGCCCCCATCTCTGCTCTGCCTGTGGTCGTGCCTACGTCATTAAGCAACATACAATACTTACCAAACAGAAGGGGAAGGATGTATTTGAGTACAGTATCCAACTCCATGTGAAGGGTTGAGGTTTGGATAGTCCCACGCCACGTAGTATTCATTTGGAGAAATAAAATGGTAAAGATTCAATGTTCTTGCCACAGTTAAGTACAAATGTGCTCGTAGAACAACGTCATTTGTTACATCACATATTTGTAATAATCGATATGACGAGTAGTATGCTGGTAGGATGATCTTCATTTTGACAGAAATATCGTCCAGGACTATCTTGAGCCCAGCCCTTCATGCAAAGTTCTTCCAAGATATTTGTGATTATTGTTAGAAGGCTATTTGTTGCAAGAAAAATGTATTCGTTGTTTCATTACCATTGCCTCTTCATAATGAAAACAGGAAACATTGTAGCTCTTTTCTGAATTTAAATTTATTTGTCATGCGCTACCATTTGTCCAATGAAGAATCTGAGCCCTACAAGATGCCCGGCTTACATAGTTTGTGTAGTAAGGTATTGTTTGTAACAAAGAATAGTTTACATGGAATAAATTAAATTTTGGTTTTATTTTGCTATGTACGTATTGGTTCTATTAGCCCCCTTGAAATTTTCTGTCTCCAATTGATGATTGTCGCGGAGATGAGTGTTAACATCATACTGTAATTCATTCATTGCTTTGTGATTATATTGCTATTATTGATAATATTTCTATTTTTTCTACTTACATTGTATAATTCTATCACTAGATGGCTGCAACCCGTTGCATAATGGTACTCATTACGATAAAGATTTCATTATGATACAGGTTCGTGACCAATCACAAAGAAGTTTACAAACTCAAGATTTGACAGTTAATTATTGGCAATATTTGTAGAAACTGTTTCGTTCGATTTTGTACATTAAAATTGCATTTACTATTATATTATGCTTCTCAGTTTTCATTTCTTTTATTATTAATTTTTTTACGTGGAATATTATTTAAAATAAATTGGATCGTAATTTCACGTCGATCCTATTTCATTAGCGCTCTGGTAAACAAAAGCCACCTGTGGCGGGGTGGATAGGCAGCTGTTCCCTAGGTGGTTTTGGTTAAATCCAGCAGGTCAACTGTCACACGAAATGATTCAGTGTGAACGTTTAACTTATAAAATTTACCATAAGTCGTAGTAAAAGAACCGTATGAAACTCGATGTAATGGCTATTACGAATAATAAACGAGTGTGAAATTTATAATACTCTTCCGTTTTGTATTATCATACTTGTGTATTACTACCTATCCTGGTTTCATAACGTACTGGTTTTGGGCGAGTGTGGTAGGAGTGGTTGTGTTGTTTGCTAGCTCGCCGTGGCTAATGTGGGAATTGGCGTGTGCAGTCCGTTGGCCCGGACGGGTTATGAGGGATGGCGATGGGCGCCGCGCCGCTTTTAAGTTGGCTCCCGAGGCCGCGGGGTGAGGCGCCCCGGCGCTGGGGTCATAAAGGGCGTCTCGCCTCGCCTTCCGAGCTGCGGTTAAGGGCTGCTGCGCGGCACAAGACTCGCCCTCCCCCCCCACCTGTTGCCCTTAGTCCCCACAGGGAGAGCTGGCTCAGGGCGTCAACTCATGTCTCCGCAGTGCCTGTGAGCGGGAGGTCGTAGGTTCGAGTCTTGACGGTGGTAGGATTTTCGACACCAGCTTGTTAACCAGATCGGTTCAGGTGCTGTTTGGAGAAGAATTCTAGCGGATGGCTGCTGTGATCAGTAGTTTTCCGTGGTTTCTCCGAACAATTCTATGCGAATGCCCAAGCAGTTTCTAAAAAAATGAGTCAAGGATCGCGCGCTATTTTTCTTACTTACATACTAACATGCACTACATTGTCTTAAATGCCTGGAGACCTGTCGGGAGCTTGTCCCATCTGGAGAGGTGCCCAGCAGATGGGAGACACCTGGCTGGGGAAGACGCCGCTAGCCGGCGGTAGGTCGGCGCCGGATCTCACTATTCAGTTGGGGGGGTGATCACAGTAATCCCAAGAGCAAAACACATGGACTATACTTTCGGGACTAATGATCTAAGCTGTTGCCGCGTTAGAAATTATCACCTACCCTTACTTCTCCCGACCCTTCCCCCTTCTTCCTCCCTTCCTCTTGTTCCTTCCCCTTCCCCCCTGTCTAGCCACTTCCCCCCCTGCACGGCCCACGTTCTCCAACCCCATCCCCTTCCTCTCCCGCCCTCACGCTCCCCATCGCTTTTTCCTCCACGCCCCACCCTCTTCCCACACCCATCGTTCTCCAACGCCTCTCCCACCGCCCCCATGCCACGCTCTGCAATGACCCCTCTCTGCCCCCGTTCCTATGCATGAAACCAACGCTGATTTGTAGTTTTCGATACATCGAGATTGGAGAAATGTAGATAAATAGCGGGGAATTGTGTAAAATGGCTTACAATATTTTTATACCTCACTTTTTATGTACAAGATCAGTAAGCGGTATTGAGACAAAAGCATAAATATTTATGGATCACTGAGCGATACATCAGCAGCGTGTCTCGTTCTCTGAAGATCTAGGAAGTGAACCATAGGAAGTGAATGTTCGCGTGGCATTGTGAAGTAGGATCAAGGTGAGCGGAATGCTGATGTGTCTTCCAGCGATGAATAACCTATACGCCCGTCTGCACAAGAGGATGGTCTTGGCCCCACATCCTCTAGGACTTGCAGAAAGGAAGTCCAAAAAATTTATGAAACACTAAACCCAGGATTAATAGTTTGACCGGTTGATAATGCCTTTTTAAAAACTTTTGTTATCCTATAATGTTCTCATCTTTTTAAACTATCTGGTTTTATTTACAAACCGTGAGAAAATAAGAATATTTTCTCTGGTGTGTCTTGTGTTTACTTAACTTATTACAAAACTAAATAGAAAGGACGTTATTTGACCATTCTTGAGAGTATGAGAGAGGAACCGCTGTTAAACAATCTAGCTGTAGAACAGTTATCATCGAAAACTCTCAAAATGTGTTATGCTGTTCACTACTTATTATTCTCCAAAACTGTTTAAAGAGGGAGGTTTACAAATCCTGAAACTATTCATTGTGAACACATGTGAATGCACGTTTCTGAAAGTCTAATTGGCATGATTTTTATTACCAAAATCTTTGCATGAATGCTACAGAGGACTATTGTGGACTACTATCCACCTCAAAAATGACTCCCACTCAAACATGATATGTATATCGTATAATTACAAACTGAAAATGTTTTGTATAGGTGGGTGACACGACTGTTGGGCATTGCGTTTATGTACACCCACTGATCTGGAAAGTCGCAAGTAAAATCTTTCCTGCTACACAACTGTTTCTAAACAATTAGAGACTACACCGAGCTTCCAAAAGGGAAGTAATATTAACTTTAACCATTGGAGAATCACGACCATTGATGAGTAAGAATATGAAATTGGTACACCGGATTGGTCAGTGTGGGTAAAGAAACAATTGTGCCAACGTTTCGAAATATTTAATTTCTTCATCAGGGCTAGAGTATAAAAACAAATGAACAGTGCATGAGGACAACAAACATTTCAATAAGTTGATCTATTTATTAGTGAAGTGTTAATTAATTAATGAATCAATTTATTGGAATGCTTGTTGTCCGCATGCACTGTTCATTTGTTTTTAGTATACTGTAGCCCTGATAAAGAAATTAAATATTTCGAAACCTTCGCACACCTAATTTTTTCTTTACCCACTCTGACCAATCCTGTGAACCAATTTTATTTTATTAATTTCAACAATGACATTTATTGTTTTATTTACCATTTGCACTCTAAAATTTTAAAGTACCTGTAACAGGTATTGTACTTCAGCTTCTGAGTTAATGACCCCCATCTCGATCAGGTCTGTTTCGTTCTGTTTCCCTGATCCTCGAGCAAATACTGTGATGGCCCCTTGTTTTGCTTCTGGACATAAATGTAACTTCAAATTAACTTCTCCACATAGCACGTCACATCCAGTTTTAAGTATTTTAACGTAAATAAATAAATGAGGGAAAGATTTTTATGGAAGATGGAAATAAATTATGGAAAGAAAGTTATTTTCTTCTTCATAAAACAAGTTAAAGAGAGCAAGTTGACATTGAGGATCCACTGCTTTTCATTTAAAAGAAATAAATCTTGAAATTTTCGTAAATGGAAAGTTCAAAACGAAAGCCCTTAATGCCTTAAGTAATAGATCCAACGTAGGCATCAGTTGCTTTCCGATAGCAGTTAGTCATCGCCACGTGAACACTGTTTGGGAAACATGCTCTCGACAGTTTTGTTTCTTTCCCGTTGTTTTAAAAGTTGTATTAATGCAGTATGGCGGTGTGGTAAAATTATCGTAGAATATCGGGCCCTCCCTGGGTAGCCGAGATCGCTAAGGCGGTCGCGTCGTTAGATTCGACTCAGAGTTGTATGATTTCCCGCCTCGGGTATAGATTTGTAGCTTCTGTGAAGTGGCGTGGTCGGGTCTTTTCCAAACCATCCTGTATCACCTGAAGAAATAACCTTCCTTCCCCTGCCCTGATCAAATGAATGTAGGGGACGGTAGATGTGAGGTCTGCCTGCGGGCAGGGGAAGTAAAGCGCTGCCAAAGGAGTCCACGGACCACCACTTGCGCGTCACCGTAAAGGCCCATTCACAATGCAAACGTAAACATAAGCATAACGCATAGACGTAAACATTAACATAACTGATGGACTGAAGTATTCACAAAGTCTAACATAAACGTAAGCAAAATAAGAGTTTCTATTGGCTGTGAGACATTCTAGTTTACTATTGGTTGGAGGTGAGAATCGATTTTGAGATATCGACTGTGTCCATGGCCCATATGGCTTTTAGTTCGTCTATCGACATCACTCCTCTTTCATTTCCCGATTTTGTGTTAACGTACTGTGATTGTTTCAATTCTTATATCTTTCTTACACATAAACTCAGAAGCTTGAAGCTCTTAAGTTAACGTCTTACGTGTTATGCTTATCCAAACGTTTTGTGAATGAGTCCGCTTATGGACTTAGTACTAACGTTTATGTTAACGCCATGCTTATGTTTATGTTTGCATTGTGAATGGGCCTTAACTCTAAAACCTGAGTGTTGCTGCGAGCCCATGGGCCACACAGGTGTGTTTGTGTACTCGTGTCTGTGGACCTCAGCGGCGCGAAGATGTGGGACATTGATGCATGTTCCGAAGGGCAGTGTCTCATACTACTGTACTTTGGAGGCGGAGAGGGTTTTGGTTTGGAGGCGGAGAGGGGAACATTGTCATCCTACCGGGATGTCCAATAGCAAAAATGTAAGTCGCCCCTATTAGATTATAGTGTCCCACTCTTCAAGGTCCAGCTCGTGACCTTGCAACGCGACTATGTTTAAAGCGCGGGGGATGTATTCCTAGCGGAATCATAGCGACGTTGAAAATCCCCGTGATGATGATGTTATGATCGTAGAATATTGTTTCTTAAGCGCATTCTGTTGGTAAAGAATGTGATCATACAATACCCTTAGTAATAATGTGTTTTGTTTCTTGTTTCAGGTGAGTGAGATGACAGCTAGCGCCAACCGGTGAGTGGACGCCACCTCTGTACTTTTTGGATTGAGGGTGCCCGTTTTCGTTTGGCGTACGTTAGTTTTTCTCATAAGGGTGTGCGCGTCTCGTATTTAACCGTTCGGTTGAAATGGAGAATAACCCCCCTCCACGAACGCTATCTTAAGTAGAGTACTCCTACAGGGCATTCTGTATCTTAAGTGGATCAACTCGCCTACACTGCAGTGTATTTTAAAATGAAACACTTGAAGAAGCAACTCTAAATAAAATAGCCTCTCACAAACTGTTTTATCCGTAAGACTTCGCGTGTTTCGTGTTTAACCGCTCAGTGAATGTGGAAGATAGTGGCCCCCTCCATCTTTTTCATGGCAGCAGGATATCCAATCCAACATTTCATTACAGATTTAAAATGTTTTCATGTTCCTAAACGTATTAAGCTCACTGTATTATACCGACTTCAAAAAATATTTGAGAATTTTTCGAGACGTTGGTTAAGGCGTCTATTGAACCTATCTTTGTAAGAAAGGTTGACTCATAAGAATGTGCTATTGCATTGTTTGAAAGATTTTATTCTGTAAATGAAATAAAGGTAATAATGAAAACGTACTCTTATGTGTAATACAAAAGTGCAAAATCTACGCCCGGAAAGTTTTATATTGGGTTCGAAGGCGATTACCTGCCTGCAACAAATGATGTTTTGATTGTTTGATCGTCTACGCCTGTACGACACAGGAGCACAACTTTGAAGCAATATAGTTTCGTCCAGTTTGCCGACACAAGAGGTCAGTACTACAGTCGCTAGAGAATCGAAACAGATGCGGACCAACGCCAACCAAACAACGATGGTTTCCGTGTGGTTCTAAATCAGTGAAAATTTGCGTTTTGCAGCGTTTATTATTTTCCATCGAGCGACTCACTCGACAAATCCGTCGTGTTGTTAAATGAGGAAAAAGGTTGACCTTAATAATGTACTTGAAGAAATTTATTTGTAAATTTTGACTGGATTTTAATTTCAATAATATTCAATGTTATTGTCCTTACGAAGTGAGAAATGAACTCAGATGCGATAATAAAATGACAGTAGACTAGTGTGACTGCCTCTAACATTTACTTCAGACTAAATTCTGTGAACGTGGGTCTGATCAGTTTTTGACCCCCAATTTTGACAGGTTCTCACTGTTTATTTGCACTCTGCTTCATTTATACGTTACTCGCTGACCTCTGCCAGATTTATCAGGTACTCGCTGAACCCTGTCTGATTCGTCAGCCACTGTCTTGACTTAAAAACTGTCGTACCTTTCGCCGCGTCGCTCGTCTCGCTTTGACGCTAAAATCGCATTCATTGTAGGCTCGTGTGGCGCGGCGTGGGTCGTGTGTGATCCATTCCGAAGCGACCTGACCTATTCGTTTGTTCTGCCTCGCCGCATCGGGCGTCGAGCGCCTCTCTCCCTCTCTCTCTTTCTCTCTCTCTTTCTCCCTTTCTTTCTCTTTCTCTCTCTTTCTCGCTCTCTCTCTTTCTCGCTCTCTCTCTTTCTCGCTCTCTCTCTTTCTCGCTCTCGTTCGCTCTCGTTCTCGTTCGCTCTCGTTCTCGTTCGCTCTCGCTCTCGTTCTCTTTGCCTCGCTCTCGTTCTCTCGTTCTCTTTGCCTCGCTCTCGTTCTCTCTCGCTCTCGTTCTCGTTCGCTCTCGTTCTCGTTCGCTCTCGTTCTCGTTCGCTCTCGTTCTCGTTCGCTCTCGTTCGCTCTCGTTCTCGTTCGCGCTCGTTCGCGCTCGTTCTCGTTCGCTCTCGTTCTCTCTCGCTCTCGTTCTCTCTTTGCCTTTTTCTCTCTTTGCCTTCTCCCTCTGTCTCTCCTCCACCGGGCACGGCAATCCCACTTGGGTCCTTGGCCCAGCAGCGGCGGCAGCCACAGCCCCCGCGACGCGCTTCTTGTCGTTCCGTTTCCTCTTCTTTCTTATCTGGCCGTTACCCCTTTCATCTCCACCCGCATGATATCCTGTTTTACGATTTGCCGCCGCTGTCCCGTCTGCTCAGCGTGCATCCGCCACCGCCGCGGGATCGATGGCGCGGTGACGTCAGAGACGCCCGCGGGGGGGGGGGCGACTGCGGCCAACGGCTCCGTTGTGTGAGAGAGAGAGAGAGAGAGAGGGGTGGGTGGGACGAGGAGGGGCGCGGCTGTGAGCGCGGGCGCCGGCAGCGGAGCGTGGCGCGCGGCGGAGGCTGTCGGCCGCTTATGTATCGACGCGCCCGGCCGCCTTGTTCTGTAGCGCTGGGACAGGACGGGCTTTTCGCGTACAATGCGTTTTCTTGCGTCTTCTGACGGGTGACCGAAATGGAAACGACAGAGGAATTTTTAGACGCGGTTTATTAACGAGGGTTATTTATATCATGTTGAGATCCCATTTCTATAGATAAGCACACATGGTAAACGTTGGGCCCGGGGGAAAGGGAGAGTTCAAAGCCGCGGACACCGTACACCCGAAGACGTTTTTAAACGTAGTGCAATCATAAATATGCTTATATAAATGGTTGAAAAAATGGAAGAATTAAAATAAGGTTAAATTTTTATATATAATTTATTTGATCATGTCTTATAACAATTTGATGTAGTCTGCGTCTGCGCTTGGAAGCCTCACAAAACAGTTTCCACCGGCGTAGGTGGCTCAGCGCATCGACTAATGTCACTGCAGTGCCTCTGACCGGGAGGTCCGAGGGTTCGAGTCAAGACGATGGCGGGATTTTCGATATTAGCTAAGACGACTTCGTCTTTCTGGAGGACAACACAATTCCAGTCGCCGGCTGCGCTTGGTTTTTCTGTGGTTTATCCGATCAACACCAGGCGATGCCGGACCGATGTTCTAACAAACTGCCAACGGAATGCGCGCGATCTTACCTTCATCTCCCTTATTCTGTCCTCCCTCTCTTTATCTCCCTCTCTTTCTCTCCCTCTCTCTCTTTATCTCCCTCTCTCCCTCCCTCTTCGTCTCCCTCCCCCTCTCTCTTCCTCCCTCTCCCCCCCCCCTCCCTCCCCCCTCTCTCTCTCTCTCTCTCTCTCTCTTTCACACACACACACACACACACACACTACCCATCTCGAGAGGCCAGTCGGAAATTTAGAGCTTGTTTCGGAGCGTGCGGTTCTCCGCTGAAGGCTGCAACGTTTTCTTTCGTTTCTGCTCGAATTTAAAATTAGATAGAGATGTAGGTTATCAATGAAGTTTGTATATCTGCCTGCATTGAAGGCTGGTTCATGGGGCTTGGTCAATTGAGAAGAGTAATAGAAAGCGTCTAGCCGAAATGAAATTGGGAGATGAGTAATTTCGGAATGCTCGTCAAGGGAACGCCTGGATGTCGAAGTGTCTCAAGTAGGCAACCCGCGGTACTGTGGTGTAATCCTTGCCCAGGAAACCTGCTCCCTTGACTCAGTCACTGTATTTGCCTTTTTTTTACTTTCTCGTATACGTACGTATGTATGAAATTATATTTGTAGAATATAAATGTTATGTAATGCTGTGGAAAAAAAATAAACGGCGTTTTTTTTTTCTCGGAAGAACTCGTATTGTGGAGCTCTGATACAGAAAAAGTAGATAAATCCTGTTCTAATTTGTAGTAAATTACTTCCTCTAAGACGTTATGTAGTCAGCTTTCACAAATAGAGAGACCTTGATTTCGGTCATCATCTAGGAGCTGAGATTAGCGTCGGTCCTCGCTGGAGGGTCGGATTTTCGACCCCGGCTACATAGTTAGGGCGAATTCAGCCGCTGTTTGGAAGATACTTATAGTTGCCCACTGCTCTCACCATAGGTTTCCGTGGTTTCTCTCGTCAGTATCAGGCGCACGTTTTCTTTCCTTCCTTATCCTTGTTCTATCTGTTGCCCTTACACGAAAACACTTACATGACCTACCCTCCCTCTCATGTTAGGGGATTAGAACTTCTCCCGGCTGCGGCGGTGCCCCGCTAGGGATGAAGGGATGCGACATCGATTTCTATGTTTTTGTAGAAACATCGTTGTATTAACGCCGATTTTTTGTGATCGATCTTTTGTGATCGATGTTTTTTTTCGATGCTTGGTCTCTGAATGAAAAATTCCCATAATCACTATACTGTAACAGTTAAATTATGAAATAATAACCGTTGGTAACACTGTAGTGGAACCAAAGGGACGCTATTTGTACTACCTTCATCGACCAACTCGCCTGCGATGATCTCTATGCCACTGCATTTTCTTTCTTCATATTC
This sequence comes from Gryllus longicercus, assembly GCA_038098605.1. Taxonomy (NCBI): domain Eukaryota; kingdom Metazoa; phylum Arthropoda; class Insecta; order Orthoptera; family Gryllidae; genus Gryllus; species Gryllus longicercus. The sequence continues at coordinate 536,846 of JAZDUA010000062.1, read as the reverse complement.
ATTTCACACATTGAGATGCAGGCAACAAATACGCTGTGGGCGTCGGATCTGCCTTTTTCTTGTACCATTATTCGGCGTATTAACAGAACCACTCATTTACATTTTAATGCACACGAATTTAATGTTACAGGTTACTAAATCAATCTAAAAACAACGATGTTGAAAAAATCGATGATTTTAGGTCGATGTATTTTTAACATCGATGTTTTTAATTTTGAGTATCAATCTTTGCTAATATCGATGTTTTGTTATCGATGTCTCATCTTTATTGGGGAGATACCTGAAGGAAGGAAGATGGATGCCTGGAGCTTTCTATCGCGCATTCTTGTGCCAAAGAAACAATTGAGCTGGGTCCTTGAGACCGGGCATGAGCTCTGCCAGGTTAAAAATATTGTCTTTAAGTATTGTGAAATGCTCTACGCATTTAAGTCATAAACATTTTCTGGAAAACTGCGAAACAGCGAGCTAATTTGTTTAAGGAAAAGTGATCTCTCTAACCTAGGCGGAAGCTTTTTGAAGTGGTTATTCGTAATTGAGTGGTCGACTTTGAAAGATTGCAGTCGCACACGGTATACCCTCGTTATGTCCCTTGATATTTGAAGGATGCAAAAAAACAAAAAAAACAAAAAAAAAAAGGTCCTTAGAGGATTAACTGGTGTTAGAAACCAGCCACCGTCAGAACTGTAACCCACGATATCACGGTCTACGGAGTTATTGTTGCACCTTTTTGTGTTATTGAAAAAAGTCCGCTTTCCTCCTCAGCCGGGACCATAGCGTGACGTAGACAGCGATGGAAAAACTTGACGTTTGTGGGAACAAGTTGAGTGACGTAGAAGGAAATTGAAGCATCGTTGCAGATTGCATCGCAGTCTGTGTTCGAAATTCTACACGAGTGTTAGTTGGAAGAAGGAACGTTCCATCCACACGAGCAGCTCGTTTTTTTTTTTTTTTTTTTTTTTTTTTTCACCAATGAGACACCGCATCGACGTCAGATGTTTAAGAGCACTCTACGCAGAAGATAGATCGCGTAGTAGACGGAACGTTGAAGGCGCCGCTTGTGTCTCTGGGGATTGAGGGAACCCTTCCATGTACCTGCTTTAGAGGTCATTCTGCTGAGGTGAATCCGTTATTATGAGATCCTGGAGTATGAGCGTCGATGGCAGTGGAGTTTCGACTGTTACCTTATAGCTGGGTGGAATTTAGACATTGTCTGTGAAAGACTTCCAGCGGACGGCTACTTATAACGGATCGGTAGTTGAAAGTTATACCGCGTGGTTTCTCCGATGGTTTCGTCGTAGTTTATCAATGCTTTCTCTGATCAATTCTAGGCGAATGCCGGAGCCGTACCTTAATAATGTGGACATGGACCGCGCTGAATTTTTTTCGTCCTCTTCCTCCCGTTTCCATTTACACAAACGTACACACGTATAGAAAATACACTATTATTGGCTTTATTTTGCTACTCTGATCGGTAGTTGAAACTTATACCGCGTGGTTTCTCCGATGGTTTCATCGTGGTTTCTCCGATCAATTCTAGGCGAATACCGGAGCCATGCCTTAATACTGTGGACATGGACCGCGCTGAATTTTTCCGTCCTCTTCCTCCCGTTTCCATTTACACAAACGTACACACGTATAGAAACTACCCTATTATTGGCTTTGTTTAGAGGTGTGTTTAAAGTAAATCAGCTCTTGACGGTTCCATCGAATCAGGAGCAGATATGTTGCTACAGTGACGTCTCTATGGTGCCGTTCAAGCTCCCGATTGGAAGAAACCGCCAACAGCTGATTCACCTCTAACGCAACTCTAAATAAATCCTAGTATACCACACATGTCAGGACCAATCAGCTGAGTGCTTGCACCGGCGGCGGCAATGCCACTGCATTGGGGGTGATACTTGGAAAAGGAAACCCTTCAAACCGCGCGTATGTCTGCGAGGGATATCATCTCGCGGAGAGCACCAATGCCACCTCCTGAAAAACATGCACCACATTTACCGGTCTAATGAACGCAGTAGTTCAATCAGCCCTGAGTCAGTCGAATAAATTCGTACGTTTTGATAGGGGATGTTTTAAATTAACAGCGCCCTGTTCTTCAGGCGGACTGTTTTGACCTGTTGATTGGCGAGGGAGTATAGCTGCGCAGTCATTCGACAGACATACTCGCCAATGTAATGTCGGAATCATATTTGACATCATTTCTGGCCAAGAAAAATGCGTTTAGGAGTACAAACAGTTTCATCCTAAATACGTTCCCAGTGAAACTAAAGTGGATCTGGGGTCGTTAATGATGTTGATGTTACCAGGCACTCGTCAACTGCTTTGGCCATTAGTCCCGTTAGTGTACATAACGTTTAGACGCCTAGAGGTCGCGGCGTTCGTCTCCCGCTGGATGGTGGGATCCAGCGCAGATGGCTTAAAGATTTTCCCTGTCTAGGTCGCGCCCTGTCTAGATCTCCCCAGTTTGGCACCGTCTCACTCGGGACACGATCTATGCTCCCGACTGATCTTCAGACATGTGTATAGGTGTATGTGTGTGTTTATGTATGGGGAGAATTCTAGGACCTCCCGGTCAGAGCCGTGTAGAGTTGAATACTCATGGCAAAGCAATGCTGACTCTGATCTTATCTCAGTCGGTCGCTGAAAGACAAAGGGAACTATTGCATCTCTGAAAGCGGTCGTGACTCCTTAGTTTTTTACAGAAATCATCGAATGTTATTGTGCAGTAACGGATGACAGTAATATAACAATACGTGTGCGGGACAATGGCACACAGGCTGCAGGCCGTGTGGCGGAGAGTGTTCGAATCCATAAACTAGGATAGTCCATTAAAGCCGTCGGTTACTCATTGACGGCACCATCGTTTCATCTAATGACCTTTATTACATATGGTATGAAATTGGAGCTATCGATACTGTAATACAAAATTGTGTTGAAATTGGAGTTGAGAGTTCTCGCTAATGAAGTTTGGGTTTTATTGTCAGTTGATTTATTTTGCACTAGTTGTTTTCACACTTGTTTATAGTTTGTTTTAAGTTTTGATATTTTGTTTGAAATATTTAAAAGTCATTAAAACACTTATACACTTACGAAGTTTTCGAGCTTCGTATGTGGGCATTAAAACATCGGGTGGTTTTTGGCGGACTGAGAAAACGTAGCAAGTCTTGGTTTCAAAGCACGTTGTGTTGTCTGCATTCTTTGAGCGATTCCCTTCTACGAATGGAAAGCAGTGGTTGTTTCAAGTGCCTTGTCGCTGCGCGAAGTGAGAAGCCAGACAAAGGCTTGAGCCTCAGCGGACGCCGAGGCGGTTGCCGTGAGGCGGGGGTGGGGCGTGTGGTGAGAGAGCGGTTGGTCCCAGAGGAATGAGGACGGGAGGGAGGTGTGGCCACAGAGCTCCCAGGCCCTCCCATCGCAAAACAGAAGAAGTTCTATGAAATATTTTCTTTTCTCCATTTCAAATTATTTTCCTTACATTGCGAAGATGATACTAAAAGCCAGTTGTACTTTATTGCAGTGAAGTATATGAGTGAATTATTTCACGTGGGGAAGAAAATCAGTGTCGTCTTCTCTAAGCGAACAAATCTTTCCTACGGCATTTTGCTGTGAAACACTTTTGCAGAGCATTTGGCTGTGAAAAGTTTTTGCCGATTGCCGATTTCTCTTCTATAATAACCAGAAGGTTGTGCTTAATAGTGTGTTGAGTCTTGGAGGTTAGTTCTAGGTATTGCCGAAGCCAAAATGAACTTGTTTTCAGACTCAAAGAAAATCACAAATTCGTGAAATTCGTCTCCCCCAAAATGGCGTGTGCTCCGTCGAACGGACCCGACCTTAGGCTGTCAAAAACTTAGCCCGTCAACCACCCGTTAAAATTGCAGCGTACTCGCTGTTGGCAAATACGCTAATGACCTCCCGAGTCCATAACATCATGTCGAATCTTGGAATTGCGCATAAACTTGCGGAGTTATACAGGTTGTGATGAAATAAAAAACATCATAAAGAATGTTTTTTTGAAAAATGAAGAAAAAACAACATTGTACGCGAATGCTACTTCTGAGATCAAAGCAGTAAAGGAAATATTTATTGAAAAGATACTAAGGGAAACACTTGAAATGCACCGTGTATATCTTAGGTAATGCTGGACGGGTTATGCGAAAATACATAAAGAATTAAAAATATACATTCATTTAGAAAGTTATGGATAGGAAAGAACTGAAATATTGTAGTCATCCAGTTCAGAAAGCCTCGTGGACAATTCGAGGCTCGATCATCATGGTTGACAGCAAAGCTGCAAAGGTGTGGGTGGTGCCCGGTGATGCTAAATGAAGAAGAGTAGATAATGGGGAACCACAGGGTGCGATCGTTACTACGAAAAAGCGCTGCTGACTATCTTTTTCCAAATGCTGCCGTAAGGCGAAATTCTAAATTATAAGCAAATCTCGTTTTACCGAAAGTGAGAGCAAAAGTGTTGCACTAGTTGTGGGCGCTGCCGGTGGCCGCAGAAGCCGGCTTTTCTCCGTCCTGGACGCATTTGGTGCCGTCTCGTCAATGCCACTCGTGAGCAGGGTAACAGGTTTTTATAGAGAAGGGACGTACGCTGCAAAATCGAAGAGCAAAAATTGTACAGGGAAAACACTGGGGTATGGCTTGTCACCTCAAAATGGTTTTGACAGTTATAATTAAATTATTTGCTATTAACATTTCTGTTAAAATGTTAACTTTATATTCTTATTTAATTTACATTCCAGAGATTTCGGATAAAAAATTGCGAATTTCGTCTCATTATTGGGGTATTAGGTCTAGCGAAAATGCTACTGTGGTGTGTAGTTTTAATTTGATTGAAAATATTTTTATATAATATTTCACTCGTGAACCATCTATTAGAAAGGATGAAGAATTGTTTCATCCATACAAGATCAAGAAGATGATGTTTCACCCATACAATTTTATCATTTATATTTTCTCAACCCAACGCGCACTACATTTTAGATTAACAATATGGCAGAATTGAGGAAACTTTAGTGCTTGTGTTAATACTAATATTATTAAGATTTACTAATTGTATATTGGTTTTCATTGTGAAATATTCCTCTCAATACCACTTGCTATGTGGAAATGACAAAAAATGTGCCGCCAAATTTTATGCAAAGAAAATGGAAATTTTATTGAAGAAACGCAGGGAAAATATAAGGAAAACCAACTTAGGTAACCATTGGGCGTGAATTCTACTGATGCAGAACGAGAGGTAAGAAATGGGGACGGGCAATGCTATTTGATGTGATTTCTCTTCTCGAGTACAAGAGAATGCTATTTTCTTGCAGAACATCTGCATTTTTTTTTTAAATCTGTGAACTATTAACGACAGCTTTCCTGGAAAAGATCGTTTCGGTGGTGTCGCAGGGATTTGTCTTCGCTATATTGTCGCCTTACAGGCAAGCCCCAGAAGAGCACGAGAGAATATCAAATCATTTTAATGAGGCGTCTTTATTATATTATTATTGTTATTATTATTGCAATACAATTTTTATAAGTAATGTATTAAAAATCAGTAAAAACAAATTTTATAATTTTACTTCTGTTATCTTTACGAACGTACGAGTTTCCTAAATTATTGTGCAGGGGTGCAGGGACGGTTGACCGTCTTAGATACATGTACATTCAGATTCCTGCAAAATTTTCACAATTTGAAGATACATTATCCAATTTAAAAACATTAAATGACGTGAATTTTGAAGATGATATGGATCTCATTGCTTGGTGATGATATGGATCTCTTTGCTTGTTCTAATTTTGCTTTTCGTTGGCTCTTTCTTCATTAAGAGCGTTCGCTGTGCTGTGCTGTTTCGTCGTCGCCGCCGCCGATAACGAAGCGAGTTAGGGAGCGTTGCCCGTCGGCGGCTGGGTGCCGATCGAGACATATCGATACGCAGCGCACCAATCGCGAGACGAGGCGAGGTGCCTCCTCCTCCTCCTCCTCCTCCTCCTCCTCCTCCTCCTCCATATCCCGCCTTCGCCTCTCCCAAGGCAACGGAAGGCAAAAAAGCGAAGGATCGCGAAGGAAAATGGAGCAGCGCGGCTGGAAATTAGATCCGCCCTCCCCTCTGCCCTCGCCGCCATTGGGCCTCCGCTCCTCGGGGGCGGGCCATGGCATAGATGAAGAGAGGTTGTTGATCGGGAGGCGGAAGGGGTGGTGGCATGTTCATACGCTGGGACTGAGGGAGTGAGAGAGCATCAGTGTTGCTCGTGGCTCCACAGCGACACCGGCAAAGGAATCTCTTCGGTTTGCTCCGCACGGCAAACGCTCGGAAAATTGTTCTCATCTTCCGCCCCGCGGGCGGGCGGGATTGGGGCCGCCCTCTTGTTGTGTGATCTCACGTGGGGACGTCCTAGCCGGGAATGGAATCTCCGGATTCCCTGTGGGACCTTCGTCGTTAGCTAAAGGTGACTGTGAGGAGACGGGCAGGGGCTCTTTGCTCCGTGGATGTAGAAGTGCTCGTGTGGCTCCCTGTTGGGCTTTTGGCTTCGTCGCCCCACACTCGTGAGCGTTGAGGAGAGAGATCGCCCCACGCAGTGGATGGCAGAAAACAACTCCGATGCCAACCTGGAAATCTGGTGTGCCTCGAGCTGGCCAGACACCAGTTATAGGCAGATTTGCACATCGTTTTCCGACGTATCCGGATATCAGTACAATGGTATATTTGTACACCCGCAGGGGTGAGGGTAAGAGTCTTTCCTCAGATTTCTACCCTGGGGTGTGGATACAGTAAATTGCATGCAATTTACAAAATGGTGAGTCTTTGCGAAATGTAAGTTTTGATGTGTGTGTGGATTAGGGTCTGCCAAGTCCCCCTGTTTCGGACAATGCAACTGAAGCACATACCGCGAGCAAGGGCAAGGCGTGTTGGTATCACGTAACACATGGACAGACAAAATACCTAAAATCTCACCGGGAACACAGTCAAGATGCAGCAATTACAACATGAGTTTTGTTGTTGTATTCAATGAAAAGACTCGAGTACTCGCTTGCGAGAAGAAAGGGCACTAGTAACATACGGAAGTAATTAATTCAAGAAATGTGTGTATAATGCCCAAAACAGAAACTGGAAGATATGTTTTCAATAGCGGAACACAGGAAAAAAAAAACAAGATTCTTGACTGCAGGCCACACTGATACGTTAGAATGTTTCGGAGAGGTAGTGACAGGCGAATTGAAGAGTCGGGAGTCGGGGCAGCATTATGAAATGTCTTTCACACATTCAAAATAAAAACCTTAGATCAAAATATCTTAGAACATACATGATCCGCCGGAAAAATGAGTTCTTAGTGCTAATTTATGTGTATGGAAAATTGAATGTATGTGCGCGTTTGTTACAAAGATTATAACCGAATCTAATTCGCGACTTAGCCGGCTAAGTTTCGAATTAGACGCAGCTTCGACTTTACGTTTACAAGCTCGCCGTATTGTGTTTACATTTGAAAAACACGAGGTAGAGTTGAAGTACGTAATTATGACGAGAAATAGGCAATTGAAGTGAAATGCAGGATATGACTGGTGGAGGGACGTTTGGAGAAGACGTGTAGTTTCGAGTTCCACCGTGGCAGTCGTAAATTTGTATTTATGCGATACCTCTTAACGTATCCTGACCCTACTGAAGTTGACACTTCGCTAAGACTTTCTCAACTGGCTACAAGGTTCGAGACTTCGCCCTTCGCGATTTACATAAAACATTCTCGAGTTTGTGCAACGCGTGTTTAACCCAAAATTACCTACTGAACTTAAGACTTCGTACTCGGACAATTCATCCTACTGTTAGAATTCACCTTATTGTGAGTGTTCTTTTTGCAGACTGAAATTAAGTGGTAGTTTAAAAAAATGTTTGCAAGAGTCTTATAAAAGGCAAGCCGTATGCTATGCGCAACTTGTCTTTTGAATTAAAGCTTTGTTGTGTAATTGTTGAGACAAAACAAATTGCATACTAAAAGTGACAAATGACAAATAAATAAATTTATGGCCAAAGTATGACATTTTACAAAAAAATGTGGGTGTACATGTGACTAATATATATAACAAGGTTTGTTGGTTGGTGTCGTGCTTAATGCGCTGTGGTTCATCCAATTCACCCAAATCCAGTAAAACTTTATCAAGTTATTGTTAGCACTTGTGGGAAGAATATAGGCATAGTGCGATAGGGAATGTGCATATGCTTGCGCTCATAGACGTGCGTTGATGATTTTGTGTGTACTCAAGCTCCCTGAACAGGGCGCTCGACGTAACCCGGCGCACCCTGGAGTACGATTATTAAGACGTCTTCATTGCGTATTCTGCCCCTGCGATTGTGAAATTTCTCCCGGGAAAGACAATTAGAGAGAGACAGATGACAAAGACAGAGAGAGAGAGAGAGAGAGACGGAGACAAAGAGAGACTGAGAGGGAAAGAGAAGAGAGATGAAGGGCAGAACGTCTGCCGGGATCCGCTAATGCACAATAAAAATACATTTTTGTAAACTTCAATACCTAAGATTCGTGCATACATTGTTACAAAATGCACCGTAAGATTTAGAAAAAATATGAATTACCATTAAAATCCTAGCCTTACCAATCACTACAACCGACCCGTTCAGTTATAATCCAAACAGATGGCGCTCTTCGGCGAGGACATTTCGTTCAAAATTGGCGGGGAAAGGCAGTTGCAAAACGCGATTTTTTCCCTTGGATATCTGACATTTGTTCTTGAACGAGGCAGAATAAAGAATAAAATTAAAAATAAAGAAAATAAATGAATGGCGAAATCTGCTGGGTTGGAACTGCTAATATAAAGTTGCTCAAGTCACATATCTATCCTTTGTAAAATTGTGTGAATATCAGTGGTCGCTCATGACGTGATACGTTTTCTAGCGACCTTAACGAAATAAATTTAAAAAAAAGAACAAAATACTTTCTCAGATCCTCCTAAAATGCGAAAGTACTACAGTGTTCATCTGGACTGTGTTTCGCGTGAAGAATGCCAACAGCGATGTTACACAATTCCGCCCTTGAAACGTTGGTTGTCGCGTGCGCTGTTAAACTGCGTTGCTTTGAGTGCTTTATGAGGAGGGTGCGTTGAGCGGCGTGGGCGGGCGTGCCCGATAGCGCTGAGTCGTGTCGATGCTACCTATCGATTGTAGCGGCGCGGCACTGGAGGGGAGGGCGTCCCGTCCCTAGCGTTGCGTTGCGTTCTCCCTTTCGTTTCCGGCACTAAAAACGCGCAGTGAAAATACGTGATAATTAAGCCACTACGTTTTTCGTCGTAAATATTTCACTTTTTTTCGTAGCGTGTTTTATATTTTATAACAGTGTAACATAGGAAATCGAAGGTGTAAAGAAATTCAATGAAATTCTTTATTGAAATTGAATTTTTAATTCAAGACTATTTTTATTAATATAGTACGTGTGGCATTTATAATTTAATTCGACGAATAATTATTATTAAAACTAATGTGTACTTAATTTTTAATTTTATTCCGTTGTTATATTCATTTCAATTTTTTTAAATTATGTGCATGTTCAATATCTTTTTGTACTATTTTTACTCTGCCGCTTACTGCTTATTGTACTTTTACTGTACTGTTATGCTGCAGAGACATCTAGCGATTTTTGTATTGAAAAACCGGTATTGTACGTGATATCTTGAATTATATAATTCTTTTTTCAGTATGGAGCAAATAACTATCTCTAATAAGATGTATCGACATTTTGTCGGTCCGTAATACCGAAAATGTGATTTTCGGCGAAACTCTCTCTCTCTCTCTCTTTTTCTTTCTTTTTCTCTCTCTTTCTCTCTGTTTCTCTTTCTCTATCTTTCTCTCTCTCTCTTTCTCTCTCTCTTTCTCTTTCTCTTTCTCTTTCTCTTTCTCTCTCTTTCTCTTTCTTTCTCTCTCTTTCTCTTTCTTTCTCTCTCTTTCTCTTTCTTTCTCTCTCTTTCTCTTTCTTTCTCTCTCTCTTTCTCTTTCTCTCTCTTTCTCTTTCTCTCTCTTTCTCTGCGTCTGTCTCTGCATCTACCTCTCAGTCCGTCTGTATGTATTTTAGTATAATGGCGTGTATTAATTCCTGTTATGACTATTACTTCTTGACTTTTCGCTTTGAGAGGCCGGGTAAATGCACATACCCTGCGGTATTAGAAGGTGATGAATGGGGTGCGGGGGAGGGCAAGGTGAACATAATGTTGATGCCCGTACTCTTTTGTCGTGGCTCCTGCAGAAGCGCCCCTGTTGTAAATATCCCCTCATTTTCGTTTCTTTTTCATGAGTGCCACACTCTTTTCTGAGCGTTGGCGAGGGAGGAGAATTACACCTTCATGCCGTTCCTCTTCCTAGGCAGTTGATCACTGCGGTGATTTGCCTTTGCTTTCACTCTGAAAAATGGTATTGTCTTCAGAAAGGCACGAAACACGATGATGCATTAATAATTTTGTGTGGAATGGTTTGATAAGCCAACCACCAAATTAGTACAATAGAAAATATTAGTTTTAACCAAATTCGAAGTAGTAATATTCGTTTCCTCATAATTGGATGACTCCAAAAATCTGCGTCACCGATTCTGCCTTGACACTATCAGAAACGAGACATTTGTAGTCCTGCCGCTTGGGATAGGTATCAGCGTTTGACAGACACTTGCAGCTGTGCCACACTGACACGCGTATCAGCACTGGAATTCTTTGAAGTATAAGAGAAGATAGTAACTGCGAAGGAAGGGAGGAACCAGGCTTTATGGACTATGGCCGAACGGTCTACCACTCAGGACTCGGCTCACAACATATCTTCTGCAGCAGTTCCGTTGCAAGATGCTTGACCATCCGTCCTGTAGTCCGGATCTCCCCTCTCCCTAGCAATTTACGTACACAGAATTATAAAATGTACGTTTACGTATACAGAATTATGAAATGTGCGTTTACGTATACAGAATTATAAAATGAATCTATTTTAATGGGACCTTCTGTCACATTTTTGAAGAGTATCCTTACTTAAAAGCACGAGTAGTTCATTCAGAGTTGGGTTTCTGCATGCAACTATTCTCAATTTTAAAGAAGTGATTTGCAAAATGCCTCAAGCGCTTATACGAAAGCGAATGTTGGGTCATTTACTAAAGGCCAAATTAGAAGATTAGGATCGACTGAAATGAAGTACTTCTTGATCACAAGAAAAGCGAAGAAAGTAGAAACGAATTAAAAATGTTAAGTGTGAATGACATTATTAAAGAATATAGAGAAAAATGGAAAAGTCATATATAAAGAATGTCCGAAGAAAGGATAGTCAAAGTCGCGTTGACCTACAAGCAGCAAGGGAGAAGAAATGTGGGAAGATCACTGAGAAGATGGAGTGAGCAGTTTTCAGGAGCCGGAACACACTGAACGAGTCTAATCCTTGTAGTTGATGACGATGACGATGATTTGCAAAATGCAGATTTTTCCCACGGTTCCAAATACTTTATTATTTACGGCATACCTCATAAAATGAAGTGACATGTAATTGGAAAAAATACATCGAGGATTCGACGTATCGCGAGTTGGAGAATATACGTGAATAATCTTGTTTCCTTTTTCGGCTGTGCTACTGGACGCGTTGGCTGCATGTCGCCCTGTCGCCGACGGGGATTGCCCATGTAGCTGTCACAGCGGGCGGCGAGTGGAAGCGTTAACCGGGGGGGGGGGGGGGGGGTAGTCGCCTCTCGAAGAAAAGTCGCGAAGGGGGTGAATATCTGCTCTCTAGCGGTCTGAACATACTCAAATACATCCATGAACTGAGCGCCAAGGTTTCTGATTTGGCTGTTGACTATTATGTTTACTTTGTTAAGCAGTTAACATCAGTTGTACACATTCCACTTATTACATTTTTTCCCCATATGCCATCCTCTTCCGCGCGGCTGCCAATGAATCTACACAAAACGCAAATGAATTTAATGAAATGAAATTAACTTAGCAAATGAATGTTTTGCTTAATAAGAAACTTTTATTGTCAGTCTAGTCGCCAGTGTGATAATCTGATATTGATTTTGAATGCCTATTATTTTTCTACATTAAAGTTTCTATTCTCATTTCTTTGTGTTCGCCAAAAATACGAGAACCACAGAGAATAGTTGAAACCGGTTTTCACCATTCTCAAGGATAGGGTTTCGATGAATTTTTAATTTAATTTAAAACGCGATTAAAATTGAATTTCTTCAGCTCATTGATTTAAGTCATTGATTCACAGGTTGTTAAAATAAATATTTTTATGTGTTAAATTTAAAGAATTAAGAATTATAATACATATTGAGGAATGTGGGTGAAAATAATTCAGATATGCAGCTAATTTTTTTTATTCAAAATAAATACAAATTCAAAAATCTGTATGTGGAGATCACAACAATCATAAACTTTTACACTTTTACTTTCTTAGTGTTCAAATATTTGTATAAAATCAGTTTGTCATCCTTTCCAGTTCCCAAGTGGGGCTTAACACGAAGTGAATGTTACTCCTCTCCAGGAGAAGGGAGGAATGCGTTGCCAAGCCGCCTTAGTTCGTTCGTTACCTGCCAGTGCGGATCAACAACTACGGGATATTTACAGCCGAAACATAAAGCCTGATGTCAAGACGTAGTATAGAGATTCTAAAATCTAATTTTATGTATATTTAATATGATATTACAATATAAAGATTCAGTTTTTGTCTTTAGTTATTTCATGACAATTTCAGCAATGGTGAAATATTGTTTTCACCCAACGATTACATTTATGCCCAACGATTATTTTAAAAACATTTCCGAACGAAGAATTCAAACTGTCCGTAACAAGTTTCAAAAATAACTGTTCATGTATGTGTATTGTGACGATCCACACGGACTCGTCAAAACCCATAATTAATGTTTTAATAGAATCCGAAGGCGACGTATTTTCACAAAAGCAAATGCCGGAATTGGGGAGATCGGTGTTTATTTCCTTATTACGCCGGAACTGAGGAACTGTGAAAACGGCAATCACATTGAAGTAAATAAATACAGAATGGAGATCTTAGGGTGACGAGTATTTAGAAGCACATTGCATTTTTTAAAAGGAATACAAAAAAGAATCATACGTTTTTCGTAAGATAATTAAATACATCTGATCACCGACTTCGTGATGTAAGTAAAAGTTGTCAATTAAACTAAACGGACCTAAAGGGAAATTAAAATATAAATAGCCAGATAATATGTAATATAATTACGAACGGGAACGTGGTCAAGTCTAAGCAAAATTTAAGAGAAAAATATAAATTTTATCTATAGAAAACAAATAACGGGCGAGAGAGACTGCAATTATTTATGGAACTTTAGCAGGACAGTGAAACGCGAAGGCAGAGTGGTACTGTACTTAATACGTGAAGGATCTGAGAGGAAAGCCGTGTTGGTGTACAAATGTTATGTGATTTGTTGAAAAGGTGAAATACCAGAACGAATGTAAGATGGGTTTAAAATTGAAAATGGTATTCCCGGAGGTCGGCGGCGTGTGGGCTGATTTATTTGTTGGAGCCAAAGACGATCGTCGACAAGAGAAGTGAACACTTTTAAAATTTCTATTTCGACGTGATGCTATGACAAGGCCAAGAATGTGTTGCTTTGGGGAAAATGTTAAAGTCTTAGACATAAATGGCCATAAAAAATGGTGAAATGTTTTCGCGCTGGTATAAATGAGTTTCTGTGCTATGTTATGTGTGAATGTGAATATTAATTGTTTTTATGGGTATATGTAATGTTTTGGTGTGTGTCAGTGTTTTGTTTTCCTTGAAATATGTTATGTAGTAGGCAGGAGAAAATACAGGAAGCAGGACAATATTTTAATGTTCAATAAACAATGTTGCAGCATTTTCGGCAGCAACGATTAATTTGAAGAATTTGATGTTTCATTCAATGGTGAGCAAGAGAAGAACAAATTTACATATCCAGTCCCCAAATCCATGATCGGCATCTCGTTTCCTGCATGGGAGGGGCTTCGCGGATTCACACCTTTAAATAAATTTATTGAAACGGCAAATTAGTTGCAAGACGTAGGGAAATTGTTTATTTACAATTTTAGTAAACTACAGAAAAAATAGAAACAGTTTTAGTTGGCTCGCCTAGCAGTGGGGCACAGTTGAGTATGAGCAGGGTAATAAATAGGTTAATATTCTGTTATTAAGTTTGCGAGAACAATGAAACCGTTTCAGTTGACTGCCTAGCGTGGGGCGAAATTATTATATGAATAGTTTTAATAAATGTTTTGTTTTTATTATAATTGCGTGGATCTACCTACGTTTCACTATTCTTAAAATCATGTATTGTAATATAGAGATAACATGTGCATTACTATGCACAGGAAAGTAAAACTAACCAAAATCTATAATGTTACATATTTAAATCTTAATTTAAAGAAAAAACTTATTTAAATAACTAAATCGGATTTTTAATTTTTTGTTTGGTTTTCAGATAACCTAATTAAGAACGTTTATCCCAGAACGTTTGTGTACATCACGCTGTTCAATGAATGAATAAATGTTTAAAAATAAACAAATCCTTATACGAGTACTTTACTCCACCTACTTTCGTATGTGCACATCTTCTATGCCTTTTTTGCTAAAATGAAAATTTTAATGTTCAATTGCCATTGCTTTTCTTGGAAACATTTTACATTGTTTGAAAAGACATTAAACATGAAGTTAAAAAGTCAAAAGATCATGTCCACTTTTCCTACAGAGAACAAACACACTGCTTTCCAGTAAAATAGAGGTAAATGTGACCTTTGCATCCAGGAAGCGTACAGACAGGGGACAGAATAATGGAAAGTCCGATCTACTAAAACCCTGCTTTTCCCAAGACGGTGCTTGTAAGTGACATTTCATTGTGGCATTCTTTTGTTATTTCTATAGTTTCGTGTACTACAGGCTATGCTTACCTGAGTATTTCCAATTCTGAAGTGCGTCAATAGGAACCTCATGCAAAATGGGTAATTTGAGAGACTTGTAGAGGGACAGATTGTTGGTGCGTAACGTAAGCCAGTTGTAACAGTGACTGTATCCTTTCTATCGAGGAACGCATGTCAAAGGTTCTGACACGATTTATGGCAAGTCAGAGGAATAGCGATCGGAAATCACTTCTGACGGGTAACGTCGAACATTGAAAAAAATTGTCGTAAAGGACAGTCGATCAACCACGGCCCAAGTGATTGCTGAACTCAATGAACATGTTGAGGCATATTGCCCCCCAAAAGGGAAGAAAAAAATGTTTAACGATGTTCCACAACATTAGTACGTATACTAAATCTAAACAGTTCATTATTGAAGACAGCACTACCGCGAAAACAATGGTGTAAGGATCATAAAGCATGTCCAGTGGATGATTAGAAGAAAAGGAAATCGTCGGATGAAGATTTCTCATTGTTTCCAACAACAGGCTGAGTTTACGTGAGAGGAATACCCAAAGAAGCACATGCGGTAAATTGTTTCGTTCCTGCTATAAAACATGGAGCGTAAGTGATTCTTTTGGCGGTATCAGGGTATTCTAGGGTCCCTACAATTGAAGGGCACATTTCTGCCCACGTTAATATTTTAGAGAATCGTGTGCAACTTTGTTCCCCTTCAAGGATGCGGTGTTTTATGATATTGCCCCAATTGTTGTCAATCCGAGCTGTTCAGGCAACATTTGAAGAATTTGCCAAACGCCTTCACTACTTTCCATGATCATCACTATCATCCGATCTCAACATCATTGAGCCGTTGTGGTTTATTTTAGAGGCTAAGGTAAGATTCCCTCCTCGTTCCGCACAGAAACTGCGTGATGTTTTAAGGAAGAATGGTACTCATTTCCAATTGAGACTTTTCAACGTTTTTATGGATCTAAACCAAGATGAACGAAATGTATTAAAGGCACGAGATTGCACAACCTTATTATAAAGAAATGTAACATGTTCACGTGTTTCCATTTTTTGTCCACCCCCTGTATGTAGGTGTCCTGGGAGGAAACAACGAAACTTCGAAAATAAGCGCTTACGTCAATTTTAAGCATATTTATAGTCTAATGAACTTCGATATTTCGAATGATTGAGCCGCAATAACCACTCAAATGTTGGTTTAAAAAAATACTTTCTATGTTACAGTTGTATTTCAGAAACATATAAACACCCCAGGAACATGGAAATAGTTTGATTTACAAAGGAAATGAATATATTTGTTTACAAAGAAAAAAATTAACACCGTAATGAACGAGAAAGTAAAAAGAAATTGAATTGTGTAAATTGGACGTTTTAAAATTTCTTTGTGAACAAATTTATTCATTTTTGCATATAAAGCTTTTTTTCTAATCAACTTTTGAGTAATTATTGCGGCTCAACCTTCAAAATATCGAAGGAGTGTATTAGACAAAATATGCTTAAAATTGAATTAAGAGCTTATTTTCGAAGATTAATCGTTTCCTCCGTGAACAGTGTGTATATAAAAAGAAATGTAGGCAATCCGCAATGCATCAAAGCTTGGCAGTACAGGGTGGGGCATGGTTGGATGGGTACGGGAGGAGAGGTGTGGAAGGAACGGGAGAATCTAAAGTAAAAATAAATAAAGCAAACAATAACAAAATGATACCAGATAGCTTCCGAATTTTTATGACCTGCATTAAGCATCTAAGTGTTCTTAACGGTAGGTTTTTTCAAAAACTAATAGTAATCACTTCAAGTAGGTTTCGCTGTAAACGCCGTTGGGAATTGTTCGTCTAGTGAAGCTCACTGGGAAAATCGTAGGTGCGCGAAGCCGTCGCTCAAGAAGCCGGAAGGCCACGGAGGGAGGGGCGGGCGGGCTCAGCAGCCGTGCGAGCTTCCTCAACGTGGGCGGGCGCGCCCTGGCCCCGGCCTGCCCCCCCTCCAACCCCTAGCTCGACGACTCTGCTCGGCTCTCGCTGTGACGTCACGAGCTCCCGGATCGATGCCCCGCCCCGCCCCTCCCCGCTCCTCTCCGCTGGCGGAGGCGGGGCGGGGCGGGGCAGGGCGGCGCGCAGGACCCGCCCTCTGCCGCCGCATTGCAGCGGTCGCCCCCGCCCGCTCCCCTTCGCCCCGCCACGCCTCCTCGCCTACTCGCTCGTTGCACACTCCTCGCGCGCGCCGCCTCTTGGATGCCCCGCCGTTGGCGAAGGAGGCGGAGACTACAATGATAATCAAGAAGTGGGAGTCATTCGCAGCTCTGAAAAGAAGATACGCGAGGGATAAATGTAATAATTTCGTGTCACATTTTTTTCGAGTAGCTGCACTTTTCCTTTCCATTGTTGTGTTTGATTTTACGTATTCTCTCCTTATTTCCTCCCCACTTCCTTATCTTCTGTTTTCCCTATTCCTCTTCCTTCTCTTCTCTTGCCTCCGTCTCTCTTTTCCTTTCTCTTTCTCCTCTCTCTTTGCATCTTTTCCTTTCTCTCACTGCTATCTCTTTCCCTCTTCCCTACTTCCTCCCTCCCTCTCTCTCTCTCTCTCTCTCTCTCATATATCTTCCGTCCTGCTTGTCTCTATCTACTTCTTTCTCTCCGTTCCCCGGCACTGCGCTCGCCGTCTCTTGTGAAGGGGTACGTGATCTCGCCTTGAGCTGTGGAGCCTGCGTGATTAGTGTAGAGGCCTGCCCCCTCTAACGATCGCTTCGATAAGATGGCCCGCAAGATAAGGGCGTTCGCTGCAAGATTGCCGTCTAAGAGGCGAATGCAAGAGAAATAACCGAAATGTTCCTTTTTGGCTCAGTGAGATTCGTTTGGCAGTGATAGACCATTTTAAATTCCATTTCCTGCACTTTATTCCGTTCCTGTCTCTAATCTGCCATTGCACCGTCAACGGAGGTGTTGTGTATTCGTGTGGGCTATTTACGCCCTTCCGACAATGGTGACGGAAGTATTTCTGTATTAAAGACGATCGACAATGGTGATATTTCCCAGAGTACGATAGACATTTGACATCTAGCTTAACAGTTAGAAGACTGGATCTTTTTGTCTCCCCAAGAACATTTTTTAAATTTAAAAACACCTCCAATTTTTATTGCGTAATAGGAAGTTTGCTATGTCTTATATACTCTTTAGTTTCTTATCACACGTGAGAGAAACATACCTCCTAATTTCCTTTTAAAATTATTAGTGTTGGGAGTGTCAAAATTACCCACATCCACTTGTATGCATTTTTTCCTTCAACACGAAAGTCAGTTAAGTTGCATGGTTTGTATAAACCATTCTAGTTGCATAGTTGCAAACGTTTTGCATCTTCAGTTCATTGTTGAATCCGTCAGGAATGTTTGTGATATTTTTTATCTACACGATTTTGAAAATAATGGAGTGTGAAAACTCCGTATCTTCTCTTGAACGTAATTTTTATTCTACAGCGCCCGAGAAGTGTCGCGTGGGACCGCTACACGCACATGCTGCGCGTGTTGCGTTGCCCCTGTGCCGTCTCCTCCTCCTCCCTCCTCCTGTACGTCTGGAATTGAGTAGGAAACACGGTCCACTTGCTCGACCCTTTGGAATGACCAGGTTCCAAATGACAAAATCGAAGAAGATACGTTTTTAGTGTGACAAAGTGCTATCTGATTTCTGCGATAGGTGTAACAATCTCGTACCGCAATCTGTGGGCAAACAGCTACCGTGAAAATTACCACTGAAGGTGGGTAGTAATGAGCGCATACTGAATGAATGACTGAAAAACGAGGTATCTAAACTTTGACACCAATTTACTCGAAGCACTGAAATGTATGTTGGAATCTTATCATTCCGTAGGTTATTTTGTTTCGTGCACACGCCTATTATTGTGTGACGTCGATATTCGCACCTGTTTTGATAGCATCTTGCTCTTCTGATCGTTACAATTGTACGTGCAATAATTACGGACTAACATGCTGTGTAAAATACCAAGCTACAGATCATTTGCTTAAAAAATATTGTTGGCCGGATCCTCTAACGGATTTTAAGAGTCCTCCTTCCCAGGAAGTTGCTATTATCACTTTTCAGGGCAACTGCGGGTGTCCTTCATTTAAACCACTGTACCTTTCGTGGCATATCCCTCCGTCTTCTGTGGCTTCTACTTGAGACGAGATCCTACCCCTGCATGAGATAACCAGTATGGGTTTTTTGGCCGCTTTTCTATTTCAAGCGTAGTAGTACCCCTGAGACTCGGTTCTCCGATAGTAGCCGGTTATGGGAAATTATGGGCGAGTGACAACTTGGAATGAGGTACAAGAAGCTGTAGGATCACCGTATCTCGAACATCTTCCCGGTATCCGATTCCACCTCCTTCGCATATTGGTCACTTCCTGTACACTTTTGAGGCACACACATTGATTATGCTTGACAATTTAAGCTTCGGTGCGCCAAGAGCAAGCGAGCAGTGCTTTTCAAGGATTGCTCGATGACGCTTTAACATGATGAGAAGCTCGCAAGCTAACCTTAAGAAAATGGATTTAATCGTTGATGCTGTGGCATACTACTAATGTCCGTCAACATTCGTTCCACATTCAAAACAAACCTATTAGTTAATTTGGAATTAACTCGATTCATCAATTCTTATCTCGACATGTGATGAAAATTAATTCGCGAACTGTAAATTCGCAGCTAACATGCTGACGTTTTCAAAGACAAATGACTGCGTCGTGGAATTGTGTTACACGCGACCACATGGAAGGCAGCTCTCTAAACGTTGCATTGCCTGATGTATGACCTGATTCATGAGAAATGATTGTCGACTTCATTCTAGCAGTTCGAAAGCGCTCGGAGATGAATTATTGTTCCATTCGATGTAACTGTCCGGTTCAGAAGTATTGAAGTGAATGCACGGCCTAAGTACTTCTGCGAGAAGTAGTTCCAATATATCCTCGGTGTTTTGCTGCTTGTTAAATTTTATGTATTAAAACACGACCAGCTTGTCTCTGATAAACAAAGGTCGATGATTGATAAGCTCTTCCGATTCCGAGTTATGGTTCAGTTCTTTGTTGAATCAGAACGAGTAGTCGAAATGAAAAGGAGTCGTACCAACGACATACTTGGACCTTTATATTTATGGAAAATTATGTTTTCTAGGTACCCCATTTCGTAACAACGTCATGGAGGAACGTGCCTAATCTCGAATTCTATATTCAATTAAATTCACTGTTTGACATTCTGTGCGATTTAATCACACGGGATAAGCCGCCTCTACTGCTAATAAACTGTTAGAATTTGCATTTTTACTTCCGGTCAATTCCTTTCCTACATAATATAATGCAAAGTTGAAACCCTGGCCGCTCGAGTTTCGGATCCAGTATAAAGGGATTTTCATATTTAAAATATTAATTTGAAAAGTAGGGAATGTTCTCTCCTGTTCAGCTAGTTTATTCATGATGGACATGATTCTGATTCTAGCAAGATGTTAAATTAATGAATGATGTTTTTTCAATGTGCAGATCTTTGCAACATCATCCAGGTGTCTCCTTTGTTCAAGCGGTTTTGCCTGTTTTGCTGAAAATGCGTATGTGCGAACTTGTAGTTCGAAAGATATTTCTCTAATCGCCAAAAATGTCTTTGCATTTACGAAATGGTATGAAGTCTATTCTTGAGTTAACTGTTCTCTTCATTAGTTGTTGAAAGCATTATTGTTCAAACCCAAGCCCAATAATTGAATTACTCCCAAATTGAAAGCTCTTTGCGGCAATTGTTCTTTCAATACGGTTAAATCAGGATGCCCAACAGCTTTCAGAATACATTGATAACGGCGATGTCTCTTTGGATCTCGAGATAAGGCAAGAGAAGCATTTTTTCTTTGTTTCTTCTGAAAATATCCAGCTCAGTTACTTCCAGATCGTCCGTTAGTGCATCTATGCTGTTGATAATCAGTTAATTTATCGATGTTTGCTTGCTTCACGACTTCCAATTGGAGAGGAGAGAAGCGTTGGTTGTCGCATCTAGCGTTCTTCGATCTCTGATACTAGCATCTACTGTGTTTTGCTACTTTTGAAACTCCCACGAATGATGGAAGCTGGATTCTCTGGAGTACTTTCCCCTACCAGCCAGTCATGATTACCCTTTTCGTCCTTCTGTGCTTTTTCAATACTGCAAGTAGCGCTGTGGTGTTTCTAAAAAAACATGTTACTGAGAAACGAATGCGTTCTAAATGCAGTCAAACCAGAAAATGGCTGCGTAGAGTGAGGGAATTCGCGGAAGCAGAGGAAGTATCACCGGTTATATATCAGTCACCGGTTAAATCGGTTCAACCATGAGGTCTAATCCGTTATAATAATTATTATTAATTGTTATTAATTATGTAATTATTAATTATCATTATTAATTAACATTACTATTATATATATATAATTAAACTATTATCACTATTTTGAATTCTTAAAGAGTCGCAAAGTGACGAGTGTATATATCGAAAGTTGCCAGTGCTCTTGTGGTATTTAATGACTGTTTGAAGAATAAATACGTTAATAAATTCAAAGAAAACTATGAAATAAACAGATAGGACGGAATAAGATATTTATTGTATTTTTAACACACCTAGTAATCGGACAACCTTTGTCCGTTAGTCACTCATGGTCTTTTCGGTGTCTTTTTTGAGACACTGACGTTCAGAAGATCCATCCTGGGATATTTTTCTAAAATACGTGTTTTTGTTTTTTATGCAACTCTTTATATATGAATTGCGGCACCTACAGACGTGATCTTTATCTCATTCGATTTGTCTCGACAAGACGTATCAATTGGCACATTTCTTAGCAGATTCTCTCTAGGATATTCTGGGAAAGAATTCAAAAATTCTCGTGCTATTTTAATGATTTCAATGCATCTGCGAATACGTTGGTTAAACGCTTTGAATTACATCTCTTCACCGCATTTACATTAATTAGTATTTGATTCATCAGATTGGCATGAGATTGGTATCAGATTGGCTCATTGTAATGAAAGTTGTATAAAGTAATTGAATCTGTTCTATTTTTAGGTAACTTTCTGTACTTAAAAATGAACGAGTCGGTTAATTAGTATGTTAAAAATGTATTTTTATTATGAACTTGCAAAGCTCAATAAAACTTTTACAAACAAAACAGGAAATTACGTGATTGAGGCGCCATACTAAGCCAGTATAACATATTGCAGGAACTGTTCCCACGAGTCGCAAAGCGTCGAGTGGATTTATTGGAAATTCCCAATGCTTTCGGGGTATTTAGTTTGGTATTTAGTATTTCGGTGTATGGTATCGAACATTCCCAATGCTCTCGGGGTATTTCGCGAATAATTACGATAGAGCACTCCAATAAAACTATTAAATATTCAAACAAGACGAAATGAAAACTGTTTCTGTAATTTTAACTCGCTAGTTAATTATGAAACGTCTTAATACCACTATCTCGTGAAATAATTTTGGAGACGTAGAAGTTACACTATTAAATTAATATAAGATGTTTCATTTATATTCTAAAATATCTATTTACCAATAAAAAACGGATGTAACCATAACATGCAACTATCCAAGAAATAAAACTTTAATACCTAATTAATAAATATTTCAAATTAACTTAATGAACAATTTTATTAAAAATAATACCATTAACCCAGTCGTTCAAAATCTTTGTCATCTTTTTTTAAATTTTATGACACTTTATAATTAATTTCACCACTGGTACTATTTGAAAATGCTTTCTGTGCTTTCGGATTTTGAAGTGCTTATTTTCTCTACGGTTGTGAAGTTTCATCGAAACGTTTCAATAGCTTTAATACTCAAGAGTGTTTGTTTTTTTTCAGAGGAGAATGCAATACACTCTTTCACGAAGTAAATATTTGAAACTAATGGAAAAAAACAGGCACGCTTAATGTAAATTACATAGAGGAAGGTAAGCGGTCTAGAATGACGCTGTTTGCAACAATCGGACAGGATATAAGCGCATTCCGATTGTGTTTGTTGGTGAAGATACCTCCGTTGTGTCTCTGATATAAATAGAGCGTCCCTTAAATTTTCTCATATCTTATTCTAAAATGTTCATAAAGGTTCTGCTACCCCTTCAATCCCTTAAGTTTCAAATCTTTCATCCTTAGAGTAATACAGAACCCGTGCAAACATATCTCATTTTGTATCGCTCATTTTGTTCAGATGAATGTTAATCATCAGTTCATTATGATTCCAACAGTATTTAGTTTTCTATGGTCTTTTTTTCTCTCTCAATATTTACATTTCGAAATCCTAAATTGAAGGTTAATAAACGTGTTGTGAATTGTGTGAATATTAAATACATGCGGTAATTTTCCATCTCATCTACCCTTTCACCAACAAATGATTTATTGAATGTCGATATTAAAAACTGAAAAAAATGTCGTGTTCGTTGCTAACAGTAAATGCATAGTACAAGTAGCTGAACCCATATGAGCATTCCGCACCATGTAGATCAGTCTTTAAAAATGAAAATAGTTTAGTTTTGGAACCCAACATCGGACGACGGACGAGGACATCGGACGAGGTTTAGAACGCTGTGTTCCATCATCGCATCTGCACAATGTGCGGCTTTCATCACATTAAAGCAGTGTATACATTAAAATTTACTTAATGATTAAAATACATGCGCAGTTCGAATTAAAGTTGATGACACTAAATCAAGTATAACTAGAATATAATATGAATATATATATATATATATATATATATATATATATATATATATATATTGTGTGTGTGTGACGCAATGTTCAAGACTTGATAGCAGGAATTTAGGGTCCAATATACCTCTATTTTATGTTTTAAACATTGATTTACAAAATGCGGAACGTCTACGTGTGTTCTAAGTGGAAACTCTTTTGAACAACTTTACCCATTGAAAACATTTTAAAAATAATTTTTTGTTTAATATGGACTCTTATACTCGTTCATTAAATTCAGTTTAAATATCACTTCAAATAACTATGAATGTAATGCGTGTGTATACATGTCTGTGTTAGTATTTGTCGTTTTTATAGTACTATTCGGAACAAATACCTTGAGTACCCATGGTAACTCTATTGGATCGATGTTTGACAGTGCGCCGCACTGAAACGAAGGACCCTGGTACATTCCGAATGTGCAGTTACATCATGAAGTTGGCATTTCTCCAATCTCCGTCCATTTCTCCCTCTTATCCGCAAAATTCTATTTCAAAATGTCAAAGATCCCTTCAGCTATTCACTTCAACATAGGTTAGCAAAAAACTCATCGCAAACGATTAAAAAGAAAGCTACCAAGGGAATTTTTCGATCCCCCGTAGACACAAACCGATGAGTCTTTTCCCGTTATAAATACTGTATAAAATTACTGTATTGTCTTGTATCTAAAACTAAATTACTGTTTATTCTGTTTGTTCTGTCCTCAAATGATTCTTGTATATAAATAGTATTAATGTATCTATCGTATGCGGCTGCAGAGGACCAATGGCCAAGCTAGAGTAAATAAAAAAAATGAAACGAAGGAACAGTTTCGCGATGCGTCTCGCAAGCAGTGGGTGGACGTGCGTTCGGCATTATTGTGGCGCATTCTTTTTCTGTTGGTTCGCGAGCGTGAAATTCGGGTTTTCATTCCATTCCAGCCGTGCTCGCGCGCACGTCGACACCGCCGCTATCGGCTGCGTCGGAGAACGCCTCGCTCCCGCATCCACTTCTGTGCTTTGCAGGTCTCTCTCCTTTATAGAATCAGGTGACGTTTTGTGCGGCTTCTTTCGCCGGATTGCGTTGCGCGTTTCTTATTGGGTTACCGCGAGCGAAATCTTTCGGTGCACATGGGACGTTCCCGTCTCCCAGACGAACGGAAGACAAGGTAGTTTTTGTCTATCAGTATGGGACGTTCTATTGGTTCCGTTTGTTTGCTTTTTTTCAGACGGAGATGAATTTGGCAATCCTTCAAATTGGGCTCTTTTATCCTTTCAGTACTTGAAGGAACGAGTGTATCAAGATGATAGAAATGCAATATACCACAAACTTCTGCGCGCTGTTTGAGTTTTAGTAGTTAGAAACTGGCTCTTTGTAAGTTATTTTATCAGTGCATGTACTTCGTGCGTTGTAAAGCGCTATGTTGTGATTTTCATAAAATTAAAAACAATCTTAGGTATGCCTTGAAGGATTTATGTGTCAATTTGACACAATATTGTGTTTTGGGAGTTCCAAATCATCCAGTGGTATTATTTGTCTCATACTTCAGTTTACTATTAGAAGTATTATATCGTAGCAATAAATATACCAATTATCAGTTCGATAAGACATATATTGCCTTCTGAACTGACCTGAAATTCCGTGCACGATTATTACGGAGTGTTCGTGACCCCAAGATTCTTCCCGCTCTTCTCGGATGCACGATGCTCTCTGATTCAAACATGCTAAACCTCCTCCTTCACTGTTGAGAAAGAAGGCAGCAGCTCCTTATCTTGTGGAACGGAAGGATTGCCAAGAAGAGAGGAAATGCAACAACCTTTCTTCTACATTACTTCTTGCTTACAATGTGTCTGCAGTGTTTGTAACTGCTTATTTTTCTAAGTTAATATGTTCATTCCATTATCCTAAAGTAACTTTCAACTATTTATAGTTAAAATGACGGGAAGGGATTCTGGAACTCAAGAAAACGTGCGCAGATAATCTTTCCCCCCTACGTCACATACAGTTTTTACTTTTTCTTTCTGAATAGATCTCAATCTAAATAATTAATTATTTATTTGTCTTGTCTATTGTTCTGTACGGTCTATATTTCAAGTTCTGTAATCGTTTTTCCTGTTTAGTAATTTATAGGTTCAACATTTATTAAATATTTTATATTAAAATATTCCAGAAATTGGTGCACATATCCATTTTACAAGGCAATAAGTGATAAAACGTATTTTATATTACCATTTCAAATGTTGATTAGGTACCGTGGGTCGCCCTAGTATGTAGAATTAAATGCCGACCCTTCACGGGTTTTTCTTCGTATAAAAGTAATTCTGTATTCTGTAGAAGAATCAGCGTAAGAAGGTACCGAAATGATAGTTCGTTAAACAAGTGAACATCATATGTTTTTCAGAGAAGTATTCCTCCGCCGCGACTGCTGTTCGGCCGCGCCTCTTCGTGAAGTGTTTGTTTCTGACTCCCATTAAGACAGCAGTGCTTCTTACGGTTCAGAACCGTGAAATTAGGAATTAAAAAAAATAAATTGATAAAACGCAAAACACGGAACTACGGAACGCTCTCCATCACAGATCGCCACCTTACGGCACAGGAGCAGGAAACACGTGCACCAGTACGCATCTAACATTCAGAGCTCGGTTTTAAAATAAACAAAACTTATTACACAAAATGAAAATTCAATGTATGTTTTCATTATATTCGTATTCAATGTTTATGTTTCTTCATATGTTTGTATTCAATGTTTATAAAATAATTTTTACGGAAGAGCACACAGCACTGCACTTTCTACTTTCAGTTATTTCTCGTGACGGACTATATTTTCTATGGACGAAGACATCACAAAAGGTAGCGTCGAAGCCATTTACAAGTTAGCCAACAGCAACAAACAAATGCAGGAAGGGGAGCCACATGGACTCAGGGCTACGACGGCCACAGAACCTTCAGTTATGTCACTAGCCAGCACTAGCTGTCAACACAGTCCTTTCTTATAATAATTGCTCTATAGCTTCAGAACGTAGAAAACAAAATGAAAATTTTCCCCGCAATCCGCAGCCCTTGGGTGGGTCGATTCTCCCAAGCTTGCACAATGTAAGCGATGTCCTGTAGTGTGTTTTTTGTATTACTCTCTTTAAGATCTAGGAGTGCTCAGATCTTTCGCCACGTTTCTGGGAATCGCCGCCTGAATCTCAATTACAACCAGGACAAATGTGATCTCTTTTGCCCTTCCAGTTGTTTTTGGAGATCGTGATATGTTATATTTGGGTCTCCTAACCCACTCTCAGATTTAATGGAATAACCACGTGCACTAACCATACCTGCTTTCTTCGACGACAGATCTGGCACGTTATGATCCCATCGATGGAATGTCTTAATCTTAAAATGAGAGCATTTTCTTATTGGGGTTTTCGAGCATGCATGTTGTTTTCTGCCATTGATCACTTGTCTACAAGCTATACTTGCTTTGTAATATTGTAGAAAAGCATGAGGCTTTTAAATCTGTACAATCATGAAACAGTAAATTAATACGTGATTGTTTCATCTTGTGTACATTGTATGCACTTGATGTCCTTCTTGGCATATTCTTATCTTCTTTCAGTTGAATGATCTTAGTCCTTAGGACCTGTTCTTGGGCTGCTAGGACCAATACTTCTTTCTTAACGTAAGCACCCCCCATGGGAGAGTACCGTACATCTTCCACTTGGTATCCAGGGAATATTGTGCATGGAGCGACTTGCCATGGCCCTCGTATTCGGAATAACTGTTCTTTGCTCTATCTATCGATGAAGCAGGTGCTTCACAGGTACAGGATACTCTCCTTGCGTATCTGGATGAGCTATGACTTCCCCGAATTTTGGATAAATTCTGCCAGTGGCAAATCCTCTGTTTGACACATCTCGTTTATCTGCCGCGGTCCAAGGCGACTGATCTGCGAGATAGGGAAGTGTTGCCGACATCGCTGCGCAGGTGAGTGTGCGAGGAGCTGTCATTAGTAATCTGGTCTGTCGATCCAGATTATCCAGCTCTGCGTGCATCCAGTCTGTTATTCCAGCAGAGTACCTGATAGCCTCAGCGAGATTTCCTCCGCTGAACTTCGGGGTTCTGAGAAGCTTTTGAACATTGCGCTTGTATTTGAGTGAGGCACGAGGTCTTACGTCGGTAATGGCAGACATCTGGCTGTTGAAGGCCGAGGTAATTTTAGACTTTTTTACGGTAATGCCTTTTCATTACCGTCTTTGCTATTCGTTTAGTACTTGAGGTGTATGTTATTATAGTTATTATTATTATTATTATTATTATTATTATTATTATTATTATTATTATTATTATTATCATTATCATTATCATTATCATTATCATCATCATCATCATCATCATTATCAGTACTAAGGTTTGTATAGAAGTGTATAGAAGCAGCTGCAGCATGTCCCTTAATTTGATACTTCACTAGGGAGGATAAGATGTCCTGAAAGCTTCGTAGTCTTCTAATTATATTAGTAACCGTTACCAATATTTCGAGAAACTATGAGCTTTTGTATCTTAACTTGTTTATTTGGTGTAAGTGAACATTGCCTGTGTCTATAAAAACAATTAAGCAACCTAGAATATTTTTTTTTAATGTACAAGAAATTGATGATTTTTAATGTTTTCGCGTAGTAACGTATTTCAACGATAGTATTCTGATATTTCTTCTGTTTTTTTCCTTTTTTATTCATCCTTTGTTCACATTGACTTTTATTCATTTCTTTTTCTTTTTTTTCTGTTGGGTGAAAGTAGTAATCTGCCCTCGAATTTTAATCTACCTTCGGAATCTTTAAGGAATTTCTACATTATTTGTGGATTCGTTTGTTTTATGTAATTTTTGTTTGTTGCAGGTAATACACAATTTCGAGCTGCCTTCTTTTCAACAAACGGGCTTATTGTGGGTGAGTGAGGATTATTAGACAACATTAAATATGCATCAAATCCATCGGACTATGAACGATGTTGAAGGGAGATATCCAAAACACCTTCTCTAAATGTTGAGTCCTGGAGCGTTAGTGTTGAACGCTTCAAAGCAACGAACGTTTCTAGCTGTAGTGCTACAGTTTTTTATTCGAAAATATCTAGCCGTTCTCTGTGCAAGTAATAAGATCACCAATAACAGGGAAACTGATACACAGGGTGGACATTTGAAAAATCACCAGGCGTCGATGATTGTTTCATCGTAGTGCAGGAAGCGGCGTGCTTGGTTCCTGGGAGTGAGTTGGAACATGATTCAACGGTACATTGAGTGTAACCGATGAAGGGTCAATGTTTTCGGCGCCGTCTGTAGGTTACGTGAGGAGGGCCGAAACGCATCGCGGGAACGGGACCTGGGAGAGACTTCCCGGGCTCGGCCGTCGAGAGATCCCCAGAGATATTTTAAATAGAAACGCTTATTTCGAAAACTATTCAAGCCCCCCCCCCCCAAATGAGTTAATTGGGGAATAACTTTCTTAGCTACCTGTAATTTGGTTTTTTAATTATTAAAAAAAAAATTTACTTTCACCAGAAAATTAAAACTTGTACCAAATAAATTGATAATATGTATTTTTTGTTGTTGAAATTGGCAAAATTGGCGTTTAATTTGTTTCTTAAGAAATGTAATTATTCTCCGCAAAGTAGATGTAGCTCAATTTCCTGTCGAGGGTGAGCGAGCGTAAAGACGCGAGTGTGCATATTCGACGTCAGCGTGGACAGCACTCACTGGAACCGGTGACACCAAAACAAAAATGAACTCTACAAACATTCGCATCACTGGCCGACCCAGTGATATAGGAGCCTGGGGCAGGTGGGCCCACTTACGCGTGCAGTGGGGCTGTCACTTGGAATTCCGCGTAAGAAATGGATGCTACCGTTTGTGGTTGTGGCTTGTGGGTATTTCCAGTTCCTCGTGTATCACCCGTTGATCTAATCCTTCGTAAATCCATCCGTAACTGGTGTGCTAAGGTAGAACTTGTGCACACCGAGGAACTGGCTCCCTAATCTAACAGTATATATCGATATTGGCGTCATGAGAAATAAAAATATAGTTTTCAGACTAGTCTTCTCAGAAGCAAAAATACTGCTAAAAAATTCACCATTCGGTTGATTATGGTTAAATGCGGAGGAGCAGAGATTTTGGAGCTGACGAAAACGTGCGCAGATTCGTTGTTTGACAAACTAAATCAAATCAAAACTCCCTGGGCCAACCTGGGAGAATATGGTACATTCACTCCAGGGCTTCGGATGCCACTACCGACTTCTTCGGCAGCCCTTAAATACCGGCGGATTCCATGAACCACCCTTTGTGCCTGGGCCCACCGCCGTTTTGGCTGTTCATCGCTGATAGCTTGCAACACAGGGCACGACGTCGTCGTATTTTTGGCTCCTCCTATTGCGCGACACGCGTCTGGTATGGCCCGGGCTTGCATCTCTCCGAACGCCCGCACCTTAACAGCGCTGTGGCGTCGACGCTGCGCTAGACTAATATATGAAGAGAGGAGATTGTTGTGTTTGAACGCGTTAATCTCTGAAGTACTGAACCAATATCAATGAAACGTTTCGGTTGAAGGCGGCGATAAGCATTAATACATCTACTCGAGAACGTCTGGAAAGTGACGAATACTCATACAATATTCGGACATGAAAGTTCAACTATTTTCCATCACCAATCGGAATACGTACGAAAACATACTTATTCATACTAGTTCTGAAAGCACAGCAATTAGATAAAAATATACGTGCCTATACCCCGAACCAAAAATTATAATATCTCGCGATCGTTAGTTAAATGTGTTTATCACGTGGGCAAATTGACATGAAACTGAGGTGTCAATTATAATTTTGTGCATCACACAACAAAAGTGACTTTCCGTGACACTGCGGGCCTACCGGTCTCCTTCGGGAATTTTCCCACTTAGTCGTGGACCACATTCCTCTTTCGTGCCTTGTAAAGTAAATTACTCTTACAAAATAATTACTTTCCTAAACGTTTTACGCCTACCGTTGCATCACAATCAAAAGTTTGTCATGCGATCATTTTAGTTGCGTGCCACAAGATAGTTCGAAACTCCTGGTGTGGGATCTACAATTATGTATAATCGTAGTTGCGTGGTCACGGCGGCCGAGGCAGAGACGAGACTGGGGGCAGGATGGAGACGAAATGTGGCCGGACGATGACAGCTGACGGAGTGGGGATGGCAGGTAATGAAACTAGTGGAAACAAGCATCATACTGAAACTTTTTGTCCTCTTTAATTCACTAGTTATTTCTTAGCAACTACTGATTTTTGTTTTAAAAAAGTACGTGACGTCAATTAAAGATCTAAAATCCACGAATACATTGCATAGAAACATAAATCTCTTGCTTTAAAATGTGAGATAAAGGAGAGGTACAGAAATAAATTTGACTGTACAATTTTCGAAATTTCTTGCTTTAATGAAAATCAGATTTATACCATTTTATATGTTTACTAGCTGACCCGGCCACGCGTTGCTGTGGCTAAAGTTTTTGTTATATTACATTATAGTAAACAATCTAAGAGGAACAATAAGAGAACATCAGTCACGGAGTCCACTATGCTTTTTCACACAGATGGTATTTGTAAAAAAATATGGTGATCTCCTTATTTGACTTTCTACTACTATAACCCTTTAGTACAATGAAATTATTTACCAATAAAGACGAAAATATTGATGTTGGTATACAAATTCACTGGATTGAGATTTGAAGGGGAAGTACGTTGAACACAATTAATTAAAATGTTCTTACACTTGATATTAAGCAGAAATCAATAGGTACAAAATAAAAATTTATCAGATTTATTATTTCCATTTAATTTGTATAACAAATATAAGTACTATTCAATTATAAATACTTTCAAATTCAATTTAATTTAACACCAATCGGTGCACAATGTTTTTGGTTAACTTGTCTTTAGCTAACACAAATAGATTAGACGGTTTCCCAACACGTGAACACGCAACATATAGTTGCCCATGAGAAAAACATGGATTTTCCAAATCTAAACCACAAATGGACATTGTTTGACCTTGAGATTTATTTATAGAAATGACGAAAGCTAAACGAATTGGAAACTGTAGCCTTTTGAAGGGTATGGTAGAATCTGATGGTATCATCGGAATACGTGGCAGCAGGACCACTTTTCCTTTAAACTTCCCAGCCAAAATGGTTGCTTCAAGAATGTTTCCGGTGATCTTTTTGATGACCAAACGCGTACCGTTACATAATTGAGGTGGATTCAAATTACGGAGGAGAATAATAGGGGAACCAATCTTTAATCGAAGATTATGTGGTGGCATTCCAGGGATATCTAATGAATTTAAAAATTCAATCGGAAAATTTACACTTTCATTTTCATCAACAACAGTATCGATTGATTTAAAAGACATCATATCGCCTGGTAATAACTGTTGTATCTGGAAGTTAATTTCGTCAACATCAACGTTTTTGGCTGCCAAAATCGCCCGTTGACTAAGCCATTCATGATTCAAATAATTATTCTGTATATCCGGGAAAATACTCTGAATCAATTCATTTTTATCCTGAACAACAGTGCAAAAATTGTCTGGTAGTTTAATGCATTGCGTATTTGGTTGCAGTTCTATTTTACCGTTCCCAATATCTAGTAGTTGTTCGGAAAATATTTGTGCTGATGGATCATTTTGCAATTGTACTCGCATATTTATGGTCAATCGAAGTGTTTCAACATTTCGCCATAAGAATGATTGTTTCAAACATGCATTAATCTCATCCGCGAAAGTAGAGCGAGGTATAACCGGTAAGGTCTGCCGGAAGTCACCAGACAAAAGTAAGATAGCACCACCGAAAAGTTTATTATTGCTGTTTAAATCTTGCATAGTTCTGTTTAATGCTTCAAGTGAATATTTGTGTGCCATTGTGCACTCATCCCAAATTATTATAGAACTCTTCCGCAACACTGCAGCTATTCCACTATTCTTTTTGATGTTACACATTGCATCTGGTTTATTATGAACGTCCAATGGCAGCTTGAATGTTGAATGTGCTGTTCGCCCACCATCCAGTAAAGTAGCCGCAATGCCTGACGATGCTACTGCTAATGCGATTTTTTGTTGCGACCGTATTTTGGCAAGAATCAACGATATTAAAAATGTCTTACCGGTTCCACCGGGTGCATCCAAGAAAAAAAAAACCGCCTTGTTCAGCAGCAACAGCCAGCATAATCCGATCATAAATAATTTTTTGTTCTGCTGTCAGTAATGGTTCACTGTTCATGATAATTGTTGCTAAACTTTCATGGTCATATTGATTTTCTCGTTGTAAATCGGTATTGACTAAGTCGGTGGCTGGACGATTAGGTGATGGCATACCATAATGATTAAGTGGTAAATTTGAAATAAGAACACATAAATCCTCGATCAAGACCAATGCTTCATTGTACATCTCTGGTGTATAATCTATGTTTTGCCATTGATTTGTTTGTCTAATTCGGTGCAATATGTCTTCTGTCATACAATTTTTATATTTTTCCCACAAAGTTTGTGCTTGCGAGGGATAACATGTCGTCAAAATAATTGCAAACAACTGACGAATGTTATTCGGTGTTGATGTCAACGCAGCATCAGCAAGCGTTAAGTCCCAATGGTTATCGTCTTCTAGCAATTGCAGTTCACGACATGCATCCTGGTATGTATTGAATACTCGACTATTAACTGTTCGTAAAAATTCAAAAGACGTTGGTCCGGGAACATTCACCAATAACAAACGTAAATAGAAGCACTCACGTTGCTTTGGATGTACCGTGTAAAGTCTCCCCAATGTCTTAGATTTGAATATGCCTGTAATGGAAGGATGTGGTTTTCCTTGTTTCCGTGGCTCCCATTTTTTACTGGATTTGTTCCATGTGAAATAACGTGGAACATCACCAAACACCAATGTCTTCGCGAATTGGCCAAAAACATCAGGTTTTTGACACAATGTAAAAAATTCAGTTAGAGTCGTTTTCGGAGCTTCGAACGCTCTTTGGAGAACATTTTTTTCAGTGAAGTATACACGTTGACCGTTTTCAAGATGTATTGCCAGATGTTGGACAGCAGGATCTCTTTCGTGGATGGGAAAGCTGAGAATATGCCAAATAGTTTCATTGCTGCTAATGTATCTGCCCATTTGGTATCGTGCTATTTCGTCATTTTTATTTATGTTTTGTACTTCAAATATGGCCAAATCACTGCCTTTGTTTACATATTTACAAATATACTTAATTGATTTAACAGAACTGCAAAGCTCAACATTGATATGAGCTTTGTAAGTTTTTGAAAGTAGTGGTGAGTATGGTACCACCCACTGATTATCAAACTCAACTTGATTTGGAAAGTTCGGCAGTCGCATTGTAAATGTGTGGCCACCATTCTCAGTACTTCTGCGGCGATACATTGGATAACCATCAATATCCGTGATCGTGTCATTCGTATACGGCTTTGGGAATTTTTTTTTACATTTTCCATTTTCCATGCACGGTGACGTCATGTTGAAAGCACCGCATGGCCCATGAATCATGTGTTTGGTGACAATATCAAATAATTCTTGATCAATTAATGGGTCTGGAATTTCGGCTGAAATTATTTGATCGATTTCTTCAGGACGGATTCTATCTTTAAGCCAAACCAAAATGTGGGCATGAGGCAAACCTCGCTTTTGCCACTCTATCGTATACAGCCAACAACGTGTGATACCAAAAATTGAATATTTAACAATAAAATCAATTAAGGATTTCAATTTTTGTTTAAACACACGTGCAGTTAAATCATGACGATGAATGGCTTGTTGTTCTGGCAATAGTAAAGTTTGTATCTCTTCCCAATTCGGATTACATGTGAATGTAATAAATAAATCCGGTCGGCCGTAATGACGTACGTAAGTCATCGCATCTTGTATGTATTCCTGCATGTTCCGTGGACTGCCGATGTAGCTTGAAGGTAAAATGAAAACATTACCGATGTCAATGGGATTTAAATTTCCATCGATGTTTCCAGCAACAGCATCTCGTAAGTGAATATATTCTTCCGATCGTAGTTTTGCCTGGTTGAATCGAAGGAATCGCAAGCATTCGCTTTAGACCTTAGCATACATATCAACAATGTATTGATGGAACAGCTGACGATATCGAAGGATATAATTGTCTTGATGTTGTCTAACCATTATTCGGTGTGCGTAGTAGTTCATTGAGCTAACTTTATTATTTCTGTAATCACCTAAAAAAATAAAAAATTAAATGCAATACGAAATTAAAATCTATACATACAGTAAGAAAGTAAATAGATAATTGTAAAATTTACCGGTATTTGGATCATACTGTTTGATATTAAGGTGATATTCATCTTGTCCTTGCCAAAATATCAATGGATATTGTAGTGCGTCATATGAACGGTGTAGATCCGAAATCGTACTGACAGTGTTGTCTCGCCTTGTAATTTTTATAGATCTTTTGTCAACTGGATCACCAACCATGATAACAGCAACCTCATCAACAGTTGGAGCGTTGAATCTACCAGCATGTTCACCTAATGGTACTTTGTCGGCTTTTATGACGATTTGATAATTGTCATTTTGCAGTCGTGGCGAAACTCTTTTGATCAATTGAATTAGTTGATTGTGATCTTCTAAAAAATTTTCCAATAATATCACAATTGCTCTTTCCTCTGCTTGTTCAATAAAATTATACAGGCACCGAGTCGTCACGCGCTCTTCACAATCGCCCATAAAATAAATTTGAAGAAATTTCGGATTGTTATCAGGCATTGGCATCAGTGATCCGATTTTACGGTACACCTGGCCTTGAATTTTGAATGTAGTTTCAAAATTACGTCCATCGGATGCACGATCGCAAATTTTAGTTGCCCCAAATGACGTCATTTGGAAGCAAGAATTAAATTTGCGTATCTTACGCAAAAATAATTTGGAATCATCTGAATTGCCAGTAAGAAGGGATAATAAAGGCTCCGGCGGAGCGGGTAGAGGTGACAGCACAACTTTTCCTGATGCGAAGCACATGCCGGCTGCTTCATTCCGAAATTTCAATGCCTGACAATATTGACATACTTTATCCATTCCACCGATAGCAATTTTTGAATGCGCCGAGTAGTTAATATCTGGTGCATATTCAAAGGCAAGCCGAACGAATGATGCACGTGTTAATGAGCGGCTGATCCGTTGCCTTTGTCGATCTAGTCCTCGTATTGTAGCTATGTTTCGTTCTCGTGCCGCTCTTGTTCTCGTAATATTCTGTTGCAGACGTTCGTCACGCTGTTCTTGAGATTCTTGTGTACGACTTTCTGCAGTCCTGATTCTTTGAGCTGCATTTCTTGTTTCGATTTGTTCTGGTAATTGCTGAGCTCTTTCAACACGTTTGCGTCGTGACCCTTTGCTGCTCGCGTTGTTGAGGTTAGATTTTTTCGGTGGTATTTGACTGAAAATAATAATAATCGTTTAAATATTAGAAAGAGGAACTGAAAAACATGTTATCATAGCACATTGAAATAATAAGTGCAAAATAATTTTAAATGGAGGTTAAATAATCTTAATATATATAAATCTCGTGTCACAATGTTCTTATGATATTCTCTTGAATACGTTCGTTACACTGTTCTTGAGATTCTTGTGCATGACCTTCTGCTGTCCTGATTCTTGGAGCTGATTTTTTACCATAGCAGCGCCATCTATTGATTACTTACTCAACCCAGTCGAAAGGTGTCGACATCTGTTAGAATCATTTGGAGTTAACAGATAATTGTGACTGTCAAATAATAACAGACAAATAATTGACGATGATACCATCAGATTCTACCATACCCTTCAAAAGGCTACAGTTTCCAATTCGTTTAGCTTTCGCCATGTCTATAAATAAATCTCAAGGTCAAACAATGTCCATTTGTGGTTTAGATTTGAAAAATCCATGTTTTTCTCATGGGAAACTATATGTTGCGTGTTCACGTGTTGGGAAACCGTCGAATCTATTTGTGTTAGCTAAAGACAGGTTAACCAAAAACATTGTGCACCGATTGGTGTTAAATTAAATTGAAATTGAAAGTATTTATAATTCAAAAAAATAGATATTAATGTTTAAAAGTTTGAGACTGTCTGCCTTGCCTACCTCATTCATGAGTTTAAGCGTCACATGTTATTTACTGTATTATACTGTAATATACTTATATTTGTTATAAAATTAAATGGAAATAATAAATCTGATAAATTTTTATTTTGTACCTATTGATTTCTGCTTAATATCAAGTGTAAGAACATTTTAATTAATTGTGTTCAACGTACTTCCCCTTCAAATCTCAATCCAGTGAATTTGTATACCAACATCAATATTTTCGTCTTTGTTCGTAAATAATTTCATTGTACTAAAGGTTTATAGTAGTAGAAAGTCAAATAAGGAGATCACCATATTTTTTTACAAATACCATCTGTGTGAAAAAGCATAGTGGACTCCGTGACTGATGTTCTCTTATTGTTCCTCTTAGATTGTTTACTATAATGTAATATAACAAAAACTTTAGCCACAGCAACGCGTGGCCGGGTCAGCTAGCTGATTGTTGTAATAATTGTAGATAATTGTGACTGTCAAATAATAACAGACAAATAATTAGCAATAAATTAAAATTGCGACTATAATTTGAGATTTAAACTATCCTATCTTTCAAGTTGGATCGAACTGCACATGGTGTGCGAATTTTATTACAATCGGTTAAGTGGTTTAGGAGTCCATTGAGGACAAAC
Source organism: Gryllus longicercus (assembly GCA_038098605.1). Lineage (NCBI taxonomy): Eukaryota > Metazoa > Arthropoda > Insecta > Orthoptera > Gryllidae > Gryllus > Gryllus longicercus. The sequence continues at coordinate 499,454 of JAZDUA010000062.1, read as the reverse complement.
ATTGTGACACGAGATTTATATATATTAAGATATAAACAGACTTTTTCTATTGGAAAAAAATTAAATTGCAGCCGCTTTCCAGAAAATTTTGAAAAAGTCACAAGGCCTTCATAATAGTACTCCCACAAATTAAAGTATCTTATTGATCTCCGGAACGGGGCAAATAGATCTTCCTCCCGTCGCATTTACCAAGTTTCAAGTGAAAAACTAGCTGACAAGAGTTATGCGTGACTAATACTTCCATCTATCCATAAAGACATCCCGATTTTGGGGCACAAAATTGCGTGCATCTTCTTCGCACGCAACCTTAACACTCTCTGGAACAGCTCTGCAAGACCGTAACTATGTCGTGTGTTGCGAAATACAGCTCAGAGGAAAACTAAACACAGATTTTACGGCCTAAAATTCACGATCCTTTTGTTGGCGTTTCTTTTCCTTTCTTTAGTACATAACTTGGATTTTATACTTTAGATCGGTCTCTCGATGGTTCCACTGTGGCTAGTGGCTGCGCACCCGCAAGCGCCAAGTCCGCTCCATGCTCCGTCCGCGAATATCTAGAAAGGGAATTCTGGAATGGAAGGTTACAGAAGATGGTGTGATTATACACAAAAAATAATATTTTTTTTTGTTATTTATGGTCGCATCAACTTCTAGGTCATTATCGACCAATATTGCGTGCAACGGTATGGTAACTATGAGGATACACGGTATGATGATAGGGGGTGAAAGGACGAACACAATACAACCATGGACCTTTCGGGTCCGAGATCTCTACGGCACTAGTGACTTATTTTCCGTTCAACGTTAAAGTAAACTTGGGTAAATTAATGAATAATGATAATGTGTATTTAAAAGAATATGAATTCTTATAACCACTTCCATAATTATTCGTTGTCTAGTTTATCAAATCTATTTGGGATATAATATACTTTATTTTTAAACGTGATTAAAGTGCTACTGTAATAATTCTTTTTCCTATCCTAATATGTGTCTTTATTCCTCCCGGGATTAAAGTGGCTTATTAATCCCTCCAGGATTAAAATAACCACGAGTAGGATTAAAGTAATCCTCCAAAATTAAAGTAACATATACCTGCGACTCCCATTATCATTACAATCTGAGAAAGAAAGTGTGTTTGGGTATACTGTAAGTGTAAGAAAATACATTTAGGTACTAAGTTAAAAACTAACCTTCAACAATAAATACTGAGCTTCACAAGCTTCTTTAACAAATTGTCAAGTTGAGGCCTTGTAAAAGTCTTAGTTTTACTGGCTAATAGTCTTTTTGATGACTTCACAAATACAATTTACAATAAATACTGTAATGTCAAACCCGTATCGTCGACAACGTGTAGAGAAATATGTAAATACTTCATTAGGGCTATCAACATTTTCCTTGTCACGTGACGTTGCCCTCATAATTGAATAATACCTCCAAAACAACGATGACTAGTATGTGTTTGATTAATTCTTAAAATATTCAAGTACATTTTCGTTTGAAACTTTTCTTACTTTACTGTCATTTTTCCATTTGTAGAAAGCATTCGTTACTTTTTTTCGTAGATTTGCCTCGATTTTTTAGCGAATAATTTTGAAACATCATATTTTGCTTCTTTTACGATGCCATTAGGTACGTTTAGATCATCTTCAGAGTCTAAATAATGTGTTAAAAAATCCCTCCAACCTTTCATGCAGAATGCATACCAGCTGAAATCAATCACCTAAAGCTGACCTCCAGGCGGATACCTGCTGTCTACTGTACTGCTTCGTCTTTCGTGGCATAGGTGTGCATGCGTAGAAAGGTTCTTTAAAAATTAAGTTTTCTCTATGACACGGGATTTACCTGCGGTTTATTCACTCGGGAGAATTGTGTGCCGAGCGCGGTAGCAACTGTTGTCCCTCGTGAATAAAGCTCTACTTAAACCCCTTGTTATATAAATAAATATTTTACTAGATAAGCTTGATTCTTTGTACATTAATACTAATTACTATAGTATAGTAATTAGTATTAATTAGTTCAGTACTATATTTTATATTTATTTACAAGAACGTGGATATATGCTGATGGCAATCACAAGAAACTGGACTAGTTTTAAAGAATCAGGCATGTTCTGTGCTTGTTTTTGTACATTAATACACCGAACCGGTGTACCGGATTGCACTGTGTTTCGTATGTTCGAAGTTTAAATATTTATCTAAATAAAAGGAAACCGCAACTACGCTTCTAATGTTGGCTCAATAATAAAGCAATGCGGCGTTGAAAAATATATTTCTCGGACTAGATCGACAACTGTCCTTAAATCAAATTATCATTTTACATCTTCTATGGCCACTTCAAAATTGATATACTTTCTACGTTGATGTGAGGAGGACCTTACATTTTTTTTAATGTTTTCAGTTTTAAAAGGAGTGTTTTATCTTCTGAAAAAGGACATAAATTTATGCTGTAGGTAAGGCTTCGTTTACCTATTGGATTGGATTCAATAGATAACTTTTCCAATAATATCATTTTGCCATTGGGCGAAATTCGTGTCACCGCAGCAGTTGTAATGATAAGATTATTTTTTTCTTAGAGCAAAGTCTACGTGATATATTTTACTACTTACATTGTACCTTTTCGGGATTTATTGTTCATCTTGTACAGTTGGAATTGCTAACTTCAATAACTGAGATTTATTTTGAAGATAAAGAACCAGCAAGGTATTTGTGTGGAATTTAATTAATATACATTGCTTTCCCCTACGTTGCTTTACAATAAATCCAGTTGTCCGCCTGCTAGAGTGTGAAATAATTATTTCCAGTTGAGCTTCATTTTGGATTACAAACGTGCATGACAGTACTAAACATTGCTACGTATTAATGTACGGAATGTTCATTAAAATCTTGACAGCTGTGTTCTCTGAAGCAAGCTTAGTGGTAATTAAATTTTTATGTTTTTCTCACTGCGTTTTTAGAGAAGAGAGAATTAAAGTTCAGAAAAAAGTATTTTGAGCGGAGATGAAAAACGTTTCGGACAAGGTAGAACGTTGCCTGTGGTTGTGGTCGTTCTTGAGGAAAGTGAAATTAAGTTTACCCGTCGGCGTGTGCGCGTTTTATTTTGCTTATTGTGAGCTCTTGGGATCCGAGTTGCTGGACATGTGCACGTGCGTCTGATGTGACGTGTAGTACACTAGCAAATTACACATCACATCTAAATTCTGAGAAATTTAACTAGACATTAATTTAAAGAATGTTACAATTAAACTAATGCAAAGTTAACACTTTTTGAGTCTAAATATATTAATCATTAATAGTACTGCCAACTGACAATTAGTATCTACACAACATTTGTGATGTATAACGTAAACCAGTTAATCCTCATTAACACTTATTTCTCGTAATACCTACTTGTACTACTATTACACGAAAGTACTAAATTATTCCCTGTGAACGTTTGTTTTCTATAATCAAGTCTGATAAAATAGATTAAGAATTTTCCCTAGGTGACGCGAAAGTGTTCAAAACGTGTTGTCCCTCTCTCTCTCTTCATGGTTGATTTAAGATGAAGTGCTGTGCGGAGTGTACGTGCGTCGCGTAGCCCAGTTCCTTCTGGAGTGCGTCTCCCCTCCCTTCGCTTTTCCCCACCCTGCTCGCGTCCCCTCTTCTTTCCCCTCCCATCACCTCTCTCTTTCCATATCCCCTTCTTCCCCTCTCCATCACACCTTCCTCCCCTCCCCCCATCCTCCACTCCTGATCTCCTCCAATTCCTTCCAGCCCCGCCCCTCTCGCCAACCCCCGCCCGCCTAGCGTCGCGCCTTCGCCGTGTCCCGTCGCTTCTTCGCCAATTGACTGATTAATTCCCCGATAAGTTTGCGGCGGCCTGGAGCCGATTCCTCAATTGCCTTCTAATTATTGTCTTTTCAGCTGGCTAATTAGGCGTGGGGTGGTGACCCGTTCCCTCTCACAAACGCTTCACAGTGACTCAGATTTTGGACACCAGAAGCAAAATGGAAGTCCCGAACAGTCATTTTAATTTTTCGAATTTATTCTTTTGAATTCATAACTGCCCAGACTTAAGGATTGACCTGTTTGCCCAATAACTCTTGCAGTATTGTATATCTTGTACTCATTAAAGTTATTATGAATGCTCCCCGAAAACGTGAAATCAGTTGTTTAGATTACGCGAGACGCTATCAGTCGAAACGCATACACACCTAAACAAGTTGCATAATGAAATGAAAATATTTGAAAAAGAAGTAGATTCATTCGATTACGGTTTCCGCAGTGTAATTAACAATAAAACAACGGTTTTGGTTTCAGTCTCATTATTGAATAGGTTTCGGTTTGATACCTTAAACGATACAAGCTTCGGTTGCTGGTATTTTGTAATTCAATGGCTCTTCCACGGATTCCGTGTTCGGCTCTGACAGTGAAAGGATGTCTCTCATACGGGATACCAGGAAGCCGTTAGCAGGGACGTGAATAACATTGCCCTAGTTTTTCTGTGATAAATGTGTTGGTGTTTTCTAGAAGTATTAAACTCGCGAGTTTTCGGATCCTGACTGATAACACGTGCGAACCATGTGATGAGGAAGAGAGAGAGAGGTGAAGTTGTGCGTGTGGAACAGATTGGTTGATTCAGTCATTGACGTTTCCAGGTACAACTGCTGCGATCGAATGTCCCATTAGTGTAGCGATTGTTTTACACCGGTAGGTGGCGGTGTTCTTCTATTGGATGGTGAGATCCGGCGCCAACCTCCCAGTCGGCTTGCCAGCATTTTCCCCTCGACGTTTCTCCCGCAGCTAGGCACCGCCCTGGCCGGGACAAGCGCTAAGGTCCCGACTAGTATCCCATGTTTGAAAGTATATTGCATGCATGCGTGTGCAAGTACGGGGTGAAGATAGGATAAGGAAGAGGAAGGAAATATGGGTCGCGGCCCATTGCTCGTTCATTAAGTTTCTGCTCCGGCGTTCGCCTGCTGATGAATCGGAGAAACCACGGAAGACTACTGATCAAAGAAGCCGGGCACTTCTTTTCTCCACACGGCAGTTGAATTTGACCTAGCTAAGAAGATACTCGTAGTGTCGAAAATGCGCCACCGTCGGAACGCGCTAACTAGGACTTCTCTGTGAGAGTCGCAGGTGGGGCGTCGACATGAAGAGTAGAAAGAAGGGAAGTGTTCTCCCCGGGTAGAGTCTTCTTGGGAGTATGTACAAAGACGTATGCAGCTTAAGTGTGCTCTTGAACTTGCAGCAGCATCATCGCGCGGCAGAGTAAGGAATTTACTTCAGCATTTTGCGATCAACATCGACGCGCTGACAAATGAGTTTGGCCGGAAAAAAAAAATCCCTCGAAAGGTTTCGTCGCCTGCCGCGTGATGTCTCTAAAGGTAGAGGTGTTCAGATTATCCGTGGACGCTTTTCGTACGCACCCCCATTCCCGGCGTCGCATGGCCTCAGGGTCTCCCGGGCGCCGACGGTCGCGCCCTCGGCTCCGCGTCGGAGGCGCGGCGAAGCGAGTGCGAACGGGGCGAGTCCGCGGCCGGTGGGGGCCTCGTCGCCGCCCGTGTAAACACGGCTGTGGGCCCGCGGCGGCAGCAGTAAAAATACCGCGCCTGTTTATGTTGGCAGGCCTGAGCGCCGCTAGGAATCCGCCGCCGCCGCCGCGGGCGCGCGTGTGAACGATCCCGCCGCCGCCGCCAGTCGCGCGCGCGGTCGGACGGCGCGGCGCGTCCCGTCCCGCAGCCGCCCCCCGCTGCTCCCGCCCCGCTTCAATAAAGTATTCGGAACGGAAAGATGAATACTTAATTGCCCCGTAAAGGAATGATAACCGATATTGAAAGGCGAAGGAAAAAGAAATGCTTCCGCTGCGCGCGCGCTAAAATGTTGAGGCTCACTCCGTAACCACCAGCTGCCGTCTGACCTGACACTTGCCCCTCTCTGATCAACGTGGTGTCGCCATGGTTTCGCAATCGGTGACAGTTGATGTCCAGAGAACGATTGCGCTCCGGGCGCTGTGGCATCGTTCTGGAACGAACGCGAACTGGACCGCTGAGGAATGGAAAGCTTTCAATCCGCACGCGCTAAAATGTTGAGGCTCTGCCTCACTCCGTAACCACCACCAGCTGCCTCCGGACCGGACACATGCCCTTCGCTGATCAACGTGGTGTCGCCATGCTTTCGCAATCGGTGACAGTTGATGCTCTCTCAGAACACGATTGCGCCTCGCGCGATGGGCGCTGTGGCATCGGTTGAGTTGGCGCGTTCAGGATCAAACGCGAGCTGAATCGCAGGGGAAAGGAAAGCTGTCAAACCGGATGTGCTAAAATGTGGAAATTGTACCCCTCCGTAATCACTGAGTCCCTCATGACACTTGCCCTCCGGTGATCGACGTGGTGTCACTATGCTTTCAAAATCGCTTACTGTTAGTACTCTGGAAGCACGATTGATCGGCGGAAGGAGCTCACGTTGACAACTGTTGCCATTGTACTGCTTGGGTCCGGGAGATCCTTGGGCTGAAGCCCCGAAAGAGGCGGACTTCAATTCTAGCTAGACAGATCGATTTCAGTTGCTGTCTGGAGGAGAATTCTAGCGGTAGGCCGCACTGATGAGTAGTTTTCTGTGATTTCTCCGCCGATCCATGCCAGGCTTTTGCAGTATATGAACCTTAACTAAAGGGACAAGAAACACGCGCCATCTTCCCTTTCTCATTTTTGTTCCATCCCGAACCCTAGACACACCCACCCAGCCGCCCACACTTCATACGTGAACACATCTGGAGTCTAGTCGGGAGCTTGTTGCGGCTGGAGCGGCGGCCTACTAATGGAAATACCCGGTGTGGGGAAACCCCATAAGCCGACGTGTAGGTCTGCGCCGAATCTCATGCTCATACGTGAAACACCTTCCGGAATTTAACGCTGAGCGCGCCGTACACAACATTAACAATCAGTCATTCCATTGGGGCTACGGTCCCTCCATGTCCAACGGTTGCCGCCGGCCCCACCCCCCACTGATCGAGGTGTCGCCATGCTTTCGGAATCGGTGACAGTTGATGCTCTTCCAGTGCGATTGTGCCCACTCAAATGGGCCAATCGCGCGACATCATTCGAGTGTTGCACTATCCCTTCCGCTGTCAACCCGTAGAGGATGGTCGGCAATAGAAGAGAACGAAGGTTGGTGGAGCAAAAGTCCCCTCTTCGCTTTTCACGACGCGGCACATCTACAAGCCACTGTGAAAAGGGGCGGAAGCCGCTCGCTCTCTCGCGTGCATGCTCCAGCCACTCAACGGGCGTTACAACAAACTGAATTTCCGCGTTAACGTTTTGTGTACATCGTACACCTTCACTCACTTTCGAATTTGTCCGTCCGTTTCACATAAGAGTTGACTCTACTTTTTTACGCCACTGATTTCAAATATGGCGATCTTGCGATACTTCACTATTTTTTAAAAACTTGAAAAATACATTTTCCGGTTTCTGCGATGTAAAATATTAGTTAAGTTAAGTAACGTACCCAAAAATGAATTCAACCTATCGATGTATTTTATTCCTTACGACGGGACAATGTACATTCGTAATAAATAGTTCCAAAATGGATGGGTCAGTTTCTTTACTACTTAATTCGATGAAATTCCTCTGCACGGTTTAGGCGCTAGTGTTGTTCAGAGACCGATGGACAGTCATGTGTTTTGCGAATAAAAAACACTTTTATGGTATCAGGGATCTCAAAAGTTCTTTTCCATCAAAATATCAACATTAATTTTTGAAACATTGTTACCTTTATATTACCTATACCAGAAAATAAAAATAGTTGAATCTGTTACGTTCGAGAAAAGCAAGCGAGCTTCACCATGCCGTGCACACCAGTTAGTTGTTACGCTTATAGTGTCACACGAGGATACATTCCGACAACATTGTTGAATCGCATTCTACGGGCCCCACTTCCGCATTCAGCGGGCTGAAAACGGTCCTACATCTTATTGCATGCCGACATTACGCAGCCTTAGGTACGCCGACGTAATTCCATACCCAAAATATTTGGAGTCGGAAAAATATGACACCTTTTACGTTCCTTTGACGTAAAAAGATATATAATTTTGTAGATAAGTGAATACCTGACTTTACTAACGTACCTAGTGATACTTTTTTTGCTTCTAGAATGCAGAAATAAGTTTTTATCTGATAGTAGTTGGGTATTAAACATTGCAAAAAATTGTAGTTACGTCAGTCTGACCCGAAAATAACGATTATGCAATGATTCGTAGATATAAATGCTTGCCGTTTAAAAGAAAATGGGAACATTTGTAGATATGTTACCATTAGAAATGGCAATGCACTGATGAATATTCTAGTGCAGGGAGTGAGTATTTGGCGTTCGAATGAAATGTTGACAGGCCAGGTACGAAGTTGTGTATATTTTGTTTGTACGAATGAAAACTTGGAAACTTACGAACAAGTATTTTTGGGATCATTCTCAATATGCGAGGTGACAACCAGATTGGTTCATGTCGCCCTATTTTGTTTACTTTGCTCAATTGTTTTATATGGCAATGTCTTCTTTGAGGTACGTGTACCACATGACTAACACTTTCGAATCAGTAAACAGTGAATGTAATTTCTAGTTTCCATGTGTTCTGAAAAAATGGCAAAACCATTTTCGTGGATAATCTAGGAGATCGGTACGTGTGGTTCTCACGCTATAAACTTAACAGTCAGCTCCATGATGCTGGGGGAGCGTTCTCAACCAACCGCAGAATCTCTTTCAGGGAAGTACTTACTCTCTGCTTTCCCCTCCCCCCCCCCTCACCGCTCCGGTCCCTTTTCCCCTTCCCCTCATCTACCTCCTTTTCTCCTCTCCCGTTTTCACCTTCCTTCCCTCCTGCCTTTTCATATCTCCTCGACTCACATTATTTAGGGAAACGCACTGTCGTTTTCGTCGTACTAGTGTTGGAAGATCATACAATATTTCCTAGCTAAAGAACAGGTACTAATTATTGGAAATGAATTTAGATGGGGAATAGCGGAGTACCCTGCTTCCTTCGCCCAGGCCAACTTTCTACTTTTTTTTCTTTCTTTCTTGCCGTCGCTGCGCGGTACGGCGCCCCATTTGCGTATTCATGGGCGGCCGTAACAATGATTTAGGCGCGGGGCGGGGGCGGAGACGGGCCGGGCGATAAAGGCACGTTTATCCCCGCCACTGAAATATTTGATTCGTCCGCTGCGCCGGCCCCGCCCGCCCCGCCCCGCCCCGCCCCCTCGCCGCCGCCCCCTCGCCGCCGCCCCCTCGCCGCCGCCCCCTCGCCGCCGCCCTCGGGCGCCCTTTGGGCTAATGGCGCTGTAAAGCGGAAGGCGGGCGCTTACGAGCTGCTCCTTGGCGCGCGCATGCGCTCGGACACAGGCGGGGCCCTCGCGAGCGCCGAAGGCCGAACGAACAGGATTTGTGCTGCGATGCATTTCTCCCTGAGGAAGGTTGCAGAG